>CM060687.1:199757047-200499547 GCA_030686995.1 Artemisia argyi | reverse complement strand
TTCTATATGTGATCTTTTTGGTTTGTTTTGAGTCGACCCACTACCCGTATGGATACCAAACGCAAATACACCAAACTAATACGAAATGGATTTTCGGAAATAAAACGGATTCTCGTCCGGGTTTGGGAATATTATATATTTGAGGAAATGATTTCTGAAAAAGTTAATATTGTTAGGTCGTGCCAAGTCCGTAGTTGCTGTTTCGTGAGTTATCATACATCTTATTTCTACCTACCTCGTCTTGCTATTTTCTGGACTTAAGGTGAGTCATAGCCCCACTTTTTACTCTTGAACTATGTTTTCAACGATTGGGGTGAGAAACGTGCAAATTATTTTATGTGGACTATTATCGCTTCTATATTCTTGCTAAAACTTGCTATGCGTATGGACTAGGATTTATTGTCAGCTTTAGTCACACATGTCGTGTGTACTATTCAAGGTTGGCTTATTTGGTTATTGGTGGATTGTCAGCTTTAGTCACATATATGTTGTGTGTACTATTCAAGGTTGGCTTATTTGGATTGTCAGCTTTAGTCACATAGTTTCGTGTGTACTATTCAAGGTTGACTTATTTAGATACTATAGTGTGCACCTATAGGTTATTAATACTTCGGAGGTTATCCGAGTATTTATTGGTATTGCGGGGGTTACCCGAATATCTATGTTAGTACGGAAGGGTATCCGTGTGTTATGTTGAGAGCGGAGGGTATCCGCAGGCTTTTAGCGAATCCATAGTCTAGCTAGCAAGCGTTTTGCGTATATGTCCACTATATTATTAGTTGAATTTAAACCTATGATCTCACCAGCGAAAGCTGACTTTTAGCACGTTTTCTCAGGTAATTAAGTGTTGAGGTGCATGCTTGGATTGTAAGGCTCGGCCAAGGCACTCGGTTCATGGATCTATTTTTCTAAACTCTGATAATTAAATTTGGACCTATTGTTATTTTATTTTGGGCCTGACTCTGAATGATGTTGGGATAAATGTAAACCTTAAAACCCCGTTTTGGTTGTGTTTTTACTATGTTTACTTTATCTCGTTCTATATTGTCTTGTGTTGGATACCAATCCCCGTAGCACCCCGAAAGCTTGTTGAGTCTTCCGCTGTATCAAATTTTGGGGGTGTTACAGATTGGTATCAGAGCCAAGGTTATAGAGAACTAGGTAAATAAACGCCTAAACTATAACCGTATTTTTATAGAAAATGATCCTTAACCACCGCCCGCCAGCCCGCCAAGCCGAAGCATCTTCTATTATTTGAGGTATTATGAGATATTTGAGATGATTTGAGATTTTTGGATTTTAGTAATAAGATGGCGTTCTCGAGGATTTAAATGGTCTATATGTTTTACAAACATTTTAGTAATGCGGTGTTTGAAATTCTTTTATTGAGATTATATATGGAATTATTTGATGGGTATATTTGGTACGGTTTTATGAGTTGTGATTTAAGTTGTTTTGAAACACTTACACCTACCCTACGTCGTTGTCACAGACTATGGCCTCCCATATGCCCGATGTCGTCGAGGACATTCTTACTGCACCGGTTTTACCTGCACAGTTCACTATGGCATCTGATGACCCTTACCAGATGGCCATGTCTTCAGCTATTGTATCACAGGCGGCTTCTACTTCAGCACTACCTGCTGCATCTACGCAGAGACCCTCATCTTCTCTAGGGCTCCCTGGTACATCGAGGCAGCTTACTCTTCATCAGGCTTTGGCTCGTGTGGCACCACGCTTTGCCCATCGAGCTACGGCACGCATGTCGGTACACCCTACTCCATCACCTTTACAAATTGATGCTCATTCTCTTCTGTCTGAGGCGCCACCCACATCATTGCGTCGTCGTCCTAGATCACCTACTACATCTTCACATGGTTCACCTAGTAGGAGACGACGAATGATGAGGTACTCTTCCGATGAGGAGGAGGAGGAGTACGAGGGTGAGGATGAGGCTGATGACCCTGAGCGGGAGGATGACCCTCAGGAGGCTGAGCATGGTGATGATGATGACCCTGAGGAGGAGGATGACCCTCAGGAGGATGAGATGCCTAATGATGATGATGATGAGTTAGCACCACCAGCTCAGGCTGAGGAGCCTGATTCACCTGTACACCCGATTGAGCCTGATTCACCTGATCATCCGTTCTTGTTTGAGTTGCCACCTGGTAGTCCCGTTGAGTCGGATGCATCTTCTGAGGTTTCTGCTGAGCATGCAGAATTGGGTGAGGTTGGCAGGTTGTGGGCTCGGATTACTGAGCTTAGTGACAGAGTTGCACGTGTATCTGATCGACTTGAGAGAGTTATTGGAGAGTTCTTAGCAGATTTGAGAGTTGATTTGACTGTCGTTGTGGGCAGGACTACTGAGCTGAAGAGAGTTTTGATGGATGTCCACGAGCATATCGATAGTTTGCAGCGAGGATTTGTTACTGCTCGTGAGGCCGACCGCAAGCTTTGGCAAAGGAATGCCGAGCTAGAGAAGGAGGTGGCTGACCTCAAGAGAGACCGAGACACCCATAGCGTGGAGTTAGGATCGTTATGGAGGGATCTTGATGGCTTGAGGCAGGAGTTGAGGATTCTCCGTCAGCCACGTGGCTAGTTGTTTGGGTTATGTTATCTTTTTGCTTTCTTAAACCGAGGAGTGTTCGGTTAGAAAAGCTAATTATCATATTCTGATGTATTTTGTTCAGTATTCGTCTCTTTTGGAACGATTAGTATGTTTTGTGTTATCCATTAGTGGGAACGATGTTAGATCGCTATTGTATGGTTGATGATTATTAGTATATGGTATTATGTGATTTTGGGTTTTATGGAAGCTGAGTCCTTATTCGCTTATTTGTTGTTACGTGGTGTATTGTTGCTATCCTTTCCATGACTTGATTCGTTGAAATGTTTCGTTGAGCATATCGATAAGTTCTATTGGAGACTCATGAACTTGTGTGATGTTACAGATCAATGGCACCCCGTCGAAACCCTGTTAGGTCTACCAGAACTGGTCCTGCTGTGACTACTCCTGCTCGTCGAGGTCGTCGACCTACTCGAAATGTTGAAACCCCTACTCCTGACAACCTGGACACCACTAACCGTAACAACAGGAACCAAAATGTTGATGTTCAGGGAGACAATGGTCATGTTCCACTTAATGCACCTACTGTAGATCAAGCAATGATCAACCAACTCGTGGAGCAAAGAGTTGCTGAACTACTAGCTGAGTCAAATCATTCCAACAACTCTGCTGGAACTTTTCCACCTGTTCGTGCTAATGGATGTCAATACAAGGAATTCAAGATTTGTGGACCCATTGAGTTTGGTGGAACTGAAGGAGTGGTTTACTTAGTCAGATGGATTGAGAAGACTGAGTCAGTGTTTAATGTCAGCGGTTGTGCGGAGAATGCGAAGGTAAAGTTTGCTTCTTTTACTTTCAAGGATGAAGCGTTGACTTGGTGGAACAACTACCGAAATGCGGTTGGGAGTGATGTACCGTATGCTATGACTTGGGAGCAATTTAAGTCCTTGCTGATTCAGACTTATTGCCCAAGGAATGAGGTCAAGAAGCTAGAGATTGAGTTTTGGAACCACAAGGTGAAAGGTAATGATATGGCAACTTACAATCGTCGTTACCAGGAGTTAGCCTTGTTGTGCCCAGATATGGTGAAAACTGTGACTCAAAAGATCGAGAGGTATACTGATGGGTTGCCTGTAGCTACGAGGAATGATGTAATTTCTGCTAGGCCTGCAAACATCCATGAGGCAATCACAATTGCTCAACAACTTATGGATTCGTTGGAATTAGAAGAAGCTGATAAGGAGAAGAATGGAAAGAGAAAGAGGGACCGTCACTCTAAGAGTAATGATCACCGAAGCAAGAGACAAGCTAAGGCTTATGCTATTGGGAATGGAGATAAGAAGAATCAGAACGGTGATGCACCCAAGTGTGATCGTTGCCATCAGCATCATACTGGATGGTGTAGTGTGAAATGCCAGAATTTCTCAAGGAAAGGACACACAGCTAGGGACTGTAGAGCTCGACCTCTTGCTATGCTTCAAGCTGCTCCTGAGATGAGAAACAAGGCAGATGTTACCTGTTATGGGTGTGGAAAGAAGGGACACTATAGGAATGAGTGTAGAGAATCGCGGAACCGTGGAAATCAAGGCTCGGGTGGTAATGGGTACAATTATGGAAATCGTGGAGCTGGAGGAAATCGTGGACGACAAGATAATGGGGACCAACGTGTGGAAGCTGGAACTGCTCAGGGAAGAGTGTATGCACTCGGGAACAAGAGAGGAGAAGATCCGAACGTCGTTACTGGTACGTTCCTTCTCAATAATCGTTATGCTTCCATACTCTTTGATACTGGTGCCGATAGGAGTTTTGTGTCCACTACGTTTGCACCCTTACTAGAGAAACCCCCGATGGCCTTAGGAATTGGATACGATATTGAGTTAGCAAACGGAAACCTAGAAAGGATTAATACCATCATTCGCGGTTGTACGTTAAATTTCTTGAACCACCCTTTCAACATAGACCTTCTACCCGTCACGTTAGGAAGTTTTGATGTAATCATTGGTATGGATTGGTTGTCGAAGTATCGTGCTCACATACTTTGCGACGAGAAGATCGTGCGTGTACCATACGGAAAGGAAGTCCTAAACATATTGGGAGATCGAAAGGATTTTAGGAGCCCATCCCGATTAGCAGTCATATCTTGCACAAAGTTACCGAAGCTAATGGAGAAGGGATGTTATCTTTTCTTAGCTCAAATTTCTGAGAAGGGAGAGACGAAGAAAAAGGAAAGGTGCATTGGAGATGTGCCTATAGTTCGTGATTTTTCTGATGTGTTTCCCGATGATTTGCCGGGAATTCCGCCGACTAGACAAGTGGAGTTTCAGATTGAGTTGATACCTGGTGCTGCACCTGTAGCACGAGCGCCTTATCGTCTTGCACCTACCGAACTGGAAGAGTTGTCGAGACAATTGGCGGAGTTAGCCGAAAAAGGATTCATTAGACCAAGTTCTTCACCTTGGGGAGCCCCAGTCTTATTTGTGAAGAAGAAGGATGGATCGTTTCGTATGTGTATTGATTATAGGGAGTTGAATAAGCTAACGGTGAAGAATCGATACCCGTTACCTAGGATCGATGACTTGTTCGATCAACTTCAAGGATCGAGTGTGTATTCGAAGATCGATTTGAGATCGGGATATCATCAACTTCGAGTTCGCGAGGAAGATATTCCGAAAACGGCTTTCAGAACCCGTTACGGGCATTACGAGTTTCAGGTGATGCCGTTTCGGTTGACTAACGCACCAGCAATATTCATGGATCTCATGAATCGTGTGTGTAAGCCTTACTTGGATAAGTTCGTGATTGTATTCATCGATGACATTCTGATTTATTCAAAGAGTGAGAAAGAGCATGAGGAGCATTTAAGACTCATTTTGGAATTGCTCAGGAAGGAGAAACTCTATGCCAAGTTTTCGAAATGCGAATTTTGGATTCCGACGGTACAATTTTTGGGTCATGTGATTGACAGACAAGGAGTCCATGTGGATCCTGCAAAAATTGAGGCGATAAAAGATTGGGCTGCACCTACAACCCCAACCGAAGTTCGTCAATTTTTGGGTTTAGCTGGGTATTACCGAAGATTCATCGAGGGATTTTCGAAGATAGCTAAACCATTGACCAAATTGACTCAAAAGAGTGTTACGTATGAATGGGGAGATAAAAAAGAGGAAGCGTTTCAATTGCTTAAGAAAATGTTGTGTAGTGCTCCTATCTTAGCGTTACCAGAAGGTAACGAGGATTTCGTCGTCTATTGTGACGCCTCACATAAAGGTTTAGGAGCCGTGTTAATGCAACGAGAGAAGGTGATAGCTTATGCTTCCCGACAGCTCAAAAAGCATGAGAAAAACTACACTACCCATGATTTGGAGCTCGGTGCGGTAGTTTTTGCTTTAAGAATATGGAGACATTACTTGTACGGAACCAAGTGTGTTGTATTTACTGACCACAAAAGTCTACAACACATCTTGAATCAAAAAGAGCTCAACATGAGACAGCGACGTTGGATCGAGTTGCTAAGCGATTATGATTGTGAAATTCGCTACCACCAGGGTAAAACAAACGTTGTTGCTGATGCTCTTAGTCGAAAGGAAAGAGTACCACCATTATGAGTTAGGTCATTGGGAATGACTATCGTATCGCCATTACCGTCTCAAATACTCGAAGCTCAAACGGAAGCGTTGAAAGTAGAAAATAGATCTGCCGAGAATATATTTGGGATGGCTGATAATGAGAAAGGATTTGTTAAGCGTTCTGATGGATTATTATGTTTTGGAGATCGGATTTGGGTACCTTTATATGGAGAAATTCGGGAATTGATTATGCATGAGTCGCATAAGTCAAGGTACTCCATTCATCCTGGTTCCGATAAAATGTACCATGATCTTAAGAAGTTCTATTGGTGGCCAAATATGAAGGCAGATATAGCATCGTACGTTAGTAAGTGCTTGACATGCGCCAAGGTTAAGGCTGAACACCAGAGACCGTCAGGATTACTAACGCAACCAGAACTTCCAGTCTGGAAATGGGAGCGGATTACTATGGACTTCATTACCAAATTACCGAGGACAGCTAGCGGTTGTGACGCTATCTGGGTAATTGTGGATCGTCTGACAAAGTCTGCTCATTTCCTAGCTATTAGTGAAGATGATAGTGTGGATAAGCTTGCTAGGTTATATGTGAAGGAAATTGTTTCGCGTCATGGAGTCCCGATATCTATTATTTCGGACCGCGATGGTCGCTTTACGTCAGCTTTGTGGCGATCACTTCAAACGGCTTTGGGGACGAGGCTTGATATGAGTACTGCATATCATCCCCAAACCGATGGTCAAAGTGAGAGGACCATTCAGACGTTAGAGGATATGCTTCGTGCATGCATCATAGACTTTGGTAAAGGCTGGGAGAAGTATTTACCCCTTGCGGAATTCTCCTATAATAACAACTACCACACAAGTCTTAAGGCTGCACCATTCGAAGCTTTGTATGGCAGAAAGTGTCGTTCGCCTATTGGTTGGGCAGAAGTTGGAGATAGTCAACTTACAGGCCCTGAGCTTATTTTGGAAACTACAGAGAAAGTAACTCAGATTCGTGATCGATTGCAAGCAGCTAGAGATAGGCAGAAGAGCTATGCCGATCAGAGACGTAAACCTTTAGAGTTCCAGGTTGGAGACAAAGTAATGCTGAAAGTCTCGCCTTTGAAAGGTGTAATACGTTTCGGGAAACGTGGTAAACTCAACCCACGCTACATTGGACCATTCTTGATCTTAGCAAGAATTGGGCCCGTGGCTTATAGGTTGGAATTACCGTCCGAACTGAGTAAAGTTCATGACGTGTTTCACGTGAGTAATCTAAAGAAATGTCTTTCTAATGAAATGCCCGTCATTCCAATGAGGGACATTCGTGTTGATGAGAAACTGAATTTCGTAGAAGAACCGATTGAGATTTTAGATCGTGAAGTTAAACGACTCAAGAGAAGTCGCATTCCGCTCGTCAAGGTTCGTTGGAATTCTCGACATGGGCCAGAATTTACGTGGGAACGTGAGGACGAGTTCAGGAAGAGGTATCCGAAGCTTTTCACTTCGTAGATAAATTTTTCCGAGTGAAACCCGGGACGGGTTTCCTTCTGAGACGGGGAGGATGTGACAACCGGCAGTTTAGGGAGCTATTTTAAAAACCCGCATTTCAATTTAAGTTCGTTTATAATTTTTATTTGAAATTTTCATTTCACAACGAACTTGTAAGACATATTTTATGGATATTTTTAATTATTGACGTTATGGAATTCGTGAATTATGTTCATAATTCATTTTTGATTAAATGCTCGGTGATGTATATTTGAATTCTCACTTGGTACTACGTTGACTTTGGCACTAGGATTACCTAACGACAGTTTTGTGATTCGTCTTACGAGTCCGGCTATATTTTTAATTAGTTACGAGATGTTTCGAGGGATATTGAAGTTTAAAAATGAGTTCGGGTTCGGGCCACATGTTTTTACAATTACCCGCGTTACCCGTTCCACCGTATTATTATTATTATTATTATTATTATTATTATTATTATTATTATTATTATTATTATTATTATTATTATTATTATTATTATTATTATTATTATTATTATTATTATTATTATTATTATTATTATTATTATTAAAAAAAAAAAAAGTTAACTACAAAGGGGTGTTTGGTCCGGTTTTCACAACACACAAACCCACCCTCACATTTTATTCATTCTCTCTCTCAAACTCATCTCCTCCCCCAACCTTAACCCTAGCCGCCGACCACCATTTTCGGCCACCACCGCCGCTACACCGAACCCCCAACAAAATAATTACCACCATCTTCTTCCTCTCTTCACCCTCTTTCATTTGGTATATGATACTTACCCTAGAACCTCCGTTAACACCACCAACTTTCTAATAATCCGTTCGAATTTTTGTACCTTTACTAGATCCGTTCATTTGGAGGTCCAAGAAGGTGAGAAGGAGCTATTTTTGGGTTTTGGAAGCCACGAATTGGCATTTATCCGTGGCTACACGGATTATTATGTAGAGAATCGAATTGATCTTTAATGGAAATGAGGTTTTAATGATAAAAATTAAGTTTGGTATCCGGGTTTTCTTGGGTTTTGGTTGTGGTTGACTCGGAACCGAGAGCAAGGCTCTCGGCTTATTTGTGGTTCGAGCCTTATGTGGCTTTGGTCTCTTGGGTGATTGTTGTTTGGTTGTTGTCGAGGGTGTTGACCTTCGAACCGAGCTAACCGAGACCCATGTGGTCTCGGGGTTTCCTTTGTTGCTCGTATGCCACGCCGAGACCCGTATTGGGGTTCTCGTTGGGTTGTGGTTCGAGCCTTGAGCTTGAGTATTGTTGTGGTTCGACCCTTGTGGGTCGCGGCCTTTAGCCGTGTAATTATTTTGTTGCCGATGACCATTTGGGTCAAATAGGCCTATTGGTTACCTTGTTTTGCTCTTGTGAGCTATGGGATGATTATGTGTTGGTTCGAGTCCTTGTGACTCGTGGTATTGAGCCGTGACTCAAGTGAGTCGAGGGCTCGGGTTGGCTTGGTAAACCGACCCAAACATTAACCTTGTTAATGTTATTTCTTGATATATTTGTGAACTTAATTTTGGCATTGTTGTGGTATTTCATTTCGGCCGAATACTTTTGGTTGGGTCGAGACCGTGTTTGGTCTCGACATTGGATATTGTTATTGGTAATTGTGGAGTTGTTGACGAAAGAGATATTGGGGACCGATTGTGAGACGGTCGTTAGATTGACGGAGATAGGTTAGTCGGGTGCCGTAGTCGGACCCTATTGTTGTAGCCCGTGGTTTGAGATTGTGATTGGACGAAGATTTGTTATTTTGTGACTTTTACTTATATTATTGGACTTGGACAATGAGCCGAGAGTCATGACTCGGACATGTGACCATTTCGTATAACTTAATAACAATTAAAATTGAAACGAGAATAATAAAACTCGTAATAATAATTATTGATAATATGAACGTTTATATGAAAATATATACGTGAATAACGTATATATAACTATATAAACGCGTATATTAATAATAATAATAATCACGAGTCGTATTATAAATAATACGATTAGATATATATTAGGCTACGAAAGTGGCGTAATATTATTGAACGTATTATTATTATAAAAATTGTGTTATAAAACGGGAAACTCCCGACAATTATGAAACGTTTAATAAAATGTTATTTCGGATATATAACGGATAAACTTATTGAGTTAGGCGAAATTGTTGTCACTCGGGTCCAGGTAAGTTACTATTTGTGACGTTCGTGTTGTCACGGATATATGACGACTAATATAGACGTTTTCTATAATTAAATAACCACTTAACCGTAAGGTTGAGCCGGGTTATTTGACTATATGAAATGAATATATTAGTGGGCATCGTATCCTACGACGCCCATAGGTTGTAGTATATGTAAAGTGTAATAGATTGCGAGTGTATATATCGCGAAATCTGACCAATTTGACGATATATATGAGGAATTTATTAAACTATGATATATACTATATAGTAATTATGTGCTATGTGCTTTAGGTTGGATGTAATCTTGGAACGGTATGTTACGTAAATAAATATGAGGATTATCAAATCGACGGATTTGGTAAACTTTGGCGATTTATTTAAATAATATATTGGGCTAATATTAGATATATAGTTTATTTTATCTTTCTATATGTGATCTTTTTGGTTTGTTTTGAGTCGACCCACTACCCGTATGGATACCAAACGCAAATACACCAAACTAATACGAAATGGATTTTTGTAAATAAAACGGATTCTCGTCCGGGTTTGGGAATATTATATATTTGAGGAAATGATTTATGAAAAAGTTAATATTGTTAGGTCGTGCCAAGTCCGTAGTTGCTGTTTCGTGAGTTATCATATATCTTATTTCTACCTACCTCGTCTTGCTATTTTCTGGACTTGAGGTGAGTCATAGCCCCACTTTTTACTCTTGAACTATGTTTTCAACGATTGGAGTGAGAAACGTGCAAATTATTTTATGTGGAGTATTATCGCTTCTATATTCTTGCTAAAACTTGCTATGCGTATGGACTAGGATTTATTGTCAGCTTTAGTCACACATGTCGTGTGTACTATTCAAGGTTGGCTTATTTGGTTATTGGTGGATTGTCAGCTTTAGTCACATATATGTTGTGTGTACTATTCAAGGTTGGCTTATTTGGATTGTCAGCTTTAGTCACATAGTTTCGTGTGTACTATTCAAGGTTGACTTATTTAGATACTATAGTGTGCACCTATAGGTTATTAATACTTCGGAGGTTATCCGAGTATTTATTGGTATTGCGGGGGTTACCCGAATATCTATGTTAGTACGGAAGGGTATCCGTGTGTTATGTTGAGAGCGGAGGGTATCCGCAGGCTTTTAGCGAATCCTTAGTCTAGCTAGCAAGCGTTTTGCGTATATGTCCACTATATTATTAGTTGAATTTAAACCTATGATCTCACCAGCGAAAGCTGACTTTTAGCACGTTTTCTCAGGTAATTAAGTGTTGAGGTGCATGCTTGGATTGGAAGGCTCGGCCAAGGCACTCAGTTCATGGATCTATTTTTCTAAACTCTGATAATTAAATTTGGACCTATTGTTATTTTATTTTGGGCCTGACTCTGAATGATGTTGGGATAAATGTAAACCTTAAAACCCCGTTTTGGTTGTGTTTTTACTATGTTTACTTTATCTCGTTCTATATTGTTTTGTGTTGGATACCAATCCCCGTAGCACCCCGAAAGCTTGTTGAGTCTTCCGCTGTATCAAATTTTGGGGGTGTTACAGATAAGAAAGTGTGTTTGTTTATGTTTGTGTGTTGGTGGATGGGATGAGTAAGTGTTTGTGAGATGGTGAGACAGCCACTCATGTATTTACTCCCTCCGTCTCAAATTTATAATATCCGTTTGATTTTTTATTTTATTTTTTCAACTTTAACCTTAAATATATTTGTTCGTATTATATAATACTTGATAAAATATATATGAATGGATTAGTTTTTAAATGTATTTTCATTGGTATAAATTTCATCAAGTATTATATAACAAAAACAAAAATATTTAAGGTTAAAGTTAAAAAGAAATACTTGAAAAGTCAAACGGAGATTTTAATTTTGAGAAAAATATAAAATGACAAAAATTTCCTCTTATTTAACAGTCAAATAAAGTCAAACTGACGGTGTTAGTGAAAATGGACCAAACCCGTAATGAGTGTTTCATTTTAGGACTAGATCCGAGATTTTTTACACTATTCGACTAAAAGTGAAACATCCGGCAAACCACAGGAACCAACAATGTAGCTAACTCAAAAACTTAATGGCATACTTATTTTCACACTTTAAGAAAAGTAACCATTAAGCTAGTATAAGATTGAGTAGTAATGAATAACATCATTAGGGATTGAGGGCATGAAGGCTACTTGAAACCTTTGTTACGATGGGTACTTTTCTATTTGGATTATAATTCAAGAATAGTACACTCAATGTACATCAGTATATGTTACAAAAGCCCATTCTGGCATGATACATTGATACACATATATATTTCATGTAGAATTTCATATGATCATATCTCATTTGTTTATTATCTATTACATTAAAAAATATATAAATTCTTTTTTCTAGGTTTATGGTAAATTACTATTTCTTTTGGCCAAGCGTCAAACATTACCCAACTAAAACTCTAAAGATAAACTGAAAAGAAAGGTGAGACTTTAACTCCAAAATTTAATGCATGGTCAGCCTCAAAAAAAAAAAAAAAAAAAAAAAAAAAACCTGTGTGAAAACAAATGGGTCTAAATAAATACTTTAATTATTTCAAGCCAAAATCAGATTAGCCATATTCCTACTACCAAATAGCTTCAAACTAAGCGACATGACATGATGAAATGAGAAATGCATAAAGAAAATTGAAAATATGATGACCAAATTACAAGAAAAGACCCTAAAGGAATGGTTACAGCAAAAAAGAACATGACATTAAAGTTGGATGCAGGGACGGACCTCTAACCACCCGTAATTTTTCAACCTATTATTTTAATAGTGGAATAATTTGTTTTTATAGGAAAGTGCGAATATCTCCTTTTCTGTCTATTACTTATATTTGTTTATTGAACCGAGAAATATCTCGATCATGACATGACACGCGTACCGACACTATGATAGTAACGGCAAAACTAATTATTAATAATCAGAGTCAACGTGTTTCTATAATACTTCTATAAACACGCTCTCAGAAAAATTATATTTTTCGCATTCGTGCCTAACTAAGAATACATCATTTTCACCGAAGCTCAACGGAACACGGGGTACACACGACACCCTCTTTGTTAATAAATACAAACTTTTATTAACACCACTTATTATTACGGAGTATTATTTTTCCTAATTACTCCTTCACGTTAGAAAAAAATAATAATAATAAACGTGATATAAAATTTTTACAATTCCAAAACACACACGTATTGAGAGAAATCAGATAAACACGTCACTCTCTCTCTTCAAACCGATACACGCTCTACCTTTCTCTTTCTTCAAAACCAAAAATTAGATCTATTCCTTCTCTCTCTTCAAAAATCGAAAACCAGACCTATTAATATATATTACATTTAGCGTGGGTTCCCCCAACTTAAAGTAATAATTTCCGTACAGTGCTTTTGTAAGGGGTGAATAGTAAATTTTTTAAATAATAATTTCTGCTACATATTTTTATATTAAGGGTACTGTAGCAATGGTACTGTAGCAAACAGTTTTTTTTTTTTTTTTTTTTTTTTTTTTTTTTTTTAAATTGATATTATTTTCATGAAGATACATTTTTGACAAGATTTGAAAAATCGATTAACAAAATTCATTTAGAGTGCAACAGTGGAAGCAAGAGTAGTCTTTTGCAATTTAGTCCCTGAGCCCTAAGGTGTGAAAAAAAAAATAGCACGGCATTTCTGCAGCAACGCGCGGGTTCCTCCACTCGTTGTCAACAAAAAGAGAGGCTATGATAAAGAGAAGATGTTAAACAAAACCCACAAGAAATCGCCTACACTGTTTATTGATTATATCTACAAGGAATCGGCTAAACGCTGTGCTCTTTTCCCATCATTCTATACCGACTCACAAGCAGACATAAGAAGAAGCAAAAGACTTGTTTTTAATCCATTTTTGGTTTAGGTCGAATTTCAATAATCAAAAGGTGGATATTAGGTTTTCCTCTTGTTTTCTTTTTATTCCAATTCGTTCCACAAGGGGCACCACATCTCTCCCTTGGTGTGGTTGCTACTTGGACTCGAGTTTGGATTCGCTTTTCTCTTCAAAGTATTGTAAGAACCCCAAAATCTTTGTCTCGATGTTTCTTTCATATATGCACTTTATTGAAGTTATGTTGGTTAATAAATCTGGTATTTTTGTTATAAAAATTACGATTTGACTTATATCTTTTTAATAGTGATGTTTGATTTGTGGTGTCATTCGGCCTAAATCCATCTTCTGTGAACGAGAGAATATTTTTGTTGTTGTTGTTGTTGTTAATGTGTGGAATAAATAAATAATCTCACTACTAAAACTAGTTTGGCTCTTAATTGGAAGTGCTTATTTTATTTGGTCGTGTTTGGTTTTGTTTGTGGGTCGACACCCACTGTGGTCGAACCACAGTGGTACCCATTTTGGTTTGAAAAATTGTTTCTTTGGCCTAAGTTGATAAAGATGGTGTCAAAATTTGTTTTGTTTACTTGAGTTAACCTAGTTCCGCTCGGCTTGGTTGCTCACTGTGTCAAAAGATACTATACAAAACGATTGCAAAATAGAATAGGTTTTGAGGATGATCCTTTTTAGCTTTCATGTACTATTTACAAAAGATGTATAAGATCAAATGAGTTGGTACCCACTGATAGAAAATAACAATGGATAAACCTTGCTCTTTCTGATTCATTTATTTCCAAATCACAATCTCAGTGGTTGGATTTTTGGTTGTGTCAAATTTACTTTGAACATGGTTTTGAAATAAAGTTTGGCCTTCAAATATTGTATTCCTTTTGGTTTTGATAGCAATCATTAAGCAACGTTTTCCCTCTTCTCTTTGATTTGATTACACGACAACACAACACAGAAATACTAAAACCTTTCTTTTGATAAACTAAACATGTATTTGTATTTGGACTTCCACAAGATTGATTGGGCCTAGGTGTGTGTGTCAAGTGACGGTGGGCCAAAACCCACTTGATTCAATAAACGGGTGCGTCGGGTACAAACTTAAACAAACAAGAATGTGCAAACTTTTTAGTGATGTAAAATACAAAAGGGGTGCATTGAGTTGTATTTGAACAAGCTAAGACATAAATAAACCTTTGTGCAACATATGAAACTTTGTGATATAAAAATACATGATGGGTAATGTAACGTATATTCGGGTCATCTTTTTAATTGAGTCACGACTACTTGTTTTCTTCAACTTATTTCACGACTCGCTCATTTACTCACTCAACTCATTTACTCTCGACATTATTTCACTAAACACATTTTTATAAAATCTATAATACTATAAGATTCAATCCCTAAATTTAATGTGGAGTTATGATGATAGAGTTGTTAGAGTTAGAAACAAGTTGGAGTCGTTTAGTAGTTGCGTAGAGTACAAGAGAGCTAATGCTCGGAATTCAATGCAGTCTCATAATAACTATACAATCATGAAAGGAGATGAAGTGCAAGGTTTGCCGGAATTGATCACATGACATTTAGTATAGAATTAAAAGTCAGTTAGATGAAGTGTAAGGGTTGCCCGAATTGATCACATGACATTTAGTATAGAATTAAAAGTCGGTTAGATGAAGTGCAAGGTTTGCGAAAGATTGCAAGAATAATTAATGATTTAACCTAATTCATGCCTATATAAACCGGTAAAAATCACATTTAGTATGTACATTTGAAGATGATTCACACATCTTTTAGATCTTTGATTGTTGGTAGCGGTATGTAAATTATCTTTTGCAACATTTTATAGATGATTCAAACATCTTTTAGATCTTTGTAATTAACTTGGTATTCTTTTTTTTTCTTAATTTAGTTATCATATGCAGGTACCATGAAAATCACACAAGATCATGCATGCTCAGATAAATGAAACCAAAGATTGAGATACCAACTATCTTCTTTGTTTCTTACATATTTAGGTGATTGTTATAGATAAGCATATATATAGATATATGTATTATGTTAATGCATTTTCATATACAAGTAATTTATGTGCGTTTTCTATTGATGTAGCTCACATGTGCGAATTGATTCAAGAAAATGTGCACGAGCATGTATGTAAAGCAACATTTAAATGGTTAAATGATACTTTTTAGCTTGATTAGTTTATGTAAGTAGTTCCTTTCGAATGCTTTTTGAGAAATATTAGAATGAATTTATCGTGTGCAATTGAATTATTATTGAAAAGAAGAAGGGTCGCGCATCGCAAAGTGTTTTCTTTTTCTATATGTAGAATCATTAGTGAGAAACTAATATTTACGCCAATTAAATGAGTTTGCCATAATAGCAAAATACGACATATTAAAAATATCACATTGAGTAATTAATAGAAAGGAAAAAAATACATAATTTTGACTTAAATCCGTTTGTAAATTGTAATATCAAATAAAAAAGTTGAGTTTTAAACATAAGCAAAAGTTCAAACTTTTATCGAAAAACAAAACCGGTGCATTTAATGTGAAGTATATACAACATCGAGATGGAAGTGCAAGGCTTGCTGAAATTTATCACATGATATTTAGTAATTAGTATACAACTAAAATTCGGTTATGGATCGAGATGAAGTTGAAAAGGTTGCAAGAATAATTGATGATTTAACCTAATGTAATATATATAGATATATATATTATGTTAATGCATTTTCATATACAAGTAATTTATGTGTATTTTCTATTGATGTAGCTCACATGTGCGAATTGATTAAAGAAAATGTGCACGAGCATGTATGTAAAGCAACATTTAAATGGCTAAATGATACTTTTTAGCATGATTAGTTTACGTAAGCATGCAACTTGAATAATGAATATAAAAGAAAAAATATATAATTTTTGCTCAAACCCATTTGTAAATTAAAAAAAAATTATGTTTAAGATATGATAGTGGAGTCCAAAGGTTTTAGGAATTATTAATAATGTGTTAATTAATATTCATTTAGTTAGCTATTTAGAATCGAGTTTATTGATAAGATTTATTAATATTAGTTAGACTTTATAATGTTAATTTTCAATAAAATTAGTTGTACATTAAAATGAGATGAAGCTAAAAAGGTTTGTAACGATTTTTATACAGTTTATGTGTCATTATTATATATACATTATTACACAAACTTTAACTTACAAAATTAATAAAGAAAATATTTAACGCACATTAAACTATAACAAATTAGATAAACCCCGTGTGCTTCATATTATCATGCAAAAACCATCTAATAGACAAGTATTGTAGGGCTAAGTAAATAAGTAATAGACCAAAAGAAACAAAACCATTTTTTTATCATGCAAATAAGTAATAAGCCAAAAGAAACAAAGCCATCACAACTTAATTACCAAAAGCCCATATATAGAATACAACACCACAAAACCAAAACAACATCAAACACCTTTCAGTTTTTATACAAGAAAGTTAAAACATTTCATATGATATATTAAACCATAATTAAGTATACACTCGCCAATATACAGAAAGAATACACGATTAACAATTAGATTATTAGCCCGTGCGTAGCACGGGTTCTGCATGTCTCGTGGATTATAAACTAGAAATGAAACCTTTATGACGCTTGGTCACCACGTGTAATTAAAACATATACATGGGCCATTCAAAATCTTCTTTAAACCTTTATAACTTATAAGTGTATTTTAATGTACACTCTTTTAATAAAACAATTACTTAAAATATAACTTTTACACGCCTCTATTATATTTAGTTTTATTATTATTTCAAACGACGTTTTTATAACTTGAACTATACGAGTACTTTTCGTATCTCGTCTTTCGGTCGTTGTCGAACTGAAGATTGATTTGTCATTGATACTTTGTTATTGTCTACTTATATACTCATACACTTCCAAGAGCCAATATTTACAGACACTTATAAAAACCGTTTTAAACTTAAATAATGCCGCACAAGCAACAACAACGCAAATGCTTTGAAAATTTTAAACTTATTTAACTTCATCGAGTCTTAAACTGAAACTGTAAACTAAACTTGCCATACTAATCTAGGTCGCGTGTCGGTACCGCACACTATCACTACTTGATTCTTTTCACTATGAGACTACTAATTGCTGAGGTGAGTTCATACCCCCTACTTTTACTTGTTTTATAACTGTTTCGGGGGAGAATACATGCTCGTATTTAACTAAACTCAATGCTTATTTTATCTGAATGCGCGATTGTTTACTCAAACATTACTGTTTTGTTCAAATACTTGATTGATTATTCAAATGTATTTATGCGTATATTGGTTGCATACTTGATTGTTTTCTCATGGACACAAGTGCTTGAAACATATATGTGAGTTTATAGCCCCACTTTACTTATACTCGTTTTACAAATTTTGGGTTGAGAAACATGCAAACACTTTTATGGACCAAAACTGATGGATCTAAACACCTTGAACTTGTATTAGATTGATACTTTGAATTATATCACTAAGTATGCGGAATCTACTTAGTAACACTTAGAAGTTTGATTGTGAGTAAGACAGTTGTATATGAACAATGTATGTAAACAAACTACTAGCTCCAATATTATTAATGATAATAATACGAGTGATCTTGATATCACTAGGGTTACACCTTGAAGCTCTAGAAAAACGTATATTAAAACCTTTAACCTAGGATCTCCTTTTATAGCACAAGGAATCCTCTTCTACAAGATAAGTATAAAGCTAATAGAATAAGATATACACAAGATCTATTCTATATTTATCTAGACGCGTTTCCTAACAGTTATCTAATAAGCAGTGGTAATATATTGTTCTTGCAGTGGTAATGAGTTTCCACTGCAAGTACAATCTTCTGCAGTTGTAACATCTTCTCTTAGTCGTAGTAACTGTTAGTATAATTCCCAACAAAAACTATTCTTAAAAACTATTACGTGGTGTAGCCTAAGCCCGTGAATCCCACTATGCCCACTTTCATGAACCGTTAGTTCCTGCGGGAAGCGCGATTGTTATAGATAGATCTATTGGGGGTGACTCCCCCGTTCGGTTGGCCATACATGGGTCAATGCGAAATGTATAGCATATCGGAATCGAATGTAACGGGATAAGCACTCGCAATGGGCCCCTTTTAGTATGACAACATTTTGCATACACCACTGTCGTAGCTTCGGTTGCATGAACTTAGTGCTAGCGTAATAGACTTTTACTCTTATGTGGCATTATATTCGTTGTAATGATCACATACTTTGCCTATGGTCCAACTTTATGCTCAATACTTATGGTTTACTTCACTGATATTTTTCATGACACTGTGAGGAAAGCAGTAGTCACTAAAACTAAACTTGATTTGTATGTGAATGGTTATTCACACTCGAAAATCTTGTGGTCCACATTACTACTTTTACTTGAAAGTAAACTATTTTTTCATGACATTGTGAGCGACACAATGGTCACAAAACTTTTATGGAACTCACAATTCTTTTATACTAAATTGTTATTTATACAAACTTATGAACTCACCAACCTCGTGTTGACACTTTTTAGCATGTATTTCAGGTGATAACTTACTCTTGGAGGCGCTTGGCAAACGGCATGGCATGGTCATAGATGACTCTGATAATCATTTGGGACCGCTTAAATCCTCTTATGGGCCTATATTTCCGCACTATTTTTGAAAGATGTAAACAAAGTACTTTTGATAATGAAATTTCTTCTAATCGATTGAGGTAAAAACCATTCTTTATACTTTGTGTTATGATATCAATCGAGTAGCACCCTAGTAACATATGCTTTCGCTGGACCCGATTTTGGGGGTGTTACAAAACCCTTCAAAGAACTGATTGAATGATAATGCCCCCAGCAAGGGAACTTTGCACGAGCGTTTTGATACTTCTAATGAAAGGCCAACCATGACTAAATGTGACAGGATTCCAAGTTCTGTCAAATGTAGAATTAGTAAGAAGGGTTAAAAAAACACGAGTAATCAATTTTACTTTGCAAACTACCTGCCATTATTTATAAAAAAGCAATAACAATGCTATAGGTTGCATAAATGAACAACATACTTGTTCATTTGTCGCGTTTTAGTCATCATACTTTTTATGCATCTAGACTTATTAGATATTGGCTTCGTGTCCGGTTTGGGTCATTTTTTGACCCATTTTGTTTCTAGCTAAGTTTTCAAAGCTTATCTGTTAGATTTGTTAATTATAAAGCACAATTCAACCAATTTTTTAAGTTATTGACTTGTGTTCAAGCTCTACTATATGTCCAAATTTGCTTAGTCTTACACACTGTAATGTTTCTTTAGCAGCAGAAGAATCACTCCTTCATGATTCTGTGAATCCCACTCGAGTCATCTCGAACATCTTGAATTTGCTTCATGTGTTTACTCTCATAATACTGAGTAATTGAAGTCAACAAGCAATGTGGTCAAAGCATGTGAAGGAATCCTGGGACTCAGATGAAACCAGCAGTAAAGGCCTCATCGTTGCATTAGTCAAAGTCGGGGACTCAGGGTGAGTCGTTGCTACTAGTTTTTGACATGGTATCAGTCTATCAGAGAAGTTACTAATAAAATCCAGCAAGAGTTGGTACTAATATTGTAAATCATAACCCAAATCGACCCGATTACCGTAAATGGGTCGAAATTGTTAGAACCACTTTTACATATAAGATTGATTACAAATGGCAGATTCCTGAAACAAATTAAACTCACCATAAAAGAAAGAAAAAACCAGTCATTCATTGAGTGTTTGTCTGTTATTTTATTTGATTAAAAAAGTTTTGAAATGAATGGATAGTATTCCAGTTGCAAAATAAAAATGGAATGATGTTTGTGTAATAAAAATGTCGATATATTTCAGAAATGACTATGTTTGTTTCTTTTAGTGAATTTATGAAGAAATGTCGACGTAATTCTATCATGTTGAACATATAACAATTATGTGGAATTATATACAGTCCATAATATTCTAAACCACACATACTTGGAGAGTTGGAGTCAAATATTGTTTAGTGAGATAACAATATATATGGTTTGTGTTGGAATTATTATATCATGACCTTCATATAAATAAACCAAGTATATCAAAGTGAGCATAGCGGAAGCAATTATAATAAGATCAAATAACATGTAATTAATTAATCAATAATAAAATAGTAAATGTACCTTTGTGATTCTAGCCCGAACAAGAATCAAAGCAATCTTCCGGAACCAAGAACCCTAATTAGGGTTTATAAGGATTATAAGAATTACCCCTTACCTTTTTGTAATTCAATCCAAGAATCAAACAATAGTGTGTTTGATTCACGTTCTTGTACACACGTACTAATTCAAGAAAAAGTTTATGCAAATAATAAACACAAAACTATTTTAGATCAATAAAATCGAAACCCTTAGGGTTTGGTTTTGATGAAATCGACCAAGGAAAGAAAAGGGAGAGAAAACACCAAGATGTGTGTGTACAAGTTATGAGAAAATGATACATCTTGGGTTTGCTTATATACTATTCAAAACTTGGAGCTCAAGGCACATAAGGAGGTGGAATACCCCTTCGGCCGATCGGTTGGGGAGTCCCCTAGGGGATTCCGGAACCTTCTCTTGATTCCAAATTTTCCTAGTATTACTTTCCTAATCTTCGTTTAATAGATAATTAGTCATTAATCATTAAATACTAATTACTATTATTTATTTTGTGTTTAATAATTAATTATAACATTTTATAAATAATTATTACTTTTTCTCTTCATACGTATTGTGTGCAATCCCGTGATCTTGAGTTCGATCCTAACATACGTCTACTAAAATAATGTCCATATTCTAACAGCTCCCACTTGGACATATTTTAATAGTGTAATCACATCGGTTAGCGTCTTGCAACACGCCGATGCCTCTAGTACGATCTCAAGTAAGGCTCCTGGAAAAACCTTTTAATGATTTCTCATTATTATTATCCTTTTGTTTCTAATACCATGTTAATAAGGATATGGATTAAAGTCATTCCTTAATTAACCATTCTGTTTCTCGTTGTTAATGATTGATCAAGATTACCAAATCTTCTGAACATATTCAGGGGAGATCTTGGGTACGGCCGTACATGCATCTTACCAACCCTACGAGGGGCCCAGCAGTATTAAACTCCAAAAATAAATTTGAAGGAACAAATTCTATCTTGAATACAAGCAAAAACCCACAAACTTTGTAACATTTCCGAAAACAACCCTTATGACTACCAGTTACATATAGCGTTAAGTTGTTCCACAAAAATGTACTACATTCATGAAACTTATCTTGCATCTCAAGTCTGAGGATAACTTCTCATGATTTAATTAATAACAAAATCGATAAAATAACATCATGTAGTTGGGATAAGTCCTATATTCAGTATCATCGAATATCATATGAAATGGCATGGCTACGCATCAATATACTTTAAATATATTATACCAACCTTCAAATTTGTCTTGATTTAATAATATTCCCATATTATTAACTGACAATGGACAATTTAGAATAACATTTATTCATGGATTAAACATACAAATACAGGATACAATTTATTATAAATTAAACATACCATGTATTTAAATTTATTATAATAATTGTTTAACATCCCTTATCCAAATATTAAATAGATCAATGCATGATAACTCTTGTTGATGAATTATGTCTCAAGCAATGACATTCAAACTTGTTGACAAGACATAAATCATCCAACTTTGATCTATCGGAATTTTAAGAATATTTATTTCAAGAATTCAACTATTGAAATTCTTATATGTGCATAGTCAACTATTTTGATAATGTCATATTTCATAAAAAATGTGAGACATCCTTAACCACCAATTTATGATAATTAAACTTCCAAACATTTTAAAGTTTAAAGTATTCTTATTCTCTTAATGTATAATGCAACTATGCTCTTATATAAGCATAACTAGTAATAGCCAATGATGAAATCCTTACCATAACTAGTATTGAGTATCGTCTCAATTTCATTAGCATCATTGTATGCAAACAACAATATGCTATTAAAAACTTCCCGTAAACATTAATATCTATTGTGTAATGTTTGATGCCCTTCAAACTTTCAACTTTGTTGGTTATGACAATTTTCACAACAATTGAAAAATTGTTCATCTATAGAATTTGAAGCTGTTCCAGATTTAGGATGTAATTCTATAATCAAACATATCCTTTTTAGAATTTTACACAAGTTATCTAATAACTTTTTAATTAGATATTAATATTGCCAAATCATCTTGTAATCAAGCATGATACAACAAAACACGATGTACATGAAAAATCTTTGAGTCATACTTAGATTTTATTCATGTCATACATATCTATTTAGACTTTCTAAATAATATATCATGTTATACATATTAGATTATTTACCGCACATGTTTCAACAATAAACATTGATTCCAAGGTTATATGTCTTATTTCCTAAATCTTATAAGTAAAATTTCATTCCATTCTAAGACTTAACATTTACTTATATGGAACATTACTTTTCATATGTTCTACAACATATATGATTTAAGAAATTAAACATAATACTCCCACTAGCTTTTAGGAATAATTAGAAATTATCTTATTTTAATTATAAATCAAAACATGAATTTAATAATTAAACATAAGAGTAATCTTCTAGATGCATGCATTTATCCATCCATGGATTATTGCACTTTGTACACTTCTAAAGATTTATTTGAATTCATAAACTTCTTTTGATTACTTATCGTCCTCGCTCAAGTAATCATACAAGAAAGAGTTTTGATATTCCATTGTCAATTTCATATAAATGAAACTAAATATGACAATCGTAATCTTTATATATTTAATGTGTTTATAATAGAATATTCAATCACAGTTAATTGCTTAAGTGTGATTAATAATCTTGTCATAAGACATGCATTAAATATGTGCACAATATTGTCCATATGATTTCTATACAAAGATTTGAACCATAAAGGTTACCTTATCTTTGAAGAAACTCATCTTCATTTTATAGTCTAACTATTAAGATAAACCAAATTTCTAAAATTGATTATCTTTATGAACAGCATCTTAATCATTCACATCATGTATTCTTTACCCAATTTCATATTTGGAAATGTATCATAATGATTATCAGGTTTACAATATTCCTGTAAATCATAGCCCTCAATATATTAATCAAATATATGAGATATATTGCTATTCTATGAATGATAATTCCTTCATCTTGATATTTTAACATTTAAATGTCAAACGATTATCATCTTGAGATTTAACATTCAAATGTCAAACTTCATCATGATATTTACTAGTGTATTTTAGAAGATTATGTATCTTATAATTTTATCTTTTAAAGATCAAAACTCCCACTTGCTTTTCGTAATTTAAAAACTATCTTTAAATACTTAGCAAATAAAGAAACAATACAATGTTTTCTTTTGGGATATTACAAATACTTATTGATAGTTCCTGACTTAACTTTGTTAATAACCTCTTCATAAGCAGTTAAACAAATTTAGAACTTCAATTTAAGACTTAATGTGATTCATCACATTCCATCATATGATAATGTCTTATTTATCTTCTATGTTGGAGTTTTATTAAATATGTCCAAATCATACTCAACATTCTAACCTTGATATCTTTTGGAAGAAAAGAAGTCATAGTTATCTTTAATCAAACAATATAACAAGAGTTTGATTTTCCTAACTGAACATACCATAAACATTTGGTATTTCATTAGTATTAATATTGTAAGACAATCTAACAATATTTAAGACAACCATATTCATTTTGCCTTGTCTATTTACCAACTAATTCATTTTAATGGTATAATAATTTACAAGCCAATTACATGCTTTATAACACAAGTACTTTTTACAAAGTCACTTCATGTCCATGTCTTTTCAAGAAAACATAAACTGTTATAATCCCACTATACGTTATAAGTCATTTAACAATTTAATAACTTCATGTATATGTCTTAATTAAAAAACACAACAAGATAACGTCTTACTTTATTATAAGTCTTGTAACAATTAAAAGACTTTATGTTTATATCTTTACAATGAAACATAAACATATTTAACTAAAGTAATTATGAACACCATCTTTTGGTTTCAATAGTAATTTCAAGTTAATTTGTTACTTAATAATAATGTAAATAACATTATTTCTTCATTTATTTATGTCATTCCAAGAACACATAAATATTCAGATTGAAGTAGCATTAGATTACTTAATTAATTTATGTCATTCCATGAATTCATAAATCTATAAATTAAAGTAGTCTTGATATCATATTGACACATGTTCTAATAGGTATTTAATTTAGAAACTGCAAAT
Source organism: Artemisia argyi (assembly GCA_030686995.1). Lineage (NCBI taxonomy): Eukaryota > Viridiplantae > Streptophyta > Magnoliopsida > Asterales > Asteraceae > Artemisia > Artemisia argyi. The sequence continues at coordinate 200,474,406 of CM060687.1, read as the reverse complement.
TCTCATAGTTCAATTACATCAGTTGATCTGCCAGTAATGAAAATATGAAATTCACCTTGTTGTTGCAATCTGGTTAAGCTCTCACATAACATAAATTGTAACACCAAGTGTTTCTTGAATTAGCCTAGTATAATTCATATTAGAACATTATTCTAATTTAGAAACTGCAAATTCTCATAGTTCAATTACATCAGTTGATCTGCTAGTAATGAAATATGAAATTCACCTTGTTGTCGCAATCTAGCTAAGCTCTCACATAACATAAATTGTAACACCAAGTGTTTCTAGAATTAATATTAGAACATTATTCTCTTACCTTGTAGTCAAGAGAATCCATTAAATCATATCTTTATGAGTTGTTTCTTGCACACATTAAAGATAACATTTCTCCCACTTGTGCATGGAACAACCTCATATAGTTGATAAACAACATGCCATGCATTTGTTTATGTGTTTAATATGATTGTGTCATAGATTTTAGCATAACAAGTATATGTAAAACAACAATGTCTAGTAAGGAAACGTACAAGACTATCCTTAAAAGTATGAGTGTCTACACTTGGAAAGTAATTATCTTTAGCTACCAAGATATCAAAGCTTGTAACTCCCACTGAATCATTACAATAATTCCTTATTCAGTGATAAGTACACAATACTTCCACTGAATTTGACAACATTGTAAATGTTTCATATCCAGTGAAAGCAAATAGTGTGCTTTTAACTTTCCTACACCTTTGAATGTCCATACGTAATAATTACTTATGTACTAAAAGTGTATTCTACTACGTAAACGATGGACTATCCACCAAATTCTTTTAACTTGAAAATTGAGCATGCAATTTCTTCCTTAATAGGTCTACCATCCTACAATATATGTAGCACCTTTAAAATAGTTAAAACAACTAGTTTGTTTTTAAACATTTTGCGGTAATTAGTCTAGCTTCTAATTATAATAACTCATAAAATGTCATACATAATTTTCTGTTAACCGAATATTGATGCGTGGGAATCGCACCTTGTTTTACCTCTCAAGGGATCTCGAGAAGCTTACAACCCCCACCAGGCAGTGTACCTGATCGTTGTAGTATAGTATAGTGACAAGTACCGGGGGATTGATCGTTCAGCTTAGGAATAGTGTCGCTAGGATTAGAAAACCTAATTAATAGTTCTAAAGGTGAGGGATGATTATTTTTGTATTTTTATATTTTTATGAAAGCAAGTAAAATCTCGGGTTTTGGAAGAGTGGGCGGAATCAGTTGCTATTCAACTAACCCAAAGCTATTATATAATTAAAATAAAATACTAAAAATGAAATTAAACTAAATTAAACTAAGGTTGTGAGCAGTGGTTGGAGAAATTGTGTTTACTTAGACTTCACTACTCCCTAGATATCTTTTACACGTTAATTACTTGTTATACTTGTATGGATGACGGATTGTATTCCTTAATACTATTCGTGGGGTGGCATACATAACTCCCCAACTCTATGAGCTCTTATCTCCTCCTACACCATGACCCAGCACAACTATAGGGATTGTAAACAGTGGCTCATGTATTAAATACAACCAATAAAGACCTAGTACGCCTCGGTTCATGTTTCTTAAGACGTTCAAGCATGTTACCATTTGGAGATCTGCCAGTTTTCTTAAGCCTAACATGTGACAACTGGCAAAATAGGGAGCCGTTTTATAAAACCCGCATTACATTTATATAATAAACATGGAATTTCTGAAAATTTATTGTAACGAGATATTTTACAAACGTTGGTACTTGATTTTAATCGTACGATGTTTATGGGAATTAGTTATTTAATTATGGTTTGATTTGTTTCGGACATGATGAATTATTATATTTTGAGATCGTTATTGTTGGCACTACCTTGACTTCGGCACTAGGTTGACCTAACAATTTATTTATATTTTTACGGAATTCGGATGTTTTATTATTTTTGGAACGGGTTCGATTGGAAAAGTGATTTGGTTATTAAAGGTTTCGGGTTTGGCCCGTGTGTTTACTCGGGGCTACCTAGCCCACTACACACTCCATATTATCACTAATAATTATTAAAACAAAATTATTTTTTTTTTTTAAAATCGTCCTTGTGGTCCGGTTTTAACCAACACCCCACACCACACACACACAAAAACATACAAACACCATCTCTCTCTCTCCTTCATCCTCACATCTTACCATCTCAAAACCCTAGCACCCTTGAGCCGCCGCCGCCACAGTCGCTCCACCGCCTCACCCACGACTACACCACCACCACCAAACTATTCCCCATCTCATTTCCTTTTCGATCCACTACTACACGCGCTCAAATACCCCCTCAAACCATCACGTTAAATCACCAAAGTCATCATCCTTTTATTGTTTGGAGGTTACCAAGTTGTTTTCTTGAGGAATCGGAGGTGAGACGAGTTCCTACTCGTGTTTCTTGGCGAAAACGTGACCATTGGGTCACGAATTTAAAGATACTCGTTTTGTTTATGGGTTACCACATGAAATATTAGTGGGTTTTTGATAGAACAAGATCTAAAACGCGTTTGGTATCCGGGTGGATTGTTTTGGGGTTCGAATTCGAGGAAGGATTCTTGTTTGATGATTTTCTTGGTTGGTTTTGTGCTCGGTTTTAGCATAACCGAGACCCTCGAGGTCTCGGGGTCGGTTGTTATGGCTTATTTTGTCGAGCCGAGACCCAAAGGGGTCCTCCCCGAGTCATATTGTTGTTGTTGTCGAGATACCAAGACCCTAGGGGGTCCTCGTTGACATTATTGTTGTTGTGGTTTGGTTTTGGCCGACGACCCTAATGGTCCGTTTGGTTTGGCATGGCTCGATGAGAGCTAGACCGTGACCTCCCTTGGGTCCGGTCGAATGAGTGGTTGTTTTCCTTTTTATTTTGGACCTTATGGTCGTGTGGTATTTGGCCGAACACCCCACTAGGGGCTGTTTTGGTTCGAGCAAGCTCAAAGAGCTAGCCGAGACTCTTTAGTCTCGGGTGTGGCTCCGTTTTATGTCTTGAACTTATAAGTGACCCGGGTTGACTTGGTAACTCAACCCGTTGCATTTTTGGTTTCGGACAATATATGTTACTTGATATTATTTATGTTTGTTGTGATTGTATTATGGGCATTTGGGTATTATTTGGACGCGTTGCGGTATCTTGTGATTATGAGTATATTTGGAGTTGTGTTGACGAAAGTGGATTGGGGACCGATTGTGAGACGGTCATTAGATGACGGAGATAGGATTAGTCGGGTGCCGTAGTCGGACCCTCATGTTGTAGCATGTGGATGTGAGATTGGTTGGGCGGAGTTATTATATTTATTATTGCGACTTGATTATATTGTTTGGACTTGGACTATGAGCCGAGGGTCATGACTCGGACATTGGACCAAATTCTATGACTCGATAAATCTTTAAAGGTTGATATTAAAAATAAAACTCGTAATAATATTATTAAGAATATAATCGTTTATATACGTATATAGACGTGTTAAACGTACATATATATATATATATAAATGCGTATATTAATAATAAAACGATCACGAGTGAACGGATAATAATAAAGCGATAGTTATTACACTACGATAATGGTGCAATAAATATCGGGATATTATTATAACTAATAACCATATATATATATAATGACGAACTTTACGTCGAATAACTAACAACTAAAAACGTGACTTTAATTATAAACTAGAAACTTATCGAGTTATACGAATTTTTGGGTCTTTAAAGTCCAAGTGGGCCTTATATTGTGACTTCGTGTTGTCACGGATATATGACGGTTAATATAAACATTTTATATATCGAATGACTTATTCTAGATCGAGTGATTTGACGATATAAAATGGATATATTAATGGGCATCGTATCCCACGACGCCCATAGGATGTGGTATATATTTTAGGGCAATGAATTACTATATGTCTCGTGGAATTTTGGCCGATTCGACAATATATATAGGGAATTCATTGGGCTACGACATATACCAAATAGAAATTTATGTGCAAGGTGTTTAGATTGGGTATAATTGTGGAACAATATATTACGTAAATAAATATGGGAGGTTATCAAATCGACGGATTTGATAAGCTTCGATAATTATTTAAATAATATATTGGGCTAACGTTAGACCTGTAGCTGTCTTATTATCGTTCTTTGTTGTGGCTTTTTGGTTTGTGCTGTGTCGACCCTACACCCGTATGGATACCAAACGTCGAATTTCAAATGAATATGAAGTAAACTCGAGAAATGGATAATTTTAGAAAGTAAAATGAATTACGTTCGGGAATGGGAATATTTAATTTTGAGGAAATGATTTCTGAACGGGTTTAATATTGTTAGGAAGTGCCGAGTCAGTAGTCGCCGTTACGTGAGTTGCTTGAGATTTACTTACGTCTTTCTGCTATCATTTCTTTTGAGGATTTCTGGACTTGAGGTGAGTCATAGCCCCACTTTTACTCTTGAACTTTGTTTTCAATACTTGGGGTGAGAAACGTGCAAATGTTTTATGTGGACTATTATCGCTTTTTGATTTCAAAACTTGCTATGCTTATAGAACTAGGTAGAGCGAGGCCTAGACTAGATCTAGGTAAGCTATTTGATTTGGTTATTGAGCGAGGCCTAGTCCCCGAACTAGGTAAGCTATTTGATTTGGTTATTGAGCGAGGCCTAGTCCCCGAACTAGGTAAGCTATTTGATTTGGTTATAGAGCGAGGCCTAGCCTAGAGCTAGGTAAGCTAAACAACGAGGCCTAGACTAGATCTAGGTAAGTTGAACATGTCGTATCCTTACGAATGTTGGGTATGTCGTATCCTTACGCATACATATTGAGCGAGGCCTAGACTAGATCTAGGTAAGCTATTGGATTGATTATAGAGCGAGGCCTAGACTTGAGCTAGGTAAGCTATTGATTGGATTGATTTGAGCTATAGCGTGCACCTATAGGGAGGATTTGATTTGGTTGGAGTTATTTTGGTTGGATGATTGAGCCCTAGTCTAGCTAGCAAGCGTTTTGCGTACATGTCCACTATATTGAATTAAGAACCTAAACCTATGATCTCACCAGCGAAAGCTGACTTTTAGCACGTTTTCTCAGGTAATTAAGTGATGCTCTGCGGATGCTTGGGATTGGAGGCTTGGCATTTGGCACCGGTTGTGGATCTATATTTCTAAAACTCTGATAACTATTGTGGACCTATATTTGTTTCTTTTGGGCCTGACTTTGGATGTTTTGGGATAATATAAACTTTAAAACCCCGCGTGGTTGTATTTTATCTTGTTTACTTTATCTCGTTCTTTTATGTCTTGTGTTTGGATACCAATCCCCGTAACACCCCGAAAGCTTGTTGAGTCTTCCGCTGTACCAAATTTTGGGGGTGTTACAGAACATATAATATCATTCATCCAAAACAAGAATAGACAAGTAATCAACACATAATCAACATCTAAGTTTCATTAGATCTAAGCAAACACAAAAGAGATCTAGCCTAGCATAGTAGAATTGAGACAAGAACAAGATATAAACAACCAACACATAGACATATTGATTGAATTGAAAGAACACTTATCTCAATTACAATGCAAGGTCTCAAGGGTTTGGAACCCTTGAAAAACCTGTAAAAGATGCACCGAAATCGTCTTTAGGGTTTCACCAAAACTTCTCTCTTTTTAATGAAAAAACTACAAAACTATATATAGGAAAAGCAGGCTGACGGCATCAAGAGTTACATGTGACGCCGTCACCTCGCCGCCAAATACTTCCTCGGACGGCCTTGATCCACTTATGACGGCCTATGTGACGCCGTCACCAACCACGGTATTTTATTCATCCCACTTTGACGCCGTCATGAAGGCGTTTGACGCCGTCACCACCTTCGGTATTTTATTCTTCATGTCTGACACCGTCAAGACTTTACTCTTGACGCCGTCACCTTGTATCTTCAGCATGGAAATTTGGTACTTTGCCGTTTTCTTCACTTTTATGCTCTAAAAACGTCCAAAATGGCTTCTTTTCCAGAATTCACTCTCCAAACACCTAAAATCACAAAAGGAACGATTTAGGGCAATATTTGATCAAATAAAGTCGGATTCGGGCTTAAATGACCCCCTAAAAACGGATCATTTTTCGCCTCATCATATACCCTTACACTTGAGATTTGCTTGTCCTCAAGCAAATGAGCTTTTATTCTACTCAAAAGACAAGTTAGGGGTCATTTAACACTAATATAAAAGTAATTACAACAAATAATCGTTCCACTAAAGACCAATAGACAAGCACGGAGGTCATACACAAGCACCTCACAAATAGTGTTTAGATACTCACATCTCTCGGGTGTAATAAAGTAATATAACATTATGGAAATGGAAGATATCTCTCACTACCTGTCATAGCAAAATAGATTACCATAGGCTTGGGAAAGGATCAAACCTCCACCACATGGCGTAAGCACCTAGGATAAACTATCAAAGAGGTCTTTTAAAGGGTTGTAACGTTAGGTATAGGGATATGAATTACACGGTTTTGTTGGATAAAGGAAGTTTTACTGGTGGCGAGTTAACAATCTTGGTTAATTACATGTACAAGATGGCGTTGCTAAGCCAAGACTAGACTCGACTTAAGCTAATAAATGAAAAATAACAAAAACATAAAATGAACATAGAATAAAAACGGGATGGTAGTCCGTATGTTTTTTCTCTTTTTCTTTTCTATTTTTTTTTTTTTTTTTTTTTTTTTGTGCATACACTTTTACCCTACCATCCAAAATAATACATCATAGGGGATGAACATTCCCCTTACACTTAGCAACCATGTAATCAATTAGAAAGTTAACTTAGGGTTTAACAAATAACAATAATGCACTAAAAATGAGCGCATACACGGAAGGCTAAGGCGATTTGGGTGTACATTTAAGTGGGGTGTAACAAATTCTTCCTTTAAGTAAGATGCTTAAAGTTAGAAAGGAAAAGATAGGCTCGGAGGGGTGTACTAGGGGTATCGTGTACTAAAAATGAGTACAACGCTAAGGGTGTGGGAAAATTAGTTGACTTAACTAGCCAAGTAATATGACTTAAACGGTCAAGTAATTATGATACGGGTTTAACACAAGGGTGATCCTAATGCCTCTTATCATGTAGTAAATCCTACCACACGAATGTAGTCTCACTAGCGGTCTCGGGATGCATCACTAACGCAAGTTCTAGAATCTAAATGCTACCGGTACACTCATAAGCACCAATAATAAATGCTTTTCCTATCAAATCTAAAGGCGAACCTCACATTTTTGGGTGGAAAATTTTTCTGAATATACGGTTATGTGCTAGTCATACAACCTCCTATCCATGAGACGCTTGCTATGGCAAAAGTTTCACTCCTAAATGTTGTAAAAAAATTTAAATTTGGCGCTAAAATTACACTAACAAGTATTTCTCATAGTTTTATTACTCATCTACTATCAAACAAAACAAACTCAAGCGAAAGTGCATATGTAAGGTATCATCTTTTTACCCTCCCCTTACACTTAGGATGAACATTGTCCCCAATGTTCAAGTAAAGAATGTAAAAGTTAAGAAGTAAAGAGAATGAAATCAAATACTCCCCTGATTCGCTCGGTATGGATTATAGGTTGGCCAGGTTAAATCTTCCTCCAAGAAAACGAACAATCAAAGCTTCCCTTCCAGAATATAAATCATCTTCTTGTCACAAATAACCTGTAAATCCTGACAACAATAGACAAGGCAACCTCGCGTAAAATCGGCGGCATCCTATATAAGTTACTAAATCCTAGAAAACAAAGTAAGATATAATGCTTGTGGAATGAAGTATGCAGATTTCCTGGAGATTATAAAACTTAATAATTCACAAAAACCATAAGACTCCGTTAGAAAAACAAAACCGGTAAAATTTCCAGATTTTTAACTCCTGACGCCGTCAAGAGCAATACCCTGACGCCGTCAGAATGAACCTGCAGAAATTCTTATGTTAAGTTTCCGGAAAATTTCTGGAAAAACTTTGTCCTACTTCCTGGAAAATCCTGCAAAACTCCATTATGACTCAATACAAGCATTTGACTCTAACAAATACGAATATACATGTTCATTTAATATTGTGGAGAATCATGATCGGTTTGTTTCTTAAAAACATATTTGGGGTTTCCCCTTACACTTATATTTTGCAAAAATACCTTTAGGTTGAAGTTAAGACTAGGCCAAACAACATAATAAAGTATTTCCACATTTTAGTAGAGAAACATGATCAACCAACAATAAAAATAAAACATGCATACGGAAGCAAATAACAATCAAACAAATAAAATCACACAAAACATGGTTGCCTCCCAAGAAGCACTTTTCTTTATTTACGAGTCTTGTAGCTAGACTCAAAGTCATGGGTTACTACGTGACTTCATCATTGGTTCCATTCTCTAGGTCGTCTTCTAAACCAGTTTTGTATTCCGGACCTAGTTGCAAGCATTCTTTGTAGAAACCAAGCATCCTATATCTGACATACTCTACTCCTCTACGTCTATCCTCCTCATTCCTATAATAAGCCGCTTGCTTATGTTCCTTTTCGAAATTAGAGAGAAGGCGGTATTGTTTGATCTTGTAGGGCATTTGATAAGCAACCTCATCATTACCTTTCTTGAATCTAACTATCCCTAAAGTCGGATCATAACTCATCCTAGTGGCCTCAACAAATGGTTTCCCGAATATTATTTGGCTTAGGCAAGCATCTATCACCGGACGAGTGTCTTCCACTATCATAAAATCAATCTCATAGGTGAGATTCCCTATAATCACATGTACTCCCTTAACTCTCCCTGCAAAGTTACTTATCCAATTTTTACTAGGCATCATCCTAAAATTGAGTTGCTTCTTCATCACCCAATTGTAATAGGTCCTAGTCATGATGTTCACGGGGGATCTAAGGTCGATGTAAGCTTTCCATATATGCATGTGCCCGATATTACATGGGATGTTAATGTTAGAGGGGTCGCCCATTTTGATCAGGGGGTCGCCAAAGATATATGTTTTCTCGGGACTATCGAATAAATCCTTATGGTATTCCCGCTCTTCCTTGGTTGGCAACTTATCAAAGTATTCCTCTATAGGTTCTACCTCCTCTAATTCCTCATCCTTATTAACCTCAACTTCCCTACTCTCATCCTCACTATTGGCTTCTACTCTAACTTCATCCTTGTCACTCTCCTCTATCTCCCTATCTATCGGCTTAATGGTGACAACATTGACAAAGTGGACATGTTTGGATGATGAGGGGTCCTTAATTTGGATTCCACTATTTGTGTCCCTAGTGTCCTTCCTAGGTGTGGTTAATGTTTGGTTGTTGAGGGCTTTCAACAAGTTGTCGATCTTGTTGGTCATCTCCATTTGTTGTTGGTTGAATTCGGTTTCGAACCTAGCTATGCGGGCTTCTTGAGATGCCATGAATTTCGACATCAATCCTTCAAGATTGTTGGTACTACCATAGTTGTTAGAAGGATTGTTGTTAAAGGTACGGTTGGATGGTGGACCGTTTGATTGGTAACGATTAGGCGGATTGGAAGAATTGGGTTGATTTTGTTTCCACATAAGGTTTGGGTGATTTTTCCATGAGGGGTTGTATGAATCACCGTATGTGTTTGGCTTGGGCTTGAAAGTGTACCACTTATCTCCCGCTTCGTCGGTACGCGTCGATGTGTAGTCCGCAAAAGCTGTTCCGGGGAGTTCCACACAATCACGAGTGTCATGGGGACCACTACATAATTCGCATGAAGATGTGATTTTGTTCACTTGGCTTGAATGCTTCGGAGCTTCGTAAGATTTCATGAGAAACTTGACTTGGTCCTCAAGTTCCATGATCCTACGGTCGGGAGTGCTTGAATTATTCGAAGGCAAAGATATTGCCTTGACCGTTTTGTTCAAATCACGGGGATCATTCCAACTTTCATTGTCATAGAGAGCAAGATCTTCTATGAGTTCCCATGATTGTTCCGCACTAAGATCACGTAGCTTACCACCGGCCGATTGGTCAATGGTTCGCCTCGTGGAGATGTCGATATGGTCATAGAAGATTTGGACTTGGAGCCAAAGATCTATGCCATGATGAGGGACTTTTTGGAGTAAGTCCTTGAAACGAGTCCATGCTTCATAGAGAGATTCATTTTGACGTTTTTGGAACATCAAGATGTCATTCCTAAGCTTAGTAGTTCTCCCCGGTGGGAAAAATTGAGCAAGGAAACGAGTGGTGAGATCATCCCATGTGGTGATGGATCCCGCGGGTAAACGCTCAAGCCATTGACTAGCTTGATCCCGTAGAGAGAATTGGAATAGGCGTAAACGGGTAGTCTCTCTAGTTTCAACACCTAGGTCTATGGAATCTACGATTTTGAGGAAGTCCTTAAGGTGTTGGTTTGGATCTTCGGAACGAAGACCATGGAATGCACATCCGCTTTGCACCAACCGGATGGTGTCGGATCGCAAGGGGGTCACATTGTCTCCGGTGAGCTCAATGGTGTTTCGGTAGCCTTGGTGGCTAGGTCGGGAATACTCTCCTAAGGTTCGGGGCCTAAGGGGTTCTAATGGTGGGTTTTGTTGCGGTGGGATGATGGGTTCAAAGATGTTACCACCTTCCATGATGTCGGATGGTAAAGAGTTACGAACAAAGGCACGAAGAAATAAGATAGACTAAAGAAGACCTAAAAATAAAAATAAAAATCTTACTAGAAAGGAATCTAGCAAGTAGACCTAATAAAAAGAAATCCTAACCTAGACAATAACTATTCCCCGGCAGCGGCGCCAAAAACTTGATGCGTGGGAATCGCACCTTGCTTTACCTCTCGAGGGATCTCGAGAAGCTTACAACCCCCACCAGGCAGTGTACCTGATCGTTGTAGTATAGTATAGTGACAAGTACCGGGGGATTGATCGTTCAGCTTAGGAATAGTGTCTCTAGGATTAGAAAACCTAATTAATAGTTCTAAAGGTGAGGGATGATTATTTTTGTATTTTTATATTTTTATGAAAGCAAGTAAAATCTCGGGTTTTGGAAGAGTGGGCGGAATTAGTTGCTATTCAACTAACCCAAAGCTATTATATAATTAAAATAAAATACTAAAAATGAAATTAAACTAAATTAAACTAAGGTTGTGAGCAGTGGTTGGAGAAATTGTGTTTACTTAGACTTCACTACTCCCTAGATATCTTTTACACGTTAATTACTTGTTATACTTGTATGGATGACGGATTGTATTCCTTAATACCATTCGTGGGGTGGCATACATAACTCCCCAACTCTATGAGCTCTTATCTCCTCCTACACCATGACCCAGCACAACTATAGGGATTGTAAACAGTGGCTCATGCATTAAATACAACCAATAAAGACCTAGTACGCCTCGGTTCATGTTTCTTAATACGTTCAAGCATGTTACCATTTGGAGATCTGCCAGTTTTCTTAAGCCTAACATATAATATCATTCATCCAAAACAAGAATAGACAAGTAATCAACACATAATCAACATCTAGGTTTCATTAGATCTAAGCAAACACAAAAGAGATCTAGCCTAGCATAGTAGAATTGAGACAAGAACAAGATATAAACAACCAACACATAGACATATTGATTGAATTGAAAGAACACTTATCTTAATTACAATGCAAGGTCTCAAGGGTTTGGAACCCTTGAAAAACCTGTAAAAGATGCACCAAAATCGTCTTTAGGGTTTCACCAAAACTTCTCTCTTTTTAATGAAAAAACTAGAAAACTATATATAGGAAAAGCAGGCTGACGGCGTCAAGAGTTACATGTGACGCCGTCACCTCGCCGCCAAATACTTCCTCGGACGGCCTTGATCCACTTATGACGGCCTATGTGACGCCGTCACCAACCACGGTATTTTATTCTTGCCACTTTGACGCCGTCATGAAGGCGTTTGACGCCGTCACCACCTTCGGTATTTTATTCTTCATGTCTGACGCCATCAAGACTTTACTCTTGACGCCGTCACCTTGTATCTTCAGCATGGAAATTTGGTACTTTGCCGTTTTCTTCACTTTTATGCTCCAAAAATGTCCAAAATGGCTTCTTTTCCAGAATTCACTCTCCAAACACCTAAAATCACAAAAGGAACGATTTAGGGCAATATTTGATCAAATAAAGTCGGATTCGGGCTTAAATGACCCCCTAAAAACGGATCATTTTTCGCCTCATCAAATATCATATTTGTTACTTAGAATTTGATCACCGAATGAGGATGATAAAATCCCTATGGAAAATATTCGCAATTTTCTTAACCATTTAAAAATTTGCTATGAGTTATATTATAATTTAGACATATCTAATATTCCTATTATCCTTTCTCATTCATGAAAAGGAATAGGATTGTGTCTCATTCTTCCTTCATGGAAAGGAGACTTCTTTTGTCTTTTAAGTAAATATTTCTTAATCAAACATTTGTTTGAAAACAGAACTAGATCAATTTACCAAAGCCCAAAATACGTTTACGGTTTGAACGTTGCATTAATACATTAAAACGAATTACAAAATTCAATTTCAGTATTTTTGATAATTAGATCTTTAAGAAAATAAAATACCCATTGGCAAATATTCATATAAACCATAGTATTTTCTTAAAGCTAGGATCCTAAATTGACATAGTACCATTACATCAGTTGATCTGCTAGTAATGATAGTATTCAACAAGGTAATTGTCGAACAATAATTGCCAATATCATATTGCAATTCCTAGATTTATGGGATCTACAATCACAAAACATTTGTATTGTAAGCATGTTTAGTCCCCATCTTAATGCCTTGAGTCCAAGTCTCACTTCCTACTCAAGAAAAAATTTATGCAAGTAATAAACACAAAACTATTTTAGATCAATAAAATCGAAACCCTTAGGGTTTGGTTTTGATGAAATCAACCAAGGAAAGAAAAGGGAGAGAAAACACCAAGATGTGTGTGTACAAGTTATGAGAAAACAATACATCTTGGGTTTGCTTATATACTATTCAAAACTTGGAGCTCAAGGCACATAAGGAGGTGGAATACCCCTTAGGCCGATCGGTTGGGGAGTCCCCTAGGGGATTCCGGAACCTTCTCTTGTTTCCAAATTTTCCTAATATTACTTTCCTAATTTTCGTTTAATAGATAATTAGTCATTAATCATTAAATACTAATTACTATTATTTATTTTGTGTTTAATAATTAATTATAACATTTTATAAATAATTATTACTTTTTCTCTTCATACGTATTGTGTGCAATCCCGTGATCTTGAGTTCGATCTTAACATACGTCTACTAAAATAATGTCCATATTCTAACAGTTTGTAATGAATTCTCAAATAGCAACTTATTTTGACTATCATTTAGTCTTTGCCGTTGACTTGGAAAAGTAGAAGGTTTTGTTTATGCATATATACATGATCATTACCAATTATATATCATATGATTAATCTTGACTACTTACTTTTGAATTATGACGATCAAACGAGCATTAACAATGTATCCTACTTCCTCCAAAAATCTTACTCTTCATATGCACAATTTCACTTATGTGCTTATGATGCTCATTTTTGTCTTAGCAAAAGTCAGTGCTAATGATTTCAACAGATCAAGAGAAGCAAAAGCTTTGCTCGTAACTAATTGGTGGGGGGCAAGAAATGCTTCTTCAGATTATTGTACCTGGCCTTATATTTATTGCAACAAAGCAGGTAGTGTCATTTCGATATACGTTTACTGTGATGATAATGAAGGTCCACTCGATCTGGGAAGTCTTGACTTCGCTTCATTTGCAAACCTTGAGAAGCTTCATATTCAAAACTGCAAGCTTGAAGGAAGCATCCCGGAGCAAATTGGTTTGCGATCAAATTTAACACATCTTTCCCTTTCTGGTAATCAACTCACAGGTAAATTACCTGTCTCATTTGCCAATCTCACCAGTTTGGAATATCTAGATCTTAGTGGTAACAACTTTATTGGTCAAATCCCTTCATCTTTTGGCTCCATGGTTAATCTCACCAACCTGGACCTGAGTAATAACAATCTTGATGGTCCAATTCCCTCAAGTTTTGGCAGTCAAGACCAACTGCAATTTTTAAACCTTGCCATGAATTCTATCAGTGGGCCTATTCCCCTAGATATAGCATATTCGATGAAGTTGAGACATTTAGACCTTCATCATAATTGTCTTGTGGGTGATATTCATCCAGAACTTGAGAAGCTTTCAAGTCTTGATTACCTTGATTTGTCATCAAACCAATTGTCAGGAAACATATCACTTGCTAATCGCTGTTTTCTTTCGAATCTTAACCTTTCTAAGAATCTGATGACGGGATCTATCTCAAGTGTATGTGATTGCAGATACTTAAAATACTTGGACATTAGTGGTAATCATTTTGTTGGAAAAGCACTTAATCAGGGCGACTTCCCAAATTTATTGTTTTTAGATCAATCTCACAATCATCTTAATGGAGAAATGAGTTGCCCATCCAATAATCTGACAAGTGGACAATCAGAAACCAATGAACATAAGCGAAGAAAACAGCACGTACCCGGTTTGACCGTTTTTCTTCCCATTATCGTTGGTCTTTGCTTCTTAGTAGTTGCGTATTTCTTTTACAGTCGTAAAAAGGCTACCACAAAGAAATTACAGCCAGAAATCACAAAACATGGAGATATGTGCTCGATACTGAATTATGATGGAACACTTGCGTATGAAGACTTCATCACAGCTACAGAGGATTTTGACCTCAAATACTGCATTGGAACCGGTGGCTATGGTAGTGTTTACGAAGCAAAACTACCTAGCGGTCAAACATTCGCTTTGAAAAAACTTCATCGGTATGAAGCTAAGCAACCAACATTCGACCAGAGCTTCAAGAATGAAGTTCAAGTGTTAACTAACCTGAGGCACAAAAGCATTGTGAAACTCTACGGGTTTTGTTTGCATAACAAATGCAACTTCCTTGTATATGAATACATGGAAAAAGGGAGCCTATTTTGTGCATTGAGTGACGATGAATTGGCCATTGAACTGGATTGGATGAAGAGGGTGAACATAATCAAAGATGTAGCCCATGCTTTAGCTTACATGCATCACGATTGCAATCCGCCTATCGTTCATAGAGACATATCAAGCAACAACATTCTTCTGAACTCGGAAATGGAAGGATTTGTTGCTGACTTTGGAGCAGCTAGATTGCTTGACCCCGATTCATCCAACCAAACAGTCATCGCAGGAACTTTGGGATACATTGCTCCAGGTAGTTACTTCCAAATACTCTTATGGTTCTTGAGTTTAATTATATCTAGCTAGTAGCAGCTAAACTTTGCTAACTTTCTTTTCTCTATGTGATAATTTAGAACTTGCATATAACATGATTGTGAACGAAAAATGTGACGTGTATAGCTTTGGAGTGGTGGCACTTGAAACAATTGGAGGGAAACATCCCGGAGAGCTTCTTTCATACTTCAACTCTTCTGCCAGTCACGGTACAATGTTGGAAAATATTTTGGACCAGCGTCTCTCTTACCCAACAGATAGGCTAATCGAAAAGGAAATTCTCCGTGTCTGTCATGTAGCACTAGCATGTATTCTCACAGATCCAAAGGCCAGACCAACCATGAGAAACGTGTCACAGGAATTATCGCGTTGAGGATGTTGAATGATAATTAATTAATCCATGTTTAGGGGTCTTGGTGTAAATACTTAGAAAGTATATGTATGTATTTAGATTAGAAGTTTGTGATCCAGAAACCTGTATATGGGCTGGGTCGTTTAGTTTAATGGGTATAAACGGTTATTTAGTATGCAACGTTTAGTTAGGGTTGCAACGGTTATTGATGAAGCAACATGTCTTTTGGAGGCAACGCTTCATGTAGTATATATAAGTGTCGATATATTGTAAAAAGGTAACAGATTTCATTATATACAAAGTGTGAGTTTGTGTGTCGTGTGTTTGTTCATAGACTTGTTTGATTCGTAACAAAGAAGATCCGGATGGGACCAACATTGGTATCAAGAGCATCAGAAGTTCGAATCAAACCCGGTGTTTCAGTTTGTGTTTCATCAGAGATTCAAGAAGAATACGTTTGCAGATTGCAAGAAAACTAAACTGCAAACACCAGAGAGAAGAATAACTTGGTTCAGGGAATCAAGTTCAATAAGCGATTCAGGGAATCGTTTTCAAAGAAGAGAAAGAAGTGGTTGATGGTACTAACGTAAAAGATCCAAAGAGTGGTTGATAGTGCTATTGTAAAAGATCCAAAGAGACCGATTGATTCAGGGAATCAATCAAGAGAAGAGAAGAAACCGTGCGCATACTTAATCAAGAAGAGAGAAAGATAGTGAAGAGATTGATTCAGGGAATCAATCAAGACCAATCAGAGAAGATCAAGAGAGACAAATTTGATTCAGAAAAGTCGAATAGAGAAGAGAATAGAGAAGAGATAGATTACAACATTGGAACAAGAGTACAACAATGAATGTGCTTGAGTTCTTGACAACGCATAGAAGAAACAGAAACTGATCAGAGGATCAGTTAATTCAGAAAAAGAAGAAATTTGATCAGGGATCAAGTTTGGAGATGAGACAAAGAGAACCAAAAGAAGAAAAGAAAACTTATTTGTTGTCTTACAACGCAACAGATAGGAAGAAAAGAGACCTATTGCTGTCATTTAACGCGGCAATTTGGAAGAAGAAAGACGTCAAGAATAAGAGAAGACCTGCTACAACATGTTCAAAGATAGAGATGATCGAGTTGAAGAACTGAAGATGTTGAAGACACGGATTAATAAATTAGGGAGGAATGTTGAATGATAATTAATTAATCCATGTTTAGGGGTCTTGGTGTAAATACTTAGAAAGTATATGTATGTATTTAGATTAGAAGTTTGTGATCCAGAAACCTGTATATGGGCTGGGTCGTTTAGTTTAATGGGTATAAACGGTTATTTAGTATGCAACGTTTAGTTAGGGTTGCAACGGTTATTGATGAAGCAACATGTCTTTTGGAGGCAACGCTTCATGTAGTATATATAAGTGTCGATATATTGTAAAAAGGTAACAGATTTCATTATATACAAAGTGTGAGTTTGTGTGTCGTGTGTTTGTTCATAGACTTGTTTGATTCGTAACAAAGAAGATCCGGATGGGACTCATGATTCAGTTCAGTCCCAACTGTATGTATATGATAGAAAAATAAAGTTTCATATTCATATTCAGCCAGCAGTACGTGTAATTCTGTGGAATTAGAAGTGTACTGTATAAATGAGATTATGCAAAAATGGTGATTGTTCTTTTGCTAATTCTACTCTTAGTTGGAATGACTTTAAGGAATCATGTATTTACTTATGAATGTCATGAGTTGGTCACATGACTCAATTATATACCTTTTAAACGCGATGATATATGGTTGTAAAATTTTTTTCTTCCAAAGTCATTGCACTTGTTACTTTAATAACACTTACAAAGAAAGCAACTAAATTGTCAGTAACAAATATTATAAATTTTGTGTTTATGTCATTCAATCTTAATCCTTTAATTCAAATACCTCACAAATGTCACTAACAAAACTTGTACCCACAACCTCTTCGTTGATTTTTTTTTAGTGAACTATTTTTTTATTTTTTTATAATTCTTCGTTGATGGGTCACTCAAAATCATTAAATTATGAAGATATTTGTCATGTGGCATTGGCATGTATTCTCACAGATCCAAAGGCAAGACCAACCATGAGAAATGTTTCACATGAATTATCACGTTGAGTTCAGTCTGTCTCACAGCTTTATTATATGGAGAGCAACCTCTATACTTCTCTGTATCTCGTTTTCAGCATAAGTGTTTTTCTGTAGAATTAGAAGTGTTCTGTATAAATGAGATTATGCAAAAATGGTGATTGTTCTGTTTATTTTCTTAGTTGTAATGATTTTAAGGAATCATGTATTGACTGATGAATATCATGCAAAAAGTCAATGATCATTGTTCTTTTTACTAATTTTCTTAGATCGATTGTGGCATGCTCACTAATCGATTTTCTTGTGCAGTGACTGTTTAAGATCTTGATTGGAAGTGATATAGTCATAGTGAATTGATAGCTTTGTGTATGCATGGTAGAATTTGTTGTTTGCTGTTACAAGACAAAAGTTGAAAGAGCTGAATTGTCACAGTCCTAGAGTTGAAGGACCAGAAGTGTAAATGTTTGACTGGTCGTTACTAGGTGCCAAAGTCAGTTATTTTCCCTTTTTACAGCCTATATAAAGAATTGAATTGTATTTTCTCTCTCAAATTCCCTCCCTTTTGTAATGATTCTATTCATACAAATCCTAACAATAACATTCGGTTTAGAATCTTGTTTCGAATTCCATAGATTCCTAACCGTTTGTTGCCACTGAGATAGTGTCCTTTTCAGAAGGAAAAATAAATAAATAAAAAATAAATAAATAAAAATAAATAAAAAATCTCGCCCACAGGATTCTTAGTAGTATCCATACAGACATCACCTAGTGGTATGGTCTTAGTACATGTAATGCTAACACATTTCAACCTTTATTTTTAATATTATTATTATGCTGGAAGTTCATCATATTTGGACTTTTATGTTTTTCCCCAGTTTATATTTCAGTATGTTTTTTTGTTACTATTTAAAAAAAAAATAAAAAAAAAAAAGAAAAAAGCAAAATCCAAAGCTAAATAAATTTGCAATCAATGAGGCTGTCATCTTCTTCAAGAATCTGAACAACAATTAAGTCTTCGGTAAAGGCCATCTACGATCTCCATTGTTGAGAAAATGTAAAACCTCGAGCCAATAATTTGCAAGACTACATTATTTGGACAAAAAGACTCGTCAAGAAAATATCTTTTTTATATTTTCCTTTTTCTTATACTTGGAGCCAATAATTGTTTTTAAGATATTTATATAACAATGTATGGTTTGTAATAAAAGCTTAACTGCTAAGGCATGAAAATTATACGAAACAGCTTATTTTTAGTATTTATTTGATGCGACGTGACAGTTGGAAATATAGCATTAATTTTGGAGAAAGCAGCTTATTGGCATGTCGATGCCTATGATTCAGGTAAAAAAATGGTTGCAATGGCCATGAATTTGCGGATGAAAGCATTTTATCATCATCGTGACATTAGTTTTTAACATGGTATCAGAAATGTTACTGAGATAAAATCCTTCTGGAATCCAACAAAACTTGCTTTACTAATATTGTAACTCAAATCGACCCGTTTACCGTAAATGGGTCGAAATTGTTAGAACCACTTTTACACAGTGAAAACGAATACGAGTAAGATTGATTACAAATGGCAGATTCCTGAAACAAATTAAACTCACTATGAAACAAAGAAAAAACCAGTCATTCATTGTGTGTTTGTCTGTTATTTTATTAGATTAAAAAAGTTCAGAAATGAACGGATATTATTACAGTTGCTTACATTTTGTAAAATGGAATGATATTTGTGTAATAAAAATGTCGACATAATTCAGAAATGACAATGTTTGTTACTGTGAATTTACAAAGAAAGAGCCGAAAGAAGTTGACAGAAATTGTGTGGACACCAATTGTAATTCTATCAAGTTGAGGAGATAACGATTATGTGGAAGCCATGCCCAACCCATAGGATGGGTTAGAAAGTTTTTCGACAAAGACTTGGTATTGACTATCTTTTACTCTTTGCCATTGACTTGAAATATTAGAAGGTTTTGTGTATGTATATATACACGATCATTACCAATTATATATCATATGATTAATCTTGAATACTTACTTTTAAATTTTGATGGTCAAACGAGCAATAACAATGTGTCCTACTTCCTCCAAAAATCTTACTGTTCATATGCACAATTTCACTTATGTCCTTATGATGCTCATTTTTGTGTTAGCAAAAAGCAGCGCTAATGACTTCAACAAATCAAAAGAAGCAAAAGCTTTGCTTGCAACTAATTGGTGGGGAGATAGAAATGCTTCTTCAGATCATTGTACCTGGCCTCATGTTAGATGCAATGCAGAAGGAAGTGTCATTCTGATATACTTTTACGGTGATGATAATGAAGATCTAGGTGATCTGAGAAGCCTCGACTTCGCTTCATTTCCAAACCTTGATCAGCTTTATATTCACAACTGCCAGCTAGAAGGGAGCATCCCAGAGCAGATTGGTTTGCTATCAAACTTAAGATATCTTTCGCTTTTTAATAACTATCTCACAGGTAAAATACCTGCCTCGTTTACCAATCTCACCCGTTTGGAACACCTTGATCTTTTTGGTAACTATCTCACAGGTGTTTCGTTAGCCAATCTCACCCGTTTGAAACACCTTGATCTTTCTAATAACTATCTCACAGGTGCTTCGTTTGCCAGTCTCACTAGTTTGGAAAACCTATATCTTTCTAATAACTATCTCACATGTGTTTCATTTGCCAATCTCACCCGT
This sequence comes from Artemisia argyi, assembly GCA_030686995.1. NCBI lineage: Eukaryota > Viridiplantae > Streptophyta > Magnoliopsida > Asterales > Asteraceae > Artemisia > Artemisia argyi. The sequence goes on along the minus strand of CM060687.1, from coordinate 200,453,949 downwards.
TTGGAATACCTTGATCTTTCTAATAACACTTTAACTGGCATTCTCCCAGCTCAGATTGCGGGTTTGAGACATTTAAACCTTCATCATAATCGTCTTGTGGGTGCTCTTCCAGAACTTGAAAAGCTTTCAAGTCTTTATTACCTTGATTTGTCTTCAAACCAGTTGTCAGGAAACATATCACTTGCTAATCCATGTTTACTTTCGAATCTAAACCTTTCTAAGAATCTGATGATGGGAGCTGCTATCACAAATGTACGTGATTGCAGATACTTAGAATCCTTGGACATTAGTGGTAATCACTTTGTTGGAGAAGCACTTAATCACTACGACTTCCCATATTTATTGCTCTTAAATCAGTCTCAGAATCATCTTACTGGAGAAATGGTCTGGTCATCAAAAAATTTGAGTAGTGCAAAATCAGCTTGCAATGAGCATAAGCGAAGAAAGCAGCACGTACCCCGTTTGACCATTTTTCTTCCCATTATCATTGGACTGACCATTTTTCTTCCCATTATCATTGGACTTTGCTTCTTAGTGGTTGCATATTTCTTATACAGTCGTAAAAAGGCTGCCACAAAGAAAATACAGCCTGAAATCACAAAACATGGAGACTTATGCTCTATATTGAATTATGATGGAACAATTGCATATGAAGACTTCATCACAGCAACAGAGAATTTTGACCTCAAATACTGCATTGGTACCGGTGGCTATGGTAGTGTTTATGAAGCAAAACTTCCCGGCGGTCAGACATTTGCTTTGAAAAAACTTCACCGGTATGAAGCTAAGCAACCAGCATTCGACCAGAGCTTCAAGAATGAGGTCCAAGTGTTAACCAGCCTAAGACACAAAAGCATTGTGAAACTCTACGGGTTCTGTTTGCATAACAAATGCAACTTCCTTGTATATGAATACATGGAAAAAGGGAGTCTATTTTGTGCATTGAGTGATGATGAATTGGCTGTCGAAGTGGATTGGATGAAGAGGTTGAACATAATCAAAGATGTAGCCCATGCTTTAGCTTACATGCATCACGATTGCAATCCGCCTGTCGTTCATAGAGACATATCAAGCAACAACATTCTTCTAAACTCAGAATTGGAAGGATTTGTTGCTGACTTTGGAGCAGCCAGATTGCTTGACCCCGATTCATCCAACCAAACAGTCATCGCAGGAACTTTGGGATACATTGCTCCAGGTACTTACTTCTAAACACTCTTATGGTTCTTGAGTTTAATTATATCTAGCTAGTATAGCAGCTAAACTTTGCTAACTTTCTTTTCTCTATGTGATCATTTAGAACTTGCATATAGTATGATTGTGAACGAAAAATGTGACGTGTATAGCTTTGGAGTGGTGGCACTTGAAACAATTGGAGGGAAACATCCCGGAGAGCTTCTTTCATACTTCAACTCTTCTACCAGTCATGGTACAATGTTGGAAAATATATTGGACCAGCGTCTCTCTTACCCAACAGACAGGCTAATTGAAAAGGAAATTCTGCGTGTTTGTCATGTAGCATTGGCATGCATTATCACAGATCCAAAGGCTAGGCCGACCATGAGAAACGTGTCACAGGAATTATCGCGTTGAGGATATCATGATTCAGTTCAGTCTCTCTCTCTCACAACTTTATTATATGGAGAGGAACCTCTATACTTCTTCGCATCTCGTTTTCAGCATAAGTGTAGGTCCCAACTGTATGTGTATGATTAAAAAAATAAAGTTTCATATTCATATTCAGCCTGCAGTGTTGGTCCCATCCGGATCTTCTTTGTATCGAATCAAACCATGTCTATTGAACAAACACACAATACACAACCTCACGCTTTTTGTATATAATGAATCTGTTATTGAACCTTATAAACGATGTTTTATTGATTGAAAAGGTTAACTATTACAAATGAATCCTAACCCTATATATACTATATGAAACGTTGCCTCCAAAAGACATGTCGCTTCAACAATAACCGTTGCAACCCTAACTAAACGTTGTGACCTAATAACTAACTATAACTGCCTGCGAATGGGCTTATTGGGTTAATACATTGGACCCATGTTGCAGGCTACTAACTTGACCCAATCACTAATATAACATACAAACAGTAAATCGTTTCTAATAACATTACAAGACATTATCTGGTTTACATCTCCCTCCTAATGCTTTAATGTTATTCTTCCAATGCTTCTAGGTTCCTTCTTCAAGTGATGATGATGAAATCATCACTGCTCGATGTGCTTGCTTCTTCTCCTTTATTTGTTGCTTTCTTGTTGCCCTTTTTCTTTGACATCTTCTCTTTGTCTAATCTGTCTTTCTCTCATGTTCGCGACTCCACAGCCTAACAAATAGGTTTCTCTCATTCCTTTTTCTTTGTTCTTCAATTCCGACTTTTCACGTTGATCATACCACATGATCATTCTTCACTTCTCTTGATGTTTCTGGACTCTGGTACACAATCAACACAGCAACGATCTCCTTTTAAAATCATCTTGTTCATCAAGAACAATCTCCTTTATTCTCTAATTCACAACCACCCAACAACTGAGTTTCTTCTTCTGGTTCTTTTGCTGCAAGTGCACATGGTAGTTCCTTTTTCTCTGATGTTGCAACGCAACTGGTAACTTTTCTTCTTCTGTTTTTGGCCGGTCTGCTCACGGTCCGTTCTACTCTCAATTGATCCCTCTGAATCAATTTGTCTCTGTTGATCTTCTCTGATCGTTTTTCTCTTGATTGATTCCCTGAATCAATCTCTTCATTGTCTTTCTCTTTTCTTGATTAACCGGTATGCGCATGGTTTCTTCTCTTCTCTTGATTGATTCCCTGAATCAATCGGTCTCTTTGGATCTTTTACAATAGTACCATCAACCACTCTTTGGATCTTTTACGTTAGTACCATCAACCACTTCTATCTCTTCTCTGAAAACGATTCCCTGAATCGCTTATTGAACTTGATTCCCTGAACCAAGTTATTCTCCTCTCTGGTGTTTGCAATTTAGTTTTCTTGCAATCTGCAAACGTATTCTTCTTGAATCTCTGATGAAACACAAACTGAAACACCGGGTTTGATTCGAACTTCTGATGCTCTTGATACCAATGTTGGTCCCATCCGGATCTTCTTTGTATCGAATCAAACCATGTCTATTGAACAAACACACAATACACAACCTCACGCTTTTTGTATATAATGAATCTGTTATTGAACCTTATAAACGATGTTTTATTGATTGAAAAGGTTAACTATTACAAATGAATCCTAACCCTATATATACTATGACCAAGGATCAAATGAGAAGAAAACTTAAAATAAGAAGGATGAGAAATAATTATAACTACACATTTGAGATGCATCGACTTGAATTAGATGCATCCCTAGTCTTTTAGATGCACCATAATATATTTTTTAGCAAAAAATTATATGCATATACATTTATTAGATGCATTTCATCAAGTTAGACGAATCCTATACATTTTTCGTCCTCTGCGGGTCAAATTTGGTGTTAGTACTACTTTGCATCGTTTTCACTTCAAAATCACTTTCGAAACTAATTGGGATGCATCTAAATGAATAGAGATACATCTAAATCAAGTCGATGCATCTCAAATGTGTGGTTATAATTATTTCTCATTCTTCTCATTTTAAGTTTTCTTCTCACTGGATCCTTACCCTATATGAAACGTTGCCTCCAAAAGACATGTCGCTTCAACAATAACCGTTGCAACCCTAACTAAACGTTGTGACCTAATAACTAACTATAACTGCCTGCGAATGGGCTTATTGGGTTAATACATTGGACCCATGTTGCAGGCTACTAACTTGACCCAATCACTAATATAACATACAAACAGTAAATGGTTTCTAATAACATTACAAGACATTATCTGGTTTACATGCAGTACGTGTTTTTCTGTGGAATTAGAAGTGTACTGTATAAATGAGATTATGCAAAAATGGTGATTGTTCTTTTGCTAATTCTACTCTTAGTTGGAATGATTTTAAGGATCATGTATTTACTATTGGCTGTCATGCAAAAAGATTTATGAGTTGGTCACATGACTCAATTATATACCTTTTTAAAAGTGTACCGTAAAAGATGAGCTAAGCATAAATGAAAAAACTGATGATTTATGGTTACTACTTTTGGAACTTTTTTTCTTCCAAAGTCATTGCACTTATTACTTTAATAACACTTACAAAGAAGGTCACTAAATTGTGTGTAACAAATGTTATAAATTTTGTGTTTATGTCATTCAATATTAATCCTTTAATTCAAATACCTCACAAATGTCACTAACAAAACTTGTACCCACAACCTCTTCGTTGATTTTTTTTTAGTGAACTATTTTTTTATTTATTTATAATTCTTCGTTGATGGGTCACTCAAAATTAAAGCATTAAATTATGAAGATGTTTGTCATGTGGCATTGGCATGTATTCTCACAGATCCAAAGGCTAAGCCGACCATGAGAAACGTTTCACATGAATTATCACGTTGAGGATATCATTATTGAGTTCAGTCTGTCTCATATCTTTATTATATGGAGAGCAACCTCTATACTTCTCTGTATCTCGTTTTCAGCATAAGTGTTTTTCTGTAGAATTAGAAGTGTTCTGTATAAATGAGATTATGCAAAAATGGTGATTGTTCTGTTTATTTTAAGGAATCATGTATTGACTGATGAATGTCATGCAAAAAGTCAATGACCATTGTTCTTTTTACTAATTTTCTTAGATCGATTATGGCATGCTCACTAAACGATTTTCTTGTGCAGTGACTGTTTATGATCTTGATTGGAAGTGATATAGTCATAGTGAATTGATAGCTTTGTGTATGCATGGTAGAATTTGTTGTGTGGTGTTACAAGACAAAAGTTGAAAGAGCTGAATTGTCACAGTCCTAGAGTTGAAGGACCAGAAGTGTAAATGTTTGACTGGTCGTTACTAGGTGCCAAAGTCAGTTACTTTCCCTTTTTACAGCCTATATAAAGCATTTCTTTCCTATTCTATCATTTTAGCTAAGAATTGAATTGTATTTCTCTCTCAAATTCCCTCCCTTTTGTAATGATTCTATTCATACAAATCCTATCAATAACATTCGGTTTAGAATCTTGTTTCTAATTCCACTGAGATAATGAAAAAAAAAAAAAAAAAAAAAAAAAAAAAAAAAAAAAAATCTCGCCCACAGGATTCTTGGTAGTATCCATACAGACATCACCTAGTGGTATGGTCTTAATACATGTAATGCTAACACATTTCAACCTTTATTTTTAATATTATTATTATTATGCTGGAAGTTCATCATATTTGGACTTTTATTTTTTTTCCCCAGTTTATATTTCAGTATATATATATATATATATATATATATATATATATATATATATATATATATATATATATATATATATAGTGTATCTTTATTTTCAGAACCCTGTTAAATGCGGGAACTGCGAGAACTCTAATTTTGCATTAGAAAACATGCATGTTCATATAAAACATGTATATTTTCTTACATACACCTTAATACACATACCTGCGTAACATACATATTCATATAAAACCCTGTTAAGTGCAACATATCAATGCAAAATGGTTTTATATGAACATTTATGTTACGCAGGTATGTGTATTAAGGTGTATGTAAGAAAACATACATGTTTTATATGAATATGCATGTTTTCTAATGCAAAATTGAAGTTCTCGCAGTTCCCGCACTTAACAGGGTTCTGAAAATAAAGCTCCCCTATATATATATATATATATATATATATATATATATATATATATATATATATATATATATATATAGTGTGAGGTTCTTTTCAGAACCAAAAGAATTGCGAGAACCAATCTGATTCATTTATTTTTTGATCAATGGCTAAAAATATTAGTGGCATGATGGTAAATAGGAAGAACTTATGGTGATTAGAATTTAAAACGTTTAGGGGCATAAATGGAAATCTTCTTTAAATAATTTTAAAAACCGTCCTTTTTTTTAAGCAAAAAACCATCCCTATAATGATGGATCTAGAATATCTCCAAGTAATTCTTTACATAACTTTTGTTTCCATATGCCGCCTCCACAATCTTTCATTTCTAATCTCCATATTTTTAATATGGTTGGATTAATTCATTTAATTTTCTTTATATATTATCAGTCGCGATCAGTTAACACAAGATGTTAATTAAAAACTGCCACCAGATTTTCGTTTTTAGTCATTTACTGTTAGGGTTTAATGATTGGGATAATCATTTATAAATGTATTGAACTTGCCACCTTTTACTATGTTGTGTAACGAACTTTTTTTTTGCTAATGTGTATATTGAACTGCCTAATCCATCCTATTTTGTGGATAATTAACATTAAACCCATTTTTTGCCTACGTGGCACGTTGACTTGCGTTGACCCCGTTAAAATAACTCCGTTACCGTTAAAATGTTCCGTTTCTCTCTCTATAACCCTACCACCCCTCATTATTTCCCTCCCAAAAAAAACGCACACCTTTCCCCCCCCCCCCCCCCCCCCCCCCAAATACACTCTCTCACTCAAACCCTAATTTAATTTACCAGCTTCAATCAAACCCTCTTAACACCCTTTTCATTTTGTTTTTAATGTGATTCAAGGTATGATTAACTTTTGTATCTCTTAATTGTTGTTTAATTATAATATAGAATTTGCCCTAATATTCAGTTTCATATTTTGTAGAATGGTTATACCTGGACCTGATGGTATTGATTTGGACGTCTGGAATGATGGGATTTTTCTGCACGACCCTTTAAGATACGAGGATGGTGTGATTTTAAAGATGTATGTCGCGAGGCTATCGTATGAGGAGCTAAGAAGGTTGATCAAGAAATCACTTATGGCTATGCATATGTTTGGTATGTATTATAGACTTCCTGAGTGTGATTTAGATCAGGGGATTGTCAAAATAGAAAATGACACTGATGTGATTCACATGTATGACCTTTCCAAAAAGCATGGTGGAATAGAGATGTACATTGACCATTGTGACATTGACTTGACCCAATATTTAGCAACCCCTGATCCTAGTACATTAAGTGATGGAACCTCTGCTAAAAGAACAACCCCTAGGAAAAGGTATTGCAATTCATTTACAGAGGAAGAAATGATAAATTGGGCTGAAGAGGAGGTTCAAGAAGAGCATGTGGTTGATAATGGTAAGGGTATTGATAATGGTAAAGGGAAAGGTGTAGAGGCAGTTACTAGTGAGAATGATAAGGATAAGGGCAAAGGGAAACAAGTATTGACAGTTAGTAGTAGTGAGAGTGATGACATTCTTTCTAGTGAATCTGATGCTTCTGATGACAGTGACTATTCTAACAAGTCATTTGATTATCTAAGTCCTGGTGAAGAAGAGCTTATTCAACTTAGAACTAGGAAAGCCAATAGAACTAAGGAAAAAATCAATACCTATACCAGACATGACTGCTAATCCTAGTAGGAATAGACCAAATATGTCAAACAGAAGTGAATTTTTTGAGCATGATGATTTCTTGACTGATTTGGTAAGAAAATTGAAGGGAGATGATTTTGATGCAAACTTGCAAGACCCTTTCGTTGGTGTTGAATCAACTCAAGACAAGTATCCAGTTCATGATACTTCAACTCATTGGAAATTGAAGGAGCCAAAGGTAACTACTTATACTACTTTATATCAGTTAATACCTTGACTTATGTATGCATTGAGTCTGGAATCAATTATGTTTTATATTGTGACAGCTTAAAGAAAAGTACGAGAATGCTGAACAATTGAAAGAATGCATCACATACTATGCATTATCCAATGGTTATTCAATATGGTATGAAAGGACTTCTAAAGACAAGATCATTGCAGTTTGTGGACAAAGAAAACCAAAACTCAAAGAACCTGAGCTAGGCAAACAACGGAAGCAAGTCAGGTACCCTAGTGTCTGTAGTGAAGAAACTCCTAATAGTTATAGGTTGTATGCTAGATGGATGCATAGTGAGGAAAGCTTCCAAGTTATATCTTTAAAACCAGAACACACTTGTGTTAGGAATTTTGAGTTTGGGTCACTAATTGATTATAAGTGGCTTGCTAAACATTTTGGTGATAAAATCAGAAAGAATCCAGAGATTAAGCTAAAAGATATAGCTGATTTAGTCAAGAAGAAGTATAATTGTACTGTTACACTTAATCAGTGTAGAGCTGCAAAAAATTTGGCCTTAACAGAGTATGAGAAAACTCTTGAGGAACACTATGCGTTAATTAGGTCATATGGCAAAGAGCTATTGGATAGTAATCCAGGCTCTACAGTTAAATTAGGAGTGACATATACTAATGGCAAGACCATATTTGATAGGTTTTATGTATGTTTTGCTAGGTTAAAGGAAGGGTTTAAAAATGGTTGTAGAAGGGTAATTGCATTGGATGGGTGTTTCCTAAAGAAGCCTAATCAGGGTGAGATATTGACTGCCATAGGAAGAGACGGGAACAATCACATTTACCCTATTGCTTGGGTTGTGGTTAGTGTAGAAAACAAAGATAATTGGTCTTGGTTTTTGGAATTGTTAGGAGATGACATAGACATGCCAACTGGTCAGGGTCTTACACTGATGTCTGACCAGCATAAAGGATTAATTGAGGCTGTCAAACAGGTTATGCCAGATGCTGAGCACAGGCAATGTGCTAGGCATATATATATGAAAACTTTAAGAAGCAGTTTAGTGGTCTTGAGTTTAGGAACTTGTTTTGGGCAGCATCCAAAGCTTCCTATCCACAAAGGTTCAATAAAATCATGGACAAAATCAAAGAAGCAAACCCTCTTGCACACAAGTTCTTGATGGATAAAAACCCCAAAACCTGGTCTAGGGCCTTTTTTGAGCTTAACAGAGGGTGTGAAGCTGTTGAAAATGGTTTCAGTGAGTGTTTTAACTCTGTCTTGGTAAGTGTTAGAGACAAACCTCTTTTGACAATGTTGGAGGCAATGAGGGTCATAGTGCTTGAAAGAATGAACATTATGAGGAAGATTTCTGCTAAGTGGACTGATGACATATGTCCATCCATAAAGAAAAGACTTGACTTACAAAGGGGTCAGTTAAGGTATGAAGTTAATTATATTTATTTATTCTCTGATTATATTTTTTGTCAAACACTAATTCTATTACAATGTATATGTAGGTTTTGGCATGTAATTCCAACTGGTGGTAATGGATATGAAGTTAGAGCAGGAATTCAAGCTCATAAAGTGGACATATCTGAGAGGACATGTAGCTGTAGACTATGGCAGCTATCTGGGCTGCCATGTATACATGCCACATGTACAATTGTAGCTTTGCCTTGGTGCAAGTCAATTCATCAGCCAACAACTTTTTTTTCATAGTCAGAACATGAATTTGTTCTTGCATCTCATTCCTTTGAACCACTCTCTTCCCCTTCTGATGCTCTTCCCATAGCAAATCCCTATAATACTCACTAGGTAAGTCATCATCAAAAAACTCATAATACCCACACTTAGGGCCTGAATATTTTGGACAAGCAATGAATCGTTTGCCTGGATTCTCCCTAGTCCATGACGTTTTCACTGTCATTGCAAGACCACATCCACAGAACTGTTTAACATACCTTCCTATCACTCTTGGTGTTCCAGGAGCATACTGAGCCATGAGCTTATTATGAATTTTGGGTGTATTGTGATTTTGATTGATTAGGGTGACCGAATTTTGTGTTGTGGATTTTAGGGTTCATATGATTTTTGGGGGAAATAATTTTGGGGGTGGGTTTTTTAAAAGGGAATAAGTAACCGTTTGTGGGTTTTTATTAACGTTACATAAAAGACAAAAAACATTGTCACGTGTTTCTCACGTGCCATACCCAAAAACGGGTTAACCATTAATCACCCCGTTAGTTCCACAAAATAGGATGGATTAGGCAGTTCAATATACACATTAGCAAAAAAAAAAGTTCGTAACACAACATAGTAAAAAGTGGCAAGTTCAATACATTTATGAATGATTATCCCTTAATGATTTCGACCAAGCATTATGCGGATACGTTGCGGGAGCTGCGTTTCACGGTCATTTGATAAATGGTGAGAGGTGATTCTCATTCTCTTTTGTTATCCGTTTTAATTTTAATTTTTAATTTTTAATTTTTTTTTTGGATTCCTAATTACGTCTTTTTCACTTTAGTAGTAGTGAATTGTTTAGTAGTAGTAGTGAATTGTTTACGCCTTGTTATTAGGGGTTTTTTTATCACTTTAGTAGTAGTGAATTGTTTGTATAGTGATATGAATTCAAGGTCTAGTAGTCTCATAGTACAAGTATTTTAGTTTAGTTTTGAATAAACATTTACACGAGATAAATGTTTTTAATAGATAAAATATATTTTAAAATGATGATATGTGGTCGAAGGTACAAATTATGCATATAAATTGTTTGGAATATTATAGTGTATCTAACAAAGATTTTGACTAGTGTTGCACATGTATTTCGTATGAACATGAAAATTTGAGAAGAGGTGCACATGTGTTTACGTCTTGAACTCCAATATTTGAAATGAATGCACATGTATGACGTCTAGAAACAAGGCATATTTGTGGCAAAAACAGGTTCTATGCAAAAAAAACATGTTTAGTTGAAACCTTAATTTCGACATCACTTGGTGGTTGATCATAGTGGCTGAAATAGGTTCTTTTCATTGTCAATTTTTTTATTAGTTACTAAAGTATAGGATATGCAAACTGATAAAGTAGAGTTCATCAAACCAATAAGGAAATTAAATTTGGAGGTGGTTGGTTGCTTTTTTTTTGGTTGTTTTGGTGGTGTTTGGTGGTTGTGTTTGATTGCCGTGTTTATAGTTTTTGGGATAAATCATGTCGAGATGTTAGTTTGCTCCTAATCTACTTCATAATTTATGTAATATTTCCAATGATAATTGATGTTTGCAGGTTACTTGATGTTTGTGGCTACTGGCATAGACTTGTATCAGTTAAGATGAGCGAGACGATAAAAACACATGTGCACAAGGATTAAAAACACATGTGCAGATTTCATGGGATTTTGAACCAGGCGAGAAATACATGTGCACGCCAAAAAGATGACCCAATTGTTAAAGACATTAGATTATGCACATGTGCACGCTTCATATATTTGTAATAAAATTGAATACAAGTGTAAACATAATGATGTTTATGATTAGAGTAATACAATTTGTGAATTTTGAAATTGCATAAATCTATTGTTAAAGTTTTGTTGTTTGTATTTATATTTATGTAATATTTGTTATAGATACATGTGCATATACAAAACACCTATGCATAAACGAAAAATACAATTGTCATAATGTAGCTAGTAGTTAACCTTGTTTTTTTACAAAACACATATGCACATAATGTATTTTTAAACATGTATAATGTAAAAAAAAAAAAAAAAAAAAAAAAAAACAGCTTTTAGGAACTAAAAAAAAGGTTTTTTGTAAAGAAAATTCAAAATTAAAATAAAAAAGGTATTTTTACCATTATACCCTTTTTAATTAATTAATAAAATTTAATATCCAAATAAATTTGATTGGTTGATGTTGGTTCTCGCAGTTCTCGCAATTTATTTGGTTCTGAAAAGAACCTCACCCTATATATATATATATATATATATATATATATATATATATATATATATATATATATATATATATATATATATATATATATACTAGCTTTCAAAGCCCGCCCGATGGGCGGGCATGACTTATAATTTTTGTCTTGAATAAAATGAGTTAACGAATAATAAGATATAAACTTACCAAATTTTTTATTGAATGCATTCAGAATGAAAAGAAATGAACGGTTTTCGAATATGAGAGAAAAAAAGGTTTCAAAATAAACTTACATATTCAGTGCAACAATTAGAAGAAATGAAGATGTTGCCATCCAATCTTCATATCCGATCCGACAAATTTCCATTTACAAATAGTGCTGATAAAATTGGCGGACGGTGTTGAGCAACATGCAATTAGTTATTCACAATTATATGAAAACCATCAATAATTAAATAATGCATCTTACTCATTTTGATCCGGACGTGTTCGAATAAATTGTAAAGAATTCAAATATTCTTGGTTAACATAACCTTGCATTGAGGACCTGTAGAGAAAATGACTGTAAGCTTGCAGGTGTCTGAAAAACCCATTTAAGTGTTATTGTTAGCAAGACTCAACCTTGAAGCCCCAATTAATTGTGGACACTCTGACAAATGATTGTGACACTTCAATTAATTGTGTTTGGACATTTATACTCTTGCGGCCTCTCATGGGTTAAAGTGTAAGGGTAACTGTGAAGATATAAATGTCCAAACACAATAAATTGAATTGTCCTAGTAATTTTGTGAGGTGTGCAAATCACCTCCTATATTGAAGTTATAAATATTAAGATACTTAAACCAACTTTTAAAAAGACTTGTTGCCCCACGCACCATCTTCAACACACCTACCTATTTTGACTCGTTGCGCAACCTTGAAGCCCCACTTTTGATAACCTGTTGCACATTGCCCAAACACATCAAATTATATAATAGTCTTATAACATATAACATACGGAGAACATGTAAGGAAAAAAATATAATACGCATAAACCTCACACGGTGAATCATAAAACACAGGTCTCGTCACTGTTTGACATCCAGGTTTGCACCATGTATGCACGTAATACATGCTACTATTATAACTTGATAAAGAATACCTTGATAATGAATACGCGTTCTCACTTATTTATCGTGCAACGGTTTCACAAGTGTATGAGTTACCTTCTAAGCTTACATGCAAAACCATAAAAAAATACGTCATTTTGATTATTATTTTTTCAAAATTTGAGTAGTGGAACTAATATAAGCATAGTGAAACGCATTTTAAGGGTGAATTAAATCAAACGATTATTAAATCTATAGTTAATTTGTTAGTTAATAAAATCACCTAAGAATATGATGTAGAAAATGCATGTATCAACGTGAACTCAACTTAAGTGATGTTGTGATAAAATCAAGAGAAAACACTATTCGTGTGAAGGACATGATATAAATGAGGTAAATTTGATATGTTTCTTGTTAAAACGATGTAATTTTTGACGGTTTCACATGTAAGCTTAGATGTGAGACAACCCCATATTCACTATCCTCGTACATATCTAGTATAATAACATAAGTTGTAAAATCGAAGTACCACTTAAAGAAAAGCTCATATTCTATTTTCATTCTTGGTTATCCGATACACACTATTATATGTATAATTCCGAGGTTTAAAGGAAAGCAATGTTTATTTTCAGAACGCCTACTACATTATGAAATCAATGAAGCTCAATATTAGATATACCAAGAATATTTGAAGACTAATTTTATTGATATGTTATACAGATGAACAAAAAAACTATATATGATCTATGTCAAAATTGAGCCAATTATATGATGAAGCGTCAAAACAAATATAAAATTACCGGACTGAGATCACGATGAATTTCTTAAGAACGATTCAATGTATGAGAAAATATTCCTGATCCACCGGATGACACCAAGGATTGCATATGCGAAATTACATGATGTAGTTATTCTATACACAATCTAAGATCATTTTTGTCACCATCAGCTTTTGTTGAAACTAATCTATGATATAAATGCATCTCATCATTAAATTGTGCTTCAAGATTCCTTGCCTATATATAAAGATGTATCAACTCATATTTTAAGCCCAGAGACTTGTTAGACAAAAAAAAGTAACTTTGCAGAAAAAAGTTGGGCTACAAACCTTGTTGTTTTACCAGTATATAAGGTCTCTAAGTTTTTTATTACTTGACACATTTCAGCCATAATTGCTTTATTGAAATGGCTACCAATTATAAAGAGTTGAATATCAAATGGGATATGCTTTAGAGGCTTTCAGGTTCCCACATTGCCATAAACATGGTTAATATAAACCATACTCACAAATGCCTAAGAATATCACAAATGCCATAAACATTGTTAAACGATTTTTATTCCATTACTAAATATTTTACGTGAATAATTTCCAAACATTTAGCATGTTCATGTATGCTTCTAGGTGACTCCACTCTCATAAATTACAGTAAATAAACTGTACTCACAAACGCTTAGCATGTTTTAGCTTTTCCAGGCTTGGTTCGGTGTTAGTTGATATAGGAATGGATCATGTGAGATGATTTTCCGCAAGGTAGAAAAATAATGTTGAACCAGGGGTAAATCAACAGTCAGAATTGCAACCATCTTTGCCATCATTAGGGTTATCCTGACCAAAGATCGAGCAACTCCACGCGGAACTCGAAGCCTGATCAAAACCTCAGCTCCCGTGTAAGCCAATATCGTAGGTCCCGTTTGAGTTTGAGTATTATATATAGATAGAATGTAAAGAAAGTTTAGAACATGATTGCGAAGAATATATTAATGATGCCAGTTATCTGATATTTTAGTTATCATCTATGTTGTGTTCATATCTCGAAGCATTACAAAGTAGATCATAAATAATATAAACCATATCTATGCACAGGACTCCCGTGATTCCTTCAATCTGCCCACCATTAGTGTTTGAATATGCTAAACTTCCAGCTGTGCCGCCTGTAATTTCTTAAATATGCCCACCATTAGTGTTTCCTATACCACCAGTAGTCTTCATATAAAACTGCTTGCATACTGACATGTTGAATGCAAGGGATAAAAACATTGCTAATAGCTTGAGATTAGTGATAGTGAAGCAATCATACCGAACATGGAGGCTCATATGGTTTCTCTGGTTGGGTGATTGAATTTGCAGCTGGGACCAAACTTGCATTTCTGAGTCTTCAGGAAACACTGCATACCAATAGACCAGTCATAAGATGCTAATTCATATTTCCACATAGTCTTTTTTATGAAAGTCTAAATAAGAGCACCATCCATATTTTCTCATCTTCACTCTTTCTCACCTCTCACGAAGAAGTGCTAATTAAGAGCAATAATGATGGAAGGAAACAACATACATGAGTAATACATTGACTCACTATGTATATCCAGGTGACATCTTATGGTGCATGCTATCCTTAAGTATGGGGCCATGTAACTTCAACCCTTACAGGGTTTCTTAATCCTGCTTTTGCAAGTTCTTATTATAGAATTAATAGTTGAACACAATTTGCATATATGAGCTCAAGTTATTAAAAAAATCCATAGAAAATATGGTAGGTGATTAATTTAAGATATTCTTATATTTTTCATACGACATTAAAGTACCTCTCGTGTAGTGTCACTGGTAATGCAGATAAAAGTTGAACCAAACAGGTATTCCATTACAATCTGCATATAACCGAGACAGTTACAAAAGTTCATCATAATCTTAGTTGATATATAAAAAAGTATAATTATAGTGATTCAAAATAATTATTTAAGACACACGTTTAAACACACAGGGAGTCACTTAAAGCAGTATTTATAAGCACATACTTAAGCCTGCTCAACTGTGCTTGCTAATAATTCTTAGATAGTTAATAATTGCCAAAATGTAATGTCCACTTAAAACTTTACTCACAAAGATATGGTATCATTTATCTGTTATAGGCAAGAATTAAAGTACGGTAACTACCTCTTCCAATAATGTTCGACTTTTTAACCGTAAGATTCCATTTTTGTGGTGCTGGCGGAAGATGTTTTTTTTCTTTTGGTAATGCCTTCATAAGCTGCAAAAGTTGAATTAAATAGTGAGCTGAACATCAAAGTGCTTACATAGCCATTCACATCTAATTTATATGAACCATACAATGCACTAATTAAGATAATATAAAAAGAATTGAGTTAGTAATGAATTGCATACTTTAATACTTTAGAGTGGCTCAAATCACGAAGGTGATATGTAGAATACGTTGTCCACTATTATGTTTTCTAAGAAGCTAATAATTTTAAATGTCATAAGTGTGCGTTATAATCACTTTATATTCAGAAAATATAACGTGTAAAAGAAAATCTTTGTATTCGAAAACGTAGCATTTATCTACAATAAGACTATAATGACCCATAATTCTTTACGTATCATTCTAAAACCAATTTGACTCATCAACCTATATTGAGCAACTTATAGGTATAGCATTGTCAATTTCAAATCAATTAATATGAATATAATGCAGTTTAAAGCACAATTTTCAACATCCTATTGTTAGTCATTTGTTGAAATTGGGATATTTATAAGTTAAATGAGATTCCCTACCATGTATATTCTCTTTCTAAAGACGGAGAAGTAAGGTGATCCTAAAAGCAGATTTCCCCATAGGCCAGCGGAATGGACTTGTTATTGGAAATAAATAAGAGAAAGAATCTAAAATTACCTTTCGTTGAAATAGCCTTAGTTATAGCTATCGATTCCTCATGAGCATCCTGTGTAGAACTTCGTAAACATAATATTTAATTTACAATCATCATAAAGTCGACAAAATCTTAAATCTATGAAAAAGTAATCTATTTTCTAATAAAGGAAGTAGATCAAAAAATGTAGCTCTTTTAGTGATTTATTTAGTTTTTCATATTGCTTGTAAAAAAATATTTACTGTAATTTTGACTTCCAAATGCCATTCTCCTAAATGGTCTAATTTATGCTAATTGTTGTGCAGAGTTATGTATTTCACTTTGTCCAACTTTCATCCCATTGTTTAGATATTCGGCCTCCATATTCTCGAAAGCTCTTAATATTTGAGAGAACAATGAAGAAATTTATTCAAAGGGATTACTTCTCAACATTAAAATGGTACAAATTCTTTATGGTTTTCAGATAATAGTGAGGTCAACTTATGTTTTTTTTTTCTTTTTTTTTTAATAAAAATATGTCCCGTGGTCTTTTTGTAGCCGAATGTTGAACACATGCGGCTGTAGCTTCAATCATGCAAAACATCTCACTTGCAAAAAAGTTGTACCAAGTCTAATATCAACCAACAATTTAAAGTCCTCTGATACATAATTAAAGAAGACCTAAATATTATGTATCATTAGATCAAATGCTCCATCAAGAGGAATAAATGATATTGTGTGTTCACTTTCAAGGCGGGCTAAACGTACACACCTATTATAAGCACCAACTAAGTAAGCATTTTGAACCACTAAATGAAATTAAAAATATGCATATTGATACAATAGAGCAGTCATATTCAAGACTTACTGATGAAATATGATGTCTTCCAAACCAATGGATTTTCCTTTTGGTGCTCGACTTTGAGCATCCATCATAAATATGTCGTTAAGCCCAAGATTGCACCTAGGCATTCTGCTGCAAGAAACATTAACACATGTTTGGTTACTTATAGACTAAAACTTCAGTAAAAAGGTTATACTATTTTTTGATGTCATTTTCTATGAAATTTACAAACTAATATACAAAAGAAAGTAATATCAGAACCTGCATATATAGAGAGATCTGGGAAGATTATATTAAAACTCGCATTACTATTTTACCTGAAAATTATCAACTTTACCATGAGGAACGTCCTAATCAAATACCTTCATCTTGTCTCAAGGCCCGTCTCTAACCCTGACAAATACAATAGATAGTGGAAGCTTGATGTAAAAAACGATTTTATAATTTAGCTCAAGACAAAAAAAAATGTATGTAAAAGCTTATACTTGAATACTTGATACTGGTTGCAAACACTTATCCTGCTTGGACTATGACATCTATAATTTTCTTTTCTTGTGAACTTTTACCACTTTCGTAACCATTATGCGTTGCCTGTACCAATAACAAATTCTCAACTCATGATATACACACAACGTTACACATATACAAAACAAAACATGCCAATTCCTATTGATGGAGCTGTGATTAGCTTCAATTCATCAGTAGTTAAATCCTCTGAATAAGCAAGTGCAATGGCAACGTTATTAGCCTGTGACGTCTTCGCATGAACCATATAACACCCTTATGTTACCATCTCTCTTTGAAATTGGATACAAAAGTTCCTATAAAAAAAAGTGCAAATTTAAATCATGACCTCCTCCACTTGTTACTCTAGCAATCCATTTTTTCTCCATGGAAATAGTAAATATGGCATGTGATCGACTAAAACATAGAAGTCCCATTTGCACCATCTATCTTCGATTGACTATTCATATTTGTGCTTCCAGTCGCCCTACACACAGACCCACGTATCAGAAATGAAGCCATCACTTCTTGTGAAGTGACTTCAGCTTCTGTTACACCAGCAAGCAAGATACCACTGTTAGCCGTTTCCCTCATCTGAATAGGCACCTGAGACGGCCATGTACCCTTTCCATTCCCATTAACTTCGGAATATACCACTGTATATCGTACTTGCTTCCAGTAAATCAAATACTTCCTCAAATATCTGAAACACGAATATACATCATCGCATCAAACAAAAATTTAACAATAAGGTGATAAATGCAAAATTTATTTAAACTATATCAAAATTTATCTTTTATCCCAACAGGTGGTTTAATAAAAACAAACTACGTAATATGATCACAGTATGATGACAATTTTTAACACTAATCATTATTGCATGATTTAGTTAAGGAGTAAACATGTTGGTTTGACTACTATAACTGAGCTAAACTTCGATAATGATATTAAATTGCAAATAATTTTTGTCCCTTCATGATCGAAACATACAGGTGCATTTTGCAAAGTCATAAAAAACATGCCAATGGAGGTTAAATAGATGATATATTATAGTTTCTAATTAGGACCACCTTTAGTGTCTCAGCAGAAATCCATGCTATTGACAACCTCAAATATCTAGCACAAGTTCCGGTTGCAAATTATTCAATTAAAGCTACAAAAATATACAAAAAAATGACGAATAACAATAAAAATCAACAAAGAACATTTACATGTAAGCACCTAACGTATCTTTTAGAAAATCCCAAATCATTCAATGATTGTAACTCTAAGTTCCTCGCAAGTTGTACAACTTTATGTCAAGATCTCTAATCACAACTCGAGTTGACAAATGGGTTTGTCGCGTAACAGGTTACAATGGGCTTGTCAGTAGTAAAAAAGGGTCAGGATAGTCTGGGTTTACCCGAAATGGTTTTCTTATTAAATCGAGACAAATTCCTTGTATACCTTGCGCTTGCCTGATAAAGTTGGAGTCTGATAAGTAGATCCACTATTTTTTTCTTGATGTAGTTGTTGTTTGCATGCGAGTAGGTTTGTTCAAAGGTTACTGATGTTGCTTTCTATTGTTATATGCCGATACCTCTTTATGTGATGTAGCCTCCATATTAGGATTTTCAGATGGTCCAACAACACTACTCGAACCTTAAATTCCATAAGATAATGTTTGTCTAACCATATTTTTCCTTTTTGTAGTGAAACGAACTGAAGCACCTTCTATATGCTTGTTAACATTATGATATTATTTTTGAGAAACCACTTGTTTCTCTCAATTGGTTTCTAGTTTTGAAGAGCACTGTGTTAAA
Source organism: Artemisia argyi (assembly GCA_030686995.1). Taxonomy (NCBI): domain Eukaryota; kingdom Viridiplantae; phylum Streptophyta; class Magnoliopsida; order Asterales; family Asteraceae; genus Artemisia; species Artemisia argyi. The sequence goes on along the minus strand of CM060687.1, from coordinate 200,434,512 downwards.
GCACTTATTTGCACTTCATACACGTACATGTGCTATTACGCATGCATTCAATATATAGTGTTATTTAGGTATATCACTTGATTCAACGTATTATTAGATTTTTGTCCAGGATCTTCACATTTCGTAAAACTGTGTATGTGGCAATCATAACTACATTTTAAATAGTAATATAGTCTTAATGATAATATTGTAAATAGCAATATAGTTCCATGAATTATAGATACAGTTTAGGCAACTCTTGACCCAATGAACCCATTTGGCATGTATCCTTTTAGTAATTTTCAGCTTTATCCATTAGAAAATGGGAAAAAACACAACTGGGACGTACACACCAGAAAAAACAGAATATGATAAAAATAAAAGTGTGCAGTAAGAGCATTTCTGCTTGTGAGTGTGCCTCAATAAATCTAAGGTTGTGAATTAAATGCTTCAAGAATATTAGTGGAATTTACCCGTAAAGGAAAGCATCATCCTCATCAATATAGAGAAGCAAGCCCCTAGCTTTTTGACTTTTTAGACCTATCGTCATGAATTTAAGTAACAGCTTGCGCACCAACTGGAGCTACATCTCCTCCTGTCATCACTGCATAATCCAAACCCTACAAAACACATATGAATATGATATAAGCCAATTTACACATGTATAAAACATGTGTAAAACCAAGCTTATTGAGCATGTGGCATGCTTAGTTAATAAGAATGCAGCACTACGGTCATGAGGCTAGACTAATGACATCGACATCATGAAGTTATAACATATTCTTATATACAATATACAAAAGAAAAATTTTAAGATAACAAAAAGAATTTATCTGAGATACATTCATAATTAAAACCATTCAGTTAAATACCTACCTTGAAAAACATCTTCCTTGTAATCCTCTACATCATCATCATCAAATAAAACAATTTCAATTGAAGAATGAAATTGTAACCACTACGAATCATTAAAACCATCAACACATTATAACAACAGAACACGCAATGTCTTGCTTTCACTACAAAATTTTTACACATGTAGAAAACAACTTGTGAAACTCATATCAGCTATAAGTCATGTACAACTATACATCGAGCGCTGAGGGATGACTTCTGATAACCTGTAACGACCAGCATCACGTGTAAGACTATCTCAAATACACAATAAAAACAATATCCGATGCTAAACAAATATAGGAGCCTCAGAGGTGATAATTATTGTATCAAATTAAACAGATTGCTAGTTATGATATTGTACCTTTAGTCTACTAAGAATCATAGTAATGGCACTGAATAAAATATGTAAGGTGGCAAGAAAGAATATGAGAATTCGCAACTAATATAGCCTATCAACAGTTTTAATTGGTGCTTTCCACTATTAATAAAATCTCAAAATTAGAAGTAGTGAACGTTCCTCTTGCACATTGTTTTATTAAGATGATATTTCTGACTTAATGATGATTAAGATACCTTCTTGCAACTGGATGCATAGGATTTAGCCAGAGATCTACCGTGCTCGTACCATAGAAGCACTACTGAATGAGTGAATGCTATATCAAGTTGTATACACCAATAACTATGATCACATTACTGTACTTGCACAATTACCGAGAGAACCATGAGTGTTTTACATTTAAACATGTTACCATCCATGAAATAGTATTTCAGCAAGCATGCTCTAAGCAAAAATAAGTCGGGTGAAGCGACAAAATTTTCCATTCATATAATGACCGCAAATTGAAATTTTCTTTTCTTTCACTATTACTTGAAGTTTTTGCCTTCTCTTTTACTATCACTTGAAGTTTTGGCCTATTGACTCCAAGCTCTCTTCTCTTTTCTGCTCGCTTAATTTTGTCCTTCCTCTGAAAGGTTTGATTGTAGTAAATGTTTGAATTGTAAGTTCGTGAAAATAAATGCATACAATAAGATATACACTTGATTTATAAAAGTAACCATTTTCTTTGCTTTGCTTTCCTGTGTCACAGCCCGCTTCTTTTTCTTCTGATTAGCAGCATCTTGTTCTAAAGAAATAATACCACTTACTAAGACGATTATAACCATTTGAAAATAATAATATCTAAACGTGACGGTGACAATTCAAGTAATCATGAGAAATATTATGAATGAAATAAGCACATTGCTAAAAAATCTTCTCCTTGTATATTCTCGTATATAAAATCCAGTTAAAGGATAATGATACTCTGAACTGACTACAATCAGACTTTTAGAGGTGTTCTTAAAAAGAGCCTGCAATTATCTAGTATTGGAATCTTTGATGAGAGTGTGGCACCAATCATTTGCTTCGAGTTTGCATATTAACATATCCACGGTCACCTTGCATGGAATGACTGAAAACCTTGGATATGTACTTCAACTTCTCACCGTTTCATGATCATAAAGTCAGCATTAATACTAAGGCATAGGGGCTTTTGGACGTGTGGTTTAAATGACCTGAATCATAGACACCGTCTGTATATACTTTGCTGTTTGAACTCGTAATAATCAAATTATCAGTTCATTAAATGATCTTCACTATTTTGCAAATTCAGATTACTTATTACTATAAAAATTAGCCAAAACTGGTATTTGCAAACCCAAATTAAAAACATCCTTGAGCAAGAATATATAATAAAAACTGATTATTGTAACCACAGGTTTTCAGGTTGTTTAAGCTATATCTTTGATGGCTAGATAATTAGTGAAATACAAATGCATGATAAATTGATAATATTAGGCTAAGAAATATAAAATACGAACAGAACCCAATGACCAAATTGACTTGAAATTATCTTTTTTGGTAGGAGTTGTGGAGATTCAGGATCATAACGCATACTAACACACATATCCTAGAATTCTTTAAATGTATTGAACGGATGACCTTTATCATCAGAAACTTCCCATGTTTAATATAGCACTCGAAACTACTGCTGTCATTGCTATGTTGAATAGAAAGCTGCTATTTCGCTTAATGGGCCTATATAAAAATCTTAAGACTAAGAAAGCATAACAGCAAATAGCCTCAATGTTTGAACGTCAACATTTCTTACATGTTATATGGTAAACGTGCTTGGTATAAATCATAAAGCTCATCAAAACGTCCTGCAGAAAACTGAATAAAGTTAATAAAGAGTGGGATAAAATTTCATCAGACGGACCTTTGGGTTGCGCCCAGTTGTATCCCACAGCTGACAGATCCGTCATCACCAGCAGTCACTAATACGTGAATAATCAAGCACCCTCAAGACCATTTGATGTAGCATAGATATAAGTAGAATTATCATGATGTTTAAATGTATCAAAAAACAAAATACATACCGGTCGAGTTTTGCCACTAAGACCAACATTAATGAAAACAATAATATAAATATGTAATTTTAACGGTTATATACCTCATCAGCAATTAGAGCAGCTCGAGGAATCTCGGTCATGGTGCCCACTTTGCACTCTAATGACAACCCCATCTCAGTAAACCAAAAAGGTCATCTTGCTTTAGCATAAATAGACACAATGGCTACTAAACATATACAAACGTACTAAAACTTCGATTCTTGCTTTAGTTTGACTAATAAAGTTATCACACCAAAAAGGTAATCTTAAATACTTTAACAGGTGTAGCTCTCTTCTCGAGCTCCTCAATCAGAAAATGTACCATCTTTTACTACTTTAAATAATCTCCATTGCAGGTTACTACTTTTACTGATGGATCAATGCCATATGATATTTATATATAAAGTAACCATAAAGGGCCTAAGAATCTAAACTGATCAGGTACTATAACCTTCATGACTTTGCATCTTACTGTTGACATTGCAGACCTTTTCTTCCCCTCACTTAATATTATCATCATCACTTAATATTATCATCAATGAAACTGGACCTCCTATATGTCAGAATATATTGTTGCACTTTAAGATAAGAACACCAAGCATGTATTTAGTTACATGCACATAAAGTTTTGGAAACGTAGAAAAAATCATTTGGGTTCTGAGAAAAAGGATGCGTACCTTGTTTTTGTTACCTGTTTTTTACATAATCCATGTATCACCTTGAAAGCGTAAACCGGGCTAGCAGCTTCTAGGGTTTCTACCTAGTGTGGTGGCTAGGGTTTTACGAAACTCTACATAAATTTGATAGCGTATAACTATTAGCCAACTCCAACTGTTAAAGGAGGCATGGTCTATTTTCTAAAGTGGGTTAGATTAATGGAGGAGTGGTGATGAAGATCGCTATGAGAGAGTGGTAGGAGGTAGGGGGATTAGATTTAGGGTTGTAGAATGGTACGTAAGAATGATATATAAATTAGGAGTAATAATTAACTGCAGGCGTTTATATATTTGGAATTGTAACATGTATTCCAAAAAACTTGTTGTCTCAGTGGTTAAAACACCTGTTATTCATTCAAACAACCATGTTTCGACGCGTAACTTTTTAAAATTTTAATACGAAAATAATTGCTTAGGAGGACATAATGTGATGACAATACATGTGATGACAGCAGAAGTGTGATTGCTATTTTTAGAGGCAAAAATTCTCTCAAAATTCTAAAAGAATGACACCTGGAAACCTCCCCAATAATAGAAAGATTTTGATTTTTTTTCAAACCGGGATTTGGAGATAATTAAGGAGCTTGATTTGAAAAGATTTTTTGAAGGAAAATTCAAATCATCAATCCCCCGAAAATAAGGAACGATCAGAACAACTTCAAAGGCATATATCTCTTTTTATTATATCTTCACCTCACATCAGAAACAAAAATCGAAACGATCAGTAAAGCAAAATTATGATTCCATGGGGTTGCAGGCACACACTTTGGTAACATGCCTATCTATAATCACAAATCTCATTATCATACAATCATTCTCCTCTCTTCTCTTGATATAATTGTTTCTAATTGATCACAAATCAAGCATATTCAGTTTAAGGTAATTTTTACTTTTACTTTTTGTTCGGATTGAAACAAAATTAGGTTACTGGATGTTTGATGCTTGATGAATTAAGGATAAATTTTGTATGTGTTTATGGATTTTGATTATTGGATTCAGTTTTGAAATGAATCCTTACTCAATATGAATGTGAGTGAATTATGCCCGCCAACTATTTGTTAATTTGTTGCAAAAATAAATCAGTAGCTTCTGATTATTGAGATACATCACTTACTTTTGTGGTTGATTTTTATGTTGGTTATAAATTGTCTTTATGATTTGTTTAGAGCAAATTATGTAACCCATGCAAATCAAGTGTTCGGTGAAATGTTTATTGAAACAAAAATGTTTGAATTTTTATATTTTTGTTTTGATCTGTTTTTTGTTGTATAAACTATTTTGTTTTAAGTAATTTTAAATTTTTAGATACAATTCTTATCTGCCATTTTAAAGTAGTGGTCTGATTATTATCTTTTTTGAAAAAAAGATTGATAGTTTGAGATAAGCAATTCCAAACACACCCTAAGACGATAGTTAATTCTTGTGTTTGAGTAATACTGTAATAGTATATGGATCACATAACCAGTTTAGTATGAAGAGAAACCGAAACAACTTGTGAAAGTTTGAAACTAAAAACTTTAAGATCATTTGTTGCAATGTAGACTTTTGAAAGGCCAGCTGATCTCAGCTACACTTCCATTAGAGTTTTCCAAGCTTCGCTACCTTAAAACTTTGTAAGAAAAACTATCTATAGAATAAGACAATAACGCTTAATAGCTCAATTTTCACATAATGTTAATGATGCTTTATTTAATTTGATGCAGGGGTCCCGTCGTAACCTTATGAATGGAACTTTTTCGGCCACATGGGCTACCATGCAGTTGAGCAACCATACTTATTTTTAAAGAGTTTTGTTAAAAACCTCTAAACAACTCATAAGACGTTACCTCTACATTAAGTAGCAAGAGCTAGAAATGCAGAGAAAATTCTGGAACTACTCGAACAAGGTTTTGATCATTGTGTTATAGATGAAAGGGGACGGGCACCTTACAGGCTTGCAGTTGAAAAGGAAGTTACGAATACATTTAGACGTTTTATGGCATTAGACGCTGATAAATGGGATTGGAAAGCTGCCAAAGTGCCCAATCCATTGACAAAAGGAATGGAGGAATCTCAGCAAGCTAAGCAGGTAAGTAACTCGATTATTCAATCTTTCTGGTTATAATATTTTTCTTCATATACAGTATTAACATTTATTGTAATTATTTTTCTACCAGGGGCATGGTTACCGAAATGATCTTTTTAAGATGGTTGCTGATTTAAAGTCGGGATTTATCAGGTTTCAGGGAATTGTCATTTGTCTATCAATACGGCAACTTTGGCTCCTATTACTCTAGCATAAGACCAGATGGATATTTCTACCATAGAATACGATTTTGGAACGTATTTATTATTCCATTATAAATATAATATACAACATAAATCTGTTTAGAAGATTTGTACATTAAAAGTACACTAGGTGCGTTCCTTTTATAAACTTTAGAGATAAAGTAGACTCAAATCGAGTGTTTAATAAGTACATAGGTCGAAAGTGCGCCTCAGCAAAAACTTTAAGAATGATCATATGTGATATTACGTTTTGTACATTAGGTGGCAGATTTGTTGGAGGAAAATCATTAAGAAATGATTTTGGTGAAAGAGTACCATTGGACCATGGGAAGAGAGACTTGGACATCTTAATGATGTTTGGTATTATTGGACTGATGATGGACTCGGGTACTCTGAATATCTCCAGGTGACATGATATATGCTTATCACACACACTTTTTTTTTTTTTTTTTTTTTTTTTTGTTAATTAAACTTGCATGCTAAAAGCCTTTCTAAAAAAAACTTGCATGCTAAATCTCAAATAATCTAATTTCTACATCTGGCAGAAGACTTAGTGCATCACCAATATGGGTAGCGAATAGTGTTATTATGAACTTCTGTTAAAAATATATGTCCTATGATTTAATCTTAATAATCCATTTTTTTTTTCTTTTTAATCTAAAGGATTTAGCCAACGAGAAGCAATCAATCCGTCCAATATTGGACATTTGGTTCAGGTATTTACTGCCAATTGTGACCCATTACCTAACCCACCAATATTTTAGTAGTGCATAAGAGATTTTTCTTTTTTGTTGATTTCAGGATTTCCTTGATGGTATTGATTTTGCTAGAGGTGATCACAAATCAACATGGAGGTCTGTCCGAGCTGATATGGGACACACAAAACCATTTGGCATGGAAAAGAATAGGTTGGTTGTTTTTTTTGGGTATGACACTCTATTTGTTCCAGTTCATCTGATCGAAGTAATTATATCTTACTAAGCATCAGTATGTCATTCTTAGTGACTCGTGTTTGCCCGATAATGTTCTCAGGACTTTGAGGTTGATGAAAACTCACTCGAGTATCGGGCTCTGCATCCTTTAGCAGCACCGGCGCAACAGTCTCTGAGCTAACAACCGAGGCTAAATGGTCACGTTCAGCACCCATAGCCATGGCAGCTTCCACACAATGAGCCGCTATCAGGGTAGTTGCGAATGCAACCTTCAAGTTAGTTTTCATCATCTCCTCATCCTTTCTATGCCCCAATGAGGTGGCAATAGCACCTAAAACTGAAGCAACAATAACATCAACACCAGCAACTGACAGTGGCGTTATGGGCTGTTATATAAGCTCTGGTTTTTTCCTTTTTTTCTCTATTTTTCTATCCTTTAACCAACCTCCAACTGTTTTCTCACCATCACCAGTTCTTTAAAGGACTCAATGTTGCCACGTGGTGAAATTGAGTTCTCCTACTGGTCTAATTTGGTTTTATCCAAAGTACTCATTTCAGTTTTGTGTTATCTCTTACCATATATAAGATTCAGTTGTAGCTAAATGCATAGTGAATAATAGTGTTTGAAGAAGCAACTCTCACACTGCTTATTCCATCATCAGCTATAAAGATAATCATCAGCAAAACGTGTGTCCAAACACTCAAAGAGACGTTTACCTGTTTTATTTGTTTTTGAAAAGCGACATAATGTGCATATGTTTACCATTTTCATGCGATTTTTCAAAGTAATAATTTTCATAGCTATAAGACATTAAGACTAAGAACTTGCATTAAATACAAAAGCGGCAGAGATTATGTACATAACCTTCTTCCAAGAAAATCTTTATATCTTCAATTTTGTAAGTGCAACTGAAATGACCGTCCCGGGTTCTTGAAGAGCTCTTGCATGAAACTGTATTCAAACTACAAAGTCGACAAATGAGATGGGCATAATAAAAATAAGTAAATCATAATGTATTTTGCTATTGTCGATATAGTTCAAATTTCTATAGAAACATATATGCCTAAGGACTTCAAGAAAGGGCACATATACCATATCAAGAACAATTCAATTAAACGTAAAAATATATATTTGAAGTAAGAAATCAAACATAGAACTCAAACATTCGTTTGTGCTTACACAAGAGGTTTGTTTCTTGCTATGAATTATAAGTGGCAAATTATACATATTACCAGTAGTATTTGTCTGAAGTTCTGGAATGATTTCGATGTCCAAAATCTATATTTCTTATATGCCTAGAAAGATCTAGATGTCTAGTTTTACTGATGAAATCAAAATACACTTTTCTTAGCTAGTGTGTGATTGTCCATTTACCCAGCACACGTTGGTCTAATACTGGCATTCAGCCACTCAACACTGCCATTGTTACGTTATTTATTGGTTAAAAAGAGGTTATGGGTATTCGCCTACATAAAACACTATATTGTTAATATTTATACTAATAAGCATGCAATGCCGATTAAGACATAAATGGTGGGTACCTTTAGGGCTTGTCAAACAGGTTTGGGGTTGGGTTGACCCATCGGATTTTCACAACATTTTTTTTATTTGATTTGAAAAATGAAAAGAGGTACTCAAAATTTGTTTTGACCCGTAAGACCCATTGGTTAATTGTTATCCAATTGGAGGTTATATTAAAATACCCATTTGAAGTTTTGAACCTATCTAAATAAACAGGGAGACCCAACAAAACACATCACCTCATAAATATTACCCAACTTGAGCCATATAACCGATGGGTCTAAAGTATTAATTGACTTACTTGAATACTATTTTCTTTTTTGTCAACGGTAGTAGAAGCAGCTCCATTTTGCTGTATTTTTCTTCTCAGTGGTTGCAACTGCAACTTCCTAGAATAAAAAGGCATATTCACTCTTGGCCATTCACACTCTACGCGGCATGAGTCTAATATGAGAGAAACTTGTGTGTCCATGCCACTCTCACTTATTTTGTGTTCATTTACCTAACCAAAACTTTCAAAGTGTTCTTGTTCATCAGGTGCATTCTTATAATTTTGTAGTTCTAAAATATTTATTTTTGTTCAATTATATATAGATCTCATTATAGCATCGTCTATTTATCTATAAACAGAAACAATATAACAAAAAGTATTAATAGCTCACAAAATGAATATAGAGGTGCATTGAATATGCATGGTTTTACTTAGTATTATGACTTCTACCCTTTAAGGTAATCACAGATAGTGCCAATGAACAGGCTCTTGTTGATTTTTTCCTTCAAGCTTATCAGCCTGACTGACGTATCAATCCTTGTATATGAATACGACTATGAGTTATATCCTAGTGAGATAATAAATCTATCAATGTATATTAATTACCTTCAGTTAGCATGGAAGTTACTGACAACGTCTCTGCAGCATCTCGAATTGGCAAAATGCCAATCAAACATTTCTCATCCCTCTACCATAATTCTTGTTCCACCCATTTCACACTGTAGCAATAAGAATTACTCAATTATATTAAATCAGTGACAACCCACAAAAGCACATGCATCTCACATACTTTAGTATTAAACGGGATCAAAAATTGTAAAAGATGAACTAAACTTATATAATAAGATGCCGTTACACGAAGTGCTACTTATCAATTGTGCTTTTTAGCTTACAAAAGAGCGTAAATGAATATAAAGCTTACCCAACGATTGGATCTTGAACAATTTCGGTCAGTTTATTCCCTATAAACGGAACATGACTGTGATTGTTATTAACGGCTCCAATATTCTTTTAAAGTGAACATGCTTTTAGTAGTTCCTATGATATCCAATATAAAGATTAGTCAACACTTTTTTCACATTCATTATAACAATATAAAAAGTAAGATATGTTGTTTAGGATTTCTTATAAAAATTGCTGGATGATGCTTGTTATGATATCAATACATGTGAATAGGTTAAATAAGTCTTTAATATAGGCTAACCGCTATATGAGTTGAGTATTAACCATAAATTGGAGTGCGATAAGTTGCAAAATAGTATTGAGTTGTCACCATCTCATCTTATTTAAGATGATGATATAAACAGAAAACAATATAGACGACACAATGTCTCAAATATCCATACACAACAATAAAAAACCATTAAATTTGCAACAATAGTATTTTTAAAAGTAATCAAACTTTTAGAAACATATTTAGAAACCTTACTATCAATCAAACAACTACTAATCCTATTATGATCTTTGTTTCATTGTTTACTCTTGTCAACTAACCACTATAACCTGACAACCTCCTTAAACCCGTTACCAGCCTGTTGGTCTGGTGTGGAGACCTAATACAAACTATATTAAGTTTTTAATAACACAAAATCTCAACCAAATTCAAATCAATAAATCATTAACTTATTATAAAAATTTAGCTTAAACTCTTCCTATTGCATCAATGGGTTGTTATTAATCATATTGACACGATTTGATTATTGAAAATCGGATCGGATAAAAAAATACCGGTCCATGAATCCAACTAATAACAGTAGGAGCATCAACAATTCAGCATAGGGAGGATTGTGATGATCTTCATCTTCAGCATTATTGAAGGGTGAAGAAGCAGCAACAATGATGATCTACTTCATCTTATTAATTATTAGAAAGAGATGTTTTTATTCGGTACAAATCCATCTGAGAACGCAAGGAGGGGCCTTTGGTACTTCCGCTTTTATTAACATATTTACAGTTTCGGCCTAAAATTATTAAAAATAGCACCCAGGCCCATGTGTATGTACATGTTTTTGGAACATGTATGACATAAAAACGATTTTTGCAATTTTATAGCTAAATTAGGAATGAAATAAAATTAATTATTTTCCGAAATTTAGGGAAAAAATTGAATTTAAAAAAAAATATTACTAAATAGGGTATGATTTGATTTTTTTGAAATGAAAAAGTCCCCACTAGGGGTTTTATTTTATTAGGTAAAAGATGTGTACACATTAGCTTCTTCTTATGAAATCAATCCGGTGATGGAACAAAAAGAGAAATTTCTTTCTTATTTTTATTTTCTCTTCAATAAAAAAATGAACAGACAATATACGTGTCTTAGTAAATAAGTTAAATCGAGCCAAAGGGTCTTTGCCCTAGTGGTATGTGATTGGCTATCAGCCTAGAAGTTGTGGGTTAAAGTCTTGTCACAAACATATGTTAGGTTTATGTGAGATAGTAGTCGGTTAGGGGTATGTTTGGCACTAGCAGGAGCTGGAGCGGATCGTTGGAGCTGATTGCTGGAGCATGTCGCTGGAGCCTTTTTCTACATGCTCCTTCAACTAGCTGTCCATTTAATAGCTTATTTTTTTTACATGCTCCTTCAAGCTATGTCAGCCAAACGAGACTTATTTTTAATGGTAGCTTATTTTCTAAAGAAAAATAAGCTCATGCTATGATAAGCTCTGATAAGTTTGCACGTCAAACATGCACTAAATGGCTTAACGGTTTAAGTGCTTGAATAATTAGCCATTTAAAAACGAAAGTTAAATCGAATGCTTAGGTCAACAATGCTATCATTGCGAGAATTGTCAAAAGACAATGAGTAAGGTTCCTAAATTATCTAATATATATAAACCCCAGGAATGAGTTGGCAAAAAAATCTCTCCCATTGGTTTGGTTACTGTTATTACAACTGTTCATGCTTTCTTTATTGTTGTTCCCCTCCGTTTTTCACTTGATATTTTCCCAATCTCCCACAACCTAGAACCTTCACACACAAATACTGACAATCCCTCTCTTGAACATTCTCCCATCTCTGATTAATCCCCCCACCCCACACATACACACACATGTTCTTCCTGAATCTTCTTCCCACCAAAATATTCAACAAAACACACACGCTTTTCTGTGTGATGCAAGATTTTGATATCTTATGTTTGAAAATGAAGATCAAACCCACAAAAAATCATATAAAAAATGGAAAAAAGTGACATAAGTGGAGGGTTTCTTAGATCTGATGGGAAGTGGAGGCGGCGTAGTTAGTGGCGGTAGCGTACCAGCGCTTCCGGCGGCCCAAGAAAGGCGGTACAAATCTTAATAAAGCTGTTAATTATCTCTTCGGAAGGTTTAATTCTTTTATTTTATTATAAAGATCCAATTTTTTTTTCAGGATTTATGTATTATATATTGTTACAGAAGTTGAGTCCCTACTCCAAATTATTAGGGGTTCTTTTTCATTATGGGTTTACTCTTTTGTAATAGAAAATATGAAAGATTGGATTAGAAAAAGGAGTTGTTTTTACATTATGCAGGTATGGGTTTCTAAATTGGTTAAAGATTTGAATTTTATTGTAAATCAAGATTATAGTTTGATCCTGTTTGTGTTTTCCTGAATTGGTTACTTTGAAATTTATGTGGATTACGACAACTTATTTGTAGTGAAATTTAGGACTGATTGCAATAGCTTATTGTGTTTTTAAATTGTAATAAGCCAATAAGCTGCTTAATTAAATATGGTTGTAACAGACAAACTTGAATAGGTGTGTCTTTTTAATGACAACGATAGATTACAACCGTATATGATGTAATAAAGTTTCAACCTCCAATAGCTTATGGCAATGATAGATTACAACCGTATCTGATGCATGAGAATCTTGAATAGGTGTTTTTTTCGAGTTAGGAGATAATGCGGATTGCGGATGATAAAAGATAATTAGACACTTGACGAGAACGTATGGTGTATTTAAAACTTGAAGTTTAGACAATGATGGAATCACTTTATGAAGTATTTTAGTTATGGCTAACAAATATTGATTAAAGTTGTAGCTCTACATTACAAAGGCGGGTCAGAGGGTACACATGTGATCTTATTTAGAATATCCTTTTCTTAATTCGCAAATGTTTATACATCTTTTTTCCTTGCAAGATTGCCAGCTATATTTAAAGTGTAGGTGTGTCTTCCCAATTGTTGATAAGAACATCGCTGCCCAAGTGATCATGTAAGAAGATCTAATATCAATCTTATATTCTTTGGTTATTTAAAATAGTGAAAATGAAATGCATGCCACTATTATGTGCCTTTTTCCTGTATGAAAAACATGATATTGCAACTCTTGGTGTTGTCAATGTAAGGTATGTGTTGTTGTGAAAGTCGAGGAAAGAAAGGGTCACAATAAAGTTTCTCCATTGCCATACGGTCACCTTTTTTGTAACACCCCGAGAATTTGGAACACGGCGAAAGTCTTATTCGGGGTAATTACGTAATTGAATCACAGTCAAACTCATAGTAACATAGTTCAAAAGATAGATTTCATATAATTCAATGAAAACTCAAATATTCAGAGTTACAAAACATTTTCATAAAGAAAATGCTTCCAAAAGGGGTGGTGAGTTTGAAAAGAATGATAAGTTATTTAAAGAAAAAGGGAGGTCCCGTGCCCTTTTGCCAGCTTCATGCCATCATGCCGCTAATTTCCTGAGATAAACATGCTAAAAAAGGTCAACACGAAGGTTGAGTGAATCCATAGTAGTTTAATTTAAGTAGTAGTTTGAACACAAGTCAACAGTTTTGAAAACAACGTGCTCGCGGATTAGCTCGAAAATAAATATGTATAAAAATTAATCTATACATAGGATATTGCTCCTAAGGTTTCACGAAACGCAAGCTTTGACAGTCATGCATGTAATCACCTACACCACGAAGGATGTAGCTAACAAAGGGGCACTCAAGGGAAACTATGCTAGATTCCCCAAAAGTACGAATATAGCTCACCTCCTGACAACAATCTGAATTGCCTTAGGGGGGTTGCCGGTCCCAATGGATCTATTAACTATATTTCGCGCTCACTCGCAAGTGATTAAGGTTCGTGAAAGAGGGACTATTAGCATATGTAACTTAGGCAATACCAGGAAAATAATCGCATACTAAAAATACTTGTGTTTGGTTTATCGCATATATCTCCCCTCGGGGTTTAGAAAACAGTTTAAAAAGTGGGACTATGAACTCACCTTGGTAATGTAGAATTCGACTAGTGCTCAAGTGAGAACTATAAATAGTTATGAATAGAAGAGAATAGCTTCCGACTCGCGACCTAAATTAATATGATATATATATATATATATATATATATATATATATATATATATATATATATATATATATATATATATATATATATATATATATATATATATATATATATACCACTGGGGCTTTAGTCCAGTGGGTGGGGCTTTCGTTCTTGAGTCAATAGACTCAGGTTCGAATCCCATCCCTGGCACTTTGCTCCCAGATAGGTACCCACCTCCGCAAAACCTATGGGCTCACTGGAGAGACTTTGTGGATAAGAGCTCAAGAGTCCGAGAGTCTCGGCTCACTCCAGTTGGGCCCCACTAGGCCAGGAGAGTTGCCGGAGCTATTCCTTGTGGGGTGGACAATGGCTGGTGCCAAAAGGCACCCGGGGTCAGGGTGTTCCCGCCAATCTACACCTTTTTTGTGGATATATATATATATATATATATATATATATATATATATATATATATATATATATATATATATATATATATATATAGTCCGGATCGATTGAGAAGGATTTTAGATTGAGAAGTGATCTTAGCCATTAATCTCATTAAATCAAAAAAGGGTATGATGGGTATTTCCATTTGCTATACATCTTTTACTCGCTCCTACAAAATCTCTAGAAAGTTAATACATTAATTGCTCCATTCTTAATTTGCTATTCATTATGTGACTACGCTAATCATTTTTGATTCCTGAATCATTTTTTGATATTTCCATTTGCTATTCATTATGTGACTACGTTAATAATTATTTGATTCCTTTTTTCTTCACTTCCGTCAACAGCAATTTGTAAGCATTTCAAGTAATTGCTCCATTCTTATTTTTTTTTAAAGGATTCATGCAATAGGTACCACTTTTTGTATCCTTCAAAATAATTCATTAGTAATTCATTAAGTACCAATTGTTAAAGATTCAAATTTTTTATATGAACTCGATCTATGGATACGAAGAGAAAAACGATTATTGTCAATATCGAATCATAGAATCATTTTGTTAATACCCATCAAATAAGTGACACATGAATATGAAGCATTACATTAATATTGAATTATAGTGCACTAGTGAATCATTATTGTGTGAGATATTAAGGATTTATAGAAAAAAAGGGATTGACTTAGTGAAGCATTTTATTTCGATATACAAAGACTCAAGAATAACCCCCTCAAGTAAATCATTGATTCAGTAATACGAATATGATTCAAAATTAAAACTAACAAGTTTTTACTTATGATTCACTTATTCGATTACGATTCATTTACTCAATTTTATTTATGGTTCAAAAAAAATATACGAAAGAAATACCAACTTATTAGACAAGTTCATTTTAACAAGTTTTTTTTTTTTTTTTTTTTTTTTTTTAATAAAAACCGACAAAAAATGAATCATATGGTTGCTAAAGAATTTTATTTTGATTTGCTATTACAATGAAGATGATTTGAATTGACTCACAAAAAAGAACATAGGTACGTGGAAGATTAAGAGAAATCAATTACCTGTTGTTATTATGGGTTAAAATATTCGAAATTTTGGTCATAATTGTAACATTCATTATTTTTGAATTAAATTTGAATGATTCATTTACTTTTATACCCTTTTCTTATATGAACTCGAATTATATGGATACAAAGAAACAAACGATTAGTGTTAATATTGAATCATAGAATCATTTTGTTTATATCCATCTCATAACTGATATTGTGTTTCTATGACATAAATATGAATCATTATATTAATATTGAATCATAGTGGTGAATCATTATTGTGTGAGATATTAAGGATTATTAAATAAGAAAAACGATTGACTTAGAGAAGTGTTTTGTTTCGATATGCAATGACAAGAACAACCCCATCAAATAAATCACTGATTCACTAATACGAATATGATTCAAAATAAAAATAACGAGCTTTTTACTTGATTCACTTATTCGATTATGATTCACCTACTCAGTGTTATTTTTAATTCAAAATCCGTTTCAAAATAAAACATATACGTAAGACATGTTAAAAATACAAAACCCACAACATATACGAAAGTTATGTTAAAAAATTCTAAAAGGCATATAAAATATGATAAAAAGAATAAAAGATGAATCATATGCGAAAATCATGTTAAAAAATTCCAAAGGCATATAAAATATCATAAAATGAATCGTATAGTTGCTAAAGTATTTTATTTAGATTTGATTTGATATTACAATAGAGTGAATTGATTGATTAAAAAAAAAAAGTTACATGGGATTTTAAGAAGAAAACAATAAATTAGTGGTTGTTATGGTTTTAAAATTCGAATTTTGGACCATAATTGTAGGAGTAAATTTTATAGAAACTGAAATCACGTAGAAAAAAAATAAATCTATGTGATACGAGTTTATTAGTCCCAAAATTAAATTTTTGGAAAGCAAAAATGTAAGGATATATTGTTCTCTAAATGCATTGATTCAATTACCTATTTACCCTTACTATTATTTTAAATAATTAATTAAATGATTCAAATTGTATGGTCAAGATCTCTTCTCAACCTTCTCAATCTAAAAGTCTTCTCAATGGAACCGGATTATATATATAGTGTAGCGTTCAATGCAGAACCATTTTTTTGTACAGAACCTACAGAACTAGTCTTTTTACTCCTAATAATGCATGATGTACATTGTATCAATGCAAGATGGCAGTTTTGTAAATATTTAATACTTATTTTGAAAAAAGAAAGCTGATTAAGGGGCACTATAGGAATTTTAAAATTCTTATTTTTCAATAACTGTGCCATATTTTTAGTAGACTTGCAGTTAATTAATTTAATATATCGATCCCCTTCTCTCTCATATATCTCACTCAAACCCTGATTCATGTTTCTCAGCCACCATAACATTCTTGATCCATGAAGACCTCCTACCAACAACCACCACGAAAACCTCCCACCAGATCTGACACCCCAACCTCCAATATTTGAATCTGACAATCGATTTTTAATTCGATTTTTTGTTTGTGTCTATGACAATCGATCTGCTTAAATATTAGATGATTTCTATGGTATTTTGTTCAAAATCATTATCTGATTTGTTTTCAGATCGGATCTCACCGGAATTTCAGATTGTCGACGGATTGTGGCCGCCGGATCTTGTCAAAGTTATTGGTGGAGGGTCAAGCGGAGATGTGTACGAAAGGTAAGCAGATCTAGATCTCGTGAATATAACTTATTAGCGCCAAAAAAAAAAATAAATAAAATAAAAAACATTTAATTTTGATTATGTTTTTTGTGAAATCGTTTGAAGTGAATTGGTAATGGGTAACATTTTTCTTGAGTGGAATCGTTTATAGAAAAGATGTGGTAGTGAGGTGAAGAAGAAACACAAATTGATGGTTAAACGTTGGAAACAAAAATTAGTATTCACATCACAATTGTTAATAAAGAATATCAAGTTGCTTTTTTACTTTTCTACCACAATTGTTAATGAACAAAAAGTTGTTGGATGGTCCAACATTGGAAACAAGAAAGAAAAGAGCAGCGTTGGTAGTATTTTGCAGTATTCTCATGCTTACTTTTTTTTTCTTTTTATAAGTTCCAACATTTTCAAGACATATATTTTCTTTTTTACTTTTGCATATTTTATTTTACATGTATTTGAGTTATCCTTTCTAGATTTTTATGATGATATATGTTATGGGTAATCATAATTTGTTTTTGTTGCATAAGTTGATATAATCTTAATAATGTGCATATATGTTATGTTATGTGTAATCTCTTAATTTGTCTTTGTTGCATAACTTGATATTCCGTATAATCTTAAATAATGTGCATATATGTTATCTTAGGTGTAATCTTAATTTGTTCTTGTTGCATAACTTGATATAAGCAAAATGTGCATATGTGTTTTGTGGATGGTATAAAATTAATGAAATGGTGTGCATATGTGTTTTGAAGCTGAAATAAGCTGAAATAAAATCAAGATGTATGCATGTATATTTTAAGTTATTAATATGTGTTTGCAAGTTGTTTTTCATAAAAAAAATAAAAATAAATAACAATCATTTTGTTTCAGGTATTGAACATATTTGATAAAGATGAAGACTATGACCGAGTGCACATGCGTCTTGGAACGATACTCATATCTTCTAATGAATTTGATGAGAAAGTGAAATGTGCACGTATGTTCTTGGAGGAGTGCATACATGTTTTTTTATGACATCTATATTTAACAAAATACATTTGTATTAGAATTGTATTTTATTTTATATCAAAATTTGTGTATGTTATTTATGTTTTTGGTTTCTTATAAATTTAGAGGTTACATGTATATGTTTATATTTTTTGGTTATAAATTTCAAAGATTAAAAAATATACAAGAGAAACATATGTGCAATTATCATTTTAAGCAAAACGAGTTTAATGTGTGAACAATTAGGGTGAAAAAATATTTGTAAAATTACAATTAAAAAAAAAACATATGTACCTGTTTTTATTTTTCGAAAACATGCATGCACAAAATAAATATAAAATTAAAAAAAGAATCGAAAATATAAAGGCTTAAAAAATGTTTTTAAATTAAAAAAAATCAAATAAAAAAGTAAAAATGTAATTTACTATTATGCCCTTTTGAGTTAAATAAAAAGATTTAATAATACTAATTTTCTATTGGTTTAAAGTGGTTCTGTAAAGTTCTGTACAAAATAATGGTTCTGCATTGAACATGACCCATATATATATATATATATATATATATATATATATATATATATATATATATATATATATATATATATATATATATATATATATAGTGTAAGGTTCTTTTCAGAACCAAAAAAAATGCGAGAACTGCGAGAACCAATCTGAGCCATTTATTTTTCAATCAATGGGTATTATTACTTGTGCCGTTAGTGTCATTAAAGAAAAGAGTAGGAAAACTATTGTTAATTAGTGAGGGTCATTTAGGGTATTTCATATAAATCTCTTTCAATAACTGTCCCTTAGATTTAGGGTAAATTAAATATTATCTTAATCCCTCTTTTCAAATTATTCACACAATCAACTTCGCTAAGTTTTCTTCAGTCTTAGATCCGCCGCTCCATGTCCTTTAATCTCTGTTTAGATCATTTTTCTTATATATTAATTATTATTTCATATTGTATTGTGTGGAAGGTCTGAATGGGATAAAGCGAAGATCTTCACAACTAGGTTTGATTTTTTAATTGGATTATATTATGTATTCTCGATTGTGATTTTATAAATGTATGTGAAATCTTAGTTTATTTCAATTCAGTTGTAGTTTTCTCATTTTAGTATGGTACTTTCATGGCAATTTTTATTATAATTTTAAATCATATTTTACTACAAATCCATCATAGTATTAGCTTTTTTTATTGTTTTTAAAAATTTTCTAGTGGATAATGGTTATGCCTTTAAAGTTTGTTTAACTTTTGTTGAATTGAATAACTCGATATTGCTTAAAAAAATGGTGTAACATTTATTTTTTTAAGGTTTCAGTGGCCATGGCTGTTCCTACATATTTGATTATTTGATTCGCTTAATTACGTTTAAAAAAAGTGTTGAAAGTGCATATATTGATATGATGGGTTGTTTCGATTTCATAAGTAAATCTTGTTCTATGAGTTTTTCTTTAATTGTTTTGAAGAAAATCTTATATGACCTGATGGAAAACTAGGATTAAAAAATTAAATCATCGACGTTGCTAAATAAGAAACAAGGTGAACACATATTCAAACACTAGCGGTCCTCAATACAGTAGTAGTAGGTGTTTTCTTTTTACAAAAAAATATAGTTCTTGAAATGCATATATGTTTTATAGCCGATACAAAATCAATAAAAGAGCGTGCATATATGTTGTAAAGAGTGCATATGTGTTTTACACTTTCTTGTGAATTTGAAGCCTTCTGTGCATATGTGTTTTTATAGTTTTTGAGAGTGCAAATGTGTTTTACACTTTCTAGTGAGAGTGCATATGTGTTTTTACAGTTTTTGGTAAATTTGAAACCTTCTATGCATATGTGTTTTTACAGTTTCATGAACTTGTTCCTTTTGTGCATATGTGTTTTGTTAGTTGTTATAATTAAATAATTTGTCTATTATTTGTTTGTGGTTGCAGGTATGAGTATAATAAACAATATGAAGAGTGCACATACGTATTATAAGGGCATATAGACAACTCAAATGCACATATGCATACAAAGAGATCGAGATTGCCCAATGAGGAAAAATACATGTGCATATACGGCAATATGTATATACAAAGATCACGAGAGTATCTTATTGCGTTAACTATTATTATTGCACACATGTATAATCAATATATTGTACTTCCATTTTCTTTTAGACATTTGTATAATGTTTATGTTATTGATTTTAAGTTTTGAATATTAAAGAATTGTACTCCAAAACACATTATTTTAGAAAAACACATGTGCATCTCACTTTTAGAAACCACAAATGTTGAATAAAAAAAAGGCAATTCTGAAAAAAAAAATGATTTAAGCGATTGAACACTAGATTATACAAAAAAACACATATGCATCTTAAATTCTCAAATCATGTATTCCAAAAAAAAAAATAATAATAATAATAAAAATAAAAATTAGAAAACAAAAAAGCGTTTTTTTTAATTAAAATATCAAAAAGAAAATACAAATATAATTTTACTATTTTGCCCTTTTGAATTAAATAATAAAAATAAATATCCAAAAAAATTTATTGGTTGATGCTGGTTCTCGTAGTTCTCGCAATTTATTGGTGACGTTCTTTTCAGAACCAAATAAATTGCGAGAACTGCGAGAACCAACATCAACCAATCAGATTTTTTTTAATATTTATTTTTATTATTTTATTCAAAAGGGTATAATAGTAAAATTATATTTTTTGATTTTTTTTTTATAAAAAACGTTTTTCATGTCCTAAATTTTAGGGATTTTTTTTTTTTTTTTTTTTTTTTTTTTTTTTTTTTTTTTTTTGTGAAATAATAATTTTTGTAGCATGCATTTTTTTTTTTAATAATGGTAAGGTGCATATGTGTTCTTTTTATATAAGGTAAATTTACATATATTTTTATTGTTCAATTGCTTAAACCTCTAATGTGTTTTGGTAAAAAATATGTACACAAGTGCATTAAATGACAAACATAACTATTTTACATGTATCGTATACATTTCAAAAAAAGAAAAAAACATTATACACAAAATTAAAAATCATGTCATATATAATTCAAATACAAAATTCTAAAAGTAAAAAATAAATGAATGTTTCGTTGATGTATAGCCGTGTCTACTAATCTTTCACTGAATCTTAAATGTCATACCGACGTTTATTCATAAAACAAAAATACATGTGTTCATAAAAACAAGAACCAACCTCTAAAATTTTATTCCATTCTTTCTCTGAATCTTAAATGTCATACCGACGTGGCACACAGATCTTTCATGCATGTATAAGACTGCAAAAATGGTCGACGCGTGATGTAGATCGGAAAAAAAAATCAGATTGGGTGGTTGGGCGGCCGACACCGTAAACGGATCCGACACCGGCTAGAGTTCCGGTGAGTGTGAGGCGCCATTTTTAGCAGAGAAAGACCCGAGATGTCAAGGTTTATATACGAGAATTAAAGAAAAGGCTGATTGGGTGGTTTATTATTTGATATTTTGGTGAAATGGAGGCTAGAATTTTCTAAATGTGAGAAAGAGATAGGGGCGGTTAGGGTTTGTGTGAGAAGCAGATGATGACGGTAGGTTTGTTTGATAGAAAGAGAGATTGGATTTTTTTTAAAATAAATAAGATGATGTTCCAATAATGCCCTTTCACCACTTATAAAATTGATCACAATTTTTTATTTATTTACATTTAGGCCACACTCATTTATATTCATTGATCAAAAATCTGATGGTCAAGATTGGTTCTCGCAATTTATTTGGTTCTGAAAATAACCTCACACTATATATATATATATATATATATATATATATATATATATATATATATATATATATATATATATATATATATATATATGTGTGTGTGTGTGTGTGTGTGTGTGTGTGTGTGTGTGTGTGTGTGTGTGTGTGTGTGTATTATTATCGGTGATTCGGATACGATATGTGAATGACGTGTGATATTCCTCGAGTATGGTGATGTCGTATTAATAAGTTTAAAAATGTCTCAAGTTTAGAAAATAACTTATTATATAAGCATGGTTATTTATACGTATTACGTTATTGAATTATATAAGTAAAATTATTTACTTTAAATATTTTTAATTATAAAGTTATTATTATATTTTTATAAAAGAAAGTATATTAAATATTTTGGATAAATATTAATATGTAAAAGTAAAATAATATAGTTTTGAAAAGTTATGATAAGTCCTACCTTTAACTATATCAAAAGTTACACTTTTAACCCCTTAGTCAAAATAATTATGTTTTTAGTGCAAAATGGTACTTTTTCCCTTTTTACCCTTTCTTTTATGAATTGGCAGTTTCTACCCCCAAGGTTTTATTAAAATCGCACTATTTTATTTTTAATCTGAAACTTTCACAGTTTTGACACTTTTAGTCCCTTAACGAAATTTTTTTGCAAATATAGTCCAAAGTTAGGTTTTGAAAAAGTTAACTTTTATTTTTATAAAAGTTATTATTTTTAACTTATGAAAAGTTACAAAAAATTCAGTTTTGGGATGAAAACGTTTTGATTTTCATGTTTTTCTGTTTCTCGAAATTTCGGTTTAGGAAAACAATCAAGGGCTCGTTAGCCCAATCAAGCCCAAGTTTAGTTTTTGAAAAATCATAGAAATGTTGCTCGACTGAGCTTTAGGTTTAGGTCGATACAAGCTATCGTGTAACATTATAATCCTTGCATGTTCATTCACGTTGGTTTACCTTAGTTCAAATATGTAAGTGGTCGAATACTATATATACATTATACATAAAAATGAAAAGAAAACGAGAGGTTCCTAGGGGTGTCGTGTGTGTTATGACGTGATTAATTCTTTATGTATTTAAGTGTGTTAATCAATATGTGATGAAGTGTATGCATGTAACATGAAAAGTAATCAATGAAAGAAGGAAATATGGTCGAGTACACTTACAACACCAAGAGGTGGTGAAGAGGTCGAGTGAGAAAGTGAGGCATGGGACGAACTACCTGGAAAACCTTACGTATGTATCAACCCTTGATCAATGCTAACCCAAATTTCCTTACACGATTAAGAAATGCAATTGCTTTACTCCTTGAAGGCTCGACAGTGAACAAGTAGTAAGAAGTATGTGTTTATGATTTTGTGAGATAGAATTTAGAGTGTGGTGAGGGTGAGGGTGAATAGTAAAAGTATTTATAGGAGGAGTTTGATGAGGTCCTTGTGGTTAACGAGAAAAATGTGCATGGCATGTCATTCGAATGGAGACAAAGTTGTCAAGGGGTTCTTGGTTTAGTCTTGTCGATTTGAGAAAGTCTTGGTAACTATCATGATGCTTTTTGATTAGTTTAAGTGTAGGTCAAAATGGCTAAGGAAAAGCTTGTGTACTAGTCGAATATTTAAAAAGGAGGTGAAGGTTTCATGTGAACATTGGTTGGAGGTAAAAGGGACACAAGATCCATTGGTTAATGGTCTTTTTAGAAAGGTTTAGGATTAAGTATTTGTTTAGGGATACCCTAACCGGACGGGGGGTGGCCCACCCCTGTCCACCTCTTGTCCCCTTTGTCCCCCACTTCCTTCCTGTACAGCACAACTTTTTGACAGTTTCTGTTCCGTATTTTTGACAGTTTTAAGCGTTTGACATATTAAAATTTATATTTTCTGTTCCGCACTTTCAGGTTTATAGCTTTTTGATATAAACAAAATTATAAAAATAAAAAGAAAATAAAAAAAATTGGGGGGGGGGGGGGGGTCCGGTCAACAGCCGCCTTTGTTTATGTGTAGGTTAGAAGGGTTTATAGGGTGGCTTTGTGTTGGGTTTTGGTTGGTCTAACACGCAAAGAAAGAAAATGTGTGATGGTGTCGAGACTTGGGGTGACAAGAAAGGAATTGGGAGTCCTTGCGATGACAAATGAGAGTTTGTGGTGGCTTGATGTTGTTGTCGAGGGAGACAAAGAAGAAAGTAGAAAAGTTGTGTCAAGTTTCATGTGTGTGCTCATTGTGTGTCGAAGGTGACAACTAATAAACTTGATTACATATATAAATACACTTGTAAAAGACAAAAAACAAACTACGAGAATGTTACATAAATACTTGAACACTTTCATAGTGATATACATGGGTCCTCACTTATCACCACTCAGCATAAACAAATTAAAATTTGATTACATGTGCACAAACAAGATTTATCGTTAAAATTGATTTTTTTAAAAACATTTGTAAACTCAATGCGTAGGTCTCATGAATTTTAGAAGTTTTATTGTCATTCCGTACAACCAATCTAAAAGAAAGTTAGCAGATTCACAATTAATAAATATAGTTAATTATAGATTCTAATTCAACAATAAGACCTTAACTTTAAATCAATGACGATTAGTAAACGAAAGTCTATATGTACTACACATCATAACTTAATCCGTAAATAACTAATAAATCAAACACTATACAACTTATAATCTTGATGTTTGACACAACACTCAATGATCTAACTATAAAATATATAAAAGATTTTATACCCAAAAATATGTCTAGAACTTGTTGTTAAAAAAACATACGATCCAAAAAGAATTTTCTATAAACAAAAAACAAAATACATTAAAAAAATAACAACCTCCATTACAAGATCCTACGAATTAAAAAAAAAAAAAGAAAAAAGAAAAAGGAAAACGTGTCCATTAATTAAGTCAAATAAAAGAAAATTTCGTTATTACCTTTGAAGAAATAGAATTTTAATGGATCTACAACGGTTTTCTTGGATCTAAAATTGTTCGAGATAGGACTGACGGCTAGGGTTGAGATTGAGGAAGAAGATCGTGACTTTTATTACTCCACTGATTTGGAAAAAGATACGTAGTATTTGATAGTTTGTAACTGCTCCTACGTAGTTTTATTTATTTATTTATTTATTTATTATTTTTTTTTGTTATTGAAATCCCTTAATTAGCCTTTCAACTTTGCAAA
The DNA here is from genome assembly GCA_030686995.1 of Artemisia argyi. Lineage (NCBI taxonomy): Eukaryota > Viridiplantae > Streptophyta > Magnoliopsida > Asterales > Asteraceae > Artemisia > Artemisia argyi. The sequence goes on along the minus strand of CM060687.1, from coordinate 200,409,120 downwards.
TATTATCCTAATATTTTAGTTAATTACATAAATAACACAATCAATTATAGCCATTGATCAAACAATCTAACAGTTCAAAAAGAGTTCTCGCACTTAACAGTGTTCTGAAAATAAAATTACACTTTATATATATATATATATATATATATATATATATATATATATATATATAGAGTCGAGTTATTCTACAAACCAAACATTTCTCACATACCAAGGGACTCATCCCCACCATCCATCTAAAAAGGAAATCAATGGTTGAAATTAAAAGCATTTTATTATTTCACCTATTTTTTATAATTTAAATATCTCTTAAACCGTTAATCGTTAAGCGAAAATAATTACACCATCGCGACGGGCATTTAATTATCTTTCTATAGACGGGCACTTTGATATACTTTCGAAAAAAAAAATCATTTTTTTCACGTTTTTTTTTTCGTGGCCGGAAAAAAAAATCATATATGATATTGCATATCATATATGATATGCAATATCATATATCATATTACATATAATATCATATATGATATTATATGTAAAATCATATATGATATTGCATATCATATATGATATGCAATATCATATATGATTTTACATATAATATCATATATGATATGTAATATCATATATGATATTATATGTAATATCATATATGATTTTTTCGGGCACGAAAAAAAAACGTGAAAAAAACGAAAAAAAAAATTTTGTCAAAAATATATCGATTAGCCTATCTATAGAAAGATAATTAAATGCTCGTCGTAACGGTATTTTTTTTTTCGCTTAACGATTAACGGATTGAAAGATATTAATGTTTGAAAAAAAATGATGAAAGTGGGTTTTTTAAATTGTTGGGAGTAATCTCATCCATTAGATCACATAAAGATGAAGGAAAGATGGAGGGTGGAGATTAGTCCCTTGGTATGTAAAAAAAGTTTGGTCCTCAAATGATATATATATATATATATATATATATATATATATATATATATATATATATATATATATATATATATATATATATATTCCTGCTTCATAAGGAACGAGAACGATGTATAGGGTTTTCCTCGTATCTTTTATATAATAAAACAAAATCTTTAGTGGGGACTTTTATATTTCAAAAAAACTCAACATTCCCTTATTTATTATTGTTTTTTATTTAAAAGATTCTGAATTAAAAATTCTTAAAAATTTCCATATTTGGCAAAAAGAAACTAGAAATTCATCTTTAAGTGGAAAATGAGTATAAAATTATATGTGTCAAAAATGTAAAAAAATAAAACTTTAAAAAGGTGGGGTAAATCTATAATAATTCAGGGGTCAAAGGAAGCCATTCCTTATACACGAACAAAATAATTGAACAATCCAAAACCCAAATATCGTATCCTTCTTCACAAAATCATCCAAAAAAATATGCTAATCGCTATTCTTCAACAGTTAAATCCACAATTATGATCCAGGTTATCTAATTTATTTGCATACCTATGTATTAAATATGTGTATCCATGCAATTGCAATCAATTTTTGAATTTACACATGTAATCTACAACTGTTCGTACATGTAGTCACATGTTTTAGAAAATATTGCTCTGCTTTTGACTTTTAGTCATACATATGTTATCCCATAACTATAAAACTAAAACTAAAACTAAAATTGGGACGAATTGGTGGCTTTGTGGCTTTCATAAGAGGGGTACTTTAATCGTATTAGTTCTTGGTGTATGTGTATGAGTAAAAGGGGTGTCTTGATTCACTTAATGCAAACTATATAAGCGTGTTTGGCTTTTTACTGCAATAAGATTATGATTTCACCTCATCTGGTTGTTAATATCTTAAGGGGCACCAAACACTCAGAAAAGTAAACAAGATGCCCAAAGGAAAAGAATACCAATATCAGTGAATTAACTTGGTCATAGCTTAGTCATATAGGTTTTGTTGAATTGCTAACCTAATACCATGTTGTGTAATTACGCTCCACCCGTATTTTGGAGGAAAAGATCGGATAAGAGAGGATTCGGGGAAAAACAATGATCTCAAAGTGCGTGCAGGTTTAACATGGAAATTAACAAGCCCTTTAGTGATCGGGTTAGATAATCCATTATTTAATTCGGTGTTAAATTCGGCCATGGACAGTCTTATTTCATATCTGGCTTATAAGATTCCTATAAGAATAACCTTTATACGGGTTACATAATGCAACTACTAAGTTTTTTGTTGCCTTACTCTTGAATGTTCAAGCTACGAAACAAAAAATATAACAAAAATATCATTTACTATTACTAATAATGTTAATGAAAATACATAAAAAGTAAAAAACTTGTGCGTTATATATAAATAAATTTAAATCATGTCTAAACAATAAAAATATATTATTAAAAATTTAGAAAAAAACCTCGCGTGTGCGCGGGCATTATAACTAGTATTAGATATAATTTTACAGGACTATAAAATGATGATTAAAGAAGTAGAAAGCATCATTATGATATACACATGAGACATGCTTATGAAGCTCTAGTATAGTCGAAAGAATAAATTCAAACCCTGGACCTAACAAATATATTTGCCGACCATGGAAGCTTTGAGATGTGTTTAATAAAATAAAATATTACTGTACTACTATTAATAATAGTAAAATTTTGCTAACAACATCGTAATTCTTGACTGTAAAATGAATCATACAAAACATACCATTTTTCATTTATAGTGGCATAAAAATTGGATCGCAAAGTACAGTCTATATTTATTTCTCCTTTTAATATAAAGCGAAATGTCACTTAATCTAATAAAAGTACAACCGGATCATGAGTATTTACACCATCGTTATTCATCTAATAACAACACTATTTTGTTTTTCCAGCATGAGTTTCTTGTTTATTATATGGTTTGTTTCTGCCTTTCTAAAAAAAAATTATATGGTTTGTTTCGAAACAATTTACAAAGTTAATCCTTTTTAATAAAATATAGATTGTAGTAGTCAAATTACATCAAAATGACGTATTCTTTGAGTCCAATTTCTTAGATTTAGACATTAATCTTTTAAAGTATTTTCTAATCTTTTGTCACGTTCGTATTTTACGAAAGATTAAGATCGATGGGAAAACTTTGACCTGGTGGTACACTCTTTTCAGATGACCTCGTACGTACATCTTTTTTCGATGGCAACTGATCCTTCTCTAAAAGCCTAGCCCAAGAGGCCGAGCCAGTGCACCTGTTAAGTTAATCTAGAATATGCTTTTGTGTAACTCTAGTTTATGTACATAAAGCCAAAAGTTTATATCCAAGCAACCACTTTAGCAACTTTTATAGTTTTATTTGAAAGTAAGACCCCGGATCCCTTGCAAAGGGGATAAATTTTAAAAAGTCTAAAAAGTTTTCTGGAGATACCACGTGTCCCCCATCCCTTTTAGACTCAAGGGCAGTATTGTAAATTTACTCCCTCTCGCTTTTTTCTCTCTTTCCCTCTTTCTTCTTTCTATTATCTGATAATCTTTCCTTTTTACGATCTCTCTTCTTTGATTCTTTCAATTTTCCGGCTATATATAAACGAATTTACACAATGATTTCGATTCAATTCATTCATTCATTCAATTTTACATTTTTTTTATTCTTTCATTTGTTCATATTTTGCAAAATTAGGGCTTTTTTGTTCTCAATTCATATTCCTTTATTTGAATCGTTAATATTTCTTCAAATCGTGTTAATTGTTCATATCGGCTTCGAATTAGCCGTTGGATTGCTTAATTGCAATAGAATTAGGGTTTTAATCATTCAATTGGTTAATTGGAAGACAATTGGGGGTTTTGAGTATTCAATTGGTCTATTGGAAGAAAATTAGGGTTTTAACCGTTCAAATTTGGGGATTTTTGATTGTTAAATTAGTTTCTGATGGCTGAGAGTGATTCTCATGTTTTTAATCAAGGTAATTTCATTTTTTGTTATATATTCATCAGTCAGTTATTTTTTATTATGTTCATTAATTAGTTTTTTGAAGATATTATGCCTGCATTGTTTGCTTAGTATGATGTGGATTCATCAGAGCATATTAGAATGAGGTTCATTAGTTATTTCTCGTTATTCTAGATTAATTAGATGTTCGGATTCATTATAATAAGTTGTTAGAACAGATTAAAATGAGTTTCATCAGTGATTGCTTGTTATGATGGTTTAATTATAGGTTGCGGATTCATTAGAATAATTTTTTAGAATGGATTAAAATTAGGTTCATCAGTAATTCGTAGTTATTGTGGTTTAATTAGAAGTTGTGGATTCATTAGAATAATTTTTTAGAACGGATTAAAATGAGGTTCATCAGTGATTGCTAGTTATGATGGTTTAATTATAGGTTGCGGATTCATTAGAATAATTTTTTAGAACGTATTAAAATGAGGTTCATCAGTAATTCCTAGTTATTGTGGTTTAATTAGAGGTTGCGGATTCATTAGAATAATTTTTTAGAACGGATTAAAATGAGGTTCATCAGTGATTGCTAGTTATGATGGTTTAATTATAGGTTGCGGATTCATTAGAATAATTTTTTAGAACGTATTATAATGAGGTTCATCAGTAATTCCTAGTTATTGTGGTTTAATTAGAGGCTGTGGATTCATTAGAATAACTTTTTAGAACGGATTAAAATGAGGTTCATCAGTAATTGCTATTTATCGTGGTTTAATTAGAGGCTGCGGATTCATTAGAATAACTTTTTAGAATGGATTAAAATGAGGTTCATCAGTTATAAAATGTTATCAATTTTATTTGTCTTGGTTCATCAATTATTGATTGTAATAATATATAATAATGAGGTTCATCAGTGATAAAGTGTTTTTGGTTCATCAGTCATTCATTCTATATATTTTTTTTCAGATGATGATTATGAAGTTGTTCCATATTCTGTTGGTATTGTTTCTGAGGAGGGGGGGTGAGAAGTTATGGATTCCTGATATTCCTGATGGTGAGAAGCCGGCTTATGGTATCATGTATCATTCTCTGGAGCAGGCTTATGAGTATTACAAAGATTATGCAAAAAGAGCTGGTTTTGAGATTCGTTTAGGTCAACATTATAAATCTACGAAGAATAAGGACAATAATCCTGATCTGCAATATTTTGTTTGTAGTAAAGAAGGTATAAATCCTGCCCCAAAGAAAGTTGGATCAAAGAGAAAACATAGGAAACATCCGTCTAAGCGTACTGATTGTAAGGCTGTTTTACGTGTGAGGTATGTTGAAGGAAAAGGATATTGGTGTTATGAATTTGTTGTGGGTCATAACCATAGCCTAGTTAGTCAGGAAGATAGTGTTTTTCTGGTTTCGTCTCGTGATGTTTCTTATACTCAGCAAGTTTTTCTATATCAAGCATCTCAAGTGAATCTTGGTCCAGTGAAGGGCTTTCATTTACTTAGGCAGATTTATGGGGACTACGATTTTATTGGGGTTAGTTCGGTTGATTGTAAAAACTATAGGAGAGATGTGCTTGATTTCATTGGTAAGAATGATGCTCAGATGTTAGTTGAGATGTTATTGAACAAGAAGGATTTTCATCCTAATTTTTCATTTGAGTATCAAACTGGTGAGAATAACGCGTTGACGAATCTTTTTTGGGCCGATGAGTACGCTAAAAGGAATTATTATGCTTTTGGCGATGTTATGTCATTTGATGCTACATTCAGGACTAATAAGTAAGTTCATTTTATATATGTTTTTTATTTTTCAACTGATGAACATCTTTTAATTAATAGGTTCATCTGTATTTTAAGATAAGATAGATATTGTACCCCACATATCTGATTGTACCCCACGTATCTTATCTATTTATCAGAAAATCCACTTTTCTTATCTCTCTACCCCACATATCCTATCTCTTTATCAGAAAATCCTCCATCCCAACTATTCTATATTTTTTCCTCTACCCCACATATCATATCTCTTTATCTCTTTCATATCTTTTAAATTCTGATGAAATGAGTGTAATAGGTCATGTTTCTAGCTTGAATTGTTTCCCCGGAGTGGTCGTTGGGTGAGTGTGAGTAGCTTTTTGAAACTCATTGATAAGCTCAAACACACAAAAACTTTGCTGCAACAAGATGATGGTCAACGGTATAAAAATTAATTCACGTTGCACATCATCTTGTTCTGGCAGTTTATGTGTGTTTTGAGATTATTAATGAGTTTCAAAGCCTACGCAGAGTCACCAGCGACCATTTCTGGGGAAACATTTCAAGCTAGAAACATTTAATTTTTTTAAAGTTGCTGTATTTTGATTGTTATAAGCTGATGTTGTTGAATTTAAATGGTTCATCAGTATTTTTTAAACAAAATTTTTTAAAGTTGGTGTAAATAAGTTCATCAGTATTATAAAGCTGCTGTATTTGATTGTATAAACTGATGTTGTTGAAAGGTATTGAATTGAAATGGTTCATCAATTATATTATAACGGTTCATCGGTTTTATAATAATGTTTATCATTTATTTTTGATAGGTACAAAATGGTTTTTGTACCATTTACTGGGATCGACAATCATAATAATTGTGTTACATATGGAGCTGCGTTGCTGTCGTCGGAGACTAAAGAATCTTACATTTGGTTGCTTGAATGTTTTCAAAGAGCCTTCGTGCGAGCACCAAAGGTTATTGTTACTGATCAAGACGCATCAATGAAAGTTGCTATAGAGACAGTTTTCCCGTTATCTCGTCATAGATTATGCATGTGGCATATCATGCAGAAGTTGACTTCAAAGGTATGTTCATCAATGTATTTTTTTTTAATTATTTTTGTTTATTAGTTACTTATAATTTAAAGGTTCATCAGATAGTTTTACAGTATAATGTTCATCATTTTATGGGATATTGTTTTCGACTGATAGAATAATGTTCATCATTTATATAATAATGTTCATCAGTTAGTTTTTTTATATAATAATGTTCATCATTTATACAATAAGGTTCATCTTGATTTTTGTAGGTTGGTCCTGATCTAGCTAAAGATGAAACTTTTAAACGAAGAATATCAGATATTGTTTGGACTGATAGAATAGAGCCTGATGAGTTTGAAGCTTTGTGGGAGAAATTATTAGTTGATTTCGATTTGAAGAGTCACAAATGGCTTCCTGATATGTATGATTTGAGGTATAAATGGATTCCAGCCTATTACAGGGATGAGTTGATGTCGGGTTTGATGCGTACTTCTTCTAGGTCTGAGAGTGAAAACAATGCGTACGGTCGCTTGACGAGTATTGATTTGACTTTATGGGAATTTTATAATCATTTTGAGAGTGTGGTGGGTTGTCAAAGTTTTGCTCAACGTAAAAATGATCATGACAGTCGGTATACTATTCCAGATATGCACACAGAACTTCAATTAGAGAAGGAGGCATCAGAATTATACGGTCCATTTTCTTTGATGTTCAAAATGAGATTTATGCTTCTGTGATTTCTTGTATGTCGGTTAGTGTTTCGGATGTTAATTCTGGCAAAAAATTTGTTATAAAAGATACTGGCGAAGATGAGCAGATTTCTAGGCGACATCGTATAGTGAAAGGGAAACCACAGTATGATGTTTTTTATGAGGTAACATCTTTTTATACATACAGTTTTGTTTCATTATTTTTTTTTTTTAATTTTATAAGAATGAGGTTCATCAGTCATTGTAGATAAAAATGAGGTTCATCAGTCATTGTAGATCAGAATGAGGTTCATCAGTCATTGTAGATTATAATGAGGTTCATCGTTGCTTTTTATCATGTTTTTTGTAATCAGATAATGTATGTAGATAATAATGAGGTTCATCAGTCATTGTAGATTAGAATTAGGTTCATCAGTCATTGTAGATTAGATAATGCATGTAGATAATAATGAGGTTCATCAGTCATTGTAGATCAGAATGAGGTTCATCAGTCATTGTAGATTATAATGAGGTTCATCGTTGCTTTTTATCATGTTTTTTGTAATCAGATAATGTATGTAGATAATAATGAGGTTCATCAGTCATTGTAGATTAGAATTAGGTTCATCAGTCATTGTAGATTAGATAATGCATGTAGATAATAATGATGTTCATTAGTCATTGTATATCAGAATCAGGTTCATCAGTCATTGTATATTAGAATGAGGTTCATCAGTCATTGTAGATAAGAATGAGGTTCATCATTGCCTTTTATCATGTTTTTTTGTACTCAGATAATGTATGTACTACCTTTTTTTTTTCAGGTTTTGTGTAAACCAGCTGAAGAGTTTTATCAGTGTACGTGCAAACGTTTTGAGTCATATGGACTGTTATGTCGTCATATCTTTTATGTGATTCGGTTTTCAAATGTTAAAAACTTTCCCAAGAAGTACGTGCTTAGGCGTTGGTCAAAAGATTCATTACCACCTCCATCAGTCATTCAAGCCACTGGTGACAGTCCTGATATGATCTTGCGTGAGATATTCAGATCAGTCGAGTATTGTGTGAATCGTTATGCTAATGATCCCGAGCTACTGCAAAAGTTTAGAGATCATCAGGTTCAGTTAATGGCGAAGGCAGATGCTGATGTTCCTATACCTCCAAAGACTACTAAACGGGATAGGATTGCTTCTATTCTTGGTGTGTCGCAACCGGATGAGATTACTGTGAATGTTCCAAAGCAGGTTAGACTATTTATTCTCTTTTTTGTTATCTAGGTTAGTTGATGAACATGTTAAATTTTTGCAATTTAGTTATATTTATAGTTATTATAGGTTCATCAGTTGTTATAGGTTCATCAGTTATTATAGGTTCATCAGATTTATGTTATCATAATTTAGGAGTTATCATAGGTTTATCAAATATAGGTTCATCATTTAATATAAGTTCATCATTTAATATAGGTTCATCAGTTTTTTGTTCTGTGTTATTGTAGGCCCATTAGTTATCATAGTTTTTTCGGTTTTTATAGGTTCATCAGTTTTTATAGGTTCATCAGTTATTATATGTGTTATCCTTGGCCCATCAGTTATCATAGTTTTTCAGTTTTTATAGGTTCATCAGTTGTTTACCAATTGTTCAACATATTTTTTGATCATTTTTGTTTTTTGGTCCAAAACAGGTTAGTACTAAGGGTTCGCGAAAGAGGATTAAGAGCAGTGTTGAACGTTCACTTATTGCTAGTGGGAAGCGTAGAAAGAAGAACTGTACAACCTGCAAATCTAGTATGAACGATCATAACCAGGCGAAATGCAATGCCATAAAAGCTCAAATTGCTGCTAAGAAAGCTAGTGAAAAGGCTGCTGCGAAGGAGATGAAGCAGAAGGCGAGATTGGCTGCCAAGAATGCGAAGTTGGCTGAGAAAACTGCTGCTAGGAAGGCGAATTTGGCTGAGAAGACTGCTGCTAGGAACGCGAAGTTGGCTGAGAAGACTGCTTGTGTAGTTACTTAATAAATGTGGTGTTAGTTTGATAAGAGTGATCAAAGTAACTTTGATTTTTCTATTATACAAATAAATGTGATGTTTTACTTATAAATTTTTTTCTATTATAAAGTTCATCAGTTTTACTTATAAAGTTAGAGATAAAAGTTCTTCAAATTTTAGAGGTTCATCAATTTTAAATTATAACAGTGTCATTATAATTATCAAAGTTTCTAAAAAAAAGTTTTCTTTCTACAAATTTTAGAGGTTTATCATTTTTTACATATTAAAGTTCATCAAAATTTACATATTAAAGTTCATCAAAATTTACATATTAAAGTTCATCAAAAGTAAATCTAATTTAACAATTTTTTTCAGGTTCATCAATAAATTCAGGTTCATCAACTGTTATTTCATTTAAAAGATTTTCATCAAATTTTAGAGGTTTATCATTTTTTACATATTAAAGTTCATCAAAAGTTAAATCAAATTTAAAAAAAAAAATCAGGTTCATCAATAAATTAAGGTTCATCAACAAACAAGAAGTAAATTCAGGTTCATCAATTTTATTTAACATAACAAAATGATAGTTCTATTAAACTAAAATAACTTGTCCATAACAACCAACCAAAAAGTAGTATTTATACTAGAACATTCCCTAATTAGATTAGGTTACTACTGCCAAAATTTTAACCATAACAAACTATTAGATCAAATTGTTTTTAGGTCTGTCGAAGAAGAGCACTAGCTTCCCGTTCGAAATAATCGCTGGCACGTTCTGCAATATTCTTTTTTGACATCTGCTGGAGCGTTCGCTTTTCCTTCAGAGGTAAACGATGATATTCTTCTACCTCGCTCTCCACTACATGTCTGTTTTCATTGTAGTCGGACAACAGAATCTTTGACATGTACTTCTTTCTCAAGTCTTCAAGCTGTTTGTCTTGTTCAGCACCTTCTTTTACAAACCCAGCATCAAAGTCTTTTTTCCCTGAATAAGTTTCCATGTGTCTCATGGCAAAAATTCCACAATCAATGAAATTGTTTTTGGTTTCCCATGCCAATTTGATATGATCCACTTTGTAGTTGTTCAGTGCTTGATAATTTGGATGCCCATTGTCTTTCAAGAACTTTATAAATTGAAATCTCTGTAATAATAAATTAAAAACAATGAGATTCAATTTAACTATGTTGATGAACATACATTTAATATACCTAACATTCTTACCAAATTAACCAGCTTTTTCTGATATCTATCCTTGACTAATTGATTGTGATGCATGTTGTCAAGAATATGGATTTGAGGTTCTTTCAAGTTGAAACAGACGACGTAGTAGTGATCATCACCGAGCATCATCGGGAAAAGCGCCTGTTAAAGATAGAGGTTCATCAATTATTTACAATTAACTATAGGTTCATCAGTTTTATTAAGGTTCATCAGTTTTTTTAAGGTTCATCAGTTATTTATCTTAAAACAAATTAGTAAAATAGAAGTGCTTACCAGGTCAATGTCTCTGATAGATCCATAAACAGACAAAAACAAAAGATTCTTCATGTTTTCGTTAAACTTTTGTGTGAGTGCTCTCGAGTTGTGAGACAGATTGGCCATTTCTTTTGTCTGAGGTTCATCAATATAAGTCAAGATTTTTGCATATGTACATGATTTCAAATATTGAATCATAATTGATAAAGATTTTTGTAACTTACAATCATTGATGTGTGGGCATATAGCTTCTTTAATGATCCTACGTTCCTTTTCTCTTCTGCCATGTTATGTATATACGCCCACATATCAATTACTCCTGAACTAATTTCATTCCCTTCTTTGAAGCTCTCAAAGTAGATTCTTTGACCGTCAACAAAGTATGAATGAAATAACACATCACTGCAATTTCATTTTAAGGTAATATTTTAGAAAAATAAAGAAGCTACTTATTATAGAAATATTATTTTTAAATTGATGAACCTAATATATATTACTTACTCGAGATCTCCTCTTGCAGCGAATATTGTTTCAGCCACCTTTCGTTCATTGTCTTGTACTTTGTTCTTCATCACAACGACTCTTTGTAAATACGAAGATTTTAGAGATTCAGTAGGCTTTGTTTTTCTTTTTTCTCTTATATTTTCCAAGTCTTCTTGACCTTCTTCACCTTCTTTGATATTCTTTTCCGTTTGAGGAACTTTAAGCTTTCGAACAATTGTGTTGAAAGAATTAAGTGGCGTGGCTTTTAGAGGCGTGGAAAAACCTTCATGTAGTACTTCACATTTTAATTTTTCTTCTGCTGATGGGGGAGCATATGATATCGGTGTTATCATCTTTGGCGATTCTTTATTTTGTGGGGAAGAGTTCTTATGTTTTTGTGATGTTTTTTTCAATTCTAAAGCTTCTGCTTGAATTCTTCTCCAAAGATTGTCATCACTAGTCTTGCTCAACCTTTCTGAGGATGTGTGCAAGAACGGTGTCTTTTTGAGCAACTCATCCAATAACTGCTCCAAGTCTTTCTTTTCTTCATACAAAACCAAAGGCAAAGACTTATTCTCAAATTGCTCCGTATTGAATATCGGGAATTCTGGCCTATGCAACTGTTTTATATGTTCATCAGTAAGTTAATTAATAAGTTCATCAATAAATTATAAGTTCATCAATAAGTTCATAAAACAAATCAGTTATAAGTTCATCAATAAGGTTATTACCCGACGTTCAATCTTTTCATATTCTTTCAAAAAGGCAGGATCCATGAACATTTGAGTTAACGTTAACTCAGCTTGTTTGTCCGTCTGAGGTTCATCTGTTAACTCGGAGCCATGATTCATTTGAGGTTCATCAGTTTGCTTAGATGCAACCTTAGCGTCGGAGCCATCCTTTGTTTGAGGTTCATCAGTTTGTTTAGATGCTTCCTTTACCTCGGAGGCATCCTTATCATCACCCATCGTTATCATCAGCATTGAGCTCTCATCTTCAGTTTGTGAGCTCTCAAAAGTTGTCCTGTTTACCAAACTGTTCATCCAGTCTCGGACTTCCAACAACGATTCATTTCCGGGGTACATCTCCAATCCAGCCCTTAGCATGTCATCAATATTAATTTTCATCTCTTGAAATAAGCATAACATGTTCCTCAGTGAGTGACTGAATTCCTGTCATTAATATAATCAGTTAAGTCTTTGAACCTATATTAACTTAAAACTGATGAACCTATATTAACTGATGAACCTATATTTGAAGAACCTATAATCAAATAACATTTTAAAGTTTATATATATTTTACCTCAGCTGATTTGAATTGGGAATACTCCCCTTGAAATTCTAAAATCATTGCGGATAACTGTTGTTGGGTGAGCTTAATACTTGAGGATGAAGGTTCATCATTTCCATTTTCAGGTGTTTGATCGGTTTCGGTAATTGGTTCAGCAACTTCAGTGTTTTCATCACTTCCGGTCGTTTGAATATCCTCATTTGTTCCGATCATTTGAATATCATCATCTTCTAATTGATGAACCAATTATAAGAAATTCAAATATACACAAAATTTTTGCAGATAATATGTAAGTTATGAAACATAATAGAATTTTACCCTGTTGATCAACCCATTGATGCTCCTCAATATCATCTATATGAACATTAGGCACTTGCTCACCAACGTCATCTGTCTTTGGAGATTTTGATGTTCTTTTCCTTTTGTACCCAACAATGTTTTTGCACATGTTCATCGAATAGCGGTTTTTAGGAGATAGTGAACTCCTTTTTGCTTTCTGTTTTCTTCCTACATGTTTTACACCATTTTTCATAAGTTATAACAGGTTCATCAGATTATAAAAGTTATTTTTTTTTCAAGTTCATCAAATGTTCAAGTTCATCAGATTTTACATATTCAAGTTCATCAAGATTTTCAACAAATTTTTGAGGTTCATCAAATTTTTACTTATAACAAAAATTTACTTATAAAACAATAATATAATATAAATATAGTCTATATACATACCTTCTTGATCATTTACCCCCTCTGCCTCTTGTGGTTTGTCTTCCAGCATTAGAAGGATTGGTCCATCAGCCACTAATTTTAGATACAACTTATTTTAGGTAAATGTTTAAAATAAGAATATAATATAAGGTTCATCAGATTATAATTTGTGTACCTTCTATAGGCATCGAACCTTCCCTTTCTGAATTGTTCCCTTGAATGACATCTGGAAAAAAAAAAATGTCATTTTTTTAAGATGACACATACAAAAAAGTACTGATGAACATATAGTAAAATGTATACCTATATTAGAAGGTTCACCAGCGTTTGTTTTTTCTTTCTTTCTTCTAATCTTCTTTTTTTTTTACTGGTTCATCGCTATCTTTTATCGGCACAATATTAGCATCTGAATTTAGACACAATGTGTAAAAAAACACATTATACGAGACAGTAAGTGATGAACCAAATAAAATAATACATCATACCTTCAATCATGAGTAGTGCACGCTTGAAAGGAGAGTGATCCTTCATTTTAGCTCTACTCCAATGTGGTCCAGCTTTATATGAGGCTTCAATCTTGTCTTCATCATTACCCCTCGGTTCTTCCTCCAATTGAATTTCGGCTCCAGCATTCTCTATCTGCTGTTCATCATCGTTCTCTGAATCATCATCATTATTATTTTCTGCAGCTTCCTCTGCATCATCATCATCATCTTCATCTGCATCATCATCCTCTTTAAGAAAAATGTAACTGATGAACCTGATAAACTAACTGATGAACCTATAATCTAACAGATGAACCTATAACCTAATTGATGAACCTATAAATTAACTGATGAACATAAAGTATATAGTAATTACCTCCAATAGTAAGATTGGACCATAGAATCTTGTTCCCGGTCTCCAATTTTTCCTTTCGTCCTTCAAATTATGTAGCACATACTCGCACCAGTCCAATTGTTTCACAAGATCCATATCAGTAAGAGAAGGATGACTCCAATATTCAAAGTCCCCATCGTTCCCACATAAGACAAAATAGCACAAAACAATGATATTATGATCTTCAAAAATATGTCTCCACTATCATTTTTCCTAATTTGATTCTTAATTACCGGCATCAAATCCTTATTTGCATAAAGTCTAGGAACACCTTTGAATTGTTTTTTCCATTCTATGTATGCTTCATTTGATCTTTCCTTAACAACATCACGCACATCAACTGCATACTGACCCATTGGGAATCCGAAGGTATGGTGGATTAACTCAGGTGTTATGTGTATAGTATCACCAAAAACGGTTAGATTTCCAGATTCAGCATCAAACCTCTCAAGCAACCAATACCCTAAACGACTTGGCATGACATTAATTTCAAAGTCTAACAATGATTTAAAACCCATTCTTGATATTGCCTTTTTTTGGTCCGTTGTTATTTTCTTAATTGTTTCATATAATGGACCGGGAAAATTTTTTATTAGAACATTTGGAAAATTTTGTAGGTTAGGTGGGAGAATTTGTCGAAGACTTAATCCAGGCTTAAGGTCTTCAGAGAGAACAGGTTTATTAGTTTTTGATGAACCTGATGGTTTTGAAGGTTTGGAAGATTTAGCAGCAATTTCAGGATTTGATGAACCCCGTATTCTTTTAGGAAGTGGTTGATCAGCTTTCAATGAACCCCGAGTTCTTTTATTAGTAAACGCGTGTTCAACAAAGTCGTCATCACTTGGAGAATAGATTGTTAACGTCATAGGCTTCTTTCCTATACAATAAAAAAAACAACTGATGAACAATCTTTCAATGAAAAATAACTATAAAAATTTTTTTCATATAATTTTTAACTGCTGAACCTTATTCTAAATAACAACTGATGAAGCTCTTTTCAATTTATCCTAACAAGTTAGTACTAATTATACAATGATAACAAGTAATCACTGATGAACCTCTTTTTAATATATTCTAACAAGTAATCACTGATGAACCTCTTTTTAATATATTCTAACAAGTAATCGCTGATGAACCTCTTTTTAATATATTCTAACAAGTTATTCTACTGATGAACCATATTCTTAATATATTTTTAACAAGTTATAATCACTTTTTTTATTTATTTTAAATGCTGAACCTTATTCTTAATCTATTTCTAACAAAATTTATCCTCAACTTCTAATCTAACCAGATAACTATTCTAATAACTGATGAAATTCATTGTAATCTATTTTAACAATTATTCTACTGATGAACCATATTTCTAACAAGTTATAAACACTTTTTTCATCTATTTTAACTGCTGAACCTTATTCTTAATCTATTTCTAACAAAATTTATCCACAACGTCTAATCTAACGAGATAACTATTCTAATCACTGATGAACCTCATTGTAATCTATTTTAACAATTATTCTATTGATGAACTATATTTCTAACAAGTTATAAACACTTGTTTCATCTATTTTAACAATTATTCTACTGATGAACCATATTTCTATCAAGTTACAAACACTTTTTTCATCTATTTTAACTGCTGAACCTCATTTCTAACTAATGATAATCGGCAATCGATAATCGGCAAAATAATTGATGAACCAAAAACTTTTAAAAACCTGTAAAAGCTGGCCGGTCTTGGAATCGTTTCGACCTCTTTTCTGACAATGTTGGGCTCTTTTCTCTTCCAGATTCTAAATAAAAAAAAATAATAAATTAAAATCATATTATCAAAATAAATAAATAAACTGATAAAATAATCCTAATTCTTTATGCATGCATTTTATATTCTAAAAAATCTAAATGAAACCCTACTTTTTTCAAAATCTAAAATTAAAAATAATAATAAAATGCATATTTTTTAAAAGCAAATACATTTTTTCATTTTTTTTCTAAAAATAACGCATGCAGTTAAAAAATAATTAAAACATGAATGAAACCCTAATTTTTTCAATTTAATCTATTCCTTACCAGTTGGATTCTTCATTTTGATCGGAAAATGATCGAAAAATGATCGGAAAATGAAACCCTAATTTTTCCCCAAATTTATACGCGATTTTTGAGAGATTTTCACCAAATTTAGATCGGAAAATGATATTGTGCGTGAAATTGTGAGTGAGAGTGAGCGGTTTTGAGGGAAGATAGAAGTGGGGTTAATTACCGTTTTAACCTTTTTTAGGAAAGTCGCGTTTTTTTTTTTTTTTTTTTTTGAATGAGAGCGGTTGGATTGATTTTGGTCAAATATTTGACTAATTGGATGGACGAGATTCCTTTTTAGACTTTGTAGATTTACACCCCTTTGTAGGGGATCGCGTCTCTTAAAAGTAATTGTTGACTAATAGGAACGAATATGAAAGGCAAAATTAAAGCAAATAATGACCGGGATGGGCAACAATAATCGTGATTCATGTGCGACACAATCACTTTATTGAAACTGATCACTTTAGCAACTTTTATAGTTTTTTCTTTTTTGCTTTAAGGATATTTCAATATATGTGGTGCCATATTATGTAGCGTAGACAAATATAGTCGTTAAAAGTTGAAACTGATCACTTTATTGAATGTGCATGTTGGTAATGTATGGTCTTTACTCTTTAGAGCATTAGGTGTCGTGCCATCTAGAGTTAAGCCTTAACTCTATGTCACGTCAGCTTTAGTATTTCAACCTTAACTTCTAAAGAACACTCTTTATCATAACTCAACTATAACATATCACATTTTGGGCCCCACTTTTAAAACACCACAAAAGCATCTCAATCAAACATAACGCTACGTTACCATGCAGGTCAAGCGTTAACTTAACGTGGGATGTCGGTGTGGTAACTAATCCTTAATGTAGGCCAAGTTAAGCCATAACTCACCTCTATAGTTACCATATCGAGTGCTCTTAGTGATCATATTGGATCATGAAGCAAGAAAAACTTAATAGCATATACTTAATTTTCACTCTTGTGAAAAGTAATAGCCTATTTAACTTTCACATCATGAGGGCATGCAGGCTACTTATCCATTCTGGCATGATACATTGATGTACACATTTCATGTAGAATTTCATATGATCATATCTCATTTGTTTATTATTTATTACATTGAAAATATATAGATTCTTTTTTCTTGCTTTGTGGCAAATTACTTCTTTCAACTAAAACTGTAAGATAAAGAATGGTGAGACTTTAACTCCAAAATTTAATGCAAGTTGTGTAAAAACAAATGAGTCAAAATAAATAGTTATTACAAGTCAAAATCAGATGAACCATATTCGTGACATGATGAAATGAGAAATGCATATAGAAAATTGAAAATAAGATCTATGCACGTAGCATAAATAAGTCGACCAAATGGAATCAAGTATCTCTTCAATAACTAGCGTGCGGTTTTGTGTTAGGGTTATAAGATGGTGAGATAATCATGCCTATATATACCGACCCCTAAAGAAATGGTTACTGCGAAAAAAGAACATGCCATAAACGTTGGATGCATGGACCGAGCTTTGCTTTGGAGATACATCCGCCTAGTGCAAACCCTTCTAGGAATTGATTGAATGATAATGACCCCAGCAAGGGTCTAACTTTGCACGAGCATTTTGCCACGTCTAATGAAAGGCCAACCATGACTAAGGTGTTGTTGTTTATTAAATATGACACGATTCCTAGTTGTAGAATTAGTAAAAAAAAAAGGTTAAAAAAACACGAGTAGTCCGTTTTTCTTTGCAAACTACCTGCCATTTATTTATTATCAAGCTCTACTATATGTCCAAATTTGCTTAATCATACACACCGTAGTAGTGTAGTGTTTCTTTGGCAGCAAATTAAAAGACATATTATTAGGAAACACTTGTATATAAAATCGTACATGCGAGAAAACAAAGATGCCATATACGACTCTCATCATCATCATAACTGAAACGATGGGAATGAATAAGCGAGTACCCTTCAGAAGACTCACTTGCTTGTTCATGATTATGTGAAATCCCACTCGAGTCATCTCAAACATCTTGATTTTGCTTCATGTGTACGTTTACTCATAATGCAAGTATACTATTGAAGTCAAAAAGCAATGTGGTCAAAGCATGTGAACGAATCCTGGCTAAGATGACACTAGCAATAAAGGCCTCAGTGGCCAAAGTATTTTGCTTCATGTGGAAGCGCGTATGCCATTGACTTGGTATTGACTATCGTTTACTCTGCCATTGACTTGAAATATTAGAAGGTTTTGTGTATGCATATATACATTATCATTACCAATTATCTATCATATGATCAAACCAATATTACCAATAATGTGTCCTACTTCCTGCAAAAATCTTACTTCCCATATGCACAGTTGCATTTGTGTGCTTATGATGTTCATTTTTATGTTAGCAAAAACCAGCGCTAATGATTTCAACAAATCAAGAGAAGCAAAAGCTTTGCATGCAACTAATTGGTGGGGAGATGAAAATTCTTCTTCAGATCATTGTTATTGGTTTGAAATCACTTGCAACAAAGCAGGTAGTGTCATTTCAATAGACTATTACTGTAGTTATAATGAAGGTCTAGGTGATTTGGGAAGTCTTGACTTCGCTTCATTTGCAAACCTTGAGGAGCTTTATATTCCTAACTGCAAGCTTGAAGGAAGCATCCCGGAGCAGATTGGTTTGCTATCAAATTTAAATTATCTTTCGCTTTATGGTAATCATCTCACAGGTTCATTACCTGCCTCGTTTTCCAATCTCACCCGCTTGGAATACCTTGATCTTTCTAATAACTATCTCACTGGTAACATACCTGTCTCGTTTTCCAATCTCACCCGTTTGAAATACCTTTATCTTTCTAATTATATCACAGGTGTTTCGTTTACCAATCTCACCAGTTTGGAAAAACTTTATCTTTCTAATAACAAACTCACAGGTGTTTCGTTTGCCAATCTCAAACGTTTGGAAAACCTTGATCTTTCTAATAACTATATCACAGGTGTTTCGTTTGCCAATCTCACCCGTTTGAAAATCCTTGATCTTTCTAATAACTATATCACAGATGCTTTGTTTGCCAATCTCACCCGTTTGGAAAACCTTGATCTTAGTAGTAACTATATCACAGGTGTTTCGTTTGCCAATCTAACCCGTTTGAAACACATTAATCTTTCTAATAACACTTTAACTGGCGTTCCACCTCAGATTGTCTGTTTGAAGAATTTATATATTCTAGATCTTAGTCGAAATCAACTGAAAGGATCAATCCCACATGCACTTATAACTAACTTGCATAAGCTTGAAACGTTGGACCTGAGTAATAACAATCTTGATGGTCCAATTCTCTCAAGAGCTAATTTACATGTTTCCTTCACAAGTTTAAGAAACCTCAATCTTTCACATAATAGTTTCAATGTTTTTATTCCGTCAAGCTTTGGTAATCTAAGCCAACTGCAATTTTTAGACCTTCATCATAATCGTCTTGTCGGTGCTATTCATCCAGAATTTGGGAAGCTCTTACCACCTTCTTACCTTGATTTATCATCAAATCAGTTGTCAGGAAACATGTCGTTTGGTCATCCCTGTTCTCTTGTGCATCTAGACCTTTCTAGTAATCTGATGACGGGAGCTATCTCAAGTGTACGCAATTGCCGTTACTTAAACTACTTGGACATTAGTGGTAATCATTTTGTTGGAAAAGCACTTAATTATGACGACTTCCCAAATTTATTGTTTTTAAATCAGTCTCAGAATCATCTTAATGGAGAAATGGGTTGGTCAACCAATAATCTGACAAATGGACAATCAGAAACCAAAGAACATAAGCGAAGGAAACAGCACATACCCCGTTTGACCGTTTTTCTTCCCACTATCGTTGGACTTTGCTTCTTAGTTGTTGTGTATTTCTTTTATAGTCGTAAAAAGGCTACCATAAAGAAAATACAGCCTGAAATCACAAAACATGGAGACGTATGCTATATATTGAATTATGATGGAACAATTGCATATGAAGACTTCATCACAGCTACAGAGGATTTTGACCTCAAATATTGCATTGGAACCTATGTAGCACCGAAACGGGAACGGCAAAGGGATACGGGAACAATACGGGAACGGGAAACGGCAAAAATCAAAAATTCAAGATACGGGAACGGCATAGATACGGCAATAAAAAATATAAAAAAATAAAAAATCATGAAACATTATAGCAAACTACCAAAAACTTGATCCATATTTCAGAAAAGAACTAAAATAATATTGTTTACAAACAATTTATTCGAGCAATAAAAAAAATACTACAATAGAAACAATTTGTTTGACCTTAAACTGCAAAACCCACATTTTATTATCACTACTAGTTTTTAAAGGTAGGCCCACTTCTATTTACTTTTACACCACCCATGTGACAGTATATTGTATAAAATGTTTTTTACTTCTCATTCACCTTTTCTTTCTCTCTCTCTTCGGGATCATCTTCCTCACCAAAAATACAAGCCAATATCATCAAGAATTCTTCTCCATTTTTTCTAATTCTTCTCCATCTCTTCTTTCTATCTTTGCTCAAGTTAGACCCAAGGTGGTTCCTAACATAGTTATAAGGTAAGTCCTATTTTTTTTTACATATCGCTTCTAAATGATTAAAACCCAAAAGAAACGGTTTGGAAACTTCTTGGAAATCCAGAAACGGCTAGGGAAACGGCAGGGAAACGTTTCGGGGGCGTTTCGGGGGAGTTTCCGTTCCCACCCCGTTTCCAAACGGGAACGCGGGCCTAATTGGCGTTTCGGTGCATCATAGATTGGAACCGGTGGCTATGGTAGTGTTTACGAAGCTAAACTGCCTAGCGGTCAAACATTTGCTTTGAAAAAACTTCACCGGTATGAAGCTAAGCAACCAGCATTCGACCAGAGCTTCAAGAACGAGGTCCAAGTGTTAACCAGCCTGAGACACAAAAGCATTGTGAAACTCTACGGGTTCTGTTTGCATAACAAATGCAACTTCCTTGTATATGAATACATGGAAAAAGGGAGCCTATTTTGTGCATTGAGTGACGATGAATTGGCTGTTGAAGTGGATTGGATGAAGAGGGTGAAGATAATCAAAGATGTAGCCCATGCATTATCTTACATGCATCATGATTGCAACCCACCTATCGTTCATAGAGACATATCAAGCAACAACATTCTTCTAAACTCGGAAATGGAAGGATTTGTTGCTGACTTTGGAGCAGCCAGATTGCTTGACCCTGATTCATCGAACCAAACAGTCATCGCAGGAACTTTGGGATACATTGCTCCAGGTAGTTACTTCTACACACTGTTACGCTTCTTAAGTTTAATTAAGTCTAGTTAGTAGCAACTAAACGTCGCTAACATTCTTTTTTGTATGTGATCATTTAGAACTTGCATATGGCGTGATTGTGAACGAAAAATGTGACGTGTTTAGCTTTGGAGTGGTGGCACTCGAAACAATTGGAGGGAAACATCCTGGAGAGCTTCTTTCATACTTCAACTCTTCTAGCAGCCAAGGTACAATGTTGGAAAGTATATTGGACCAGCGTCTCTCTTACCCAACAGACAGACTAATCGAAAAGGAAATTCTGCGTGTTTGTCATGTGGCATTGGCATGCATTCTCACAGATCCAAAGGCTCGGCCAACAATGAGAGAAGTTTCACAGGAACTATCACGTTGAGGATATCAAGATTGAGTTCAGTCTATCTCACAACTTTATTATATGGAGAACAACCCAACTGTATGTATAAGATTAAAAAAAAAAAAAAAAAAAAAAAAAATGGTGATTAATTTGTTAATTCTCTTAGTTGGCATTCATCTTCGTATTCAGGCTGCAGTGGTTTTGCGTGGAATTAGATGTGTTCTGTATAAATGAGATTATGCAAAAATGGTGATTAATTTGTTAATTCTCTTAGTTGGAATATATTTAAGGAATCATGTATTGACTGATGGATGTCATGAAAAAGATTTATTAGTTGGTCAGATGACTCAATTATATACCTTTTTAAAAAGTGTCCTGTAAAAGATGTGCTAAGCATAAATGAAAAAACTGATGATATATGGTTACGAGTACTACTTATGTAACTAATTTTTTTCCAAAGTCATTACACTTGTTACTTTAATAACACTTACAAAGAAGGTCACTAAATTGTCTGTAACAAATGTTATAAATTTTATGTTTATGTCATTCAATCTTAATCCTTTAATTAAACTACCACACAAATGTCTCTAACGAAACTTGTACCCACAACCTCTTTGTTGATGGGTCACTCAAAAGCATTAAATTATGAAGATGTTTGTGAAATTGCTTGGGACATGCATCTTTTAAGAATTGAAATAGAAGTTAATTAATCCCTTGGTTTTGGATCAATCATTGCGTACAGAGAGACCTCTTATACAAATTGCGAGTTTATTACACGATATTGTATGTTGATCTCATCTCTAAATTTGTCTTATGCAAATGGACTTTCGTGAAGCAAAGTGAAACTAAATTTGTCTAGTCACATTATAGCTAAGTGGGCATGTGCTATTACTCTTTCTTTATTATTGGCAGCCTTATATGTGTAAATTCTCGTGCATTATAAGTTCATTTTAGCTTATTGGACCAAGACTTAACAAATGAAAATCTTTAAAAGAAATTGGGCTATCAAACAGGTTTGAGCTAATGGGTTACTTCTCATAAAGCCCATTACCACAAATGTTTGGTATGAAGGAAAGGAAACTAAAGAATGAGACGAGGAATACATTCTCGTGTTTGTTAGTCACGAAGAAAGGAAACATGGACTTATCATTCCATTCTTTCACCCTTTGATTTTCATTCTTCTAAATAAACTAGACGAGTACCCGTGCATAGCAACGGAATTCCTAACGGCAAATAATTAACGATTTGTGATATCGTGGTGAGTGTTTTGTGTAGCGTTCAAAATAGTATATACGATAGTGTCGTGAGCATCGAAAATTGAATTTTAAAACTACAATTAGTATCTAAAAAGAAATTCAACAGCTAACCGAAACACTAAGATAACCTAGAAAGTAAGAAAAGTAAGAAAATTTCATAACATTGGACATTACACTCGCCAAGACACGGGCAATCTCAGCTTTAACCGGACATGTTAAACCTCATCACAACTTCAGAATATTATACTACTGTGACAAATTTGTAATGTCCAGGTAGTTTGCCCACAATAATCAAGCCATTACATATTGCAAACAAACAAAACAATATCCTTACAAAAAAAAATGTATAAATTGTTGCCTTGTCTTCATCCTTATTCAAGATGCAATTTTTGGAATCTAAACATCATTAATGGCATGGTCGGCTTCAACTACAAATATGATGTCTAGTTATGTCTTGCGCTGAAATCCTGGATAAGGCATACATATAATGGCGACATCATCAAGTGCACAACTTTTAACAACGGTAAGAAAAATAAATGTAAAAACGAACTTGGAAGTTCTTTTTTGTTAATCCTAATATAAAAACAAACTTCTACGATAAACATACAACTACAGACTGATCCTCAAGTATTAGTCTTTAAAAGTTGATTGTGCTAGTCATTGTTGAAGTTACTATATTTAAAGACTATTAACTTAACAAACTTATATAAATAAGTCAACGTTGTCTAACTGAAACCCCATGAAAGCAGATGACCATGTAGACATAATGTTTCGTTTTCTAAGTTTAAATAGTTGATATTTCTAATGAAGTGTAATCCTAAATTATGACTACAGAAATGTCATGTATATAACTTTCCAAAGATTGTGACATGTTTGGACCCGGCACGTTGGTTGCTTCAGACTTGTAACATTTTCAAAGAAATAAATAAGCATACACATACCTATATGTGCCCACAACTTTTTCTCTGTCCAATTTCCTCCTCAGCCTCCTTCAACACGGTTCGAATATCATCTGTATCTACTCCATCAGTTCTACCTCCGGGTAAAAGCCACGTGTCCTGCAAAACAAAACAATAACCATAATTAAACACTAAAGACTAAAATTAATATAAGACTACGTTGATGGATCACAGCTTTCGCCAGCTAACTACGAAAATGGTTACAGACCACATCACACCCACTTGTTAATAAGCAAACCCAACATGAGCAAATTGACAACTAACTACTGTACATTTCAAATTTACCAGATCAAAGTCAGAACTGTTTCAAAACTAATTCAAAATACAAAGTAAATGTAGTAATCTGATTTCTAATTAAAAAATTTATCCCTCATAATTGTTAAATTCAATAAAAGAAAACAACTAATGAAGCTCTTTACCTCATCAAGAAATTTCGAAAAACATCTGTGTCGCATTCACGTCAACATACAAAACATGGGCATTTTCGGCTTCTGCATTGGCTCCTTCCAGAGTGGCATCCCCTAAACATGTTCCTACAGCTTTTCCAGCACCTAAATAAATGCCAATCCTTCCGAAGCTGTTTCATAAACTTTGTAAGCAAAATCACACCACATGGACACATATGCATACCTGTGATACGATACGATACGTGTGCGTACTTATGCTTCTATAAGAGGACGATCTCGTGTGGCGATCCCAGTACAGTGTGGTGTAGTTATGTTCATCTGGCTATGACTTGTGCTCTGTCCAGTGACTGTTGTTCATGGCAAAAACTAAATTAGTATGTGGCTGGCATACACAGTGAGATCTTGTAAGTGATTGGAGATAAACTAATTTTCCAACTAACCTTCGGTTAAAGTTGCCGTGTTTCGGTGCATATCACCACGCATTCCTGCAAATGTAATAAAATGTTGTGTGCTGTAAAGGATAAAATTAATTCGCGGATATCTTTTGGGTCAATATTAGGAGCCTTAACTCACCTTGAATAGGTTGCCGATGATAGTTTGCAGGAGCACACATAGATGCAGAAAGACAGACCACGGTGTCGTCAGTACCTGATGCAACCAAGATAAACCGTGTAATAAAATTAATAGTAGGATATGCATAGTATAATGTTTACTGCTTTAGGACTTGCACATACCTGTATTGAAATCAAGGCGAGTAGCACCGTCTTGTCCACCTGCAATCTGTATGTCGTTGTAGCGCGCTGCTGATGTGCTTTCACAATCTTCACAAATGTCGTCTTTAATGTTTCTTAATGAGTGTTTGGTGGGACCATTTGCAGTTTTGAATCCACTTTCAAATGGTCGCTTATACATGTCCTGCATACCTAGCTTGGTTTAGATTTCTGGTGCACTCACCTTACGCCAAAGCTTTAATTGCATCTCAATCTAAATCGATGAAACTCCACAGCTGATTAGGTGGCTGCAATATCGGCTAATAACTATTAATTCCACAGCTGAAGGCGGCTGCAATATCGGCTAATAACTATTAACTCCACAGCTGAAGGCGGCTGCAACATCAGATGCAACTCCTAATATTAGCATCATATATTGCAACACCATTTGCCAAGACTTACGATACTTATCCTCTACACCATCTTTTTGCAGATTGTGGACCAACCAAATCCGGGATAGCTCAAATCGATAATCAAAATGCCAAAATTATAACCTTTTAATGAAATTGGATTCAATCAAAACAGTTGCAAACCATAACCTTTACAAATTAGCTATACCTTAATACAATAAGCTGTGATTAGCTAAGCTTATCAAATAGGTTTGCAGAAATCTAAAACCTTGTTCGCTTGTATACCCATCTTTAACAAAAGTAGCCACTTTTATTTTTTCTGAATTTATTGCCTCTTAACTCATAAGTACTAAAAAAACAAATAGATCTATAAACAACACATAAATCTATTAAAAAAAATCAAAACCGGTGGCTAAGCAAATTCCGGCTGCGTCTACATAGATTCCGGCAAGATCTATAAAAAAAACACTTAAATCTATATAAAAAAACACGTTAATCAATTAACAAAAACCTTCAAATCTAAAAAAACAAACCTCAAAATCCGGCGGCGGCTACGCATAAATTAATAAAATAAACCCTCAAAACTTGGTGGTTCATCTCAGTGGTTAATCTCGGTGGTTGTTTGGTTTCTGGGGTCGTGGGGATCGATGGTTGTGACGTGTTGTGGTGGTTTGTTTTCTGGGTCGTGGGTTCGATGGTGGTGACGTGCGGTAATTCTTGAAGCTTTTGAATCAAATGAGACTTAAAGATGATAAACTTTTGTTAATGAGGTTGAATTTATGAGCAATAAAATTGGAATATCTTCTTTGGTGGAATTAAAGTTATTAGGTGAGGTTATGGTGGAGGGGTCGGTGGTCGTGTGCCTTCGTTGGTGGTGGAGGCGTAATGGCGGCGGTGATCAGCTGGTGGTGATGGTATTAGAGAGAAAAGATAAAGGGAGATTTGAGGATATGAGTGATTTGCAGTTACGGTTTGCATTATTACGTTTACATTTATTGGTTGACAGGGGTAAAATCGGGATTGACCGAAAGTTCAGTTTTTCACATTTCCTTTTGACCATTTTTGCTTTATAGGTAGTAAAGATAGAGAAATTAAGGTGAAGAATGGAAATTAATAATGGGAAGCATTCATACTACCATTCTCTTGTGAATCAAAAGTCAAAAAAGGGGTGTAAATATTTGTACACTTGCAAGGCACATTTTATCAAATTCACAAACCCTACCCTCTTGGGACATCCAACTTCTAAAACCATATAATCGTCATTCTGGGTTCCTGAAATTGTTTTGTTTTTTTTCTTCTATATACACAACTTTATAATTACTATTGAGCCCTAGGCAATTTGGTCAATTGTGACTTTGTCATCTACTCGTATGACTTGTTTGTAACCACTTAAAACATTTTGATTACAATATGAAGTTAGGGTTTAATTATCAAAATTATACAATTCATAAAGTCTTTTATTTTATTTATAAAATTACATATGAAGTTACCGACTAGTTTGCAAGAAAGTCACATGCAGAGGCGGTACCACAATGGGGGCAGTGTGAGCAGCTGCCCCCCGCATAGTTCACTCGAGTAATGTCGATTGATAAGAGAATTTCATTTTGCCCTCATAAATAAGTAAATAGTATAAATGTGAAAATTTTATCAAATAGTTGCATAATAGTCAAGTGGTTAATGACATTTGCACTTTTTTGATGGAGATATAATGTTCGATTTTTGTGCTCCTTTATAGTTTTGTAAATTTTTGTTATCCAGCATTTTATTTTTGCTTCAACTACCTGTTTTAATATCGATCAGAAAAATCAAGTATGTGTTAAATATTGTGCATATCATCATCAGTTTTTAATTTTGGTTCTCGCATGTAAACAAATACTGAAAAAATCACTTTCATTAAAAGTAAAATCGAGTTCATTATAACAACAAAGGTCGAGTAACTGACATGAGACTGACACCCACTTTTAACTTTTGCCTCCTCTTAAAAGTTTTTTTGGTACCGCCCCTGGTCACATGAGGGTTTGTTCTTACATATTTAACTTGTTTCTACATGAGGATTTGTTCTCTAGGCATTACTATAATTATGATATTTAAAATTATTATGAATACCATTTGTTACGAATAATGTTAATATTTAAGTGCAGGTGTTCATTTTGATCGTAACGTTGGTGAAAAATATTTTATTATTTAGTGACATGATGGTGTTGTTTGAATTTGGTGTTAATTTGTTCCCTGAAATATTGGCGATTAAACTTGAGTGTTAAGTTTGTGATTATTTGGTCTTGAAATTTCATTCTTTGGTCATATCAAACAGAGAAGTATATTATTTGATTCATTCCTGCACTTTTTTATGCACTCTTCATAAACAGTAGAATATCTTCTCTTTTTTCAATGTCATTCTCTTTCTTTGCTATTCCATTCTTTACTACAATTCCATTCTCAACGATTCAGTCGTACCAAACGTCAAAGTGAATCGTAGCCCTAAAATGTGAGATTATGCTAAGTCATTAATGGTATATGCTAAAGCCCAAATTAATTTTATTCCGTACAAGAAAATGTGAACATATTTTTACAAAGTATTTTACTCTTTTCTACTATTGGTAACTGAAGTATTGTTCTTATGAGAGAGTCTGTTACTACTTGGTGGGCGGTTAGTAGGGTGACTAGCGGGTGTTAAGCCACTCCAAATCAACTCATTTCATTCATTAGTTATTTAGACTACAAGCCGCTTTTCTACTAGTTTTTTACATTCAAATCCTCTTATGTAATAGATATGTCTACAAAATTTATAAGTGAATAAGTTAAACAATAAAAGAGAACACTATAGATTGATTTTTAAAGCGATGTTTATCAATATACCTTTTTGCGTTAAGCAAGACTGGCCCTATTTAACTAGAGTTCTAAAAACTTTAAACCATATTGAATACATACTTCATGTTTAGGTGGCTTGAAGAGATCTAGGATATGAAGTAGTTCAAAATCTTTTTCAATTTAATTATGGAGACATATTATGAACCTTTAAAAGGTTTATGCATAGTGTAAATAGGTCTAAGAAATCAATAGGTTTTAAATTTAATGACATGACTAGTTTATAAACATTTTTAAAAGCTGGATGCTCATATGAAACTTTTTTCTTCTAATGTTACTTCAGTAAAACTTAGAAAAGCAAGTCACTAAACTGTCCTCTAATAAATTTCTCGTTTATGTCGTGCAATCTTATACCGTTATTCCTCATATATAATAAAAAAACACTATATCAGTTTCTCTGATCACATCACCTCTGCGTCATTGAAAAACACTATTATTATATTTTCGTTCAAATTTTTTCTCAACCTTTGTGACACATTCTCTCTTTCCCTTTACATCTTTTTATTTTTTATTATTTAAAAATACTTCAAAAACACAAATGCCACTCACAACTACCAATAATATACACTTTTTCCACAAAATTGACTTTTCTCTGTGACTCAAGTCCCACATATGGAAAAATATTGTTTTTCCCGTAAGAGGGATATGGACTTGTATTGGTTCCCGCATAGGAAAGAAGATTTCTCTCTCCTATTCCCGATCCACACGTCACACACTTATAAGTTGTTTACAAATAGAATCACTTAGAGCCCGTTTGGTTTGTAAGTGGGTTTAGAATAAGATTTGGATTTGGGAATGGTTTGAAAGAAAAGTATGAGACAGAAAATTAATGAATTATTTAATTTATATATTTGTTTTATAAGTAAATTAAGATATTAAATTTGACTTATAAATATTTGTAATAAAAAGACAAACAAAATGGGGGGAAAAGTGGAAATATGTGGTGGAGAAGTGATTGTCAGATGGTATCATTCGATAGATGCCATTTTGATAGGGAATGAGTTTTGTAAATTCATTACATTACTTTTTTTCAAACTTGACAACCAAACAAAGGATTTAATCATTCTTTGATTCAAAACCCCCACATACCCATATACCAAACGGCTCCTTATTGAAATGATATTTAGAATTGCTTGCTCAGAGAAATTAAGCATTTAATGCATTTAATTAAAAAAAAAAAAAAAAAAAAAAAAAAAAAAAAAAAAGCAATTCCACCTCTAGCAGAAATAAAGGTCTGTTTGGTTTATAAGTGGGTTTGGAATAGGATTCGGATTTTGTATAGGATTTGGATTTAATGAAGATTTAGAGAGATAAATTATATTTAATTAAATGTATTTTATACTGTAATACATTTTAAATAAAATAATATTATTTGATAGTAAAAAAAATAAAAAAGTGACAGTATATAATGTGAAGGTCCCACATATATAAAGAGAATAAAAAAACAATGACTCACAAAAATTAAAAACCAATGCAAAACCTCTCAAGATAGCTAACTATTAATTTTGATTCCAAACAATCATTCTCCTAATCAAAAGAGTGAACCAAACATACAAATTAATGTCAAATCAATATCAAACTCAATCCATACCCTCAAAACAAACGCACCCTAAGCATTTTAAACAAGTAGCTCAGAATATGGTAATCATCTTATTTTGTCTCAATCATAGGGTTTGTGTCCTGATGGTACCCCTTGTATATGGGAAGCTCCCCAACTAAATGATTATGGGTCCAAATTATGCTTTTGACATGTGAGATAGTTTGTTGTTATATATTATAGGATAGTTAGTTGTCGTTCTTAAAAAAATAAATAAATAAAAAAAAAATAAAATCCCGGACACTCTCTAGTGTAGAAAAAAGTTGAGCTACTTAAACAAAACTTTGTTAACAACGACATCAACGCTTAACCCCACTGGAGCGGGGTGATATGGCTAGGGGTATAAACAAGTCGAGCTTTTTGACGCATAAGTCGACTCGATCTCGTTCGATCCAAGCTCGAGCTGAATTCAAATTTTAACGGAACAAATAAAATGTTTATAAACATTTGGCTAATAAAAAGGTTTGGGCTAATGAGTTACTTCACACAAAGCCCACAATCACAGCACCTAAAAACTAAATAGTAGCCCTAAATACTCATGTGTTTGCTCTTAAAATCAGCAGCAAAGAACTGATGGAATGATACCCCGAGCAAGGGTCTAATTGTGCATGGGCTTTGTGAAACGCCTAATGGAAGGCTAGCCATGACTGAATTTAACAAGATACCTAGAGTACATACTCCGTTTTCTTTGCAAACTAACTGCCATTTTTATGAAATGAAATTTCAATAGGAATGCATGAATGCTACAGTATTTGATTTTGTTTTGTGTTAGTCATTATACTTTTGTGAATCTGGAGTCAGTAAAAAATGGCTTCGTGTCCTGTTTGGGTCATTTTTTGACCCAGTTTTTCTCTATCTAAGTTTTCAAAGCTTACCCCAGTTTCCAAATTTGCTTAATGGTACACACTGTAGTGTTTCTTTGGCAGCAAATTAGAAGATCGATATTCGGAAAATGAATCACTTGTATAAAAATCGTACATGCGAGACAACAAGATACCAAAAACGACTCTCATCATCATTATAAGTTTATAACTGAAACCATGGGAATTAATAAGCAGTACCCTTCAGAAGACTCATTTACTCGTTCATGATTATGTGAATCCCACTCGAGTCATTTCAAACATCTTGATTTTGCTTCATGTGTTTACTCTCATAATACTGAATAATATTGAAGCCAACAAGCAATGTGGTAACTGGTAAAAGCATGTGAAGTAATCCTGTGGCTAAGATGACACTAGCAGTAAAAGCCTCATTGGTGAAAGTATCCAACAAAAACTGTGTGGACACGAAGAGATAACAATTATGTGGAAACTTTGCCCAACCCTTAGGATGGGTTAGAAATCTTCCACAAAGAAGCATGTTATTATTGACCAACGTTTTTCCACAAAGAGATAACAATTAACATTGACTTGGAAAAGTAGGGGTCTGAAAATATTGGTATGCACATATGCTCCATTATTAATCTGGACTATTTTTTAGTTTTAACAATCAAACAAACATTAATAATGTTTCTTACTTCCTCCACAAATCTTGCTGTTCATATGCACAATTTCACTTATGTGTTTATGATGCTCGTTTTGGTGTTACGTAACACGTCTGCTAATAATTTTAACAGATCATTAGAAGGAAAAGCTTTGCTCGTTTTGTTTCTAGCTAAGTTTTCAAAGCTTATCCGTTAGACTTGTCAATAAAAAAGCACAATTCAATCAATTTTAAGTTATTGAGTTGTGTTCAAGCTCTACTATATGTCCAAATTTGCTTAGTCTCACACTGTAGTGTTTCTTTAGGGGGCAATTCTACAAATGACCCGGTCGCTCAGAGGTGTGGGTTTTTCTAGACCCACTTTGGTTGGTTTCTTCAAATGGCCCGAGCGACTAGCGACCTTAACAAAAATGCGACATGTGGCACCACAAAAAGTAGTGCCTAATCATTATGTGTAAGGCACAAGTAGGGCTCATTTTGAGTTACTTATCACTAGTGACTTTTAAAAGTTTCAGTGACTTCTAATAAAATTATTTTAATCTTTTTTTCTCTTCCCAACACTTCCCATCACCACCACCCTCTACCACCACACAACCATCACCACCACCCTCCACCACCACCACCAACCTCTACCACCACACAACCACCACCACCACCACCACACATAGCTAAACCATGAATTTGGACATATGAGAATACATTACAAACATATTCAACAAGATCAAATAAGCATATCTGAACCATGAGTCATGAACAATTAGCACAAACACACCCTATTCGAAAAATGAAGAACATCATGAATCGAGTAACATGCAAACTGTTTTGTTGTAACAATTTATTAAGGGCAAGTGTTCTATTATACATTCTAAGCAAAACCCCTTTGGTTAATTAGATTCAAGCAATCATAATAAAAAATACTCAAATTCGAACCAAGAACCCTAAAATTCGAAAATCATTCAATCACATTTCTGGGTATGATTGTTTGTTAGAAACATGTTAAGCACAGATGTATTAACAAAACCCACTAACCAATTTAATAATATGTGTGGTGGTAGAGGTTGGTGGTGGTGGTGGAGGGTGGTGGTGATGGTTGTGTGGTGGTAGAGGGTGGTGGTGATGGGAAGTGTTGGGAAGGGGAAAAAAGATTAAAATAATTTTATTAGATGTCGCTCAAACTTTTAAAAGTCGCTAGTGATAAGTAGCTCAAAAGAAGCCCTACTTGTGCCTTACTATTGGTCCCCTTTACTTGGTTATCAATAACTAAAAAGCTAATGTAACCAATATATATGACTTTTAACACAGATATATAAATGATTGAAAATAAAGCAACGTAAAGATAAGAGACAATATTTTTCAACGTTTAATTCTTTATTAGAAGTTAATCAAAAAGAATCGTACCCAAGTGTTTGCGGAATAACACTTGAGATTGAAATGACAAGTATGGTGTTGACTCCTCTCTAAACTCAAATCAATGTTTGAGTGACAACTGAGGTCACACTGAGCTATCTCAGGGACAATGTTGTTCTTTGGAGGAGTAAAAGTGGTTTGTGAATGCTTTGCATTAATTGTACAAACTTGTCAGCTTTTACTCCTTACTTATGTTGTCTATTTATACACAAGTATGAACAACTCTAATATACAATGGACATAAGCATTCCTTAATAAAATCTTGATAGATTATATTCTCTGGCAAGGGAAGCTTCTTTGGGTTAAGTCCAAAAGGTGCTTTCTGATGACAGACTGGATTTAACCATTTGGGGAAACTTTGACCTTAAAGTGATAAAGCACTTTAGTGAACCGGTTCAAACTTTCCCGCCCAGTCCCGCCAAATCTTCAGTCTTCAAGTCATCAGTATTCAGTACCTTGATAGTTGTTGAGGAGTCTTGGGGTTCAGTGAGTTATTGTCATCCTCACTGAACCCATCACCTTCTTATTGGCTTAGATGCCACTCGCTGAGTTCCGCCTCACTGAATGGAGAACCTTTCTACTTAAGCTCGGTCTAAGCATCCTAAAGATGACTCACTGAGTTATTGTTCACTTAGTGACTTGTTTACACTTAGGTGATTTTACGTTCAAATCCTTGTTAGAAGAAGATTGGGGAATTCAGTGACACAACAATCTCACCCTATTTGAACATACAAATAGCCTAAGTGTTTCTTGATTTAGTATGAGTTGGCAGAGGTCTTCATCTCTTACTGAATGTTGATGTAATTATAAGTAGGACACATAACTTAAACAAAACATCAAAGTTTATTAATAGCTATTACAAGTCCTACAAATTATAAAAAAAATAAAAGTGATAGTTGTTGCAGATTAGATGTTCAGTTGATAGCCAAGTGCATCAAGCTTAGTCTTCTTTGATCTCAGGAGGTGTCTCTCATGGTGCTCTTCAATCATAGCTTTAAGGTCCTGGCAGAACCTGTTATGACCAAGAAACACGTTCCGGAGGTCGCGGTTGATCAAAATACATCATTGTTTTAGAGAGAGAAAGTAGAGAGAGAAAGTGGATGAAAAAGGTGGTTTATTAAAATGACAAAGGTTTGGTTACACACACTATTTTCCCACACCCCTCATGGAGAGTCATGAGGGGTATTTATAGGCTCATTACATCACATGTTTGCCTATATTACAATAATAGTCCCTAAAGTACTATTTGTATGATATCTAGTCCATTTCTTTATGTGTGACGTTATCTTTTATAAAATAGCAAGGCTAACAATCTCCCTTCAAGATATCGTCACACATGAATGGATACAATGAGACCTATAAACACATAAACATGTAAATTACAACAATAGTGAACTATGTTGACGTTATTGAAGCGCAGAGTCCCTGTAGTCTAGATACTGAGGCAGACTTGAAGTTCTCTCTTCCGACGATCTCGGCGTATGATCTTTGACACTGATGGCAAAGGTCTTTGTAGCTCTGAACTTCAACTGTAATGGTCTAGTTAGGTTATTACTCCCTCCTAACTAGTGAGCCTTTATTCTTTTACTTCTGCTCCCTCCTGAACTAACAACTCTCTTCTCATCTCGCAGCGGATAAGGTAGATACTAATGAGTTTGCACCATGGTTGTCGTTCTGGGAGCATCATAGCATAACTCACATAGTATTGCCAAGAAGGTTGGTAATACGCTCCGATATACACATCATTAGTACTTCTTCGGTTCTAGTGTAAGCACAATTCCCTTGATCAACCAACGTACTAGAGATGAAACACTACTTTTGGCATGTTCTTCTCCCTCCTGATGGTTGCGATGTATCGAAATCATCATACTATTGTGTGTACATGCCAAAATTACCCGTACTTTACACTTCTGATGCAATGTAGATAGACCATGAAAGCATAATTTGTGAGAATATGCTGATAGGATATGACTCTCTTTTTCTACAATCTCATCTCTTCTCTTCAACCTATAAGCGACCTCTTCAAATTCCAACAAGCTAGTAAATGACCACTGTTTGGAGAGAACCCAATATAACCAATTTGAGAATGAAGTAAACATCTCATAGATATGTGACTTAATCTTGTACGAAGGTATGACTAAGAACCTATACTGAGCACTACAACGTAACTCCTTTAAGCATAGGTAGATCCATATACTCAAACCCACAAACAGTATATGAAATCTTCGCCTCTTGAACTATCCACAACTTCGTGTGACACTGAGTACTACAATGTAACTCTTTAAAGTGATAGCTATAACTCGTGAGTACTACAATGTAACTCCTTACATCAGGTATAACTAGATAATCCAAGTCTTAATCACTATCTCTACCAGTGTTTGCCCAAACAAGTATCTCCGAAATTCATGCATCCATCCAGCCCTAGACTTTGAGATAAATGAGTACACATGCCCGTGAAATGAACTTTAAACCCAAATAAGCAATATCGTACAAAAACTCCGTAGTCACAAAAATCTGATACTAGCCGTTGTCATTTGAATGTGATTCTTGATCAGGATCGTTTAAGCAATCCGTGGTGTGTTTTGGTGAAGCTTGAAATTCTATTTCGGGTGATTCGTAGTGATTTCGTATTTTCCCTCCAAAAATAAAATTGGAAAATTTTCTCGCCCATAATTTGGAAATCACTATGAAATGCAATTCTAAGGTTACCAGAAAAATTTGAGTTTTGAAAATTTTTACGCAAAATTTCACCGAAAAAATTTGAATTTCGGGCCAAAATTTTCAACGTTATACCAAAATTAAAATCTCGCGTAAAAATTGAACGTTTAGTCTCCTGTAAAAAATAAATTTTACTCAAATTTTCCAGGCCAATATATATATATATATATATATATATATATATATATATATATATATATATATATATATATATATATATATTTTGCTAACTCGATAGTTGTCCCTAACTCGGTAACATTTCCTAACACGGTAACATTTCCAAACTCGGTAACATTTACAAACTCGGGAACATTTCCTAACTCGGTAACATTGCAAACTCGATAACCTTATTCAAACTCGGTAAGGATTTCAAATTCTCTAACTCGGTAAAAACTTACTAACTCGATGAGAAACTCAAACTCGATAAGTGAAGTCTTAACTCGATAATGTGAGAAAATTTGGGCAGAGTTTCGACTTAGGAGTAACCAAGAGAGGCCTTACTCGATGAACGATAAGGATGAGCCATGCCTAACTCGGCAAAAAACAGCTTCTAACTCGATAAAAATAACCCAAACTCGGTAGAACTTGAATCCTAACTCGATAAAGATATTCCTAACTCGCCAAAAAAACTGTCTAACTCGATAAGCAGATCTCAAACTCGATAAAATTACCAAACTCGATAATCATCAAATCCTAACTCGATAGAATTGCGATGAACAGTACCGATTCGTCTTATTTCACCCAAAAACACGATTTTTCACCCAAAAACACCACGATTCGCCCCCGGTTAGCTTTGATGCCACTTGTTATTACCAAGAAACACGTTCCGGAGGTCGCGGTTGATCAAAATACATCATTGTTTTAGAGAGAGAAAGTAGAGAGAGTAAGTGGATGAAAAAGGTGGTTTATTAAAATGACAAAGGTTTGGTTACACACACTATTTTCCCACACCCCTCATGGAGAGTCATGAGGGGTATTTATAGGCTCATTACATCACATGTTTGCCTATATTACAATAATAGTCCCTAAAGTACTATTTGTATGATATCTAGTCCATTTCTTTATGTGTGACGTTATCTTTTATAAAATAGCAAGGCTAACAGAACCTTACATTTTCAGCACACCTAACAGGAGAAGCCAACATCAGGTACATCATCATCGACTTAATCCCTGCCCTGTCCATGTCTGACCATCTTTGGAATGCAGGGTTTCCATACTCATCAGTAAAGCATATACCTCTTTCAGGGACTTCAAACACAACATTGTTCATGAAGATGATTCCTTCAGGAAGGGACCTGTCACAATCCAATCCTGGGACCTTGATCTCAGGCTCTAGCTCAACTTGCTTCCTTATCCTTTTAGAGACCTTTGGTGGAGCAGTCTCTGTTGTTGAAGCAGGAAGAAGGGAGGGAATGTTCAGAGCTTCAGGCATTGCTTTCAGTCTTTCATACCTTTCCTTCAGTGACTTGAGAAGGTTAGGTACCACAACATTGTTCTTCTTGGCAATGATGAGACGAAGCTCATAAAGTTTAGTGATGCCAAAGTTAGCAAACCTGAATGGTTTGTGGACGTCCATCACTCTTTTATCTGGTCCCCTGAAGACAGTGACAACTGCAGGATTGGTATTGCGATGGATTTGAATGTCAGTGATGGTCTCAGGTTTAAGCCTTTCTTTCATCACCCAAGTATACCTTTCAATCCTGGTCTTTCTTATATGAGTGTCCTTGCTGAGCTTTTCCCTTTTGAGAGCACTCATTTCTTCTTCCTGAGCCTTTTTAAAGGCTGCACCAGCTTGCTCAGTGGCTAGGGCCTCAGTATCCAGTCCAATCTTTTCAGCCTCCTCATGAACAATTTTAATAAGAGCAGGCTTGCTCATCCTCTCTTCTTCAGCCACCTTTTGTAGTATCTCAATTCTTTCCATGTGAGCTTGAATTTCAGCATTGGTGAAATGATGTACCACTCCATTGATTTCAAACGGGACTCTGATAGGTTCATCAAGGTCATATCTGACTATGGTTGAGGCAGGCTTGAGCACAATTTCAGGTTCAGAGGTGGTAGCAATACTTTTTCCTCCATCCTGCCTGAGAGTTGGGGAGACTGGTTCCTCTTGTGGTGGAACTTCAGTGATTGGAACGGTTTCAGTGACATGCTCCCCCTCAGTGTGAGAGGGCTGTCCAGCTTCTTGTTCTTCAGTATCAGGGGCTTCAGTAACATTCTCCCCCTCAACATTTTCCTGAGCGTCAGTGATGGCAAGTGTTTGAGGTACTGAAGAAGTAGACGTACCCTCGAAGGCTTGAAATATTTCCGTCATCATAGACTTGATTTTCGCAGTATCCTGTTGAATGGTAGATACTTTGGAGTCAAGTGCAGCCTGAGAGTTTTCTAGGGCTGTCATCCTGGATCCCATAGTCCATGCCAGAGAAGTGGAATTTTGGGATTGGGCTGCCACTGATTCTTCCAATGTTGTAAAGGAAGATTTTAGAGACTCCACCATTGAGCTGAGACCTTGAACATTTGATCCCTTTAGCAAGCCAAGTAACTCAGTGAGGGTCACAGAGTTAACCTGATAAGTCTCAGATGCCTGAAGAAGCTTCCTGGTTAGCTCAGGATCATCCTTAACCGATTCTTGAATGGACTGAACCCCTGTGTTCAGCTTGGTGAGAGATTCAAGTGAGTTAAGAGACCATCTGTGTTAGGGAGTAGGTGACTGAGGAATTCTGTTCCCTGACATTATCATTAAAGTCTTCAACAGCATCTTTGAGATTGTGATAATGAACTGCTTGCTCAGTATGCATGTTAAACACTTCATCAGTGACCCCCCTGTACAAGATATTGGTTATCTTCTTGATGAACTTGGTAAAAACTTTCTCAGTGAGAGGAGCTTGATCATCATCTGAGGAATCTGATGCGGAGTTAGTTTCAGCAGCCTCAGTGTCAGAGGGTTGAGGAGACTGAGGGACTGGTTCAGGGACTGTCTCCTCAACCACCATATCATCTCCAGCTTTAAAAATCTCCTCATCACTGTGAAAGTCATCATCAGAGAACAGGGCTGCCTGAGCATCAGCCAGGGAGTGAATCTGCAACAAAAGGTTATCCGGCTCCTCTTCATAAGAAGACTTGCCTTCGTTTTGGCCAGGTCCTGACCCCTCTAATCCAGTAGATTGGGTTTTATCTACCTGGTCCTTAGAGCCAGTTCCCAAGTTGTGGGCACTTCCGTGAGTGGTTATGGGTTCCATATCAGCGGGTGGCCTTTGTCCCTCTGAATCTTTGTCCCCCGTGACCCCTTCAAACGCTGATGGGTGTTTTTCAATGTCATCTTGAGGAATCGTGAATGTTGTGTCCCTATCAGTGGGTTGTTTGTTTCCCTCTGAGTCTTTGGGATGAGTTTTTGTGCCCTCAGAAAAAAGCTTTGGTTTGCGAATGTCCTCATCATGCACATGAGTGGTGATGCCCCCCTTTCCAACAGGCTTGTTCTGGCCTGTCGAATGTTTAGGGACGAGAACTCCCTGTTGCTTGGGTTGTGATTTACCCAAGCCTTTGGCAGGATGTGAGTGTTTATGGGCCCCCTTCTCAGTGGAGTAGTGCTGCCCTACCGAGGATATAGGACCCCTAGCTCTTTGAGACCCTGGTTGTGATTTCCCAGAGCCTTTAGCAGGATGTGGAGGTTGGGTTGGTTCCAACTCCACTGACTTGTTTATGTCAGAAGAGCCTTTAGGAACGGGTGTGCCCGAGGACACTAAATGTGATGTCTTAGTGCCCTCCGTTGGCCTTTGTTTTTGGGCCAAATATTGGCTTATGATCCTGAGCGTGTCAGTAGTCAGGGTCTGTTGTTGTTGCCCCCTTTTGTCAGGCTCAGGGGCAGAGGTCTCAGTGGCGAGTGACTTGGGTTGAGCCACCTTCCTGGACCTCTGTCCCTTCTTCCTCTTCAACTTCTTGGTGGTAGAGGGAACATGTGAGATTTTGTTGTCACCCTGGATAGCAGCGAGCATATATGTTGTCAGGGTGACAGGTGTAACCTCAATAGGGTCATGAGAGTAATTAGCCTTGTGTAAGACATCAGGCTCAAAGCCTACTACATCAGGCTTAGCATACTCGGACCCTAGCAAGTCTTGCAGGGCGCAGGAAATGAATCTAGGGTATGACATAAGTTTTTGCCTAGACTTCCCACCCAACTTTGCTATGAGGTCCCTGAAGATTATTTCTCCAAGGTCAATCTTTTTACCCTCTATGAGACAGTACACTATCATTGCTTGAGTAGTGTTCAATTGCTCAGTGGAGGATTTATTTCCCCAGAGGACCTGAATGACAAAAGTCATCAGAATCCTCCAGGAGGTTGGAAACCAGGTTTTGATGATTGGGGCTTTGGACAGGAGGGCCCCTGGTGTCACCTCAGGGTGATTATTGTCATAGGGCCCAAGTTCCAGTAAAACTTCCGTCACATCTTTTTCAGTGGGTTGGGCAGTGAAGGTCTCAGTATAGTCAAGGCCAGTGGCTTTGACAAAGGTTTTGTAGTCAAGAGTTAGGAACTTAGTTCCATTCTTTACTGAGAACATTATTTTGGCCTCCTTTGGTGCATCAGGGTTTTCAACCACCGCTGTGAACCAAAATTCCCTCAAGTAGTCACGTTAGATGACAGAGGGGGTATTTGGGAATGTGGTGGTGAGGAAACAATTTTGTAGAAACTTCACTACATCCCTGTATTCAGGGAACCCTTTAGGGTAGGCAAAGTTTCCCACCACATTGTTCCTGGTCAGGTCTATGCTTTTCATTCGGAAATCCACATTGGGTGCGTATTTGATGACTTTAGAAGAAGCCATTTGTGTAGAGGAACGTCTGGTTTTGAGAAAAATTGGTATCAAAGAAGAAACACACTCAGTTTAATCAAAACAGATTTTTGAAAACAATTTTGCAAGAGTTTTGATAAGTTTTAAAAGCGTGTGTGTATTTTCTTTGTGGGGGTATTTATAGGGAATGGATTAGGGTAGTGATGTTGTGGATATCAAAAGGTTTAGTTATTAAACCAAAACGGTATAATAATGTGTGTTTGATATCCGCATTAAACTATCACGATTCCCATTGCCCTATTTTCTCGCAACATGATTATATGAATAGTTGCGTGTCTCTGCAAGAGGCACTTTTGCAGAGTGATGTCATCACACAAATATTTGTGTGAAAGAGAGCATTTAATGCTCAGTGGTATTGGTGAGAAAGATGTGGGGGCCCAAGATGTGGATGCTAGTTGTATAAGCGACATATATTCCTATATTTAATAGGAATCAGTTACCTATCTGGGACATTTACTAACTAAGTACTTAGAGCATTTATTTAGGGTATTCAATGCCTTTAGACATCTTGAGCCTCCTGTATGATTTATCATTCAGGAATGGGTTTGTTCAGGAAGGGTGTGATCAGGGACCTAGAGAATTTACATCAGGTTGGAGCACTTTTGATCAGTTACCTGATTCTATGTCCAACATGCCCAATTCAGCTTTCAATCTTCTAAAAGTGGGTTCATCCAAGGGTTTGGTGAAGATATCAGCTAACTGATACTCAGTGGGGAAGAAATGTAATTCAATTTCTCCATTTATGATGTGGTCCCTGATGAAGTGGTATCTGATGTCAATATGTTTGGTTCTTTGATGAAGTACTGGATTATTTGAGATGGCTATGGCACTTGTATTATCACAAAAGATAGGTACCATCTTATACTGAATGCCATAGTCACTCAGTTGGCTCTTCATCCATAGTACATTTGCACAACATCCTGCAGCAGCCATATATTCAGCTTCAGCTGAGGACATGGCCACTGACTATTGTTTCTTTGTACTCCAACACACAAGTTTACCACCAAGAAATTGACAGGATCCTGAGATACTTTTTCTGTCCATATTGCATCCTGCATAGTCAGAGTCAATGTACCCTTTGAGATCAAATCCTGAGCATTTTGGGTAATACAAACCAAGGTTTGATTTACCCTTCAGGTACCTGAAGATTCTCTTGACAGCAGTGAGATGAGACTCTTTTGGATCAGCCTGATATCTGGCACACAAACACACTGAGAATTGGATATTAGGCCTAGATGCAAGTAAGTACATCAGGGAGCCTATCATTCCCCTGTATTGGGTTTGGTTCACTGATTTGCCAGTGAGGTCAGGGCCAAGGTTGTTTGGAGGAACCATAGGAGTCTTCACTGAAGAGCAATCAGTGAGCTCATACTTCTTCAGTAGGTTCCTCAGGTATTTTTATTGGCAAATGGATATTCCTTTTTCAGTTTGTTTGATTTGGAGTCCAAGAAAGTATGTGAGTTCACCCATCATGCTCATTTCAAACTTTGTGGTCATCAGTTTCTCAAACTGTTTGCAAAGTTTGTAGCTTGTGGAGCCAAAGATTATGTCATCAACATACACTTGGACAAGAATGACATCACTTTTTGTTCTGTAGATGAATAGAGTGTTGTCAATATTTCCTCTGACAAACTTGTTTTGGATCAGGAAGGCTGAAAAAGTTTCATACCATGCCCTGGGAGCTTGTTTCAGTCCATAAAGGGCCTTGTTAAGCTTGTAGACATGGTTGGGGTATTCACTACTTTCAAAAC
The DNA here is from genome assembly GCA_030686995.1 of Artemisia argyi. NCBI lineage: Eukaryota > Viridiplantae > Streptophyta > Magnoliopsida > Asterales > Asteraceae > Artemisia > Artemisia argyi. The sequence goes on along the minus strand of CM060687.1, from coordinate 200,366,822 downwards.
CAGGAGGTTGTTGCACATAGACATCTTCTTTGATGTTACCATTTAGGAATGCACTTTTGACATCCATTTGGTAAAATTTAAAGTTCATGTAGGTTGCATAGGCTAGAAAGATCCTAATGGCTTCCATTCTAGCAACAGGTGCAAGGTTTCCTCATAGTCTCTACCTTCCTGTTGATTATATCCTTTGGCAACCAGTCTTGCTTTGTTTTTGATGACTGTGCCATTCTCATCGGTCTTGTTTTTAAAGACCCATTTCATACCTATGATTAAAACACTGATTGGCCTGAAACAGTTAGATAATATTGACCAAGGAAATTGGTCAACAAAGTCAAACAGTCTAAGGTCAATGCTCCATGGATAGTATAGTTTTTCCCCGGGTCATTATGTCCCGACGAGATTGAAATGGTGTTGTGAAACGTTTGTGGAAATGAGTGGCACTGAGGACAGTAACCAATAAAGATTTGGATTTGAATTACACTACTGATTACTTGGATAACAGTTAATAACAAACACAGGAAACATATATTTATATACGTAAGCAAATTACAAATCAGAAATGTTTACAGACAGAGAAAAAGGTGAGTTTTAAACAATTTACAACTATAGGGGTGAAATTGAAACTTTTATAAACTTAATATAAAAAGAAAAATAAATTAAAAAGAAAAATATTTTTTTGATTATTTTACTACTACCTCCGTCCCATAATTATAGTCCACTGTTGATTTTTGAAGTCTTTATTTCTCAACTTTGATCTTAAATATTTTTATTTGTATTACATATTCTTTGATGCAAGATATATGAATGAATTGAGTTTTAAATGTATTTTTTATTGTTATAATTTTTTATCAAGTATTATATAACACAAATACAAATATAGGAGGTCAAAGTTGCAAAACGAAGACTTAAAAAGTCAACAGTGGACTATAATTATGGGACGGAGGGAGTATTTAATATTAAGTATTTAAATTAAAACTGTTTAATATTAAAACTAATTAACTTAAAAAGCTTTATAATACAAATTTTAACTAGAAAATGGCAAAATTAATTTTTAAAATTCTAAAATGACTTAAAATAAATTTAGAAACTAAAACTATATATTTTTGTCTTTTTGTGGATTTTTTATTATTAATTAATTACTAATTATATTAATTAAACTAATTAAACTGATTTAAATTACTAAAAATAGCAAAATGACTTAGAAAATTCTGAGAAAATTTATTAAACTAATTAACCATCTCAGGAATCCTAGAAAATTATAAAAAGGTTAAAAAACTATTTTTAGACAATTTTACTATTATTTACTTATTTATTAATTAATATCTAACTTAACTAAATTAATTAAGAAAATTAGAAAATGAACAGTAGTAATTAAGAAACTATTTTTTTTTAAATTACTTTATGATTTACAAGTCCTAGGAAAAATATAAAAAGGTATTGTTGTTAAATAAAAATTAATGAAACTATTTAATTAACTTATATTACTTAATTATTAATTAAACTATTATTAATTATATTAATTACTGAATTAAAAGAGAAAAATCTAGAAAAATTACTGAAAATACTTTAATATAAAAGAAATTTAAGAAAAATATAAAAATGATAAAGTGGTTTTTCTTGAATTTTAAAGTTGGTTTTTCTTGAATTTTCTTTTTGACAACTACTTATATACTGAAAACAAATAACTTTTGTGAAAACACTTTTGTTGTAGCTTATTAGGACTTGTGGTTTATGAAAAAGCTGTATTTAAGCTACCAAATGATCACAAAAGTTAAAATAGATGGATACAAACTTGAAATAAGCCAAATGGCACAGATAAGCACACTGAATAAGCTAGGATGAGCAAGTAAGCACTTAAGGCAAAGACTGAGTATCAAACAGGCCAAATGGTCCAACTGTCAGGCTTAGTGGGGTCCACAGGCTAGAATGGAAGCCCAAACTGGATAAGGATCCAATAAGCTGAGCTTATTTTCAAAAAGCCAAGAAACAGGCTCTGGGTCCCACAATTGAACACTGGAGGGGGCTTGGAACTTAGGCACAAAAACTGAGTACTTAGTGTACACAAAGAAATGGACAAACTAAAAGCTGCTAGCAGCCCTACCAAATAAGTCAGGAACGAGCAAATAAACTCAGAACCTTAGAGATAGGCTTATGGGGTTTCCAAAAAGCCAAAAAGCTAAAGGTAGGGCCCACTAATGAACTAGCTATGGTCGATTGAAGTTGGTGGATTTATACTGATGACTCAGTATGTGGTGGTGAAATAAGCCAATTTCAAGGCCAAAATAAGCTATCCTAGAGACTACTGAGATCCAATTTTAATCTTGATTTAGAAAGATAAGCTGTAAAGCTTTTCAAAAAACTAAAAAACAAGGCTTAAGGTTTCCATTTGCACCTTGGAGGGGGGTTTGAAATTTTGACCAAGCTCACAAGATGCCTTGGTGCAAAAAGGTATCTTGCCCTGCAGGCTTAAATAAGCTATTGCACAAGCTAAAATAAAAATCACAAAAATAAGCTGATGGTAGGTTTTGAAAGATAAGCTGATAAACTAGGACTTGTGAAAAGTTCAGGGTCCAAATCGAATCAAAAAATTCAAAACAATTCTTCCAATTTTTGGTTTTTCTGACAACTATGAAGTTTTGACTTTTTGAGTTTTTGATGCTAGTTGAATTTTGTGAACTTGGATCTAGATTTTATGACTGATTATGTTTGTGTAAGCTATATTAAGACTAAAATAAGCTACACCACTCACTTGTGAGTGGAAATGGGGCATGAGCCACTCTAAATCCAACACAGAGGGTCAATTAGGCCATTGTCTATGTGATTTTGACTTTAAGCTTACAACCACCTAAAAACCTTGGTGTTATTGACTGATTATGTGATAAGAGAGGTGTAGAAACAAATTTCAACCACTAAGTCTCACAGATAAACAACAGAACATGTTATGCCAAACAGCCTGTTAAAATTTGATTTTTAGAATTTAAATGAAACTAAAACCACATGCTAAGCTATGAACTACACATTATCAAATAAGCTATAACTAAGCAGAAAAAGCAAAGATAAGTCACAAACAAGCATAAATATTAAGAAACTCAGATTTAAATGAAATTTTAACTGAGAACCAAGAACCACAGACCTTTCCTATAGAACCTCCACAGGTTCACTAACCCAGGGCCATCCAGAACTCACCCTGCTCCAGCTTCTTGATCACCATTATAGTGATTTTGTTTTTCTTTATTTTTTCTTATTTTTTTGTGTTTTTGATTTTTTTGAACCTACACTGCTTTTAATGTTTCTAAAAGCCTTGATAGCTTTATGGGAGCTTACATGAACTTATGCATCCATATCATTAACTAGAAACAACAACTAAGCCTTTTGAGATTTTTGAAATAAAAATGAAAATTGCATATACAGAAATTGGTAATGAACTTGAAATTAAGCTTGAATAAAGTTTTATTATAACATAAATTAAGCTTCAATGCCTCTTTCCCTTTTATAGCTGAGGATTAGGGTTTCTTGGAGTACTCTGAGCATTTCCCACTTTAATTCTCAGCCCTTGGATGGCTTAAATTCAATTTGAGCCGTTTGTGGTTTTTGGCACCAAAACAGAAATAGAGCAAATTGCTTTGTTTGCGTGTATAGGGGGGGCATCATTAATTGTAGTTGTCCTTGTTAGGTGGGTAGTGGTTTGGGCGGTTTGATGGGATGGTGATGGTGGGAGTGGTGATATGATGGTGCAAGTTGGTGGGGGAGAGGGAAGGGGGTGATGGTTTGACTTTGTTTGACCCTAGGGGATTATTTAAAACGGTTTTAGGGTAAATTGGGCTTGGGATTGGGCTTTAGGTGTTTGTGGATCAGGGTGTTGGATTGGGATGGGTGTTGGGTTTATTCTTGGGTGATAATAATAAAGGGTCCGGTTTGGTTTTATTAGTGAAATACCACAAGGACCAAAAGTGTAATTTAGCCGAAAGTTCAGGGACCTGGCTTGCCAATCTCCCAAAGTTGTTTCAAGGTTTATTTCTGCCAAGTTTCCATAGTCCAAGGTCCAATGTTGATTTTCCAATTTTTGAATTTCCAGGGACTAAATCTGTCAACTTTGTAAACTCAAGGGACCAAACATGTAATTTCACCAAACTTTTCACCCAAGGACCATTCCTGCCAAAGATGACTAGCACAAGGACCAAAATTGATTTTTTTCAAAATTTTAAATCCCAGGGACCATATTTGACAATTTTGCAAAGCACATGGACTAAACTTGTAATTTTATGAAACTTCACACCAAATGACTAAATATGTTTATTTGTGATTCCAAAAGGACCTTTGGTGAATTTTCTTCCAAAATAAATGGTTAGGGACTAGATTTGACAAGTTTTGAAAGTTGAGGGACTGAAACTGCCAATTACGCAAAACTTTGTTCATTTTTTTAATATGTTTTTAAACATTTTGCATCTGAAACATATAAAACACAATCCTGGGATTTTTTTTAGTATTTTGATGCATATTTGAGTGTTTTTGGATGTTTTGGCAGTTCAGATGAAACATAAATGATGAGTATTTACACACTCATCAACACCCTGGGGGCATTCAACAAGGGTCATGACATCATTTCTGTCAAATTGTTCCAATTCATTTCTCATTGCCTGAACCCAACTTTCATAAGTCAGGGCTTCTTTGGTATTTTTAGGCTCTATTTCAGAGAGATAGTCAGCATAAAGACATATATTGGCTGAGGTTGCCTTGAGTTTTGCAGCCATGCTTCTTATGAGCATGCCTTCAGTGGGTTCGCCAATGATGTTCACAAGCTCAATAACTTTGGATTCAGTCCAGCTATACTGAGGTTTAGGATAGGAATTTGAGCTTGTAGGAGCATGATTGGGTACAGACTCAGGAACATGAGGTGACTCATCAATATGTACTCCAGTGACGTTTGTGGGAACAACTTGCTCCGAGGGTTCCTGAACAATTGGTTCAGTGGTTGCAGTCTCATTGGAGACCTGCTGAGTTTTAATGAACTCACTGATGGTTGGTTGGGGTAGGTTGTGAGGGATGATGTAGTAGGAGACATTAGCATCAGCTTGGTATTGGGTTGAGGGGTTGTTCTCAGGATGATATTCATCAGGGGGTGATGAGGCGAAAAATGAACCGTTTTTAGGGGGTCATTTAAGCCCGGAATTGAATTTATTTGATCAAATATTACCCTAAATCGTTCCTTTTGTGATTTTAGGTACTTTGGGAGTGAATTCTAGAAAAGGAAGCATTTTGGACGTTTTTGGAGCATAAAAGTGAAGAAAATGGAAAAGACTTAATTTTCCATGCTGAGAATAGTACCTGACGGCGTCAAGAAGGAAATAGTGACGGCGTCAGGAGTAAAATCCATGACGACCCAGTGAAAACCTGAAGGCGTCAAGAGAAGGGCGTCAAGAGTAATTTTGATGACGGCCTACAAAAGGAATACACGTGACGGCGTCAGACCCAGATCTAGGCAGTCCGTGAATTTATTTGGCGACGAGATGACGGCGTCAGAAATTTACTCTTGACGCCGTCACCTCACTAAATCTATATATACTTTTCTATTTTTCATTTATTAAGAGAGGAACTTGTGTGGAGAATACTAGGGTCGAACCTAATAAACCCTAGGTCGTTTGTAACAGTATTTTCAAGGGTTTTTACCCCTTGAAACCTTTCATGTTCAATTAAGATAAGTCTCTTTCAATTCAATCAATATGTCTATGTGTTGTTTGAATATATCTTATGCTTGTCTTGATTTCAACATGCTAGGCTAGATCTTTCATGTGTTTGCTTAGATGTAATGAAACCTAGATGTTAATTATAGGTTGATTGCTTGTTTATAGTTGTATTGGATGAATGATTTCAATGTTAGGCTTAAGAAAACTGGCAGATCTCCATTGTGTAACTTGCTTGAACGTCTTAAGAAACATGAACCGATGTGTACTAGGTTTTTATGATTGTATTTAATGCATGAGGGAATTCTAGTGATCCCATGTTAGGAGCTTCTTAGCCGGCTCGACATAGGAGTGAAGTAGGAGCTTATAGGATTGGGGAAGTAAGTACGCCACCCCATGAATGGTATTAAGGAATACAATCCGTCATCCACGCAACTGTAACAAGTAATTAACCTGTAAAAGATATCTAGGGAGCAGTGAAACCTAAGTAAACATAATTCTCCCATATATTGCTCACACCATTAGTATAATTTAGTTTATTTTCATTTTTGTTATTTTATTTTGATTGCATCTTAGTAATTGGGTTAGTTGACTAGCAACTGATTCCGCCCAACTCCTTCAAAACCGAGATTTTAATTGCTTTTCAAAAAATATAAAAATACAAAAAGAATCATCCCTCATCTCTAGACCTAGTTTTTAGGTTTTCTAATCCTAGCGACACTATTCCTAAGTTGAACGATCAATCCCCCGGTACTTGTCATTATACTATACTACATCGATCAGGTACACTGCCTGGTGGGGGTTGTAAGCTTCTCGAGATCCCTCGAGAGGTAAAGCCTGGTGCAATCCCTACGCATCAGGGGGATACCTTGATGAGTCATCAATACTAATTTCTTCAACGGAGGAATTTGAGAACCTGATGGATTCAGTGCTCTCATCAACAGTTATGTGATAAGTTTCCTCAGTTTGTTGTCTCCTTGTGTTGAACACCCTGAAGGCTTTGGAAACCAGAGAATATCCCAGAAAGTATCCATCATCAGCTTTGGCATCAAATTTACCCAAGTGATCCTTGTGATTATGAATAAACACAGGACACCCAAATACATGAAAGTAGCTAATGTCAGGGATCCTTCCTTTGAATATCTCATAAGGAGTCTTATTGTGCCTTTTCACAATGATTGACCTATTTTGAGTGTAGCAAGCTGTTTTGACTGCCTCAGTCCAGAAATGTTTTGAGAGGATTGATCCATTTAACATTGTCCTTGCTGCCTCAATGAGTGTTCTATTTCTCCTTTCAGCTACTCCACTTTGTTCAGGAGTATAGGTAGAAGTGAAATTTTGAGAAATTCCTTTCTCATCACAAAAACACTAAAGGTCTTGGTTTTTGAATTTAGTGCCATTGTCAGTTCTAATTTGTTTAACTTTAACATCATTTTAATTTTCAATGTTCCTGACAAATGACATGATGGTTTCAGCTGCCTGACTCTTTTTGGTCAGAAAGTAAACCCAAGTATATCTTGAGTATTCATCCACTATGACCATAGTATACTTCTCATGGTGAATGGACATTGAACTGACAGGTCCAAAAAGGTCCATATGGAGAAGATGTAGGCAGCTTTTGATAGAAAAGGTTTGTTTGGTTTTGAATGATGTCCTGTGGTGTTTTCCCTTTTCACAAGCAGAACAAGGCTTGTCTTTGGTATACACCAGGGATGGAAGGCCTAGAACTTTGTTATGTTTGGCCAGGTTGTTGATGCTCTTGAAATTGATATGAGAGAGTCTCTGATGCCAGAGCCAGTTGATTGTCTCACTTGCCTTTGAGAATAGACAAGTCCCATTTTGAGTCAGGGATGACATGTCTAGGACATAGACATAATCCCTCCTAGGGGCAATCAACACTACTTCCTTGTTGGCATTAAAGATGGTCCCTCTCTTGTCATCAAACTAAACTATGTATTTTGCGTCACATAGTTGGGAGACACTTATCAGATTATACTTGAGACCATTAACATAAGCTATTCTTGTAAAAACTATACCATTGCAGTTTACTGAACCATAACCTTCAGTGGGAGCTGATGAGTTATCACCAAATACTACTTTGGGTCCTGGTTCTTCCACATATTTGTGCAGATAACTTTTCACACCAGTCATACTCCCAGAGCATCCACTATCGAGGTGCCAAGTAGGATCGTGTTTCTGCACAAACAGTAAACTGGGTTAGTTTTTCTTGTTGACCCACCTTCTAGTGGGCTTAGTCCTAAGGGACTTTTTGAATTTATCTAAAGAATCATGGTATGAAGTTGTGTGTACTGAGCTTCCACATGTTTTACATTTTGTGGAGGTTGATGCCTCAGTTGACTGAGAAGTGTTGGTGGGGGTTTTTCTTCTGTACTGAATGATCTTGTCATGTCCCTTGGTTTCATGGGAGGGATCTCCACAAATGTCACATCAATTTTTCATCATACAATCATCAGGAAGATGATCATTGAAACCACAGTGAGGACATGGCAAGAAAGGCTTAGCCTTTAGTCTCTGTTTGGAAGGTGTGGCGTACTGATAGCCTTGAGTATTGTATAGACCTTGTGCTTTTAAAGAAGCAGTGTGACAGATGTGATCACAAGTTCTGTGGTCCTCTTGCTTGCATATCATGCAGAACAGGACTCTGTAGCATTTATCAGTGCTGTGATTAGGATAATTGCACAGCTCAGATCTCCCTGAAGGTCTGGGCGTGGTTTTTGGTTTGGAAGAACTTGAGGATACTGATGGGTTTTTAAATTTTGAGTTAGATGGTTTTTCAATGGACTCAATTTTCTTACTCAGCATCCTGACAAGTTCAGCAAGCTGATCAAATTTTGAATCAGTGCTTTCAGGTTTCACTTCAGTAGGCACTGAAGGTGTGTGGTGTTCAGTGGGCGCAGGAGTAGGTCTCTTCATAATAGTCTTTCCTATCCCTGATTTCTCCTTGGGAGAGTGGGGTTGATAAACTGATGGTACAAGGTCAGAATTGGGTTCAGCTCCCTGAAGTTGTTTCAGTGAAGGGAGTGGTGATTGAGAATCAGACTTAGACTCAGTGATGGACTCAGTAGGACTAAGTTCATCAGTGACTCGTAACAACTCCTTAATAGCCTGACTTTCAGGCTCTAGAATTCTTCCAGTGTTAAAGTTTGGCAGTTTACTGTCAGGATTGATTCTTTCAATCCGATCACTGGGTTTAGGAGCAAGTTCTTTGCTAGAGAGTATGTTGGCTGACAGAAAATTTGTTGAATGGCTACTCTCCCCAGACTCTTCAGTGAGATGATCTTCACCCATAACAGCCTTTTTGGTGCTGGGTGTGAGACTCAGTGTTTCATAAAGTTTGGGGTTTTTCTGAGTCCATTTGCAAATAACAGCCTTTTCTTTCTTAAGTTCTACCTGAAGAGCTTGATTTTGTTTTACAAGTTCAGAATTTTGAATTTGAAGTGTTACACTTTCAAGCTTAACTTGTATTAAAGCAAGTAGTTCATCTCTACATTGATTTAATTCAACACTCAGTTTGTTAAATTTTGAAAATAAATTAAGTCTTTGCTTTTCAACATACTTAAGATCAACATTAATATAATCTAATATTTCCAATCAGCATCATCATCCATAGAAAGTAAAATATTTACCTTTCTCATTGTGATGTTAACCCATTCTCCATCTCTTGCATGACTCTTTCCCACAGCAAGCTTGTTGTCATCTGATAGAGACATCAAGGCACTGATATGAATTTCTTCATTATCATCAGAGGACACTTCAACTTCATCCCAGTCAAAGGTTTCAGCAAGAAGCCCTTTGTTCTTAGCCTGAGAAGGCTTTGAAGCCTGAGGTAGCTGAGTGACTGTTGAGGATGATTCAATAAGGGCAAGTTTGGATTTAGGCTTCCTATATTTGGCTTCAAAGTCAATTTGAGGAGATTTTTCAAATCTTTGACTAGATTGAAGCAACTTGGGTTGAAACTTGTTGGGTCCTGAAAAAGATTTATTTTCTGAAAATTTGAAAGATGGTTCTGAGGTTGTTTTTGAAAAAGAATCTTTGGCAAAATGGCCCATTTTGCCACATTTAAAACATTCAGAGTTTTCATTTGCTTTAGAGGGAAATTTGTTTTTCTTAAAAAACCTTTTTGAGTTTGCAAGGAGTGCCCTTTCATGAAATTCAATTTGAAGATCATTAAGGTACTCCTCACTGGTTCTTTGGACAACCTTATCATCATACTCATCTTGGAAATCCTGCACAACACCATTGGAATAGAAAGCAGTTGATATAGGTGAAATTGTCAAGGCCTTTTTGGTCACCTGAGCTTTACCAGGGTATCTCCTGGTGATAAGATTGTCTTCATAGACAAACTTCCCATAAATAGCAGGGAGCTCAAGGTTCTGAATGTGGTTAGAATTTCTCAAACCCTGAGAGAAGTTTAACCACTTCTCAGGGAGACTGTTGACAAAGCCAACATTGATTTCATGCTTTGACAGAATAACACCATCATTGGTCAGCTCATTCAGGAGGGTCTTATACCGAGTATAAGTCTCTGAGAGACTTTCAGAATCTTTGGCCCTGAAGGTATTGTATTCAAGCTTCAGGTCCATGATTCTATTCTCTTTGGTATCAAAAGGCCCTTCATAGCTATGAACTAGGTCAGTCCAGGTCTGCTTGGCAGTAGGACAATTAATCACTGATTCCAGTATATCGTCAAGAAGACATGATATAATGATGCTTTTCAGGCGCTGGTCCTGATTGACCATCCTCCTTTCATCTGGGGTCCACTGAGCTTCAGGTTTGACTAAACCTTGAGCAGTTGTTGGGACAAATGGACCATCATTAATTAACTTAATGTAATACGGTTCCATCCCAGTCAAGTAGCAGAGCATGCGCTTCTTCCACTTGTTAAATTTTCCAACTTCAAGTCGAGGGGCAGTTGCTAAATAACTTCCACCCTTTTTGTCGACAAGTTGGGGAACATCTGAGTCAGCCATGGTGGGATCTTGATTTTAAAAACTTATGAGCACTCGTTTAGTTTTGAAAACAGATTTTGAAAAGTTTTACAAACCAAAGGCTCTGATACCACTTGTTGGTCCCCTTTACTTGGTTATCAATAACTAAAATGCTAATGTAACCAAGATATGTGACTTTTAACACAGATGTATAAATGATTAACAATAAAGCAATGTAAAGATAAGAGACAATATTTTTCAACGTTTAATTCTTTATTAGAAGTTAATATAAAAGAGTCGTACCCAAGTGTTTGCGGAATAACACTTGGGATTGAAACGACAAGTATGGTGTTGACTCCTCTCTAAACTCAAAACAATGTTTGAGTGACAACTGAGGTTACACTGAGCTATCTCAGGGACAATCTTGTTCTTTGGAGGAGTAAAAGTGGTTTGTGAATGCTTTGCATTAATTGCACAAACTTGTCAACTTTTACTCCTCACATTTGTTGCCTATTTATACACAAGTATGAACAACTCTAATATACAATGGACATAAGCATTTCTTAATAAAATCTTTATAGATTTTATTCTATGGCAAGGGAAGCTTCTTTGTGTTAAGTCCAAAAGGTGCTTTCTGATGACAGACTGGATTTAACCATTTGGAGAAACTTTGACCTTAAAGTGATAAAGCACTTTAGTGAACCAGTTCAAACTTTCCTGTAACACCCCCAAAATCAGGTCCAGCGGAAGCATACATGTTACTGGGGTGCTACTCAATCGGTATCATAACACAAGTACAAAGAACGGTTTTTATCTCAACCATTTAGAATAACTTTCATTATCAAAAATATTTAATTTACATCGTTCAAAAATAGTGCAGAAATACAGGCCCATGTAAGAGTTTAAGTGGTCCTAAATATATATCAGAGTTGTCTATGACCATGCCATTACTAGGATTTGTGTTGGTATGCGTGTGGTGTTTTTGTGTGAGGTATCTCTCGTCAATACTCAGTAATAGTCAGAAAACAAAATGTTCATGTATATTAACAAAATATACAATATAGTGTCACTGTATGCTACAGTGTGCGGGTTTGATTCCCAAAATAGTTTTGTAAGCTCATATATGCTTAGATAAATAATTAGGTAATAATAAATTGACATTTATTATTTAAAATTAGTTTGGAATATTTCGGTTTGTTACAGTCACACCTCCTTAAATAGAATCGCGTCCTCGCGATTCAATTCAAGTTACCCATTATGGTTAAAAAGAGATGAGTATATACGTACGAGAATTCATCTTCACATTCTCCACGTGAATTCAGGTTCTTTTTGCGAGTTACTACGAACTTTGACGATAGGGATAGGTTTTGGTTCTTTGCTGAAAATTTGCAGTTAGGTAGACTGATGCGACTTAAAAGGCTCATAGTTTCATTAAAACAGTCTTTAAACATGGTGTGGGTAAAACCATGTCTCAAAAGTTAACATTTAGTCACCCCTTTAATATACAAAAGTCTCAATAATGTTTGACCAGAGAAATTTTGGTACATCAAAATGGGTATCTCGGGAAGAATACCATTACGAGTGTTGTGGTTTCTATTAATGTATTTCAAAAAGGAAAGTCGTTAAAAAGCAAAGATGTCAAGGAAAAATGTGTAGTCAGTTATGTTCGTTCCAACAATTTCAGGTGCTTAATGACGGAGTCTAGTTGTCAAGCCTGAGTGGGGTTCAATGTTTAATATCAAGCGAATTTCATAACCATAAGTATTTAATTTACTTTAACAGTACCAAGAGGTAATAACATAAAGTGTTTTTCAATTAAGCAAATAGTTCACATGGTGAATGCAAAATAGTTTATAGGACGGGTTGTACAATAGTTTATAGGGTAATAGGAAAACAATTCATTATTTGTAAAATCGTAGTAAAATTGTAGTTTAGTTTTGTGATTTAGTAGCAAAGGAGTTCATAGAGGAGTAAAATAGTTTGTAAAGTGTAGTAAGACTTGTAGGATAATTATAATATCGTTTACAAAGTGCTAGCAAAACTGTTTGTTGTTTTATAAAATGGTGGTGAGGTAATGAATCAGTCTATTAGATCATAATAAAATAGTTGTAAAGATGATTCGTAAAACAGTTTATAGGATAATTTATTGTTTATAACATAGTAGCAGGGTCAAAATCTTGATTTAATGAAATAGCAGCAAGACATTTTGTAGGATGACCGCAAAATGGTCTGTAGAATAACCAAAAACAATTTGTATGATAATAGTGATGCAGTCTATTATCATATAAGAGGATAGCAAGGTAGACAACAGATATTTCCGAGGGATAAGTGAAGGACTAGGTGTGCAGGATTAGGTGTTCCAAAGATAGTAGTTTGGGTTACTACATAAAGTTTTTAAGGGTTCTGTTGGGTATAGGATCTTTGCTAAATGTGGAGTTTGGCTCTAAAGGAGGGTGTTGATTGCTACCAGCAATCAGTTGGTTGTCTCAGTAGTGTACTTAGTACTTAAGGAGGAAGGTACAACATCGATTGAGTGTAGGGTTTGAGGTGGAGGTGACTGTAACATAACCAGATTGTGATAAAAGAGTATTCCATTTAAGAGAAAAAAAGTACTATGATACCAGTGTGTTGTGTGTGGATGTGAATGTTCATGTTATGCTATGATTATGTACACACGCAAAAAATTTTTGAAACCTTCACGAATCAAGTAGAAAATCAATCTGTATATAATTCTAGTATAACTACTCTCAGTATTACAAAATTCACCTCTTAGTCGGACATAGGTGATCATGCTATGTCCCACTGTCCCTGGTCGAATATAGGTGATCAGTCTATATTCCACCGAGGTTTAATGAATTTTGAAATACTCATCTCAGTTACACTAGTAATATATCCCTTACTTAAAAAGAAATTGTTTTATCATAGTAAGGCAGCAGGCTTGGCAGGCAAGCATGTGGCGGTCATAGGGTCAAGTTTTCGTAAGAGTAGTTATAGTCTAGGTTTTAAAAAAATACCCAGTTCTCTATAACCATGGCTCTGATACCAAACTGTAACACCCCCAAAATCAGGTCCAGCGGAAGCATACATGTTACTGGGGTGCTACTCAATCGGTATCATAACACAAGTACAAAGAACGGTTTTTATCTCAACCATTTAGAATAACTTTCATTATCAAAAATATTTAATTTACATCGTTCAAAAATAGTGCAGAAATACAGGCCCATGTAAGAGTTTAAGTGGTCCCAAATATATATCAGAGTTGTCTATGACCATGCCATTACTAGGATTTGTGTTGGTACGCGTGTGGTGTTTTTGTGTGAGGTATCTCTCGTCAATACTCAGTAATAGTCAGAAAACAAAATGTTCATGTATATTAACAAAATATACAATATAGTGTCACTGTATGCTACAGTGTGCGGGTTTGATTCCCAAAATAGTTTTGTAAGCTCATATATGCTTAGATAAATAGTTAGGTAATAATAAATTGAAATTTATTATTTAAAATTAGTTTGGAATATTTCGGTTTGTTACATTTCCCGCCCAGTCCTGCCAAATCTTCAGTCTTCAAGTCATCAGTATTAAGTGCCTTGATAGTTGTTGAGGAGTCTTGGGGTTCAGTGAGTTATTGTCATCCTCACTGAACCCATCACCTTCTTATTGGCTTAGATGCCACTCACTGAGTTCCGCCTCACTGAATGGAGAACCTTTCTACTTAAGCTCGGTCTAAGCATCCTGAAGATGACTCACTGAGTTACTGTTCACTTAGTGACTTGTTTACACTTAGGTGATTTTACGTTCAAATCCTTGTTAGAAGAAGATTGGGGAATTCAGTGACCCAACAATCTCACCCTATTTGAACATACAAATAGCCTAAGTGTTTCTTGATTCAGTATGAGTTGGCAGGGGTCTTCATCTCTTACTGAATGTTGATGTAATTATAAGTAGGACACATAACTTAAACAAAACATCAAAGTTTATTAATAGCTATTACAAGTCCTACAAATTACAAAAAAATAAAAGTGATAGTTGTTGCAGATTAGATGTTCAGTTGATAGCCAAGTGCATCAAGCTTAGTCTTCTTTGATCTCAGGAGGTGTCTCTCATGGTGCTCTTCAATCATAGCTTTAAGGTCCTTGTAGAACCTTACATTTTCAGCACACCTAACAGGAGAAGCCAACATCAGGTACATCATCATCGCCTTAATCCCTGCCCTGTCCATGTCTGACCATCTTTGGAATGTAGGGTTTCCATACTCATCAGTAAAGCATAGACCTCTTTCAGGGACTTCAAACACCACATCACCTTCTTCTTGGCTTAGATGCCACTCAACCCGAGCGACTAGTACCTTGATAGTTGTTGAGGAGTCTTGGGGTTCAGTGAGTTATTGTCATCCTCACTGAACCCATCACCTTCTTCTTGGCTTAGATGCCACTCACTGAGTTCCGCCTCACTGAATGGAGAACCTTTCTACTTAGGCTCGTTTTAAGCATCCTGAAGATGACTCACTGAGTTACTGTTCACTCAGTGACTTGTTTACACTTAGGTGATTTTACGTTCAAATCCTTGTTAGAAGAAGATTGGGGAATTCAGTGACCCAACACTTACACATAATGATTAGGCACTACTTTTTGTGGTGCCACATGTCATATTTTTGTTAAGGTCGCTAGTCGCTCGGGCCATATGAAGAAATCAACAAAGTGGGTCTAGAAAAACCCACACCTCTGAGCGACTGGCCACTCTCAAATTTAGCCCTTTCTTTAGCAGCAGAAGAATCACTCCTTCATGATTCTGTGAATCCCACTCGAATCATCTCAAACATCTTGAATTTGCTTCATGTGTATGTTTACTCTCATAATACTAAGGGGGTGCTTGGTGGGGGGGTTAAGAAGGGGTGAGGAATGGGTAAGGTATTGATTTGGGCCCACCTCCTACAAATACTTGTGCTTGGTTAGTTAGAGGTAAGGGATTGATTACCCCGTACCGGGTAATCAACCATTATAGAGTAAATTGGGGGGGGGGGGGGGTAAGGTATTGACTACCCACCTCACTAATTCTTTTGCATTCCCTTACCCTTTCCCTTTCCCCACTTTGAACCAAGTGGACCCTAAGTAATTGAAGTCAAAAAGCAATGTGATCAAAGCATGTGAACGAATCCCGCAGCTCAGATGAAACCAGCAGTAAAGGCCTCAGTGACTAAGAAGGGTTGGAGTCAGTTTGAAGGAAACACCAGTTCTTAATAATTATTGGCATGGATATGCCTATGATTCCGGCAGAAAGATTTGTGGAAATGGCAATGAATTTTAGGTGGAAAGTGATTTTTATCGTGGTATTAGTCAAAGTCGGGGTGAGTCATTGCTACTAGTTTTTGACATGGTATCAGAAATGTTACTAAGATAAAATCCATCAAGAGTTGGTTACTAATACTGTATATCATAACTCAAATCGACCCGATTACCTTAAATGGGTCGAAATTGTTAGAACCACTTTTACATTGTGAAAACTAAAGCCAAATAAGACTGATTAATTACAAATGGCAGAATCCTGAAACAAATTAAACTCGCTATAAAAGAAAGAAAAAACAGTCATGTAAATATATACTCGAGATAGATCACAACCTCAAACACAGACATGGTGTGTTTTTGTGTGTACTTTTTTGTTAAAGTAAAAAGTTTAGAAATTACTGGATAGTATTCCAGTTTCTTACATTTTGTTTGTTTCAGTGAATGTATGAAGAAATGTCGACGTAATTCTATCGCGTTGAAGAGATAACAATCATGTGGAATTATATACAGTCCATAATATTCTAAACGACACATACTTGGATAGTCTTTGCTGTTGACTTGGAAAAGTAGAAGGCTTTGTTTATGCATATATACATGATACTTACCAATTATATATCATATGATTAATCTTGAGTACTTTTAAATTTTGACGATCAAACAAGCATTAACAATGTGTCCTACTTCCTCCAAAAATGTTACTGTTCATATGCACAATTTCACATATGTGCTTATGATGCTCATTTTCGTGTTAGCAAAAACCAGTGCTAATGATTTCAATAAATCGAGAGAAGCAAACGCTTTGCATGCAACTAATTGGTGGAGAGATAGAAATGCTTCTTCAGATCATTGTACCTGGCCTGATATTAATTGCAATGAAGAAGGAAGTGTCATTCGGATATACTTTTACTGTTGTGATATTAAAGATCTAGGCGATCTGGGAAGTCTTGACTTCTCTTCATTTGCAAACCTTGAGAAGCTTTCTATTTATAACTGCAAGTTTGAAGGGAGCATCCCAGAGCAGATTGGTTTGCTATCAAACTTAACACATCTTTCGCTTTATAGTAATCATCTCACAGGTACATTACCTGCCTCGTTTACCAATCTCACCCGTTTGGAAAACCTTGATCTTTCTAATAACTATATCACAGGTGTTTCGTTTGCCAATCTCACCCGTTTGGAAAACCTTTATCTTTCTCATAACCATATCACAAGTGTTTCGTTAGCCAATCTCACCAGTTTGAAATACCTTTATCTTTCTAATAACAATCTCACAGGTAAATTAACTGTTTCGTTTGCCAATCTCGCCCGTTTGGAACACCTTGATCTTTCTAATAACTATATCACAGGTGCTTCGTTTGCCAATCTCACCCGTTTGGAAAACCTTTATCTTTCTCATAACCATATCACAAGTGTTTTGTTTGCCAATCTCACCGGTTTGAAATACCTTTATCTTTCTAGTAACAATCTCACAGGTAAATTAACTGTCTCGTTTGCCAATCTCACCCGTTTGGAACACCTTGATCTTTCTAATAACTATATCACAGGTGTTTCGTTTGTCAATCTCACCCGTTTGAAATACCTTAATCTTACTAATAACTATATCACAAATGTTTCGTTTGCCAATCTCACCCGTTTGAAATACCTTGATCTTTCTAATAACACTTTAACAGGCATTCTCCCAGCTCAGATTGTGGGTTTGAGAAATTTATATCATCTGGATCTTAGTCGAAACAACTTTACGAATATCATCCCGTCATTTTTTGGATCCATGGCCAATCTCAACATTCTCGATTTGAGCTACAACAATCTTGATGGTCCAATTCCATCAAGTTTTCATAATCTAAGCCAACTGCAATTTTTAAACCTTCATCATAATCGTCTTGTGGGTGCTATTTATCAAGAATTTTGGAAGCTCTTAAGAATTTCTTACCTTGATTTATCATCAAATCAGTTGTCAGGAAACATGTCGTTTGGTAATCCCTGTTTTCTTGTGCATCTAAACCTTTCTCGGAATCTGATGATGGGCGCTATCACAAGTGTGCGTCATTGCAGAAACTTAAAATACTTGGACATTGGTGGTAATCTAATGACAGGCGGTATCTCAAGTGTACGTGCTTGCCGGAAGTTAAACTACTTGGACATTAGGGGTAATAATTTTGTTGGAGAAGGACTTAATCACTGCGACTTCCCATCTTTATTGCTCTTAAACCAGTCTCAGAATCATCTTACTGGAGAAATGGTCTGGTCAAACAATAATGTGTGGAGTGCAAAATCAGCTTGCAATGAACATAAACGAAAAAAACAACACGTACCCCGTTTGACCGTTTTTCTTCCCATTATCATTGTACTTTGCTTCTTAGTGGTTGTGTATTTCTTTTACAGTCGTAAAAAGGCTAGCACAAAGAAAATACATCCTGAAATCACAAAACATGGAGATGTGTGCACGATAATGAATTATGATGGAACAATTGCATATGAAGACTTCATCACAGCTACAGAGGATTTTGACCTCAAATACTGCATTGGAACTGGTGGCTATGGTAGCGTTTATGAAGCAAAACTGCCTAGCGGTCATACATTTGCTTTGAAAAAACTTCACCGGTATGAAGCTAAGCAACCAGCATTCGACCAGAGTTTCAAGAATGAAGTCCAAGTGTTAACCAGCCTAAGACACAAAAGCATTGTGAAACTCTATGGGTTCTGTTTGCATAACAAATGCAACTTCCTTGTATATGAATACATGGAAAAAGGGAGCCTATTTTGTGCATTGAGTGACGATGAATTAGCTGTTGAAGTGGATTGGATGAAGAGAGTAAACATAATCAAAGATGTAGCCCATGCTTTATCTTACATGCATCACGATTGCAATCCGTCTATCGTTCATAGAGACATATCAAGCAACAACATTCTTCTAAACTCGGAAATGGAAGGATTTGTTGCTGACTTTGGAGCAGCCAGATTGCTCGACCCCGATTCATCCAACCAAACAGTCATCGCTGGAACTTTGGGATACATTGCTCCAGGTAGTTACTTCTACACACTGTTACGCTTCTCAAGTTTAATTATGTGACTCTAGCCAGTAGCAGCTAAACTTTGCTAAAATTCTTTTTTGTATGTGATCATGCAGAACTTGCATATAGCATGATTGTGAACGAAAAATGTGACGTGTATAGCTTTGGAGTGGTGGCACTTGAAACAATTGGAGGGAAACATCCCGGAGAGCTTCTTTCATACTTCAACTCTTCTACCAGTCATGGTACGATGTTGGAAAATATATTGGACCAACGTCTCTCTTACCCAACAGACAGGCTAATCGAAAAGGAAATTCTGCGTGTTTGTCATGTGGCATTGGCATGTATCCTCACAGATCCAAAGGCCAGACCAACCATGAGAGAAGTTTCACAGGAACTATCACGTTGAGGGTATTATTTAGTCAATCTCAAAGCTTCATCATATCCTGAACAACCGCACTTTTGAAGTTCTGCATATTAGTAAAATAATTTGTCAGTAGTGTAGTTATATGTATGAGATTCAAAAAATGACTTTATGACATCTCTTTGCATTGATTCTATATTACACAAACAACTAAAAAAAAAATACACATTGAATCGGTATGAAGTATGAACATCCAAATACTATTGTTGGCAATATGCAGCCTAGCTAACTAAGTAAATAGCCTGTATGTAAAGTTCTGCATACCATATCTTAAAAATCACTTGATCTAACAAAAGCACACAGTTCAGAACACTCACTCGCTCATTTATAGCAATGTGAGCATCATTGCTATGAACCCGAAAACGGGAACTGTGACCACGAGTCCTGTTGCTAATTAATGGAATATATCGCGTTAAGCCGCTTCGACTTTCTCAAATAACCAGAAAACGAATCCTTCTCTTGTTATGGACTCAATCCTTTGCAACTTCAAATCATTCTTAAACTTATTTATAAAATCATCAGCCCTTGAATCAACTTCCACGCCATCATCATCATCATACACATTCATCACCTTCTTCTTCACCCTCACAGTCTCCGGCCGGCGAGCCTCCACCGCCGCCACGCCATCACTATCATAATCTTCCTTAAACCCTACTTTCAAACTCTTTGACTTCTTCATCTTCTTTGACTTTCTACTGTCCACTAGCTTACTGTACACGTCATCCATGGTTTGAAACTCATCTTCTACACCATTATTAACCAAGATCTCTTCATGGGTCGGTTCAGAATCCAAAAGGGTATCCTCAGTTTCAAAATCATAATGGGTAGTTATATCTTCACTTGGTTGATCTAAGTCAAAGTGTTGGTAATGCATAGGTTGGTTGAATACATATTGTGTAGCAGCTAGTTCTAATGGTTGTGCATGGTGGTTAACATCATCATCATCATCGTGATGGTTGTGTTCAAAGGTGAAGGATTTAAGTCTAGTAAGAATAGAGGGCTGCTTTTGTTTTTGAGTCTCTTTTTGTTTATCATCATCATTATTATGTTGTTGTTGTTGTGGTGGTGGTTGGTTGTTTTGTGGTAAGTTGGAAGTGAAAAGAATGGTGGCAATCATGAGGTTAAGGAGGATAAAGAAGACAGTGGAAGTGAACCAGCTGTTGAGTGAAGACCAAAGAGATGGTGATGGTAGAGAAGAAGTTGCAGGCACTTCCATTGTTTGTGGAAAGAGAGAGGATGGAAAGTGTGTGGAGTGAGAGAGTGTTTGTGTGTGTTTTTGAGTGTGTGTGATTGAGATGGAATTGAGGTAGATGAGTTGGGTGGGATATTTTTGTGTAGTTGGATTAGTTTGTTTTTATCATTGAATCATTGATGCATAAATTCCAACCAAATGAAAGTTAACCAACTTATATTAGTTGCCCATTTTATATAGTGTGCATTAGTTGTGAGAATAGCTTGCTTAACTTTAAAAATTCTAGAGAAAACCAATATGTTCTATATTCAATAGGGGTAGTGATTTTTGCACGACATGAAACACGGTTTGAGTTCGGCATGAAGATACACATGTTTGAATTAAGAATAAACATGTTTAGGTCTTAACATGTTAGCTCGTACAACCTATTTAGTAAACGAATCAGGTTCAGATTTGATGATGTTAACCGTTTAACGTTTTAAGCTTTTAAAAATAAAAACATAAATGTTGAAAACTGAAAATGATAATTGGATTTGTGGTTTAATTTGGAATTTTATTGTGATTTATATAAAGTTTACGTATATATTTATTAGTTTTCTTAATAATATAATCTATAATTTTGGGACATAAAATGGTTAACTTTAATTTAGTAGTATATAATTTTGCAACATAAACTAGTTAACATTAAATTATTAATCTATCAAGCTATTTGACATATTTAGTTAAATGGGTTATGCGAGTCATAACGGGTTATACATGTCACATGGATTCGGGTTTAAATTGAGATTTTTAACACGATTTATAAACGAGTTGTGTTTGAGTTTAGGTGATACTGACATGACAACGCAAACGCAACTCGATTGTCACCTCTGTATTTGATGACATGCATGACAAGTAAAATCCAAGCTTTTTATCTTGCACAATTATACGAGTTACCTATCACATGCATTTTGAATTATTAAAGTAGGACGAATAATCTCATACAGTTGTATATCACAAAATTACAACGAGAAAGCAAATTTGTAAAAAAACATTAAAAGTTATGGTTGTGCTAGTCATCAAAAGCAAATTTGTAAAAAAAACATTAAAAGTTATGGTTGTACTAGTCATCGAGGTTGTTAGATATGGTTTCATTCTACACTCTATTAAAACCTTAGTTGACCAACGATGGATATTCTCGTGCCAATATGTAAGAGGAAAATCCAACTTATTCATATTAGCTAAATACAGGATCAGATCGAAAACCGATTTAGCCTAAAACACTGCACCGAGAACCGGACCGAAATGTTTAGTCCAGGTCTGGGTAGGTCTGGTCCGATTCGTCGGTTTGGCCCGGTCCAACAATGTATGATGGCCGGTTTTGCGTAACACCGATCCAGACCGGACCGAGCCGAGGACCGAATATGAAAAAAGTGTATACCGAGGACCGGACAAAAATACGTTCGGTCCAGTCCAGTCGGTCTGATTCGGTCCGATTTCACGGTGCAATCTGATCCGCGATCTATTATGCTCGGCCCACTGTGACATTACTAACTAATCGATCTATTCCAAGCAAGGATTTCTAATGATTTAATTAGTTACCTCATTGCCTCAGCCCTCATGGTGGGATTTCAAATGCAAAAATATTAAAATCGCACATTTGGTCATAATAAAACACATCTTGAAGCTCGATAATAAAACTCAAATTTAAACTCTTCAAACACATATCATTATTAACTAACCCATAGACCATAACATACTTGTCCAACAGTAATTTCCAAAATTTGATAGGTAGAATAGCTCGCAATTTCAAAGTTGTATACAATTTGAGTTCAAATACTTGGTGGGATCACAACCGACATGGATGACAATCGCCATGTGGTAGGAGTTTGTCATTTCAATATTTCAAACTTTTTTTTTTTTTTTTTTTTTTTTTTTTTTTTTTTTAAGGTGACTTTCAATTTTTGGTTTAGAGAATCACACCTGCCATAGGCAGGCCCTCATCCACCACATACCCAGACTATGTTGTCTTAACCGGGCCCACGCTAGCGTAGTGGGGATTCAACGACTTCCGCCCGGAAACCGTTCTGCCTCCACACGAGAATACTCGCTTAGTCTAATTATAAGATAATGGGTTTTAATTTAGTCTCTATCATCATCATTATGGGGTAAAATATTTTAGGTAACTATTATCTTTTACTGACTAGCTCACAGGTTTGAGTTTACCGCTACACATCAGTAGTCTTTCTTTTATTAGCGTGACACCTTTAAATTTGTTTGCTTAAGCAAGGTTTGAACTTTTCTCTCACATTTTTGTAATAATAGTTATAAGTCTATTTACCAACTCGCTCCAACTTTTATGGCACATTATCATGTCCATTTTTTTTTTTGGGTAAAAGGTCAACGACCCGGTAAATATATTACTCCAAAAAACATTTAAGTACAACGGATATGAGTGAATCCCATATCTCAGCCCGTTACATAGGCGAAAAGCTTACATAACAAGATACTTCCTATTTTCTAGGCAAGAAAACAAAACCACTACCACATAATATTGAAAGACTCAGACAATAATATAAACTACTTCCTACGACCTTGGAGATTAAAGCCATAAATGGCATTAAGAGCATCCAATTCCCCTGGAAGACCATTAATTTGCTTTGAGTAATCATCATAGTCATCAAAATCATCTTCACGCTCATGACCACCACCAAAAAGATTTGATGATTCTTCAAACGTGTTAAGAACCTCTTCCTCCTCACTATCAGAAACCACCACCTCACCCACCTTGGAAAATGGGTTAACCCTCTTAGTGACAGAGGTAGACGGAATAGGATGACCATCATCATCCACAAGAGTAGCTTTCCCATCGATAAGTAGCTTTTCAAGCTTACTAATTTTCTCAACTATAGGAGTAGAACCCCCTTCCTTAGTTCCCATTGAATCACTCACAAGCGGTTCTTGTGATGTAGTACCAGTCTTAACCAACTCATCCTCATTAACTTCCATTGTACGGCCAGCATCCACATCCATGTTGGTGTCATGAGTAGGAATACCAAATGTATCCGTATCATCCATATTAAGAGCATCAAATTGGTTAGATGTAGAAATGTTAGTACCACTAGAACTAGCCACATCAGAAGTCTTCTTCTTAGTGCCACCAGCTTTCTTAGGCTCAGGAGGAGTCTTTTTGGGTTGATACTGAAACTGCTTACCCACAACAGGTTTAGTAAACCCCTTGACCCGGAATTGTAGGACCACCATGTTTTCCTTTCTTCCTGTTATTGACAGTCTTGAAACTATCATTAACAGGCTTAGTTATAACAACTGTAGGACAATCAGTCAAAATATGACCAAATATCTTACACTTGTCACATCGAGGTGGTTGCCACTCGTATTCAACCCGTATCTTCTCAATAGTGGAACCCGAACCATCAAGTAATGGAATCTCAACAGTGAGGTTGTCCCGAAGCACCTCATCCGATCTCACGTCTATCATGCATCTAGCAAAACTACTACATCCCCACGATTCCTTGCACATTTAATTTGGCTCGTAAAAGCATCTAACCTTTTGGGCGTGCCAATCAATGTGGCAAGAAGACTGAGGCCGTCATCAGAAAACATAGCAAGGGGAACATCATGAAATTTAACCCACACCGGGATGTTAGTTAAATCCTCTTTAAGTAGATTTGTGTTCAAAGTCCATGATTTAAGAATAATAGGAACATTTCTGATCAACCAAGGACCGTTTTCAAGCACATCATCAACACCTTTCTTCAAGTTAAATTTAAAGAAGAAGAACCCCTTAGCATTCATCATTACCTTTTGAACACCAAACTTAGCCCATGCATTGCGGACATAGTAATCAACAACCAGAAAAGCAAGGCATTGGCCAAGAAAGTAACCGTAGAGAGTATTCTCAAACCGCGTGTTCACCTCTTCCACTACTTTCAGTGGAACAGAAAGGTCAACATCAGCCTTCTTCTTGCTACATTCCAACCTACGAAAGTTTGAAACATGTTTCAGAGGTTCATTAGAAGTAGCACCCGCATAAGAAACCAACTTCACTCCCGTACCATAAGTAGTATCAACCTTTTGAGCATTAGGGCCAGAAGTTACACTCTTATTCATATTCAAATTAATTCCAAGCGAAAGAGGATTAACTTCATTAGCTCCAATCTCAATTTGAATTTTGTTCATGGCATCATCAAAATTCTAATGCGCATTATCAATCAAGTGCTCCAAGTCGTCACCATGTGATGTATCTTTCGTAAGTGGAATCGGCTCCACTTTCTTAGATCCATTCATAGAACAATCAGGTGCATCATCCACATCCAAACTAACACTACTAGGGTTCATCATTGAAGGTGTATTCAACTCACCAAAGCTAGTAGTGGCCTTTTGAATATTACCAAGTGAAACCGGCTCCACCAGGTCTTGTTTACTCCCTACCAAGATATTATCAGTCATACCAGATTCAAGACTAGGGTTCTCCACAACCCTAGCCTGTTGTCGAACTTGAGGAGTACCCAACGTAACCATTGGTACAGTAGATACATTCTTGTTGCTAAGAAAACCTTTAGTCATCTCTCCCGTAAACCCTCACAAACCAAACCAGCAGAATCAACCAGTACTTAACTACCAACCAGCATGCATGCAATCAGAATGAAAAAAGATAAACCCTAATCGCTTAGGGTTTTGAGAGTTAAACGCCAATGAATCAACCAGCCCATAGTAATCGTACCAAAAGAATGATGAATCAATAAGATCAGGACAATAAAAGATAGATAACCGACAAGGAATATACCTTAGTCGATCAGAACTTGAGAATCACAGACCCGATAACCAAACCCTAAAGAAAAAATTGACAGAAAATCGCTTAGAACTTGAGAATCACAGGACGAATCCAATAGAGATACAATTAACGATTGTCAAGAGTAACTAAATCAGAATCACGCAGCGAATCGCAAGTGGTTAGACAAAAAACGATTAGGAAGAGAGGGTTTGGGAAAATCGCCATTTTTATCATGTCCATTTAAATGGAGTAACATGTTCTTTTAAATTCTGAAAGAGTTAATAACATGTAATACCAACGTAGTTTTTTATTTTATTCTTTAATATAGATACGAACACAAAAAAGTACCACAATACCCATCCAACCTTCAAATGTTATTACATTATCATACCTTTTAGAGTTATCTCTTTTACCAATAGTCAATTTGACTAACGACCGTTTATAATTAACTCAGAAACAGGTTCGTTTTCTTTTCTAATTATTTTTAAAATTTTATTTTTATTTAAACTTTTTTGCTTTTCTATAAATGTTTTTATTCTTTTTTATATACTCTCTTGTATGTTTTTAAAAATGACTTTATACCTTTATATATATATATATATATATATATATATACACACACGTTTTATCCGTTTTTATATTCGTGTTTATATATGTTTTTATATAAGATCGTATAACACGGATATAAAAACGTGTATAAATACGTATATAAAAGCGTGTATATATATATATATCTATATATATATATATATATATATATATATATATATATATATATATATATATATATATATATATATATATATATAAACAATAAAATCGTTTTTAAAAACGTATAAAGAGTATATAACAATAATAACGTTTATAGAATATCAAAAAAACTTTAAACAAAAAGAAATTTTAAAAATAATTAGAAAAGAAAACGAAAACATATTTTTACAAACGGTAATTAGTCAAAAGAACTAACGATGCAAAGAGAATACTCTAAAACATATGATAATGAAACAAAATTTGAAAGTTGGATGGGTATTGTGGTATTTTTTTTAAGTTCGGACCTGATATGTGAATAAATGAGTAAATATGTTGCTATTTCGTGTCATTAGCTCATTTTGAAAAAGAAAAATGAGCGCCAAGAAGGTTTGAATATTGGTATGAACCCATTTGATATATGTCTTTTCGGTTCATAAGGAACGATGTACATTAAAATCTCTATAATTTAATATTCGATAAATTAATAGCATCGATAAAATTAATAATTTGTTCAGTCTCAAGTTGGGACAGTACAAATTTGGACCTCAATCGAAATATTAAATTAATAATTACTGAAAAAATTCCATATATATATATATAAAGACCATACTAATTGAAACTTGTACAAATTCAATCAATTCAATTAAGGCCATACGTAATTGGAACTTATCACAACGAAACTAACTTTTTACTTATTAAAAAAAATGAACTTAACAAATTCAATTAAATTGTGAATCTGAATTCATAAAACATTAATTGGAGCTTGTTTTTCTATTTAAGTTTTCATCTTTAACTAGTATACATTGTAACTAGTATATTGGATTTGAAAGTTTTTAAGGTTATCATTGTTATTGCTTGACGTTAAAAAAAAAAAAAAAAAAAAAAAAAAAAAAAAAAAAAAAAAAAAAAAGGTGTAATCGAATATTATTTGCTCGCCGCAGAATATAGTCACGGGTAACCGCCGCCGCATCATGTGGGTACCTTGCTAGTATATTTTTTATGCATCATATAAAAACAACTATTAAAGCTCTTTCCTAATATAAATATAACATTTTTAAAGTTTTTTTTTTTTTTTTTCATTGCCTCACTTTTTGTGGCTTATTTTTAAACTTATCGCCTTATATATATATATAAGCTTATATTAGCCGAAAAGTTTCAAAAATAACCCACAAAACGTGAGCTTATGAAACATAAGCCCAAAACCATATAAGCCATAAGCCGAAACAAACACCCCCTTATTTTTTGTGGCTTATGAGCTCATGAACATGAGTATATGACTTGTTTAGGGTCATAAGCTCAACTTGATAAGCTTATAAACTTGAAAAAGTGGGCTTTTGAGCTGTACAAAGTTCAAATAAGTTCATAGGCCTTAAAAAATAAGATAATCCAATACATAGCTTATATGATGGTCTTATGGTCTTTTTGAAACTGGGATAAGCTCGATTTTTATGGCTATTTGGCTTATGCAACAGAGCTTATGAACTTATTTAAGCTCTGAACTCAGGTTAGTTAGCTCCTTAGCCGATAACAATGAGCTTATTAAAATTCTAGTAAGCTTATAAGCCCATCAAATAAGGTATAGGGAATATTTTGAACAACAACAGTATCTGAAATATTAGCATAGGACTTATGAAACTGCTTTAAATGTGTTTAGCAATTAGTGCAATGCTATTTGATGTTATATAAGCTTGATGGACGAATAACCTAACACTTTTGTGCTTTCGGAGTTTCGGTTATGATATGCTTACACATTATTTTTTCATATGTGTCTTCTTGAATAACTGAAATTAGAGCTTATGCCTACCTTTTCAAGGGCTTATATAGTAGTGGTAAAAGACTAAAAACCAACTTAATAACTTCTGAATACATGTTTATTTGTACTCTAAAGTCAACTTGATTTGATTTGAGGTAAATTATTGATTTATCACTTTCTTGTTATGTATTAATAGTAAGTTGAACTTGTTTTATTCAGGGCATAACACTCTTTGAGCAGTCGGTTTCGCTCTATCTACATCCTCTCCATGGCGGTATGTTAAACCTCATTACCATCTCAGTTCTCGTTAGTCATTTCTCTCTTTTCTTTTTACACTTTGTTGATAAAATTGTTGCGTTGTCTCAGGTTGAAAGACTTTTTAAAGATGAAGCTACCGAAGAGAAGGGTGAACGTGCTAAAATGGTGAATCATTTTAATAATTTTGCATTGAAGTTAAATATCCACATCGTTTATAACATTACTTCTTGTTTTTGCTCGGTTTTTACTTATATCGTTTTGGTTCAGGCATCCTTCGTTGGAGCTATGGTGATAGCTGACTTGGTGAAGACGACCTTAGGGCCTAAAGGAATGGTTAGTGTTTTTATCATATATTTCTGTCGCTTAAAGATAATGATTTTTGGACTTATTTACATACTAATCGTCTACAAAATTATAAACTTGCAGGATAAAATATTGCAGTCGACAGGTAGAGGACACAGTGACAAATGACGGTGCTACTATCTTAAAGTCTCTTCATATCGATAACCATGCGGCTAAAGTCCTTATTGGTATCCTTATAACCTTTTTTGCTTTCAGCTCAGTGCTATTAAATTCTTTGCGTTGTTATTGAGGCTAATGATAGATTCCTTATTTTTGGGATTAGATATCTCGAAAGTTCAAGACTGTGAGGTGGGTGATGGGACTACCTCTGTGGTAGTTTTGGCTCGTAACTTTTAAGGGAGGCCGAGAAGTTGGTGTCCAGTTTGTAGAAGTGGCAATCATAACCTGTTTCAACCAAAAATGGTTCGTATGGGTCACATATTTAGTGATCTTGGGTCAGCTTGGTTCACCATCATTTGTATAGAGCAGGTCAAGTGGTATAGATTTGAGTGAATTTATGAATGGGTTGTAATGGGTTAGCTCGGGTCCAGCATAGGTCTATTTTCTGAGTAGTTACCGATTTAGAAAAGTATGATTTTCTTTTTCTTGAATCAAGAGGCTATGAACAAGTTTTGCCACCATTGGTGCAGAGTGAATTAGTTGGCTATTTGAGTTTATACGTGCTCACATAAATTTAACTTATTTTGATTTGTTTAGATGACTTATTACCCGTTTGACAAATAATATAAAAAGTTTGAAATATTGGTGGGTTGACCCGACCTGAACTGTTTGACATGTGACATGTTTGACCCAAGACCCGAACCAACCCGACCTGACCCAATTGTCACCTCAACCGCTTTGGGTCATTTTTTGACTCATTTTGTTCCTTGCTAAGTTTTCTAAGCTTAACCTTGACTTGTTAATTATAAAAACAAAGGCAGCCAAGTTTTAAGTTAATGAGCATCATAACTGAAACGATGGGAATGAATAAGCGAGTACCCTTCAGAAGACTCACTCGTTCATGATTATGTGAATCCCACTCGAGTCATCTCGAACATCTTGAAGTAAAGGCCTGGGGCTAAGCTGACACTAGCACTAAAGGCCTCAGTCGCGAAAACCGCGAAAGTATTCGACAAAAACTGTGTGGAAACGAATTATAATATTGAAGAGATAACAATTACGTGGAAACTGTGCCCAACCCATAGGATGGGTTAGAAAGTTTTTCCACAAAGACTTGGTATTGACTGTCGTTTACTCTTTGCCATTGACTTGAAATATTAGAAGGTTTTGTATATGCATATATACATGATCATTACCAAAAATGTATCATATGATTAACCTTAAGTACTCACTATTGTAATTTCAACAAGCAATAACAATGTGTTCTACTTCCTCCAAAAATCTTACTGTTCATATGCACAATTTCACTTATGTGCTTATGATGCTCATTTTCGTGTTAGCAAACACCAGTGCTAATAATTTCAACAAATCAAGAGAAGCAAAAGCTATGCTTGCAACTAATTGGTGGGGAGATAGAAATGCTTCTTCAGATCATTGTACCTGGCATGATATTAGATGCAATAAAGAAGGAAGTGTCATTTGGATATACTATTACTGTGATGATAATGAAGGTCTAGGTGATCTGAGAAGCCTCGACTTCGCTTCATTTCCAAACATTGAGAGGCTTTATATTCCTAACTGCAAGCTTGAAGGGAGCATCCCAGAGCAGATTAGCTTGCTATCCAACTTAACATATCTTTCACTTAATAGGAATCATCTCTCAGGTACATTACCTGCCTCGTTTACCAATCTCACCCGCTTGGAATTCCTTAATCTTTCTTATAACAATCTCACAGGTAAAATACCTGTCTCGTGGTCCAATCTCACCCGTTTGAAATACCTTAAACTTTCTAATAACAATCTCACACGTAACTTACCTGTCTCATTTGCCAATCTCACCCGTTTGGAATACCTTGATCTTTCTAATAACTATCTCTCAGGTAAATTACTTGTCATGTTGGCCAATCTCACCTGTTTGGAATCCCTTGATCTTTCTAATAACAATCTCACAGGTAAAATACCTGTCTCGTTGACCAATCTCACCCGTTTGTAATACCTTTATCTTTCTAATAACTATATAACAGGTGTTTCATTTGCCACTCTCACCGGTTTGTAAAACCTCGATCTTTCTAATAACTATCTCACAGGTAAAATACCTGTCTCGTTAGCCAATCTCACCCGTTTGAAATACCTTGATCTTTCTAATAACACTTTAACTGGCATTCTCCCAGCTCAGATTGCGGGTTTGAGAAATTTATATCATCTGGATCTTAGTCATAACAACCTTACGGGTTTCATCCCACCATCTTTACGATATATGGTTAATCTCAAAGTTCTCGACTTGAGCAAAAATCAACTGAATGCATCCATCCCACATGAAATAAGTAACTTGAAGAATCTAGAAACGCTGAACCTGAGCGACAACAATCTTGATGGTCCAATTCCGTCAAGTTTTGGTAATCTAAGAGAACTGCAATTTTTAAACCTTGCCATGAATTCTATCAGCGGCCCCATTCCACTAGATATAGCAAATTTGGTGAACTTAGGACATTTAGACCTTCATCATAATCGTCTTGTGGGTGCTGTTCATCCAGAATTTGGGAAGCTCTCATATCCGTCTTATTACCTTGATTTATCATCTAATCAGTTGTCAGGTAATGTGTCACTAGCTAATCCCTGTTCTCTTTTATATCTAAACCTTTCTTGGAATCTGATGACGGGCGATATCACTAGTGTGCGTGGTTGCAGAAACTTAGAATACTTGGACATTAGTGGTAATCATTTGGTTGGAAAAGCACTTAATTATTACGACTTCCCAAATATAGTGTTTTTATATCAGTCTCAGAATCTGACAAGTGGACTATCAGAAACCAATGAACATAAGCATAGAAAACAGCACGTACCCCGTTTGCCCCTTTTTCTTCCCATTATCGTTGGACTTTGCTTCTTAGTGGTTGCGTATTTCTTTTACAGTCGTAAAAAGGCTACCACAGAGAAAATACAGCCTGAAATCACAAAACATGGAGATGTGTGCTCGATATTGAATTATGATGGAACAATTGCATATGAAGACTTCATCACAGCTACAGAAGATTTTGACCTCAAATACTGCATTGGAACTGGTGGCTATGGTAGTGTTTATGTAGCAAAACTACCTAGCGGTCAAACATTTGCTTTGAAAAAACTTCACCAGTATGAAGCTAAGCAACCCGCATTCGACCAGAGCTTCAAGAATGAAGTCCAAGTGTTAACCAGCCTAAGACACAAAAGCATTGTGAAACTCTATGGGTTTTGTTTGCATAACAAATGCAACTTCCTTGTATATGAATACATGGAAAAAGGGAGCCTATTTTGTGCATTAAGTGACGATGAATTGGCTGTTGAAGTGGATTGGATGAAGAGGGTGAACATAATCAAAGATGTAGCCCATGCTTTAGCTTACATGCATCACGATTGCAATCCGCCTATCATTCATAGAGACATATCAAGCAACAACATTCTTCTTAACTCGGAAATGGAAGGATTTGTTGCTGACTTTGGAGCAGCCAGATTGCTTGACCCTGATTCATCCAACCAAACAGTCATCGCAGGAACTTTCGGATACATTGCTCCAGGTAGTTACTTCTACACACTCCTACGCTTCTTAAGTTTAATTACGTCTAGCTAGTAGCAGCTAAACTTTGCTAACATTCTTTTTTGTATGTGATCATTTAGAACTTGGATATAGCATGATTGTGAACGAAAAATGTGACGTGTATAGCTTTGGAGTGGTGGCACTTGAAACAATTGGAGGGAAACATCCCGGAGAGCTTCTTTCATACTTCAACTCTTCTACCAGTCATGGTACAATGTTGGAAAATATATTGGACCAGCGTCTCTCTTACCCAACAGACAGGCTGATAGAAAAGGAAATTTTGCGTGTTTGTCATGTGGTACTAGCATGCATACTCACAGATCCAAAGGCTCGGCCAACAATGAGAGAAGTTTCACAGGAACTATCACGTTGATGGTATTATTCAGTCAATCTCAAAGCTTCATCGTATCCTGAACAACTGCACTTTTGAAGTTCTGCATATTGGTAAAATAATTTGTCAGTAGTGTAGTTATGTATAAGCATTCTTACATTGTTTATCTAATATCATAATAAGCAAGATATTGGTCCTAGACTCCTAGTTATATGTATGTGATTTAGAAAATGACTTTATGACATCTCTTTGTTTTGATTTTATATTAAACAAACAACTAAACAAAAAACACACTGAATTGGTATGAACAACCAAATACTATTGTTGGAATGAAACTGCTTATTTGAGAAATAAGCAGTCAAGCTAACTAAGCAATTCCAAACACCACTCCCTAATTACAGACCCAAATCAATTACGTAATTTCTAAGTAAATGGCCTGTATGTAAAGTTTTTTTTTTTGGTATACCTGGGTTCCGACTTGACATTGCGAGCCGACTAATCCCAGGGCGACTACCCTTTTGGATAGCCCGGAGTCATCGCGGGTGAACCGATGTGGCCAATGGGGGATTAATTTTCTCCCCAGGGTTCAAACCCAAGACCTCTTGGCACTTTCGTCCTAAGAGGCTAAGCCCTAACCTGCATACTATATCTTGAAAATCACTTGATCTAACAAAGCATATACAGTGTTCTTTCTGCAACAAAAGTCACCAATATTAGACAACGATATGATATGCTTTACACCATTCAAATCATCCACAAAAAGGTGTAGACTGGCGGGGACACCCAATGTATAAGCAGCGAGCCAGCGATGCCGTTTAGAACACTCAATTGCTCATTTATGATTATGACTACGTGAATCTCACTCGAGTCATCTCGAACTTGTTGAATTTATTTCACTTGCATACTCTCATGATAATGAGTACCAATAAAGTCAACAAGCCTCGAAACCGGGAACTGTGACCAACAGTAACCCAGAGTGTATTTTAATGCTTAAACCTCCTAAATATCTAATAAATTGAATTACTATTCAAAAAATATAACTTTTGTAATCATATTTAACACGTGGTTGTATGAGATTGTTCAGTATAAAGTCGCTCAAAATAATTTCCGCTTACTTTAAGTGCTTATATCAGACTATCAGAGTGATTAAGGAAAAGCAGTTTTATCCAGGCAGGTAAGTAGATAAGCACCAAACAGCCTGTAAATATTACCAGTATTAAATCGATTTTGTCACATGACAAAAAAAGTTTTGCCTAAGTTACTAAAGTTTGACAAAAAGTTTGTCTAAGTTACTAAAGTTTGATAAAAAGTTCGTCTAAGTTACTAAAGTACGATAAAAAGTTCATCTAAGTTACTAAAGTTTCAAAACTTTCATCTAGTTTACAGAACTTATGAAAGATGACATTTTGAGGTTACTTAACCGATAAAAATATACGTGAACATCACCGAACTGGTAAAAACATATATGATATTTCTGTTATTTTACTTATCAAAAAATATCCGTTTAAGTTACTCGGTTAACACTGAAATTATAAAAGTGTATGCTGTTTACCGAAATTATAAAAGTGTATGCTTCTTATAAGTTCAGTAACCTAGATAACAATTTTGAAACTTTAGTAACTTACGCAAACTTCTTATCAAATTTTAGTAACTTTTTTCTATATTAACCTTTTTTAGTTGAAAGAAAAGTAGGTGTGTGTGTTTTATTTTGTGTGTTTTGGTTTAGGAAAAAACACTATTACAACCAATAAGTTGCATAAGAAATTAATTAGTGTGTAAAAGTTGAATAAGAAATTACATTGTACTTTTGGATGAGTTTGGCTTGCAATCAATCACAATGGGCATGATTTTAGATATAAAGTGGGTCCTTCTTCATGAATAAAAGTTCCATTTCTTACCTCTTTGAGTGGTATGGAGCAATGTTTTGAAACCCAGGTTTGGGATCGACCCGGCCGAGTCACCGGGTCATTGGGTCACAGGGTTAACCGGTTCGACCGCTGGGTCAACCCTGTTAGACCCGATTTTATGTACATTTCCAAAAATTCATTTTCTATTGTTCAAAGTTTAATGTCCAAACTCCAAATACTACTCTGCAGTGAAAAAAGAGCAAAGAACCTTACGGTTCAAGCACAGGGGTCCTAAACTTCTAATCATGCTAAGCGCTTTGGATATCAGAACCGAATTCAATCTAATAAGTGGAAACTAATCACAAATATGAGTGAATATATCCATAAGAAAGTCATATCAAACAAAAATAACACCTTAACAATGGAAAATAAATAAAATAAAGAGTCAAAAAAAAAATCTAAACCCGGCCGGGTTTCAAAACCCGGGTTGACCCGGGTCACTCAAAACCCGGCGGGTCTAACCGGTTGACCCGGTTTTAGAAACCCGGGTTATTTTGACCCATTTTTTGACTGGGTACCGGTCCAACCAGTTGACCCGGCCGGGTCAACCCGGGTTTGAAAATATTGGTATGGAGTATGAAAAATATATACTAATTATATTTCAATCTATATTTGAAAGATTTACATGTTAACTAAACACTTGCAATCATACTCATTATGATTCTCTCACTCCTATTCACCCCTACCAAACGCACCCTTAATGTTATAATAAAAAGATAAAATAAGGTTCAAGTTGCATGAAAAAGACACCATTAAGTATTATTACAAGTATAATGTCGTATAATAAATAGTACAAGTTACACAAGAAAGTACAAAATACTATTACAACTATAAAGTCGCATAATAAAAAGTACAAGTTGCACAAAAAAAATACAAA
This sequence comes from Artemisia argyi, assembly GCA_030686995.1. Lineage (NCBI taxonomy): Eukaryota > Viridiplantae > Streptophyta > Magnoliopsida > Asterales > Asteraceae > Artemisia > Artemisia argyi. The sequence continues at coordinate 200,331,600 of CM060687.1, read as the reverse complement.
ATAATATTACAATTATAAAGTCTCGTAAGAAAGGCTACAAGTTGCATAAGAAAGTACAACGTACTTTTAAATACTATAATATTAATGAGTTTTTTTTTTTTTTTTTTTTTTTTTTTTTTTTCAAGTTTTGGGCAACTAATGAATTACCCCTTATTTTAATTTGTAAGAAACTGGTACATTTACTTCTACATTTGTGGATCCTTTGTCTAGGCTACTTGTAGTACACTATTACAATATGAAAATAATAGGAAGTAAAACATATGCATAGTGGTTGTATAGCATTCAAAGATCCGTCGTGATCTTATTGCCGTAAATCAATCTTCATAATTTTTCACATGTTGTTGACTTGATGTGAAGGAAGCAAACCATCACTTTTCTCCAACAATTAAAACATGCCAAAAAAAATTTCCCAACTATTCCTTTCTCATGTTTACAACAACTTTAGGCCTTTTGGCAATATACTGTTTCATTTTGTCTTGTGATAGTCATTATACTTTTGTGGATCTGGAGTTAGTAAAAAATGGTTTCGTGTCCGTTTGGGTCATTTTTTTTACCCATTTTGTTTCTAGCTAAGTTTTCAAAGCTTATCCGTTAGACTTGTTAATTATAAAACCGAATTCAACCAATTTTTATGTTAATGAGTTGCATATCAAGCTCTACTATATGTCTAAATTTGCTTAATCATACACACTGTAGTGTTTCTTTGGCAGCAAATTAAAAGACCAATTATTAGGAAAATTAATCACTTGTATAAAAAAATCGTACATGCGAGACAACAAGATGCCAAATACGAGTCTCATCATCATCATAACTGAAACGATGGGAATGAATAAGCGAGTACCCTTCAGAAGACTCACTTAGTCGTTCATGATTATGTGAATCCCACTCGAGTCATCTCATACTATTGAAGTCAAAAAGCAATGTGGTCAAAGCATGTGAATGAATCCTGTGGTTAAGATGACACTGGCAGTAAAGGCCTCAGTGGCCAAAGTATTTTGCTTCATGTGGAAGCTATGCCATTGACTTGGTATTGACTATCATTTAGTCTTTGCCATTATCTTGAAATATTAGAAGGTTTTGTGTATGCATATATACATGATCATTACCAAGAATATATCATATGATTAATTTTGATGATCAAACAAGCAATAACAATGTGTCCTACTTCCTCCAAAAATCTTACTGTTCATATGCACACTATCACTTATGTGCTAATGATGCTCATTTTTGTGTTAGCAAAATCTAGTGCTAATGATTTCAACAAATCAAGAGAAGCAAAAGCTTTGCATGCAACTAATTGGTGGGGAGATAGAAATGCTTCTTCAGATCATTGTACCTGGCCTCATATTGGTTGCAATGAAGAAGGAAGTGTCATTTGGATATACCTTTACTGTGATGATAATGAAGGTCTTGGTAATCTGGGAAGTCTTGATTTCACTTCATTTGCAAACCTTGAGGAGCTTTATATTCCTCACTGCAAGTTTGAAGGGAGCATCCCAGAGCAGATTGGTTTGCTATCCAACTTAACACATCTTTCGCTTTCTGGTAATCAACTCACAGGTAAATTACCTATCTCATTTGCCAATCTCACCCATTTGGAATACCTTGGTGTTTCTGGTAACTATCTTACAGGTAAAATACCTGTTTCATTTTCCAATCTCACCCGTTTGGAATACCTTGATCTTTCAAATAACTATCTCACAGGTAAAATACCTGGCTCATGGGCCAATCTCACCCATTTGGAAAACCTTTATCTTTCTAATAACCATCTCACAGGTAAAATACCTGTCTCGTTTTCCAATTTCACCCGTTTGGAAAACCTTGATCTTTCTAATAACTATCTCACAGGTAAAATACCTGTCTCGTTGGCAAATCTCACCCATTTGAAATACCTTTATCTTTCTAATAACAATCTCACCGGTAATTTAACTGTCTCGTTTGCCAATCTCACCCGTTTGGAAAAGCTTGATCTTTCTAATAACTATATCACAGGTGTTTCGTTTGCCAATTTCACCCATTTGGAAAAACTTGATCTTTCAAATAACAATATCACAGGTGTTTCGTTTGCCAATCTCACCCATTTGGAAAAACTTGATCTTTCAAATAACTATATCACAGGTGTTTCGTTTGCCAATCTCACCCATTTGGAAAAACTTGATCTTTCAAATAACTATATCACAGGTGTTTCGTTTGCCAATCTCACCCATTTGGAAAAACTTGATCTTTCTAATAACCATATCACAGGTGTTTCGTTTGCCAATCTCACCCGTTTGGAAATCCTTGATCTTTCTAATAACTATCTCACAGGTAAAATACCTGTCTCGTTGGCCAATCTCACCAGTTTGAAACACCTTGATCTTTCTAATAACAATCTCACAGGTAAATTACCTGTTTTGTTTGCCAATCTAACCCGTTTGGAATACCTTGATTTATCATCAAATCAGTTATCAGGTAGCGTGTCACTAGCTAATCATTGTTCTCTTTTATATCTAAACCTTTCTCGGAATCTGATGACGGGCGATATCACAAGAGTGCGTGGTTGCAGAAACTTAAACTACTTGGACATTAGTGGTAATCATTTTGTTGGAGAAGCACTTAATTATGACGACTTCCCATATTTGTTTTTGTTAAATCAGTCTCAGAATCATCTTAATGAAGATATGGGTTGGCCATCCAATAATCTAACAATTGGACAATCAGAAACCAATGAACATAAGCGAAGGAAACAACAAGTATCCCGTTTGACCATTTTTCTTCCCATTATCGTTGGACTTTGCTTCTTAGTGGTTGCGTATTTCTTTTACAGTCATAAAAAGGCCACCACAAATAAAATACAGCCTGAAATCACAAAACATGGAGACGTATGCTCGATATTGAATTATGACGGAACAATTGCGTATGAAGACTTCATCACAGCTACAGAAGATTTTGACCTCAAATACTGCATTGGAACTGGTGGCTATGGTAGTGTTTATGAAGCAAAACTGCCTAGCGGTCAAACATTTGCTTTGAAAAAACTTCACCGGTATGAAGCTAAGCAACCAGCATTCGACCAGAGCTTCAAGAATGAGGTCCAAGTGTTAACCAGCCTAAGACACAAAAGCATTGTGAAACTCTATGGGTTTTGTTTTCATAACAAATGCAACTTCCTTGTATATGAATACATGGAAAAAGGGAGCCTATTTTGTGCATTGAGTGACGATGAATTGGCTGTTGAAGTGGATTGGATGAAGAGGGTGAACATAATCAAAGATGTAGCCCATGCTTTAGCTTACATGCATCATGATTGCAATCCACCTATCGTTCATAGAGACATATCAAGCAACAACATTCTTCTAAACTCGGAAATAGAAGGATTTATTGCTGACTTTGGAGCAGCCAGATTGCTTGACCCCGATTCATCCAACCAAACAGTCATCGCAGGAACTTTGGGATACATTGCTCCAGGTACTTATTACTACACACTCTCACTCTTCTTAATTAAGTTTATGTCTAGCTGTTAACATCTAAAACTTTGCTAACATTTTTTTTGGTATATGATCATTTAGAACTTGCATATAGCATGATTGTGAACGAAAAATGTGACGTGTATAGCTTTGGAGTGGTGGCACTTGAAACAATTGGAGGGAAGCATCCAGGAGAGCTTCTATCATCCCTCAACTGCTCTACCAGTCATGGTACAATGTTAGAAAATATATTGGACCAACGACTTTCTTACCCAACAGACAGGCTGATTGAAAAGGAAATTCTGCGTGTTTGTCATGTGGCATTGGCATGTATCCTCACTGATCCAAAGGCCAGACCAACCATGAGAGAAGTTTCACAGGAACTATCTCGTTGAGGGTATTATTCAATCAAACAACCGCACTTTTGAAGTTCTGCATATTGGTAAAATAATTTGTGAGTAGTGTAGTTATATATAAACATTCTTACAATGTGTATCTAATTTCATAATAAGCAAGATATTGGTCCAAGTTATGTGTATGTGATTTAAAAAAATGACTTTATGACATCTCTTTGCGTTGATTCTCTATTAAACAAACAAGTAAATAAAAAACACACTGAATTAGTGAATTGGTATGAACAACCAAATACTATTGTTGGAATGAAACTGCTTATTTGAGAGATAAGCAGATCGATCATTGGCAATAAGCAGTCTAGCTAACAAAATACTATTGTTGGAATAAAACTGCTTAAAGACCCAAATTACGTAATTTCCAAGTAAATGGCCTGTATGTAAAGTTCTGCATACTATATCTAAAAAATCACTTCATCTAACAAAGAATATATAGTGTTCTTTCTGCAACAAAAGTCACCAATATTAGACAACGATATGATATGCTCTACACCACTCTCATCATCAGCATCATCAAAACCATGGGAATGTATAAGCAGCGATGCCGTTCAGAACACTCACTTGCTCATTTATGATTATGACTACGTGAATCTCACTCGAGTCATCTCGAACTTGTTGAATTTCTTTCACTAGCATAGTCTCATGATAATGAGTACCAATAAAGTCAACAAGCTTTGAAACAGGGAACTGAGACCAACAGTAACCCAGAGTGTATTTTAATGCTTAAACCTCCAAAATACCTAATAAATCGAATTACTATTCAAAAAATATAACTTTTGTAATGATATTTAACACATGGTTGTATGAGATTGTTCAATATAAAGTCGCTCAAAATAATTTCCGGTTACCAAAAAAATTACTAGTATTAAAATCTGTTTTGTCACATGACAAAAGAATTCCCCATTTTGACCCGTAACCCAGTCCACCGACCCATCAAATTTGACGCATCTACTGTATTGGATAACATAACATTAATGCAAGAGAGAATGAACTTCCCGAGCTCCCAGAAGCCACAACAGCTTTTGCAAGAGACATTGTCTCCACAAAAATAAAAACCCATTTTGGTGGGCTTTCGTCTCGGGTGGAGGGGCCGGTGGTGGTGGGTTTCTGTAACACCCCCAAAATTCGGGTCCAGTGGAAGCATACATGCATTGGGGTGCTACGAAATCGGTATCACAACATAAGTACAAAGAATGGTTTTTATTTCCTTTATTGAGAGTAAAATACATTAACAAAATCGTTAAGTTTACATTTTATAAAAGAAGTACGGAAATAGGCCCATAAAGAAGTTAAAGCGGTCCCAATATATATCAGAGTCGTCCATGACCATGCCCTGCCGTTTGCCAAGTGCCTCCAAGAGTAAGTTATCACCTTAGGAAACCTGAGAATACATGCTAAAAAGTGTCAACAAAAAAGGTTGGTGAGTTCATAGAGTTTATATAAAACAGTTTAAGTGATTCGAGTTTGTGAGATAATGAAGTAAATAGTGGGTTACGTTGTCAGACACCCATAGTTTGTTTGGTTGTTTGCCCTAACCGGGTCAATAGTTGATTGAATCAGTAGTGTTTGTATAAAAATCAGTTGAACTACTCAGGTCGATAGTTGAGTAGATCCGTAATGTTTGCATAAAATTGTTTGATTGGGTGATTCCCTGGTGTTTGTATAAAACATTTGAACACAAGTTTTCCATTTAGATAATATAATTGCAACGAATACAATTATGGGTGAAATTAGATAATAATTATTGCCCTAAGCCTCATGACACGCAAACCTTAACATCGGGTGATATCATAAATGATATAAATAGCCCACATCATGAAATGATGTGGGTGCTAGTGCCCTCGTCGTAGTAGGAGTTTGCCAACTTCCTATTTATTTTCGAATAAAGTGCATTTGGTAACCATTTCAGGCTAACTTCAAATGGGGCGTCCACTGTTAATAGATCTATTCACTAAATTCGCGTTCACTCGCAAGTGATTAATGGTTCATGATATGAGGGACTTTTGGCAAGGGTATTAACTTAGGCAATAGCAATCAGGGTAGCATCCAGAAAAATACTTGTTTTCTGGTGTGTAGCATGTAATATGTTTCAATAAACAAACACAGTGTTTCATCAATAGAGTAAAATGTTTAAGATAAACAAGTAAATTTTGTAAGTAAAACGAGCATGTATCTCCCCCAAAGAGTTCAAAATAGATAAAAGAGAGGCTATGACTCACCTCAACAAATAGCAGTCTGATAGTAAAAAGTCACGTAGTGATAGTGAGCGACACCAACACGCGACCTAGATTAGTATGGCAAGCTTTAGTTTACAGTTTTAGGTGTAAGACTCGATGAAGTTTAAATGAGTTTAAAAGTTTTGAAGTGTTTTGTGTTATTGTTGCTTGTGTGGTAGTGTTTAAGTTTAAATAGTTTATAAGTGTTTATAAGTATTGGCTCTTGGAAGTGCGTAAGAATATAGGTATATAGTATCAAAGACGAATAGATCTCCGGTTCGACAGTAACCGAAAGGTAGTGTACGGAAAGTAATCACAAATAAATAGTAGACGTCGTCATAAAATGTAGAAATATTATTAGTTTATAGTGTGTATATATATACGTACAAGTTAATGATGATAAAATAGTTAGTGAGAAATATAATATTTTGTTTTTTTTTCACCCTTTAGTCGATTTATTTGGAAAAGTAGTTAAGTATAGAATTTTTATAAAAATCGGGCATGACCCGTTGGTATATAGTTGTCACAACTCACCATTTCAGGTCATTTCAGGTCATTTTCCGAACTTTGGAAAAACACTATTCATCAAACACTATTCATCAAAACACTATTCATCAGTTTACTATTCATCATTTTTTGTGTCAGTTTGACATTCCGAGAAGCATTCAGAAATTTTACTATTCACTAAACACTATTCATTGCGGGAAAAGTTATCACTATTCATTTGCATTACACATTTCATCGTAAATTTAGTTTACGGGTATTCAAATTCGCATAACCGGATTAGTTTAGGTGCGAATTCATTTCATTAGTGTTAAGGACACTGCATACGGACTGGAGATAGTCTGCATATCATCATAACAGCATTTTCATGTTATACCACTCTCAGGATTTTCAAATTTATATATTTGATACATTTAACGTTTTTACGTATAAGTATTTATAGTAAACGTTAACACCCGGTTTATACACGACGAATATATCTAAATATTCCCACAATGGTCCCGACACATTTTTATATCCATTTTACCATCATAAAAGTTATAACATTCAGTTACCCAGTATTTTGGAAATTTATTTTATTTATAACGTAAGCTTATGAATATTACGACGGTTTTCGTGAAAACTAAACAATAATCACCCGAACACTCAGTAATTGTATCCAACATATTTTTAACATTTTTATGAATTTATTAAGTCCCGGTCAACTTCGTTAATATTTATTTCTAGCAAACCCGGTACCCGATTATAACTAATACTTACACTAAACTACAACTAATAATACACTACATTTTCTAAGTGATCAAAACCGACTTTGCTACCCTTTTTCACATTGAAAATCAGCCATGAGCACACCCCTAGACCATATGACTTTCATTTTTACCACATGCATACATGTGCTCTTATAATACAATAAACACTTATAACATAAACTTAACATTTTCCCAAAATCATAACCTCACTTTTTCATAAGCCAAAAAGTTTCATCTTTCTCTTCTCCACACCATAAACCACGACCAAAACCCAATATCCATGATCCATCCATCATTTTTCAAAGTACAAAGCATCAAAGTTATTCATTTTATGGTTCTAATCAAGAATATTGCATCAAACACACAAGTAATCCAAGATTTCTCATCATCTAATCACCTATTATTTCAAAGTGAGTATTCAAATTTATTTTTATGTTTTCATCTAATTAACACATGTATCTTATAGTATTCATGCTTAATTTCATGCACAAACTAGTTATACCACATTATTTTTGTTAACTTTTTGAACATACAAACCCTAGATTGTGATTTAGGTGTTCCTTTGTTAAATTAACTTGATTACTAGTCATTAGGAACCCATGGCACCCTAAGAAGGTGTATGGTAGGATTAGTATAGATTTGTGGTGTTTGCAAGAGATTTGCTTGAAGTAAAAACTAGTTTTGTACCTTGGAAATGGATTTGTAACAAGTTTATAAACATGCTGTCCCATTTTGGTAAATTCTGGAAAATCAGTAGATACAAAGGAAACTTTGGCAAAATTTTTAGAAAATACTTTCAAAAACGAATCCGTAGGCGAAAGAACGGATTAAAAAGAGTTTATAACGAAGAAGTTATGATTTTTGCAAGTTTATTGACGAAAACTATTTTCCGGAAAAATACATGCTGATGGACGTTTTTCATCGGACAAAAAGAGGCTTTAGACGTAACCCGGAGGAGCCGAGCTTTCCAAAATATATTACTACATACTAAGACGTAACCGTGGATATAAAGAACAAGTAAAACGGACTTATAACGACAAAGATATTCACGTTTGAATATCGGCAAAACTCATTTTAGTTTGACAGCTTTTATAAATATTAACGCCAAAACTACGTAGCAACTCTAGATTCTAAAAATAATACCAAGTACCCAATTTTATACCTAATGAAGTATTAGTTATTACAAGTATATTTTATCACTACGAGGAGTTATTTCAAGGATTTCAACCCGAGGATTTCAACACTAACATGGAAACATACGATATATATATAAGTATATATATTGCAACTAGCTTTATTTTTCTAATAGCCATATTTTTCCTAAGTCTTGGAAATGTATATTTTTGATAACAACAAGTATTTTTCAAAGAGTAGAGTGGTATAGGAACATGTGCATGGAGATTCATAACATCATTTCATGATCTAAAGTAGATCGCACATCATTCATATTAGGTTGCGGCTAGTGTGCGCGCCTTGTTTTTCAGCTCATTACATGTTCATGGTACCATCATATCAGGTGAGTCATAGCCCCTACTCTTTTAAATTGTTTTGCAAACTCTTTGGGGGAGAATACATGTTCGTTTTACTTAAACGCATTACTTGCTTTACATGGTTGATTACTCAAATATTTTCAGCTTTATCTAAATACTTGTTTGATTATCCGAGTACAAAACGATTCACTTGCTACATACTTGCTATTTACTCATGGACATGAGTGCATAAATTTAAACTATTTACCGATTTCCTAAGATTGCCTAAGTTAAGGACCGGTAGCTACAATTTCATGGGTATGTTTGATTACCTACAATTTCATGGGTATGTTTGATTACCTACAATTTCATGTTTGATTACCTACAATTTCATGGGTATGTTTGATTACCTACAATTTCATGGGTATGTTTGATTACCTACAATTACTTGGGAGCGTAACCTCCTACATATAGCTAGAAAACCTTTTCGGTGCCTTGAACTTAGTGCAATCAATATTCATTTTATGCGTTTTGCTTATGGTCAGATTCATTTTGTGGCGACATCGCCATGGCTATTGTACATACAAAAATTATTTATGGAATTACGATACTTTTCCACCACTATTACTACGGAATTACAATGCCTTTGCAACAACCTTATGACTGATTTATTACAAACATATTACATTTGGCAGTGGGTTGTAAACACACAGGTTGCAAGTCTCTTATGGCGGGACTTGGAACTGAGTGGATTTACGATGCCTTTGCTGGGAAATCTTCAATTCAATGCATTACATTCTTTTTCACAAGACTCTATGAACTCACCAACCATTGTGTTGACACTTTAGCATGTATTTTCAGGTTATAACCAATGGCACGCTACAGGAGGTTTTGGCAGGGCATGGCATGGTCATAGAAGACTCTGATTATTCATTTGGGGACCGTTTTAAACTATTTTAAGGGCCTACTTCCGCACTACTTTTAACAATGTAAATTCAACATTTTGATTTAACTATTTTATTCAAAATGATTCAAGTGCAAACCATTTTTGAACTTGTGTCGAGATACCAATTGAGTTACACCCCAGCTACATGTATGCTTCCGCTGGACCCGATTTTGGGGGTGTGACAATAGTCGTTTCCCCAAACATACCAAATGTTGCAAATTCCCACTTAAAGCAATGAAACAATCTTTTAGCCACTTAACAAACTTATATAAGCTTTATTAAGTTAAGATATATGTTAAATAAGCTCAATTAAGCTATAATAAGCAATAGTCTATAAAATAAGTGGAACTTATATATTTGTATGAGGCTAGATTTAATAAGTCCAAAATAAGCCAAAGAGGCCGCATATTAGACTTTTTGTGTCAAAACAAGTCAAAGAGGGTAATTTTAGAAAATAAGCCGAATTCGATAAGTTACGAAATAAGCGAATCCAATCAAGCATAACATAAGCCGAGAAATAGCCTAACAAATAAGCCAAGATTTAAAATTAGCCAACTTAACCATTTTAACAAATCTTTATTTAAGTCCATTTCCAATTCAAATCCATTTTCCAAAACCATTTAGTTTACTGCTAAAACCAAAAGTCAATTAAGTCAACAAGCATTTTTCCTTTTTAAAATAAGCAAAACCATACGCACCCTACAGTGGGTTCATAAAAGAGTGTAAACACCAGTTTTTCTCAAACCCATTTTATTAGAAGATATCGAACTATTTTGTTAGTATTGTGAATTTGATGACAAGAAAACAATTCCAAATTTCACCTTCACTGTTGGGTCCGAGGGTTCTCAACCCTACTGTCTCGTGACCAAATACACAACACAACCAATTGCCTTTGTTGATTACCGAGTCGCTAGCTTGACTCGACCTCGAATTAAATTGTCTATGAGGAAGCTACTGTTTTTGATTACCGAGTCGCTAGCTTGACTCGACCCCGAATTAAATTGTCCTTGGGGAAGCTACTGTTTTTGATTACCGAGTCCCTAGCTTGACTCGACCCCAAATTTATTGGTCTGTGGGGAAAGTTTGGAGATCCGGGACAACCATTGGTTGTATGTCCCCTCCAAAATAGTGTTTTAACCGATGACCATTTACTTTGAAATTGGGACCGTCGGGTTGCAATAACTCAACAGTTCCATATGGGTATACTTTTGCTATAGTAAATGGTCCAGACCAACGGGTTTTTAGTTTACCCGAGAAAATTTTTAATCTTGAATTGAAAAGAAGAACTCTGTCACCAACGTTGAAAACGCGGTTCTTAATTTTAGAGTCATGTATCTTCTTAGTCTTTTCTTTATAGATTAAAGAATTTTCGTAAGCTTGATCACGTAATTCATTTAGTTCGTTTAGTTGAACTTTACGGTGATCACCCGCTGTCTGAAGGTCGAAATTTGCATGTTTTAAGGCCCAATAGGCCTTATGTTCTAATTCGATCGGAAGATGACATGCTTTCCCGTATACTAGCTTATATGGAGTACACCCGATGGGTGTTTTGTAAGCAGTGCGGAAAGCCCATAATGCATCATCCAGCTTATCCGACCAAGAGGCACGGTTTTCACCAACCGTCCTCTCCAGAATTCTCTTAATACCACGATTTAAGACCTCCACCTGCCCACTTGTTTGGGGGTGATATGCTGTCGAAAGATGGTGAGTTACACCTTATTTCAGCATCACTCTTGCAAATTGTTCATTGCAGAAGTGAGTGCCACGATCACTGATAATGGCACGAGGAGTTCCGAATTTGGCAAAGAGAGACTTCAGAAATTTAACGACTACTCGGGCATCATTGGTGGGTAAAGCTTTTGCTTCAACCCATTTTGACAGATAGTCGACAGCCACGAGTATGTATTTATTCCCTCTTGAAGACGGGAATGACCCCATAAAATCAATGCCCCACATATCAAATATTTCACAGACTTGGATGGCGTTTTGCGGCATCTCATTCTTTTTGAAAATATTCCCGTGACGCTGGCAAGCTTCACAGGTTTTGATAAGTTCATGGGCGTCTTTATAGATCGTGGGCCAAAAGAATCCTGAATCAAACACCTTTTTGGCTATGTAGTTTGGGTTATGATGTCCACCCGTGGGTCCATCATGACAAGCTTTAAGAATTTCCATGGCTTCTTGGCCATGGATACATCGTCGGATGACTTGATCCGCACATATTTTGAACAAGTAGGGGTCATCCCAGAAGTAATGTTTTACATCTTTAAAGAATTTTCTTTTCTGTTGGGACGACATCCCTTTCACAACGAAATTTCCCGCATGGTAATTTGCAAAGTCGGCAAACCATGGGGTAGTGGCATCATCCCGGGTAGAGATTAGATTTAGAGTCTCCAGAGGAAAAGTTTCATTAATTTCTTTTCTCTCGAGAATATCCTGATGAGGATTTTCTAACCGGGACAAGTGATCAGCTGCAAGGTTCTCTGCTCCTTTTTTATCTCTTATGAGTATATCGAATTCCTGAAGGAGCAGGACCCAACGGAGCAGTCTTGGCTTTGCGTCCTGTTTAGTGAACAGGTATTTCAGAGCTGAATGGTCCGTATACACCACACATTTGGTTAAGATTAAGTAAGACCGAAATTTTTCAAAGGCATATACCACAGCTAATAATTCTTTTTCTGTGGTGGTGTAGTGCGTTTGAGCTTCATTCATGGTCTTACTTGCGTAGTGTATTGGCTGGAAATGTTTGGTTTTGCGTTGCCCCAGAACTGCACCAATAGCGAAATCGCTAGCATCGCACATAAGTTCAAAGGGTAAATCCCAGTTGGGGGCAACAAGGATTGGTGCTTCGGTGATTTTTTCTTTAAAGTAGAAAAAGCTTCGATGCACTCGGAGGAAAAGACGAAAGGAACATCCTTTTCAAGAAGATGAGTCATGGACCGGGCTATTTTGGAGAAATCCTGTATGAATCTCCGATAGAACCCGACATGGCCGAGGAAACTCCTTATTCCTTTAACAGTGGTGGGATGAGGCAGTTTAGCAATAACATCAATTTTGGCCTTATCGACCTCAATCCCACTTTTTGAAATTTTATGGCCGAGGACAATGCCCTCCTTAACCATAAAATGGCTCTTCTCCCAGTTTAGACAAAGATTAGTGTTTTCACAACGTTGAAGCATTTTTTCTAAATGGGAGAGGCATGAGTCGAAAGAATTCCCGATGACTGAAAATTCATCCATGAATACCTCCACGGTTTTCCCGATCATGTCATGGAAAATAGCCATCATGCACCTTTGGAAAGTGCCCGGAGCATTGCATAACCCAAAAGGCATGCGGCGATAAGCAAATGTCCCGTAAGGGCATGTGAAGGTAGTCTTCTCTTGATCCTGAGGATCAATGGGAATTTGGAAGTAACCCGAGAAGCCGTCGAGGAAGCAATAATACTCATTCCCCGCTAGTCTTTCGAGCATTTGATCCATAAAGGGCAGAGGGAAATGGTCTTTGCGGGTAGCTTCGTTAAGCTTTATGTAATCGATACATACTCGCCACCCTGTAACCAAACGAGTTGGTATCAACTCGTTATGCTCATTTGTGATAACCGTGATGCCACCCTTCTTTGGAACACAATGTATTGGGCTAACCCAAGGACTGTCTGATATAGGGTAAATCAACCCCGCATCAAGAAGTTTGATAACTTCTTCCTTAATAACTTTGTGGATTTTTGGATTACCCTTCTTTGATGCTGCACGGCAGGTTTAAATTCCTATTCCATTAGGATTTTGTGTGTACAAAAATCCGGGTTAATACCCTTTATGTCTGAGAGCTTCCAAGCAATTGCTTGCTTGCGGGACTTTAAAACCTTAAGCAGCGCGATTTTCTCCTCATCCTTTAAGTCTTTTGCAATAATGAATGGTAACTTATCGTTACCTTCCAAGAATGCATATTCTAGATGAGGAGGCAGGTCCTTAAGTTCGACCTCGGGGAAATCATCATTTTTCTCAACATATTTGACTTCCGCCTTATGAAGTTGTGGAGGTAGAACAGGAATGGGAGAAGGATCTTTGTTTAATAACTTCTCAAGGAGAAGTATATCCCTCTCCGGGTCAATCTCTTGGTTATCAATTCCTTCGGGTACTAAATCACTTTTGAGAAAGGCCTCTAATTCCTCAAGGACGAAATCACTTCCCTCAAACGGAGTGAGGGAAGGAGAAGAATTAGCGATTATGGGGTGAGAAGAGGTAGTGGGATTGCCACTTGGAGAATTATCAGCGAATCCAAGGATTTCCTGAGCATACTCCTCGGATGCAATGTCAATGACATCAATTCGGTTGACCGATTCAGCATCATAATTCGAGGAGTATCTCGAGGTTTGATCAAGGTTGAACGTTATCGCTTCAGTGCCAACTCGTAACGTGATTTCCTCATCGAAAACATCGATTAATGGATGACCCGTTCTTAAGAATCCCCTCCCAAGAATGAGAGGAACTCTTGGATCCGCATCGAAATCAGCAACGACAAAGTCTGCCGGAAAATGGAATTTTCCCACTCTTACAAATACGTCCTCGGCAATACCAAGGGGACGTGAAATTGAACGGTCTGAAAGCTCGAGAGTCATGCATGTGGGACTAAGTGCCTGAAGAGAAAGTTTTTTTCCAGACTGAATGGGGCATTAAGTTGATGCTTGCACCAAGATCGGCCAAGGCAAAACACTCAACCGTACCCGGGAAAATACATGGTATTAGAAATCTCCCGGGATCTCCTAACTTCTCGGGAAGCTGTTTCAACAGAACTGCAGAGCAGTTTTCATTGAGTGGAGTTCGTGCCATCTCAAACAGTTTTTCTTTATTGCTCAACAGGTTTTTGATTGTGGATGCGAATTTGGGCATTAAAAGAAGAGCATCCGCAAAACTAATATCGAAGTGTAGTTCTTGAAAAATCTGAAAGAATTTTTCCATCTGATGATTAGCTTTTTCACGGAGCTTCTGGTCTTGCAATCGTGAGGGATATGGAATTGTTGGTTTTGGGTTGGCTTTTGGATTTTCAATAGGACCTTCGGTAGTTTCAAACACGACTCTTTTAGGGGGAGTCAGGACTGGGACAACTGGAGGAGGGATGTCATTGGTACCTCCGTTATTAGTAGGAAGTACTGTATCCGTAGTATCCTCAGTTTCACATTCCTCTACCGGGATAGGAGAAGAGGTAGACGGAGCTGTGGGTCCTTGGTAAGAAACTCCACTTCTTGTTGTGATCGCCTTTACATCGCCCCTCGGATTAGCGATCGTGTTGCTAGGTAAAGTAGTACCTGAGCCCGAGGGTCGATCATTTAAAGACTTCTTCAAATCAGATATTTGACTAACCAGCATTTTGTTCAGTTCATCTTGGGATTTCATAAACTGTTTTAATAACTCATCAGATGATGGTCCAGTTGGAACAATGGCTTGATTTTGGTTTGGAAAATTTTGAGCCCGATTGTTCTGGAAATTCCCATGTTGCTGGTTGTTATTACCCTGGAAGTGGTTTTGTTGTTGAAAATTACCCTGAGGGTAATTGTTCTGACCTTGATTTCAGTTATAATTCCCTTGGTTCTGATTTTGATTTACCTGGTTTTGACCAGGGTTGAAATTCCCTTGGTTGTTAAAACCTTGGTTCATTCGGTTCTGGTTCTGATTCTTGTTAAAGTTCTGGTTTCTGTTTTGACCATTTTGGTTCTGGGACTGATTAAACCCTGGTGGTCCAATGTAGTTATTAGATCGGTAGCTCAAAAGGTTTCGATCTCTTTGCGGTTGGTAAGAATTACCTCCCGTATTATAGGAACCTTGAGCTGCGTACACGTTTTCACGAGCCGAGCCACCGGAGGCTAGGCACTCTGTGTAAGGATGTGGACCACCGCAAGTTTCACAACTTGGGTTAACAACTTTGACCTGATTATGATTTGTCTGATGGATACGTAAGACTGCTGTAGACAAATCATTGCTTGCCGGAGTGACTGACTTAAAAGAGTCGTTCCTCTCAGCAGAGGAGTCCCAAAAATTATGATGGGCAGTCATGTTTTCGATTAAGTCATAGCACTCTTCAGGGGTCCTTTTCATAAAGGTGCCCCCAGCAGCAGCATTGATGGTGTCACGATGACGAAGTGTCAAACCATTATAAAAGGTATCAATAATGGTGACAAGAAGCATGTTATGATTGGGACACCGATCAATAGCAAGTTTGTAGTGTTCCCATGCCTCAAATAAGGACTCTTCGGGAAGTTGTCTGAAGTTGCTGATATCATTCCTCAGCTTTGTGACCATAGATGGTGGAAAGTATTTGGCTAGAAATTTAGTGATCATCTCATCAAAAGTGTGGATCGAATTTTTCGGAAGTCGATCGAACCAGGAAGTCGCATGATGAGTGAGGGAATAGGGAAAAAGGTACAAACGTAGGCCGTTGTCGGTGACGCCATTTTGTTTCATGCTCTGGGTGACAGTTAAAAATTTGTCGAGATGTTTGTTAGCATCATCACCCGGCAATCCATGGAACTGGCACGAATTCTGGATCTGTTATATCATGTGGTGTCTTAATCCAAAGTCCATGGCTCCAATAGTGAGTGGTGCAATGGGTCCACCCCTCCCGTGCGTGGTAGGTTGACACAGTTCCTCCATTGTTCGGGTGTCAGGAACTAGTTCCTCCTTGGGAGGGATTGGGGGCTCGTCGTTCATTTTTGATGGTTGCTTTTCTTCAACAGTACGTAACTTAGTTACGTTTTTTCCTTTATTACGCTTTGTTTGCGAACGAGTGCGCATGCACTAAAAATGGTATCAATCAAAACAAGACAGAGGCAAAACGACAGTGAACTTGAATCCAATAATCACAAATGAACAGCTCCTTTAAAAAAGGTACACTATTCACAAGGATACAATGGTAAATTTTAAATCTTAAGTTTGGGAACTTATTATGTTCACACCCCCAGTTGGTAGGTGTTCTGCCTTGGTTTGCGGTGGTAAATTTTTATGTAATTATATTCACAATAAAATATTTTTGGCTTTTCGTGTATGGGTGAAAAACTTGGACAATATTTTTGGAACTGATTCGTTAACCGAAATCGTTCCATTAAGATTACTCGCAGATTGGCGGGAGGAAATAAATGGATTCCTCTTCAGTTCGCAATTTAATGTCAGAACTTACCTTAAACCAACTGTATAGGTTGTAATCTTAAAGATAACGAAGTAATTTAACTTCACAGTTTGTTTTGTTGTTTATGATTTGTTTGGTGTTTTTAACACTTCAGGAGAAATGTTAATGAACTTTTTTATATATGATTTTGATTTTCACAAAGTTTACAAAGTGGTGATATTTGTACAGGAGGGTTTTGAAAACCACTAAATCTAAACCGTTTTGAAATACGCAACAACCTCCCCGGCAGCGGCGCCAAATTTTGACTCCTCCTAAACCAACCAGTCAACCAGGTGCAGTTGATAGGCCCACCTAGGAGAAATTGCAAGGTATATTAACCGTGGAAATATAGGGAAATCCCCGGGTCGTTAAGTCCCAACGAGATTGAAATTGTATTTTGAACGATTAGGGGAATGAGTGGTACTGAGGATAGTAACCAAAATGATTGGGGAATGATTATACTACTGATTACTTGGTATTTGGATAATATGAAATGATATAAACAATAACAAAAATACATATATAATCACAAAAGCACAAATTATAAAATCAGGTAATAGACAGAGAAAAGTGGGTTTTATCAAATTACAAACTACTGGGGGTACAATTGAAACTTTTTAGAACTTAAAATTAAAAGAAAATTTAAAATGAAAACAAAATTATGAAATTGATTATTTTAATATTTAATTACTATTTAATTAATTAAAACTATTTAATAAGTAAATTAAACCTAATTTAAATAAAACTAAAAATGATAAATACTGCAAATTAAACTAAAAACTTGTAAAAATAATTTCTAAAACTTAAAATGAACTTGAAGAAAGTATAAAAAATAAAAATAAATATTTTTTGTCTTTTTATGAGTTTTCTATTAATTAAAAACTAATTATATTATTTAAACTAATTAAAATATTTTAAATTACTAATAATACTAAAATAACTTATAAAATTATGAAAAAATTTATAAAACTAATTAACCATCACAGGAATCCTAAAAAATTATAAAAAGTTACTAAAAATTATATTTAGGCTATTTTACTAATTAATTACCTTTTAATTAATTTAAATCTAATTTAATTAAATTAAATAAGAAAATTGGAAAATGAACAATGGAAATTATAAATCTATTTTCTAAAAGTCTTAACTACTTTATAAAACCTAGGAAAAATATAAAATTCTACTGTTGTTAATTAAAATTAAAGAAAACTATTTGATTACTAATATTCCTTATTTAATTAACTAAACTACTTTTAATTCTAATAAATAGTAAACTATTTAGGAAAAATCTAAGAAAATTATTTTAAATACTTAAAGGTAATAGGAAATTAAGAAAATTATAAAAATGGAAAAGTGATTATTAATAAGCTGAAAGGAAAATTAAATAGAAGCTATCACTATAATTAAGTTTGGGTTTTTCTGGTTTTTCTTTTATAGAACTATTAAAATACTTAAAATAACAAACTTTTATAAAGACAACTAATTTGGAAACCAAGAATAAGCACTGTGAGTGCTTATTACCCTTGACAGTTGACTTAGTTTGACTAGATCAAGAAATAAGCTCAAATGAGCTTGTTTGGGGTCCACAAGGTATATTATGGTTCCTCTGAGTTACTTAGATACTTTTAAGCTAGACTTGATAAAATAAGCTCATGGGATAAGCTAAAAAGCCACAATAAGTAATTGCTTATTTGGGTTCTGGGTTAGAAATGGGACAACCTTCAAGTGCAATTCCAAGTGGGGTCCACTGGTGCACAGGTCAAACAAAGGGTCAACTTATGAACCCTGGTAGGAGGGGGGTTAGAAGAACCCAATAGTGGAGTGTGGGACCCACTCGGGTGGCCAGAAACAACCACCAAAGTAGTGGGTGTGAGGTGATGGTCTGTGTAGCAGGGGAGCTTCTTCCCCTGCAAGTGTTTTTGGATGGGTGTAACTTGCACAAGAAAAATCTCAAAAATGAAATAGATGCAGGAAACTCAAGTTAAGCTGGTAGATTACACACACAATAAGTTTCAAATCCTAGATGATAACACAAAAATCATAGAAATTCATGCCATATTGGAGATTTCTGACTATGCAACTTTTTGACTTTTTGAGAAAATTTGCTAAGTTGACTAATATGAACTTAGGATCAAATCCACTTACTGATTATGTTGTATTTAGGTGAAATGCAACTATCCTAAGCAATCCTAACAACTAATGAAGTGATCTAGGTGATTAGGGGTTCTAAATCCTTAACAGACAACAAAACAAGGCAGATTAAAACCTATTTTGACTATTTTACTAATAAAAATTGTATTTAATGGTTGAACTGAGATATTATGACTCTAAGTGACAAGTTAGAACAGAAGTTACCAACAATAACACCTCTTATCACAGTGTAATCAGATAAACCAAACACTACTATATCTTAAATATTTTGATGATTTCAAAGCAATTAACAGATTAAGACCATGAAATGAATTCCAAGGGTTCTAATTTGATGAATTGACCTTAAAGAAACCTAAAAACACAGATAATAACAACAATTACCATAGCATACAATTTATGATATAATGACTGTGAATTTTAGACTATTAAGCAATTATGGAAACTAATTAACAATCTAGTTATATTAAGAAATATAACAACTGACTAACACTAAATAAGCATAAAAAGATCAAAGATAAGCAATGTTAA
The DNA here is from genome assembly GCA_030686995.1 of Artemisia argyi. Lineage (NCBI taxonomy): Eukaryota > Viridiplantae > Streptophyta > Magnoliopsida > Asterales > Asteraceae > Artemisia > Artemisia argyi. The sequence continues at coordinate 200,312,029 of CM060687.1, read as the reverse complement.
GCAGTTATACAGTGGAATACCAAAATTGGTGAGATTGCTTACAAATGGCCTCAAGGTGTTCAACTGAAATCCAAGGACCAATAACAACTCCTATAGCTTACCAATAAGCACTAAACCAAGATCCATCCATAATTCAATCTGCTCCAATGCATCATCTTCATACCAACTGATTTTTTATTTTTTCTAGTGTTTATTTGTATTTTTGGTATTCTTGAGCTAATGATCATACACTGAATTTTAAGGTTTCTAATAACTTTCAATAAGCTATATAGGAGCTTAAATGAGCTATTCAGTCCATAACAATAGCTACAAATGCAAATAAGTACATATGATATTTTTGATTCAAAAATGCAAACACTGAATTAATAAAGATGGAACTGAAACTGAAACTGAAAGTCACTTTAATTAACACTGAATTAACTTAAACAAGAGTTTAAAAGCTTTGAAATACACTAGAATTAGAAAACTAATATATTCGACATTCATTAACTAAAATTATTCTAGATCTCTTTCTCTTCTGCTTCCCCTTCTCTCTTTATAGAAAATTGAGACTCCTCACATGTCTCTGACCATATCCCACTTGTAATCTTGACCCTCCATGGCTCTGAAATGATCCTAGCTGTTTAAACGTTTTGGCGCCAAAAAGTCCTACACGTTTACTTGGGGCCAACGTTCTGTAATTAAAAAGTTTTGGTATGTTGTGGAGGTGTCAGGGGACAAATGAGATAGTAGGAATGGGCTAAGGGTCAAGTTGGAAGAAAAACAGGGAAAGTGGGATGGATTTGAGAAAAATATGGTGAAGAAGCATTTATTGATCACTGTTGGTGTTTGTGGAGGTGGCAAGGGTGAGGTGGAAGTAAGTGATGAGCTGGAGAGGTGGTGGAAAACCACCATGGTTTGCTGGTTTCAGGCTGGGGAGAGGGAGATGAACAGTGGAGTTGGTTTGGCGGTATTGGGAGGGTCAAACGGGGTCAACGCCCGTTTTAATATTAAGGGTGTATGGGCTGAGGGTGTTTTGGGCCCAGGAAAGGTATGGGTGGGCTGGATTATGTTTTGTGTTTGGATTTGGATTAGGTTTTGTTTTGGGTTTATAATAATAAAGGGTCCGGTTGGTATGTAGTATTAAACAAGGACCAAATTTGTAATTTGGTGAAAATTGATGGGCTGAATTTGTCACTTTATCAAACTACTTCCAAGGACTAAACCTGCAATAAAACCATAAAACAAGGACAAAAGATGCATATTTTCCATTTTTTAAACCCCGGGGATCTTTTCTGCCAATTTCTTAAACACCAGGGACCAAACTTGTAATTTTCTGAAAGTTGAAGGGTTGAACCTGTAATTTCTCCATAGTTATCATAAGGACCAATTATGTCATTTAAGAATAGTGTAAGGTTTACTTTTAATATTTTTCCATTTTCACAACCTTAATGACTATTTTTGACATTTTTGAAACTTGAGGGACTAAAGTTGTCATTTTGCAATTTTTAACTTTAAAGGACTAATCTTGACAACTTAAGAATCCCTAAGGACCTTTGATGATATTTTTCATGTTTTGATTTACCAGGGACTAGTTTTGACAACTTTTGAAACTTGAGGGACTGAAACTGCCAATTATGTAAACTTTGTACGTTTTTCATCTGTTTTTGATTATTTTGCATTTGAAACATATAAAACATACTTCTAAGATATTTTCAGTATTTTGATGCATATTTGAGTGTTTTTGTATGTTTTGGCAGTTCAAATTGGTATAAAATGATGAGTATTTAGACACTCATTAGTAGGTTATACAAAGTCATGACTAAAAATAAATCACTAAAACATATTAATAATCAATTAGAAACTAAGGTACTTGAATTAAAAATCAAACTACAACATTTAGAAAAAGGAAAAGAAGTTTTTATAGAATCTGAAACATGTCTAGAGGTCATAAATGAAAACGAAAAACTTAAAGATAAAATTTCCAAACTTGACAAAGTTGAAAATATTTGTAACTCACTTAAGAAAATAATAAGTGTTCAAGGAACTTCGGTAAATAAAACCGGCGTAGGATTCAACTCAACTAATTTTTCAACTAGTAAAAATAAAAATGTAAAGTTTGAATGTAAACTTAGTAAACAAAAACCCTTAGATTCAAAACCTAAGTATATACTTGTAAAAGATAGAAAAATACCTATTGCGAGTGATGAGGAAGTAAAAAGTTTTTATAAACCGGATTTTCTAAACCAAAATTAAGATCTAAAACTCCACCTCCAAATAGACCAAATAATCCTCATCCTCGGTCTAAAACACCTCAACCTAGAAGAAATCAAGGTAGGCAAAACCTTTCTAATAACAGTCACCCAATGTGGATTTATCCACATCAACCAAGTTTTAGACCATGGGGAATATTTTCACCATACATGCATCCTAGTCAATTGCAAACCATGTTTGGTTCAAACAACTTTGGACCAATGACCATGGAAACCAAGTGGCTAAGTTGTCACTTTTCGAAACTATTGGAATCTCATCTACAAATGGCTTCTATAAGTCAACATGGCAACTTGAAGTTTTTTTTGAAGAAAATTTATTGAAGACTAAAAGGTACGCATTTCTTTTAAGTTTATCGTTAAAATTTATATTCTTAGATTAATAACTAGTTAGAATAATGCTTAGTTATATAGCTAGTAATACTTACTTGCTCACATATTATGAACCCTGGTTAGTGCTTATTCACTCACTATTATTTGACCAAATACCAACCCAAAACGACTATTTGAGCTAACAAATGCAAAGAAAACGTGTGTTTTTGTGTTTGTGATATGCAGGTACGGTTATTACACAAATTGACGAAAAAATCATGAGAAAACTACGAAAACGGGCACGAGAGTAGAAGTTGGTCAAAAAGCTGAAGCCGGGAAGTTATTTTCATTAAGGATCACTTATATGTTCAGAATGTCAGAATCTACCCTTGAAGAATCAAAGTTTGTCAAGTTCAGCCCTTGGAAGGTATTATTGGGAAATGGCAGAAGTGGCCCTTGTATTTTAGCATAATTCGCTTTTGGTCCTTGAAATGTTATTAACAAAAACCTGTTTCACAAAGCCTATCCAAGAAGTCAATCCAATTTATTAATCCTGGTCCAAGATCATTTAAAGCCCAAAACTACAAAACCAAGAGTCCAAGCCCATACCCACTTTCGGTCAAACCTACAATAAAACGAAGTCAAAACCATATAAAAAATAACCCCGCCCTTATTCACCCCCAAATTACCCCAGTTCCCAGAATTCACTATTCACTAATGAACCCTAACTTCCCAAATCAGATTATTACCACAAGTAAGGGTACAATAGTACAATTACTTCGATTCTAGAAGCATAAGGGAATGTCAGATCACGTCAGAGCCAAAAGAAACACACAAGGGACTACGTGGCAGCTTCTTAGTGGACGAAACACCTCATTTAGCTTGATCATACGGCTGAGATAATTTGCAATGATTGGGAAAGGATTGTACGGTGTGGATTAGCTCAAAAGAAGCACAATCCCTCGGATTGCCAGCATGGATTTAAGACCCTCACCTCCTCACACCTCCTATAAATAGAGAATCATTTAGCTTGTATAGGTGTGGAGTTTGGATTAGCCAAACTCTGCCAAAATTTCGTTTGAGTTGTAATTCATTTTAAACCTTAGTTGTAATTCTTGTCTTCTTTAATGAAATTCAGTTTTTGATCTCCATTATAGTTAAATTCTGTCTACTTTTCAATTTTATTGCTAATTAGCTTAGAAAATCTCTTCTAAATTCTAGCTTATTTTAGCTTATTAATTAGTTTACTTAAGTCTTATATTCTATTTCAGTTTTCAATATAATTTGAGAGTTTTAGAAAATCAGCAATAGTTTAGTTGAGTTTATCCTTCAAATCAAGCTTATTTTCATTTTCATTGATCTCAATTAAGATTTAAAAAGTTTCTGTGAGCATTGTTTTTAGTTTACCTGTTCATTAGCTTTTGGTCAACAATAGTCAAACAGGAACAGTAATGGTAGATGGTGATGATTCTGGGTAAAATGGTGGTAGATTATGGTTGCAGAAGGGGTTTAGAGCCTATCTAAAGATAGGCTGTGTTGGAAACCTCTCTATTTTGAGCTGAGGGGAAATATTGTAAGTCTCACTTTCACTAGTTTCAGAAGTTGAATATCATACTTGTGTTACTGTGTAGTTGTTGATTTCATTTTGAATCTGATTGTTATAATTGCCTCTAGTAGTGTAGTATTTGGAATTTTGATCATTAGATGAGAGTAGTTTAGAGTACTTGTTAAATTGATGCACAAACCTGAGTTGATTTCTAGTTGAATAGTTAACTGTCATAGTTGTGGTTTTGTTTCATTTTTGATTTATCTTTTGATATCTGTGTTGAATATTGCTTTATATCTGTTCCATTAGTGCTTCTATATTGATATTGGTAGTTGTTATGGTAATTGATAGTTGTTTACAGATAGTCATAGTGTAACACAGTAGTTAAGGGGGTGTTTGGATTCTACATTTGTTGTATGATGCTATTGTTATTTTGGAATTTGAGCTTCTCTTTCTAGTCATATTAGGTGAGCATTACTCAGTAATGGCATAAAACAGTAGAAGTAGTCTATAAAAGAGTCAAAGTTAGATTTAGAATTAGTTAACTGTTAGGTTATATAGTTTTAGTTAGTGACACTGTAGAGGTAGTTATATAATAGTTTAATTTAGCTTAATCTAGCTTAATTTTTGTTAAATACATCAGTTAGGAGTAGATTAAATCAAAAGAAATCGGATTTGGTCAAAATTTTCTGCAATACAAATAGTCAAAATAGGATAGTACTCAGTTTTTGGTCAGATTTTAGAGAGAACTTGTAGGACTCATTAGTGGTTATAATTAGATAAGGATTGTTGATTTGAATTCCTTAGCAACTAGTTTATCATAATCAGCAATCAAATTTTAGTTCTTAATTCAATAGCTTATCAGAATAGTGCTTGTTAGTTGCTTGTTTGGGTACTTATTTCCCCTGCACCACAGGTGATTGCTCATCTTTTGGGCATCATTTAGTTAGGATAATTGGTTTGGAGATCTAATATCTTGGTAGATTGGTAATCTCAGGTTAGTAGGGTAGCATTATATCCATTAGCTTATCATTTACAGCTTATTACATCAGTTGAATAGGTCCTTGTAGTTCATAGCTTATGACTGAATTCTGCTTGTCATTTAGTAGCCTGATAGTTAGATTTTGAACTTCTTATTGAGAGTAGTATAGTCATTTGTGCTTAATCTGAGTTTGTATTGTTTTGTGGTTGGTCATACTGCTTCTGTTTTAGCTTCAGCTTATTCTGCATTGCACTTAGTGCTTATCTCAACTGCTTATTGCCTACTTCTTGTGTTACTGTGCTTATAGCTGTTCATTTCTTGGCTTATTAGAGTTCTTAGTAGCATAATACAGTAGTGTTATCAATTTGGTTCTGTTTTGTGGCAAGTGCTTATAAATAAGCACTTGCCATAAGTTGATTTGGTGCTTATAAGTTCTTCTGCTTAATTTTTCTTTTCCAAAATTTTTCTGTAAGCTCATTAGAATATTTTAGAATTTCTGTAAAATTTTCATAATTTTCTAAGTTCATTTACTATTTTTCTTAATTTCTTTTAGTTTATAATTACTTTTAAATCAATTTTAAATAACAAAAATCTATAAAAATTCAGAAAAAGTCTTGAAAAATACAAAAATATTTTTATAAATTCTTTTATAATATTTTAGAATTTTTAGAATTTAATTTTCATTTTTCCAATTTGTTTTTCTATTTTTCTTTATTTTTAATTCAATTTTAATTCCAAAAATAGAAAATTAATTCTAGAAAATAAATAAAAACTCAAAAAAAATATTTTTCTTTTTCTTAAAATTCTTTTTATTAGTTTTAAATTTTTAGAAATTATTTCCAAGTTCGTAGGATAATTTTTCGTCATACGTTACGTTTTTAATTTTACGGTTGCGTTTCCGTTTTTACGTTTTTCATTTCGGTGCATAATTAGCTTGTACTCTTTGCATGCTTTATCATTGTTTGTGATTACGTGAACTATTTGATTGTTATTTTTCACTTTCTCACTTTTCAATTCACGATTTCACGAATCGATATTCTCGATTCCATTCGCCTTCGCTGGGAAAACGACCCGGGAAATACTTTCACTGGTATTTCTTCGGAATAATTATATACCACAAAATGACTTTATCAAACCCCTCTTAGTTGGCTTTCCTAGGATTTAAATTAAAATTGTTCGTGGTCGAACAACATAGAAAATGGAAATCTTCTATCTCCACTAGTAGAAAACTCATGGTGATGAAGTGAAATGAGTTAAGTGGATTAATCGTTAATATAGAAGTAAGACTAGATGCCTCGCATAAGAAAACTATGGATGAAACAAGCTCTCGAAGACTATGGCATTAGGTTAGAAAATATTCCTATTATGTGCAATAACAAAGGTGCTATAGAAATACGTCATCACTTTCTTAGGGACATTATACAAAAAGTAAATATAACAATAGAGAAGGTAGCTTCGGAAGGTAACATTGCCGATATAGTCACTAAGCCTCTTAAGCGTGATTTACTTAACTACTTACGTTTAGGATTAGGAATGATGGAGCAAATTGATTAAATTCTTGTAATACTTAACATCTTCTGAAAAATCAAAGTTCTGAAAAATTTTATTTGTCAGATGGGCGGACCCCTTAATTTATAAGAGCGGCCCCCTTAAAATTAAGGGGATCGGCCTCACTTTAAGGGGGCCGGCTATCTGAGTATAAAATTTTAAGTTTTCTTTCTTCTCAAATCTGAGTCTAGGATTCTATTTTGCACAAAATTAAGAATTGAGATATTTTGTTTTGCATAAATATATTCTCAAATAAAATCTCAATTCATTTTGAAATTATTCTCACGTTTAGAAAAACTCATTGTTGAATAATGATAAAAATGTTTTTTCTCAAATCATGCACAATAGTCTCACTCTCGTTGTATATATATATATATATATATATATATATATATATATATATATATATATATATATATATATATATATATATATAGTCCAATATATACATATACATGACACTTAGAAGTGAGCAAAGCTAAATCAAGGAGATCAAGGATCGTTTCTTAGGAATATTTGCTTAGGAGTCGAAACGATCTTACCTCCGTAGTTGTTTCATATAGGCATACACTAGAACAAAATCAAGAATTACACTATCACATTTGTTCCATCACTAATTTCTCACTAACTAGTTTCCTTACACTAAGATAGGAGTTTTAGGTTGAATGATTTGCTAAATTGCTTATTTGTCTTATTGGTTATGCATGCATGCTTAGTTATGAGTATTTTATGTGCTTACTTGCTTGCCTATATACTTTTCATGCATATTTCATTAAGATAATACTTGCCTTGTTGCCTAAAGAGTTGGACTTGCCCAAAACCAAACCTCATAACCTTTACACACTCAAACCTCAAAACCTTTACACACTCAAACCTCATAACCCTTACATACTCAAACCACCAAAGTGAAATGAAAAACCAAGTCATCCCTTCCATCAACATCGCTCTCACCAATCATACCACTTGATACTCATTTCCCATCTTCACCAATAACTCCATCTAGTCATCCTAGCAAAAAGATTCAACCATTCCCTACACTCTACAAAGTGTGTCATTACCAATACAACTTAACCCATGAAAGTCAAACCATACATCATAATAACAAACTATCCATCTCATCACCCAAATACACCTTCACCCTTGCTCCTAAAAATACACCTTCATCTCACTTCACCCAAATACACCTTCAACACACCACACCATAATCCACCATGGATTCACCAAAAACTTCCATTTCCAAAACATCAAAGAAACAAAAGATCCTCATCATCACTCCTAAATAACTCTTCATTGACTTAACCAATCATGACTTCTCCCAACAAACCAAAGTCAAAAATCCTCATCAATAAATGATGTTGTCTCTAACCAACCAACACCTAAGCCTCCAACTTACCCAAATGAAACCACCCTTCTACATCAAAAAGACAACCTCACAATCACTCTCACCAATATAATCCCACATTCACCTCACTCACTTCTACAAAATGATCCTTTTGAGGAACATACTCAATTTCAAAACAACAACCATTACCCTCAACAAAACATGAATCACATGCCAAATCACAACTCAACAACACCACCATCACCTTCCTCCGAACAATGAAAGTTCATTGAAGAGCTCAAAGAAGCTCATGAGCTAAGTGCTCTTCTTGTCATGCATCTTGTTCTATGCAACTTGGACCAACCACCTTTATCACCCTACTCAAATTGTCTCCCTCACTCACTCTACTTAAAGCAAGTTGAGCATCATACCCATTATTGTCCTTGTTTCATTTACCTCCAAAAACAAACCATTCTCTTGGAAGAACACCTCACTTGGATTGAATACCTCCACACTAGGAAAAACTCAAACTCATCACTCACTCAAGACACCAACAATTCATCAACCGCTCCAAACCTACAACTTACCATTGAAAATGCATCCGTAGACATCACCCTTTAATTATCACCCATAACATCCCTTAATGCACACTTCTCCTCATCACCAATCAACCTACCAAACTTCAATCTTATCCCATGAAGCTTACTTGAAGCCAACTACCATGCTTCCCATCAACAACCACCAAACTCTCCAAACACCATTCCAACAATATCTATCTCCACTAAATCCAACTACCATGATTCCCATCTACAAATAAATTCTCCACAAACCTTTTGTGTTCCAAGCAAGTGCAAGAGACCTCAAGTTGGCAACTTAGTATTATCTAGTGTAATTTGCTAGAAAAGCATATATATATATATATATATATATATATATATATATATATATATATATATATATATATATATATATATATATATATATATATATATATATATATATATATATATATATATATATATGTGTGTGTGTGTGTGTGTGTGTGTTAATGATTATGTTTTCAACATAATCTATTTAAATTATTCTTGTTAGTTATCTTTTATATATATATATATATATATATATATATATATATATATATATATATATATATATATATATATATTGCTTGTGCTCTAAATATTTTTGCAAGCATTCCATATCTCGATTTCTTTTGACCTCAGAACGAGGGGGAGTATACTTCAAGGGGGAGCTATACATTCGTCGGGATAACCTTTTTGATGTTAACAAAAAGGGGGAGAAGTGATATAAACTCACACTAAAAACTTGCATATATATTAATTTTTAGTTTAATGAGTTTAGATTTTGTAATCATAAAAAAGGGGGAGATTGTTGATATAAATAATGTATAAAAACGTTATTAATATCTTTCGATATCCTTAAGTTTTGACGATCACAAAATATAAGAACATTAAACGAAAAGTTAATACGTAAACAAGTTTTAAGCAAGTTTATATCATCTCATCCAACATAATCACTTAAGGTATGAATAAACAAGTGACTAATACATTTTATGATCAAAGGGATGTTTATTTAAATAATACAAAGTTTATAAAATTAAATAAACTTATTATATATTTTTGAAAAACATTTTTGGTAATAAAGGAAAATGTTTTATTCGTAATAAATATATGAATTCAAAATTTTAACCAAAATCAGTTAGTTTTTCATCAAATAAACTTTCTCCAGAAAAAGACAAGAAAACTGCAGTTTTCGTCTGGGCGCCCCCCTTAATTATAAGGGCGGCCCCTTAATTTTAAGGGGGCCGGCACACAATTAAGGGGACCGGCCACGCTCCCCTGTCAGATTCTGTCAGAAATGTTTCCCTATAAGTACTACCTCAAACCTGGTATTTTTACTACCTCTTGCACGAAAATTTTCAGATCCAAATCTCTCTAAACATACTCCTAAAAACCCTTTGATCATATAATTGTTAATCCTTGTTTCAAGTGATTCATTCCCTCACCTCTCATCTCTCAAAGTGCAAGAGAGAATACTCTTTCAACATCAAGTTGTGAAGTATTGTAGATTTGTGTATATAGTCTAGTTGTTGTGTACATTCATTATAAAGGTGTGATAGTAGTGTAACTAGATAGATCTTGGAGTAGAAGTTGTGAATAGAAGTAGTGAGATATAAGTAGTGGTGTGAAGAATAAGTAGTGGAGTAGTGTGAAGTTGTGAAGTAGTAGTGGTGTGTACAAGTTGTGAAGAAGGTATGCCAAGTCGTGATTAAGTTGTGACGAAGTTGTGGTGTGTACATTGGTGTGTAAGGTTTTCTCCGCCATAAGGGAGTTTGTTGACATAGTGAAGAAAACTCTCGAGTAGGTGAGTCGAGGAGTGGAGTAGGGCAAGGAAGGTATCCTTGTAGCCGAACCACTATAAATCCTTTGTCTCGCGGTTTGATCTTTCCATATCTTACTTATTATCTTGCTTATATCGTTATTACTTTTGTAGACGTAGACGTATATGTATAGTTGTTCATATAGTGCTAGTATTGATTTTACTTAAAGATCAAACAAAAGTTTCATTCACAAAACAAAGTTTTTACAATCAAACTAAAAAGGTAACATACATTTAATTGATCATTTCAATCAAGTATAGTTTTCATACAAAATATAACTAAGGATTATAAAATAAACGTTTACTTACTTATCTCTCGTATATAGCTATAATTGTTTATATTATGCATGTGTTGATTTCACATACTTAGTTTGCATTATTATTATTGCTCATACTTAGATATAGTTGTTCATATTGATCAAGACTTGAATTCACATAAGATCGAATCAAATTTTTAAGAGTAAACAAGACTTTTACACAACTAAGTTTTCATAAAACTAAAAAGACGTAAAACTATTCAACTCCCCCTTCTAGTTTTCCACAATTATAAAAGTGTATGATTCTTGTAAGTTCTGGAACCTAGATGACAGTTTTAAAACTTTAGTAACTTAGTCAAACTTCTTATCAAACTTTGGTATCTTTTTTTTTTTTGTATATTAACCCTTTTTAGTTGAAAGAAAAATTGGTGTGTGTGTTTTATTTTTGGAAAAACACTTACAACTAATATGTTGTTTAAGAAATTAATTAGTTGGTACAAGTTGCATAAGAAAATACAATGTATTTTTAATATTATACTCTATCTATCTCAAAATAATAGTCCATATTAACTTTTTAGAATATTTCAAAATAATTGTCCATTTTTTTTTTTTTTTTTTTAAGTAAAAACTAGAGAATTTAGTAAAAGAATATTCTATTTAAGTTGTTGAAAATTAAAGTCGCATAGAAAGCACAACATCAGTCGCATAATAAGTACACTTACACATAAATGGCGGGAAAATGCAAAAACGGTTTTTTTTTTTTTTTTTTTTTTTTTTTTTTTTTTGGCAATGCTTTTATCAAGAGTGACCTCCTTTTGGGGCAGCTAATGAATTACCTTTTATTTTATTTTGAATGCAACTTGTACATTCACTGCTACATTTGTTGTTCTTTTATATAGGCTTCTTGTAATACACTATTACAATATGAAAAAAAATGACAAATAAAACATATGCATATTAGTTTGGTGGCAATGCTTTTATCAAGAGTGATCTTCTTTTGGAGCAGCTAATGAATTACCTCTTATTTTATTTTGTAAGCAACTTATACATTCACTGCTACATTTGTTGTTCTTTTATATATCTTCTTGTAATACACTATTAAAATATAAAAAAAAATGACAAATAAAACATATGCATATTAGTTAGGTGGTAATTTGTGCCCAAAATAAAAAATAAAAATGAGCTAATTATGGCTACTTTGTAAAATACTTGGGATATTTAGCCCCCTTCTTTTTTTGAAATATGTATATTTAGCCTATTGAAAAGTTAAATGGGCACTAATAGACACATATTTTTTCTTCATTGAAGGAAGCAAACCATCACTTTTCTCCACCAATTAAAACGTGACTAAAATATCTTTTCAACTATTCCTTTCTCATGTTTAATAGTTGTGCTTCTCTCCTCTAGAAAATGAATTCCTTTCTTTTTGTAAAAAATATTAGTTTCAACAACTTTCGGCCTTTTGTCAATATACTGTTTCATTTTCTCTTGTGATAGCCATTATACTTGTGTGCATCTGGAGTTAGTAAAAAATGGTTTCGTGTCCGTTTGGGTTATTTATGTAACAATTCGCAATTTCAGGTTAACTTTTATTCCCGAAAATTTTACTATTCACTTTTTACTATTCACCTTTTACTATTCACATTTCACTATTCATCTCAGAAATTTTTATTTCATATTCTCGTAAGTTAAACTATTTTAACGATAATCCGAGAGTTTGACGCTCGTCGGATCATTTCTGCAAAAATCACAAAGCCGTGTCCGAGATTTACTTTTAGGTTTAAACATCCTTCCATCATCCCGATATATCCATAAAACGTCATAAACAATAGAAATATGATTTTCTATCATTTTATGACAATTCCAAAAGTTTTGGAATTTTACTTTTTCCAGTTCAGCGTTTTACGCGAATTACGCGTTTTAGACCCGTGTTTCCAGTTTTTAGCAGGGTTTTAGCACCCGATAGATCCTACCACTCATTTTATATTTTATTATGGACTATATGGACATGTTTAACAATACTTTCAAATTCCATAATTTTACGACACCCGGTTTTACGTTTTGAGGCTTAATCATTTACGATCGGCATTTCCCGGAGTCAAAACTCATCTAGTAACTTGGATAATATCATCCAATGCACACCTCACCCCCCCTTATCCATGTGAACCGCCCTAGGAGGGGGGATTCACACTATGTGGCTCAATTTCATGAATTTACCCTTAAATCAACACTTATTTACAACTTGGTCACCAAGTTTTAGTAATTTCCTAGCACTTTCCTAACCTCCTCATTTTGGACTATAAATAGCCCCTCTCCCCCCTTGTTATGCCGTGCACCTCCACCACCATAACCATCCATCCTTATCTTTATTTCCTTCTAATTTCTTGCAAGGTTCAAGTGCTTCTTCAAGTAGAAACCCTAGTTTGATCATAAGTTACCAAAAATCTTCCAAACCCTAGAATACTTGGTGATTTCTCTTGAGTTTAAATCCACTCAATTCACCTCAACCTTCATCATCCATCTTTCAAGAATACCAAGGGTAGAAAGGTTGCATGAAGTGAAAAGGGTTGAAGCAAGTCTATCAAAGTCCATTTCCTTACTTGTTACTCCTTTCTTTAATTAGAAAGCCAAAAGTTGTAAGCCAAACCCTAACATGTTTCTTGTTAATTTATCATGTTCATATCATTTACATGTTATTCTTGCTATATTATGTCTTGTATTGATGTCCATGATGTATAAAAATGAGTAAAAGATGTTGTTGTAATGGATTGTTAAGTTAAGTTATTAAAACAAGTAAATTAGTGAATTTGTTGGTATAACCTGATCAAAATGGTAAAAATATGATATTGGATTATTACATAATACAGTAGAGGACTTAACAAGGAAACCATAGCAATTTGAAACACCTAAAACGAGTATACGAGTCAAAAGTTACGCCGATTTGAAGTTACCAAAACTTTCCGGCAAAACTGCCAAAATGTTTCTGTGACAGAATAGAAAACACGCAAAAAGAGGCCTTTCTGGTCCGTTTCATGAAAAAGTTAAAACACGAAAGTTGTCCGGAATCACGTTTTCCTTCAGGAATAGAGAGGCTCGAGCCTTGAAAACACTTTCTGAGTAAGATATTTCACAATTTCTTAACAGCTATTTACATATATATAAGTCACTATATATTGGTTATACTTTAAAAAGGATCAAGAGGTCTTATGACCAATAATCAAGACCACCACCATGGCTAGAGCCGAGGTTGAGTCTCATGACCTTGGAACAAGGACCAAAGGTCATGGCTAGGCCATGACGAAACGACCATAACAACTTACATAGGCGTAAACATGAAACAATGAATTAGGCGATAACATGAACAAGCAATTTGGATCTACTTCACCTAAGAGGAAACCATGAGATATTACCAAGAGAAAATGGTCATTCAAGACTTATGAAACTACCCCTAATAACAATCTTCATGTACTAATAAACTTTCCTAAGTTTATTCAAATATCGGACATGTAACTTTTCGGATCAAAACTTATATCTATATATTTTATCAACTACTACGATAGTAGGGAGCCTCATGTGAGGAGTTCATTATGTAAGCCGTCGAGATGAGTTGTGGATTTACGAGTTAAAGTGTCCTAGCTCCTCGAACGCTTACTAACATGACTTCTGAAATATGTCAGCCCGAACGGTAGTAAACGATATACAAAACATACATGTTCATGAATCTTTTCTTTCAAGGACATACAATATACATCATACCACATCATAGACTAAATGCAAGATATATATATAGGCACTCCGTTATATTCATTACTCCGATCCTAAGCCGCAACATTCTATTATAGGTTGCTCGTAGAAACCTTCACGATTCAACCGTTACATTCATTACTTGCTATCTTACTTAAGGTGAGTTCGTAGCCCCACTTTCTATTGTTTAACTATTTTACAAACCCATGGGGGGAATACATGCTATTATTTTTCTACTCGAACACAATGCTTTCTAATGTATGCTTCACGACGATGTTTTATTATCACTAAGTAACGATTGCCATGTTCGAAGTCCCTATATCATGAACCATTAGTCACTACCTTTAGTGAGCGCGAATATTGTGAATAGATCTATTGGGATTGACGAATCCCATTTGTGTTGAACAACGATGAGTTCACACAAATGCACTATATTTGAGATTTAGCGGTATAACGGCAAAAGTACCTTGATAGGGCTTCTATAATGCCAATTTTGTTGGTTCGATGTTAATGTTTTGGTTGCATGAGCTTAGTGAAATAAATAACGATTTTGTTTTCTAACTATGAGTGTGAGTCTATAGCTCACACTACGATTATTGTGTTCAAACGATTTAACTAAACTCTACGAATTCCACTCAACCTTTGTGTTGACCTCTCAAGCATGTATTTCAGGTTCATGACGATCAAGGATGGTACGGAAGGGCACGGATACTCAAGAGGGCTATAACTTTTATTATCATTCAAAACTCATTAATCTAAATTGTAAACATGGAACCATCTGGGACCTCATTTTGTAATCTCTGATATTTATATAATTTGAATGATAAATCTTTTAAAACGACTCAATTGGAGTTCGTTTTCTATTATTGTGACTATTGTGCCGTCAAGTAACACCCAGTTCGAATTCCGCTGCATCCATGAATTGGGGGTGTTACAATTTATTTGACCCATTTTGTTTCTAGCTAAGTTTTCAAAGCTTATCCGTTAGACTTGTTAATTATAAAACCGAATTCAACCAATTTTTATGTTAATGAGTAGCATATCAAGATCTATTATATGTCCAAATTTGCTTAATCATACACATTGTAGTGTTTCTTTGGCCGCAAATTAAAAGACAGATTATTAGGAAAATTAATCACTTGTATAAAAAATCATACATGCGAGACAACAAGATGCCAAATACGATTCTCATCATCATCATAACTGAAACGATGGGAATGAATAAGCGAGTACCCTTCAGAAGACTCACTTACTCGTTCATGATTATGTGAATCCCACTCGAGTCATCTCAAACTATTGAAGTCAAAAAGCAATGTGGTCAAAGCATGTGAACGAATCCTGTGGTTAAGATGACACTGGCAGTAAAGGACTCAGTGGCCAAAGTATTTTGCTTCATGTGGAAGCTATGCCATTGACTTGGTATTGACTATCATTTACTCTTTGCCATTAACTTGAAATATTAGAAGGTTTTGTGTATGCATATATACATGATCATTACCAAGAATATATCATATGATTAATTTTGACGATTAAACAAGCAATAACAATGTGTCCTACTTCCTCCAAAAAACTTAGTGTTCATACGCACAATTTAACTTGTGTGCTTATGATGCTCATTTTTGTGTTAGCAAAATCCAGTGCTAATGATTTCAACAAATCAAGAGAAGCAAAAGCTTTGCATGCAACTAATTTTGTGGGGAGATGATTCATCAGATCATTGTTATTGGTATGGAATCACTTGCAACAAAGCAGATAGTGTAATTTCGATATCCGTTCACTGTTATTGTTATGGTTTTGAAGATCCACACGATCTGGGAAGTCTAGACTTCGCTTCATTTCCAAACCTTGAGGTGCTTGATATTTCTAACAGCAATCTTGAAGGAAGCATCGTGGAGCATATTGGTTTGCTATCAAACTTAACATATCTAATTTCGCTTTATAGTAATCATCTCACAGGTACATTACCTGCCTCGCTTTCCAATCTCACCCGTTTGCAATACCTTGATCTTAGTCAAAACAACTTTATTGGTCAAATTCCTTCATCGTTTGGTTCCATGGTTAATCTCACCAACCTGGACCTGAGCACCAATCAACTGAATGGATCGATCCCACCTGCACTTATAACTAACTTGCATAAGCTTAAATCGTTGAACCTGAGTAATAACAATCTTGATGGTCCAATTCCCTCAAGTTTTGGCAGTCTAAGCCAACTGCAATTTTTAAACCTTGCCATGAATTCTATCAGTGGGCCTATTCCCCTAGATATAGCATATTTGAGGAAGTTGGGACATTTAGACCTTCATCATAATTGTCCTGTGGGTGCTATTCATCCAGAATTTGGTAGGCTCTTAAGTCCTTCTTACCTTGATTTATCATCAAATCAGTTGTCAGGTAATGTGTCACTAGCTAATCCCTGTTCTCTTTTATATCTAAACCTTGCTCGGAATCTGATGACGGGCGCTATCACAAGTGTGCGTGGTTGCAGAAATTTAGAATACTTGGACATTAGTGGTAACCATTTTGATGGAAAATTACTTAATTATTACGACTTCCCAAATTTATTGTTTTTAAGTAAGTTTCAGAATCTGACAAATGCACTATCAGAAACAAATGAACATAAGCGAAGAAAACAGCACGTGCCGCGTTTAACCGTTTTCTTCCCATTATCATTGTACTTTGCTTCATGGTGGGTGCATATTTCTTTTACAGTCGTAAAAAGGCTACCACACAGAAACTACAGCCTGAAATCACAAAACATGGAGATGTGTGCACAATAATGAATTATGATGGAACAATTGCATATGAAGATTTCATCAAAGCTACAGAGGATTTTGACCTCAAATACTGCATTGGAACTGGTGGCTATGGTAGTGTTTATGAAGCAAAGCTGCCTAACGGCCAAACATTTGCTTTGAAAAAACTTCACCAGTATGAAGCTAAGCAACCAGCATTAGATCAGAGCTTCAAGAATGAAGTCCAAGTGTTAACCAGCCTAAGACACAAAAGCATTGTGAAACTCTATGGGTTTTGTTTGCATAACAAATGCAACTTCCTTGTATATGAATACATGGAAAAAGGGAGCCTATTTTGTGCATTAAGTGACGATGAATTGGCTGTTGAAGTGGATTGGATGAAGAGGGTAAACATAATCAAAGATGTTGCCCATGCTTTAGCTTACATGCATCACGATTGCAATCCGCCCATCGTTCATAGAGACATATCGAGCAACAACATTCTTCTAAACTCGGAAATGGAAGGATTTGTTGCTGACTGTTGATATAAATAATTGACTGAAAACATTATTCATATCTTCCGATATCTCTATGTTTTGATAATCACAAAACTTAAACTAATCAAACCAAAGATCATGACGTAAACATGTATTTAGTAACAAATAATCACTTTCACCAACTAATCACTTAAGGTATGAATAAACAAAGTGTTTAGTGCAATGTATGATCAAAGGGGTATTTAATTAACTAATACAAAGTTTATTTAATTATATAATCTTATTATATATTTTTGAAAAACACTTTTGGTAATAAGGAAAAATGTTTTAATCATACTAAATATATGATTTCAAATATTTAACCAAAATCAGTTAGTTTTTCACCAAATAAACTTTCCCCACTAAAAGACAAAGTTTCTGGCCGTTACAGTTGGGCGGCCCCCTTAATTATAAGGGGCGGTCCCCTTAATTTTAAGGGGGCCGGCCATGCTTTAAGGGGACCGGCCACGCTCCTCTGTCAGAAACTTTTGCCTATAAATACCACCTTAAACCTGGATTTTTTCCCCACCTTTTTGCACTAAAACTTTCTGTTCTAGATCTTCATTTCAATCCTAAAAATCCTTTGATCATTCATTTCATAAGCCTTTGTTTCCAAGTGATCCAAAGCCTCATTCTTTCAAGTGCAAAGAGAAGAATACTTCTATTAGAAGTATTACAACTTAGTATCATCTTGCTATCTAAGTTGTTTGTTTATATTTTCTTGTATATCTCTCATACTTTGGTGAATAAGGTGTATGTATTAGTTAACTAGATTTAGTTGAAGAATCTAGAATTGTTGTAAGTGTGAAGTGTAACTTGAAGTGAAGAAGAAGGGTTAGATAGTAGTGGTGATAGGAGATTGGAGCAACAGGAGCTTGTAGTGAAGAAATTAAGGTTCTCTAGTGGAGAAGACTAGAAGACATTTGTAGATTGAAGTTGTGAAGACATTAGTGACTTGAAGGTGTCAAGACACTAGTGCATTTTAGTTGTGAAGATATTAGTGACTTGAAGGTGTCAAGACATTAGTATTTTGAAGGTGTGAAGAGAATAGAAGATTGGTGTGTAGAAGATTGGTGTGAAGAAAATAGTAGATTGGTGTGAAGATTGGTGTGAAGATTGGTGTGTAGATTGGTGTGAAGATTGGTGTGAAGATTGGTGTGTAGATTGGTGTGAAGATTGGTGTGTAAATTGGTGTGTAGATTGGTGTGAAGATTGGTGTGTAAATTGGTGTGTATATTGGTGTGTACGGTTTTCTCCGCCATAAAGGAGGTCTTTGATCTAGTGAAGAAAACTCTCGAGTAGGTGACTCGGGGAGTGGAGTAGGGCAAGGAAGGTGTCCTTGTAGCCGAACCACTATAAATCCTTTGTGTCTCGGTTTGATCTTTCCATCTCTCACTCTTTGATTTATTACTTACTTGCATTTCACACATAGTCATAATTGATAGTATTGTGCATATGTTGATTTCACATAAAGATCAAACTAAAATCCATTCATAAAAACTAATCTTACAAAAACCAATCTAGTACATATAATTATATCTATACACTACTACACATATATATGCTTACATAAAATATATGAAATTGTACATTCTTTCTTAACACTATACATAAGCATTGTATATATAAAACCTTTAATAAATCTTGTATTTATACTTTTGTAGTTAAGTGTTTTGAAATTGTACATTATATATAAGTAGTATTTATACAAAATCATAAATTAACTTGTATATATATTTATGTATTAAAGTGATTTGAAAGTTTCATCTTAGAAACTATCTTTTATAAAATAAGCAAAACGAAAAAGACGTAAAACTATTCAACCCCCCCCCCCCCCTTCTAGTTTTCCACAATTGGTACCAGAGCCACGTCTAACAAGATTTTTAAAATATACTGTATTTTAAAACTTGTAACGATCTATGGAATTCGAAAAATATCTAGAAGGAGAATTTACGCAAAAACCACCATTATTTGAAAATGATCATTTTCTTGAATGGAAAAATAAATTTGAAAATTATGTGAAATCAATAGATCTTGATCTTTGGCATATTATTTCAATTGGTGATCTTAAACTAACCAAAATGGATTTTGAAAATCAAAATAATAATTTTCAAACAAAAATTGATAAAAACACTAAAGCCAAATTACTTATTTTCAAAACTCTACCAAAAGTCAAATATGAAAGATTATTTCATTGTAAAACGGCAAATGATATTTGGAAATGTCTTTTAAAGATTCACCAAGAAGAATGTAAAACCAAAGATGATATACTTGATATTGCACAAGAAATAGTCAATCCAGAAAATTTAGTAAATAAATATTTAGTTGAAATAAACACATGTACTACTAGTTCAAATGTGATCATTGAAGGTATCTACAACGAAGAATACATGAACCAAATCCAAAGAAAGAGCGTGAATAAATCATGGTGCAACAAGTGCAAAGAAGACGATGATAACACGGCTTATGAGAATATTCAATCTAATGAGAACACTAGTATTGATGCATGTGAGGAATGTACAACTACAAAGAAGGTACAATCCAAAACTAAACATTTTTGCTATGATCAATTTATATTAGAATTTTCAAAAATGGAAAATAACTTCAAACATTTTTGCAACATTGACTCAAAAATTAATTTTAAAAATGAATCTTCAACATCCGCTGAAAATAATTTTGAAAAAGAATTAATTTTAGAAGACATAATGTCTAAACTTGAAAGTAATATTGAAATTGATTTTGAATGTAAAAAAATTGTCAAGACTATAAACATGAAATTAAAATGGAAAAGGAAAAAGCAAAAATATTGGCAAAATTCGAAAATAGTTCTAAATCTTTAAAATATCTACTTAACATTCAAAAGTCATTTTATGATAAAACCGGATTAGGATTTACGGCAGATGAGTATTTGACAAATACGTCAAAACAAATAAAATTTGTTAAACCTAGTGGAAAAATTTAGAACTATTATTATTTACATTCATTGATTATTTCTCTAGTCAAGAAAGTTATTGTTTGTTTGTTAAAACAAACAAATAATGAATTCTTGTACTTCTCGATGACATCCTCTTCATATGCATTTAAGTGCATTGGATGTTCGCTACTAATCAACTCGGACCCATGAGAATCTGGGTACCAAGCTCTCTGTCATGTGTAGGTAATTAACGATCAAAGGAACTACTACTTTTTGGATCGCTCTATTCGCTTTCTTTCATTTGATGACCATTGGTTCCCTCTGTTATGTTTCACACTCTACACATGTGTTACTTTTGACATTATGGCGGTTATCCTTGATTTTCGGCGGTCTGTGTTTCACTTTTGGGTGCATTGACTTTATGGTGTGTTCGTTACTACCTCATGACGAAGGATTCTTGTTCTACCATTCTTAATCTGCACGTCTAGTGATGATTGTTGCGACCGATAGTGTTTCTATGATCAAGACTCCTTGATCCTTAATGCATTGGGAATTTTCTTCGCTTCTTCAACTTGCTTTGGGGTAAATCTTTTTGAAGTCCTCTATTGCTCTCATAACCAATCTTAAAGAAAAGCTGGACCTGAGGTAAGTTCTCTTTTCAAAAACTTGCCTACATTACATTATATTAGAGTATGCTTCAATTAGTATATTAATATGATTTAATTTATATGTTGCTATGCTTTTAGATCATGAATACCAATATATGCATACATGACATTAGGATAATTAACCCTCTTGTTACTATGTCTATTTTTATTTATCTTAGTTTTCATCTATATTGATAATCTTCTATGATTTAAAGTAGAATACTTGCCATTTATGCTATATGATCTTACTAGTTGCATTAATAGATGTGTTATAATTAAGACTTGCTAGTAACTCAATATTACAATGTGTCTTGTATACATGCGTACATTCATATGTCTATATTGTATTCATTGATGATTTTCTTCGTCCCTTCCTATCTCATTGCATTTAGATGTTAAATGTCTACCATATCTCTTTCATATCTTTAGTTGCCATTAGAAACTATTATATGTGACAATGGGCTTAATCGATTCTCTTGAAGTGTATCTTTCACTTAAAATTTCTTGATTGTCAAAATCAAAACATCATATTTAAAAACTTCTTTCTTTGAATTAAAACCTTTCGAATATCTATTTTGTACTTTTCCAAACAACATGATTAATCATAAGCTATCATAACATTATTTTTATCTTTATCAAGATAGAAACATTTTTCTTTTTGAAACAAAACAAATTTTGTTTTATTGGGATACTAACTTGAATGTATCTCAAAATATTAAGCTTAGTATTAGTGAATCAAGTAAACTTCATATTTGGTAATCTTCGATAGGTAAATTTAGGAACTCGATTTCTTCTAAAAAGGAGAATGACTACTGGAGAATCTATTGACTAGAAATTCAATTTAACCTAACGGTTGAATTGCTTCTATGTGAGAAGTTGGGTGTGTGTAACCCGTAAAAACGGTCGTGTTTAGCCTGAATTGAGCACCACTAGTAATAGTCTCATACTCATTCTCCAACTTGATTAAATTGCACTTCCTATATATACCTAACGCTAGTTTATTTGTATGAACTTTGCTTCTCATTAGACTCATTCATTCTCAGATTTATGGGATTAAGTGAAAACTTACTTTCAAACATTGTTGAATAAAACTAAAAACATTTTGTTTAAAACAGTGTTATTATCTTCTCGTATATGTCATACACTTATGTGAAAATGACATCTACAATTTAATCAAATCACTTCATGAAAATCATGGTTTGCCCACATGGATCTTGTTTGTAACAAGTCTTGAAGTTCATATAATCATATCTTCCCACGTGTTTATCATAAGCAATCTTAAATTTGTTTGCACTAATCCTACTTACCATTATCTTCATATAGTTGCATACTTAACTAAGTTTGCTTTATTGCTTCCTTAGTTACCAAACCTAATTGAAATATTAGTAGATGACATGATTATTAGGAATTAATTGTTTACTTTAATCATTTCTATGATATCCTCTACATTCATGAATAGTATGCTCTATATTGCCTCAAGAGTTGAACTTACTTGAATCCAAATCCAAAAACACAACCTTTTTGAAAATTTCTCTGCCAAAAACCCATTTCTGGCATTCTGGGAATCACCAGATGGGCGGCCCCCTTAAATCATAAGGGCGGCCCCCTTAAATTTAAGGGGACCGGCCTCCATTTAAGGGGACCGGCCATCTGATGGTCGGGGATACTGTTTTCTTTATCACTTTTTGACCCATTTCAGCCTATACTTCCCAAAATTCACAAACATATTTTGTCCCATGCTATCCCTCAAAATTTACCTTCCTAAACCACATTTCTCATACACTATAAATACCCTCTTCCCATCATTAATGCCATCACACCCAAACATGTCATCTCCCAACAACCAAAAACCAAAGATTTCAAGAACCGCAAGGATCTCCGTCAAACCCGTTTGGAGGAGGAAACTTGATTCTTGTCATAACTCTTGTGATGTTGTTTCAAGTCAACCAACAATTCAACCTCAAACCCACTCAAATGAGTCATCCCACAACCTATCTTCCACTAATACCCTCATTAATGCTTCCTCTTTTGATGAGCATGCACAATCCCAAAACAACAATCCCAATATCTCAATCAACACTTCACATATTGCTCATTCAACAAAGGCATCATCCACTCATGAAGAAACTCTTCCACCCATATCATGTTTTCATGATTACCCAAGTTCAAACATATCTCCACCACCTAGAGTACCACCACCACTTCCTACAACCTCACATGCTACTCCAATGTTGCATGTGCAAACCTTCACCCAAGACAACTATCATGCTCCACCACCATCACCTTCCTCCGAACACTTGAAGTTTGTTGAGGAGCTAAAAGAGGCACATGAGCTTAGTGCTCTTTTAGCATTACATCTTGCTCAACGCAATTTGGATCCACCACAATCAAGCTCACCATCATCACCACATAACAAAAACCAACTTGAGAAGCATGTTAACAATTGCCCTTGTTGCATCTTCCTTCAACAACAAACCATTGCTTTGAATGAGCACTTCACTTGGATTGAGTATCTTCTTACTAGATCTCAACAAACCCCATCACTTGAGCAACATCACAACCCTCAACCAACAAACTCCACTTCAAATCCACCACCTCCAAGCTCTACAAACTCACCAACACCCATGGAACCAAGAGTTTACCTCCACTAAACCACCAAGCATTTGATATGCTTATGTTTTCTCATTTTCAAATAAAACTCCTCAACCATTTTGGGATTCAAGAAAGTTTGATGACACTTCTTGTTGGCACTATAGGATGTTCTATGTTATTTAGAATTCTATTTGTATTGCCTTTGTAACAATGATTATGGGTTGACATAATCATTTCTCTATTATTGAATGGTTTAATATATGTTTCTTATTTCCTTGTGCCATGATTATTACTTGTTAATATTATGCTATATGTATTTGCTTGTGCCATGCTTGTGCTTCTAATATTTTTCTTGCAAGTATTACTTTCTCGAAACCTTGGTGCCCTCAAACGAGGGGGAGCATACATCAAGAGGGAGTTTTCTACCCGTTTAAACTTCTCTCACGAAGCTTATTCGGCCTAACCTTTTTGATTCTACAAAAAGGGGGAGAAGTGAATGTAAACTTACTAAATACTTGTCTAAATATTAATTTTTGGATTTAATAAGTTTAGGTTTTGTAATCATCAAAAAGGGGGAGATTGTTGATATAAATAATTGACTGAAAACATTATTCATATCTTCCGATATCTCTATGTTTTGATAATCACAAAACTTAAACTAATCAAACCAAAGATCATGACGTAAACATGTATTTAGTAACAAATAATCACTTTCACCAACTAATCACTTAAGGTATGAATAAACAAAGTGTTTAGTGCAATGTATGATCAAAGGGGTATTTAATTAACTAATACAAAGTTTATTTAATTATATAATCTTATTATATATTTTTGAAAAACACTTTTGGTAATAAGGAAAAATGTTTTAATCATACTAAATATATGATTTCAAATATTTAACCAAAATCAGTTAGTTTTTCACCAAATAAACTTTCCCCACTAAAAGACAAAGTTTCTGGCCGTTACAGTTGGGCGGCCCCCTTAATTATAAGGGGCGGTCCCCTTAATTTTAAGGGGGCCGGCCATGCTTTAAGGGGACCGACCACGCTCCTCTGTCAGAAACTTTTGCCTATAAATACCACCTTAAACCTAGATTTTTTCCCCACCTTTTTGCACTAAAACTTTCTGTTCTAGATCTTCATTTCAATCCTAAAAATCCTTTGATCATTCATTTCATAAGCCTTTGTTTCCAAGTGATCCAAAGCCTCATTCTTTCAAGTGCAAAGAGAAGAATACTTCTATTAGAAGTATTACAACTTAGTATCATCTTGCTATCTAAGTTGTTTGTTTATATTTTCTTGTATATCTCTCATACTTTGGTGAATAAGGTGTATGTATTAGTTAACTAGATTTAGTTGAAGAATCTAGAATTGTTGTAAGTGTGAAGTGTAACTTGAAGTGAAGAAGAAGGGTTAGATAGTAGTGGTGATAGGAGATTGGAGCAACAGGAGCTTGTAGTGAAGAAATTAAGGTTCTCTAGTGGAGAAGACTAGAAGACATTTGTAGATTGAAGTTGTGAAGACATTAGTGACTTGAAGGTGTCAAGACACTAGTGCATTTTAGTTGTGAAGATATTAGTGACTTGAAGGTGTCAAGACATTAGTATTTTGAAGGTGTGAAGAGAATAGAAGATTGGTGTGTAGAAGATTGGTGTGAAGAAAATAGTAGATTGGTGTGAAGATTGGTGTGAAGATTGGTGTGTAGATTGGTGTGTAGATTGGTGTGAAGATTGGTGTGTAAATTGGTGTGTATATTGGTGTGTACGGTTTTCTCCGCCATAAAGGAGGTCTTTGATCTAGTGAAGAAAACTCTCGAGTAGGTGACTCGAGGAGTGGAGTAGGGCAAGGAAGGTGTCCTTGTAGCCGAACCACTATAAATCCTTTGTGTCTCGGTTTGATCTTTCCATCTCTCACTCTTTGATTTATTACTTACTTGCATTTCACACATAGTCATAATTGATAGTATTGTGCATATGTTGATTTCACATAAAGATCAAACTAAAATCCATTCATAAAAACTAATCTTACAAAAACCAATCTAGTACATATAATTATATCTATACACTACTACACATATATATGCTTACATAAAATATATGAAATTGTACATTCTTTCTTAACACTATACATAAGCATTGTATATATAAAACCTTTAATAAATCTTGTATTTATACTTTTGTAGTTAAGTGTTTTGAAATTGTACATTATATATAAGTAGTATTTATACAAAATCATAAATTAACTTGTATATATATTTATGTATTAAAGTGATTTGAAAGTTTCATCTTAGAAACTATCTTTTATAAAATAAGCAAAACGAAAAAGACGTAAAACTATTCAACCCCCCCCCCCTTCTAGTTTTCCACACTGACTTTGGAGCTGCCAGGCTGCTTGACCCTGATTTATCCAACCAAACAGTCATCGCAGGAACTTTGGGATACATTGCTCCAGGTAGTTACTTCTACTCACGCTTACACTTCTTAAGTTTAATTACGTCTAGCTAGTAGCAGCTAAACTTTGCTAACATTCTTTTTTGTCTGTGATCATTTAGAACTTGCATATAGTATGATTGTGAATGAAAAATGTGACGTGTATAGCTTTAGAGTGGTGGCACTTGAAACAATTGGAGGGAAACATCCCGGAGAGCTTCTTTCATACTTCAACTCTTCTACCAGTCATGGTACGATGTTGGAAAATATATTGGACCAGCGTCTCTCTTACCCAACAGACAGGCTAATCGAAAAGGAAATTCTGCGTGTTTGTCATGTGGCATTGGCGTGCATTCTCACAGATCCAAAGGCTAGGGCGACCATGAGAAACATTTCACATGAATTATCGCGTTGAGGATATCATGATTCAGTTTGTGTGCTGTTAACTGGACTTGGGCGGGTCATCCCAGTTCAGAATTGACCCCGTAGAATGACCAAGTCTTTATGCATGTTGGAAGTGAAGACCAAGTTTTATCTCGTAGCCATTTTTTTTCATTGTTTAGCAGTTGTAGTTTGTTATCACTTCAAGCATTGTGTACGTCCAACACAGTTCAGTGTATCTTACAGCTTTATTATATGGACAACAACCTCTATATTTCTGCGTATCTCGTTTTCAGCATAAGTGTACGTCCCAAGTCCCAACTGTATGTGTATGATAAAAAAATAATAAAGATTCATTTTTATATTCAGCCTGCAGCGTTTTTCTGTGGAATTAGAAGTGTTCTGTATAAATTGGAATGATTTTAGGGAAAAAGTCATGGAAAAAGTCAATGATCATTGTTCTTTTGCTAATTTTCATAGATGGATTGTGGCTACACTGAATGATTTTCTTGTGCACTGAAGTGGTTCCAGCTTGGATGGTAGAATTTGTTGTTTGGTAGTCCAGATTTGATGCTTCAGGAATGTCCTATGCTCAATTTCAGGAATGTAAAGTTTTGTGATTCGGGGGAAAAAAAAAATCTCGCGCAGGATCCTTAGTGGTATGGCTGTAATAACATGTAATGCTAACACATTTCAACCCTATTCTAAATTTTCTGATTATGCTGGAAGTTCATCAAATTCGGACTTTATTTTCTTCCCCAGTTTAAATTTCAGTAAATTAAAAAAAAAAAAAAAAAAAAAAAAAAAAAAAAAAAAAAAAAAAATCAAATAAGTCTTCGGTAAAGGCTGTCTATGATCTCCATTGTTGAGAAAATGTACAAACCTGGAGCCAATAATTTGCAAGACTACATTATTTGGACGACAACAACAACAACAACAACAAAAAACAAAAAAAAAAAAAAAAAAAAAAAAAAAAAAAAAAAAAAAAAAAAAAAAAACTCATCAAGAAAATATCTTTAATTTATGTTCCTTTTTTTTTTCTCATACATGGAGCCAATAATTGTTTTTAAAATATTTCTATAACAATGTGTGGTTTGTAATAAAAGCTGAAGTGCAAAGGCATTAAAAATACACGAAACAACTTAATCAGAGTATTTATTTGACGCAACACAGTTGGAAATATAGCATTAATTTTGAAAAAAGCAACTTATTTTGACTAAAGTTTCTTCTTTGCCATTGACTTGGAAAAGTAGAAGGCTATATATTATCTATACTACTTATAATGGCTCAATGGTCAAAGTGAAATGTGGAAAACTGAAATTTCAGTCAATGCCCATTTTACCCTTGTGAACCAATAAATGTAAATCAAAACTGCAAATCAAGTATTGGGGGAAAGTAATGAATGGAAATTGAAACTGCAAATCAAATGTCTGTCACCACAGCGCACAAAAAACACGCACATAAAACTCTTGCCATCTCTCCATCTCTACCAGAGCATGTCACCACCACCGCACATCACCACCATCGAACCCACGACCCAGAAAACAAACCACCTCAACATGCCACAACCATCGATCCCCACGACCCCAGAAACCAAACAACCACCGAAACCCACCCCTCAATTTTATAAAATTAGGGTTTTTTTTGGGTTTTTTATTTCAATAATTTTGGCGGTTTTGATTAACGCTTATGCTTTCTTGAAATTATGATTTAGAGTTTAATTGAATTTAAATCAAGAATTAGTTAATAGTTTGTATTGATTGAATTAGGTTTTCAATTCGTAAGATTTTAATGGAAAGATTCATGATTGAATTCGTTTGTTTTATCTCGGAAGATGGTCTCTCAAGCATCAATCAATATAAGGTAAATTGTTCGTTTAATTGAAGTAGCTTTTATTGATTTATAATTTAATGATTTTGACCTTATGTGTGGTAGCAGTTGTTCCGAATTGTGATTTTTTATATAGATGTGAATATGTTAGAAATAGTGGTTCTTTTGTGCATGTAAGTTTCGTGAAAAAAAAATATGATTTTCTATATTTTTTGGTTAAATCTGATGTGGTGGGATATATTTTAGATTCGTTTATAGTAATTGAAGCTATATTGAACTCATTTTAGGCTATATTCATATTGTGATTTGTTGTATACAAGATGTGGTAATCAATGCAAGTAACATTTTGTGGTAATCAGTAAACTAACGTGTTGCAGCTTTTGGTGCACGAGGAGATTGTCTCAATGTAAGCTATAACCTCAACAACATCACCGGTGGAAACATGGGGGACTTGGTAAAATGGGTATGCCAATTCGTAAAGGTAATATTGTGTTTAATAGTTAAAGTTTATTGCTTTTGTTGGTTTCATTTGATATTTAGTTTCTTGATTATTTTTTTGTTTGTTTTTAGATTTTTTGTTTATAAAAAATTATGTTGTAATTCCTTTGTCTCCATTGCTGGCATCTAAGTTTGTAGGTGGTCTACCTGAGTAAATTGCAAGCAGGTATAGTTGATAATTGAAGCCTACGGTATGTGTATGCATACCTTTCACTATCGTCCGCAATGTCGGTAAATTTGTACCAACTGCTGCTTTGATAAAATTGGCTTAATAAGAAATAAGTCAAATGTGTTCTTATTGTAAATACTAAAATTCTAACAAATTTGTTATGGTTTCAAGGTACTAAAAGTCATGAATATGTGAAAGTTTAGGCTACTAAACCCGACAGTCTGCTCATAAATTTTTGTAAAGGAATTTTTCGTATGAACACATACTATACAAGTTTTGTATGTAACAACTATGGCCCAACACTCATTACTGAATGGTCCGTTTTACGGTGTCGTTATTTAAAATGAACCCAAAAAATTGTTCGTCTATTTTAACGGTATGGTATCTTGAAACACAGTTGAACTGTTCCAGGAATGTGTTGTTGTTCAAAGTTTCAACGCGTCGACTATTCGTGCAATTACCATGTATGCTGTATTTTGCTAATCGTTCTTCTTCTGTTTTGTAGAAGGAAGAGCCTTTGCTGCTGATACAACAGTTCCAGTTAAAGCAACTCCGGTTTGTGGATTGCTGGAGCATTTGTGTTTCCTTTGATATTATTAAACACATGTGACCGTCAGGAATGCTTAGATGGTAAGAGACCTTACAACAAAACCTACATATAGATATCTGCTAATCTTTACATGGTAAGAAGCTGGCTAATGTTAATCGATTTAGTTTTCTTTTATGTACTGTGGTGGTACAACTAGGTAGATGCAGTACTTTATACTTCATTAAGGAGACCCAGTATTTGCTAATATCTTGCATACATTGTGGTTCTGATGGTTTGCATTTCAACGTAGTTTGCTAACTTCTTAACTGAACTTAGCTACCGAAAGTAAGTTTGTCAGTCTTTGAAAACATTTGTCGTTTTTTTTGAAAATATCATTTTATGCTTTTTATGTGCTTTAGATTTATATGTTCTATTTTAAACTTATTTTTTATTTTGTTTTATATATTTTGCAGCTATAAACAAGGATGCCAAATCCCTATGAGGACTAAAGGGTATTTTGCAGGAACGCAAGTTTGTTCTAATTTTATTTGCACTGCACATTTATAAGGTGAAAAATACCTTTAGTGAAATAGTGTTTGGATTTGCTTATTTCGTATAAAAAGACAAGATTTTTCTAAAAATCCTCAATGTAAGCCATGAAGTTTCTTTAAATTGTTACAGGAAACTATGGACAGATGTTTATGAGGGCGCGGTAAGGAACACATAAACGAAGTCAAAGATATTGATCACATATGTAACGGCTACGGTTACGATGGTTTATCCTAAGTTTGTCGCGGTTGAACAGAAGAAGATTACTTCTATTAGTAAGTCTGATGGTATGCATGTGATTATATGGATGAAAGTATTACTATTTCTTTATCCATTTTTTTGTAGTAATTTACATATTTCTGAAACTTCTTATAGAGTGTGTATTGGATTGCTTATTGGAATAACTACTTCTTTTTATTGAATGTATTCAAAGCTATGTGTTAAAATCTTCTTTTAATATTTTTTTATCTTAGAAGGATATGATTGGTTGTGTTTTTAGTGAACTTGGGTTGGTTCAAGGGGTGGGTTCAAGGGGTTGGTTCAGCGGGTTGGTTCTGTTGGTGGGTTCAGTGGGTTGGTTCAGTGGGTTGGTTCATTTTAGCTTCTGAATTGGGTCACTTTGGGCTTAAATATTGGGCAGCGATTGGTATTTCGGGCACATCAAGTGTCGTTACTCTTAGGTACAATATGTGTACAACATCTCCACATCAATGAATTTGCAATGACCAGATTACCAAACTGTTTAAACCATTAAGTGCAAATATGTGTAGCTGAGCAATGTTATTCGTGCAGACGACAATTTCTTTAAAAGTGTTGACTACACAATTGAAGTCTTTTTTGTCGCTTCTTTTCGCAATGAATCTTTAAGTTTGCATGGTGACAAGGAAGTTGATCTCCTTCTTCCTGGTACTTGAAGGTATGTATGAGCTGCTCTTAATTGTTTTTCACTATTCTCTTAAAAGTCTAAAATGTAACCATCACTACTGTAACAAAATGACACAAACTTGGTCAAGTTTAGATTCAGATGGTGAGTTTTAATCGGGTGTCAGTTATTTTTTCAGATTACGGGTACAGCTATACGTGGACATGCCAGCCCAGGCTAACCGCAAGGTTTCACAGATATTTCGGGTTCAGCACAAGTTGAACTTTTTGAGCTGTACGATGTTGTTCTATTCTTGGCGTAATTGGTATACTACAGGACCACAATATGATACCATACGCTATCCACAACATATGTATGTGTTTGCAATTCATCATTTTGTAAATCTAAAAGCAGCCCATTTGATAAAATGATTACAGAATTAATGGGTTGGTTTTAGTTTTTCATTTGTTTGATGTTTTCATGGTTAAAACTTTTGACTTGGTTATGTATGAACACACACTGTTCACTTACATGTATGCTTTTGCAATCAATAGTTTTGCCAATCCAGAAACAACCCAATTACTATATCGATTATATAACATATGGGTTGATTTTTGTTTTTCATTCTATTGGTGTAATAGTGGTTAAAGATTGGAAATTAATTCAAGATCATGATGCCAATGTTGTAAGAATGGGCTTTGAGAATGAATTGTAGTTTCTTGATAGTGATTCATACTGATTGCTTTGAAATGGATTTTAGTTTTGAAATTTTGCCATATTTGTTTCATCTTTGGCACATAAATAGTATGGTCAAAGTTAGTACTTTAATATACAAAATTCACAAAAATAGTTTAATATCTTAGCTCAAAAGTAATTTGGATTATAAGATGCTTTTGTATTGAAAAGTGATGGGAATTGCAAACATTAACAAATTTATTTGAACAATCAACAAAGAATTCTTGCGGCGTGTTATATTTACGAAAACATAAACAAATTCACGCGAAAACACTTAAAGAGCACATTTGTGCGTAGCACGGAAATTTTCATTTATATTTGTAATGCAAACTCAAACCTTAAACACATTATAATGCAAACCATATTATATTTGTAATGCAAACTAGCTCATGCCTTGGCAATATAAATGAAAATTACAGTAGGTCATTAGTTTGCATTACAAAAAAAGCAAATCTCCAAAAATAGAAGTTAGACGTGATTGCGTCAAACACAATATGTGATGTTACTGAAGGTATACTTTTGTACATGTTGGTCCCATAAAAATTACTAAATAATTATGGACATGTTATTTTGTTTGAATGAAGTTCAAGGCCTACATTTCTTACCACACATAATAAGCTTGGGATTTTATTTAACCTATAACTATTCTTAAAAAAAATCTTAAGCCAGTATCTTAGAAAAAAATAATTTTCCGAGTATATATTGGTGTGCAAATCATCTCGTATTTATGTGAGGCATGTTTATTTGGTTGGTTTGATGTGCGTCCATTAAGTCATTAGTACATGTAGTCTTATTTGCAGTTCAAAATGAAAGAGGATAAACATAAAAAAGTAGTGGGATATGATATGAGCTGGAACAAAGTGATGCTCTACACATATCCAAGAAGAGATTTTCCTAGATTCATTCTAATCCCATTTGAGCTAAAATAATTTCACTTTGAGCTGTTTGATTTTACAATGATTGCTCACAAGAATCACTAAGAATCACTGAAGGGGTGTTGTATTAGCTCTTTCAGTAGGGTTTATGAGTTTATTACTTTGGGCTTGTCTGGAACGAAGCTTTTTGAAAGATTTTAGAGCTACTAGCTTTTTGTTTAAAAAATAAAGCTCTAACTAAAAAAGAAACTTTGTTTGGATACACAAGTTAAAGCTTTTATCTCTACTACATATTCTATATTCTCTACTACCTATAATGGGTCTATGTAATTTCTTGAATCTTGAAAATTCAAGGATTATTATTGTTAACACTGACAACACACAGTTCACCATTTACTAGATGAGTACCTGTTAATAGCAATGAGATTTATAGCAGCATATAGTTATAATGGTATTTAGATTAAGTGTTCTATGTAACTAACATATCACTATAACTATTTGGCTGCTAGAAATAGACACAATAAATCTAGATATCACTATAACTATCTGCCGCTATAAATCCCGTTGCTATGCACGGGTACTCGTCTAGTCTATAGAAAATATATATTCTGATTTTTCACTAGTTCATTCAAAAAATCTTACTTTTCATATGCAGTTTCACTTATATGCTTACAATGCTCTTTTTCGTGTTATAAAAAACAACTGCTATTGATTTCAGCAAATCGTTAGAAGGAAAAGCTTTGACTGCAAAGAATTGGTGGGGAAGATAGAAATGCTTCTTAAAATCATTGTACTTGTGACGACTTCATGTATATTTCAATAAGTAGTATATAGCCGCAAATGCTTTAACACACTTTCATAACTTCAATTCGTATATGATTGGTTAAAAATCAATTATATTATATATATGAAGTATATCGAGGAGATCCGCAAGAAATACGGATCACCCGAGTCGTATCCGTACGAAGGTGAATAGAATCAAAGAATATTGATTCGTGCAAATCGTGTAGTGAAAAGTGATTAAAGTGAAAATTTTGATCAAGTAATTCAAATTATAACAAACAAACACAAACTATGCAAATTGTACAAGCTAGGTATGCACTAAAGTCAAAAATGTAAAAACGAAAATTCAAACGCGAAAATTAAACGTAACGTACGAAATAAAACGTAACTTTTTAACTAAAAATGATCTTACAAATGTGAACTAATTTTCTAAAAATCTTAAACTAATAAAAAGAATTTCCAGAAAAATAAAATTATTTTTTTGACTTTTCTTTTATTTTCTATGAATTTATTTATATTTTTGTATTTTTAAATGAATTAAAAATAAAGGAAAATAGAAAAATAAAAGGGAAAAATGTAAAATATTTTCTGAAAAATCTAAAATATTATAAAAGAATTTCCCAAAATATTTTTGTATTTTTTATTGCTTTTTTTATTTTTTATTGATTTTTGTTTATTAAAAAGTATATAAAAGTGATTAAAGTCAAAGAAAAATTAAGAAAAATATCAAATCAAGTCAGAAAAATCTGAAAAATTACCAGAAAATCAAAAATATAAAAATGAACTTGGAGAAAAATTTTGAAAGAAAAATAAGCTGATAAAGTGCTTATTCAATGAAAATTGCTTATCACAAGTGCTTATTTTTAAGCACTTGTGACAAATCTGATTGAAATTTAAAACAAAGTTGTATTATACTAAATTATGCTTAGATATTCCAATTCACAACTCACAAAATGCTCAGAAACTCAGGTAATATGTAATAAGCACAATGTTAAGCTCACACAATAAGCAGAAGTGAAACAAACTGATCCAGGAGCAATATTATCATGCACAACACTTATACTACTACAAACAAACTCAGAAATGGCAATAGAACACAAGTACAAGCTCAATGATGCACTAGCAGGCATCAATTTCAAAACAGCTTTTCTGTCTTACTAGCCTAACTTCCAAACAGATTATTCTTAATCAAATAAGCTCTAATATGAAATCCTAGTGCAAAAGCTCAATTATACAACTAAGCATCTAAATCAACAAAGTGTCAAATCAGAATCAAAGTTTTACTACTCTAAAATAGCTAAACATCTGCAACTAGTTGAACAACAAAACTGGTGGCAATTGACTTTTATGATGCAACTATAAGTTTGACCTAATTCACTTTTATAAACTAATTCCTACTTCTAATCAGTTGTATTAAGCTACAATTACTCTAGTATAAGCTATCTCTTACTACAATGCAACTATTAGCTTTATTTAACTAACATATTAACACTAAAACTAAATGTGTATGCAATTTTCTTCTAACTTTGACTTTTAATGAACTATACTTATGTTTTTATGATTCAAAACTCTATTATTATACTAAATGAACCTATATGAGACGGAGATTTAGCAATACATCTTCACTACCACTCAGCAAATCATATATCCAAACACCCCCATATTATGACAGTCAAACAACAATTCAGTGAAACAGCTCTTATATCTCCAATCTATGCATCCATAACAGTCTCTTATCACTTTATGAATCAAATTAAACAATCATAAGCCACTAGATTCAACAGTATTGCACAATCACTAATCCACTACAAAACAGATGCTCAAACAAGTCTAATGAACACACATCTACTAACTATAACCAATAAGCTATAACAACTATCAATTCAGACCTACAATAACAATGAAACTCAAATTAAAACAAACTAAATCTCAGAAATAACAACAATTCCAGCAGCTATTATCAATGAAACAGTGAATCAAATGCAACCATAGAATCAAGTACTTACAAAATTTTTTAATCCAGCTTGAAAAGGATTGATTCACTATGCTTGCCTATCTTTATGATAGACAGAAACCTTCCAAATCTGTTTCCACTTATCCCAATCTCCACAGAAATCAATGGATCAAAACACCTTTGACTTTAGTTGACTGAATAAATCACTTGTGATATTTTGAAATGAGATCAAATCCACAACAAGTTACAGAGCTTTTAAGAATTTTATAGAAACTAAGTAGCTTATTTGAAAGCTTATCTAACAAATTGAGAACTTATTTTTTTAATTTTTATAATTTCCTGATTTTTTTTATGAATTTTTGATGATAATGAAAACTGAATTACCAAAATAAGAATGATAAAGCTAATTGATGAGGTGAAAAATGAACCGTTTTTAAGGGGTCATTTAAGCCCGAATTTGAATTTATTTGATCAAATATTTCCCTAAATCATTCCTTTTGTCATTTTAGGTACTTTTGGAGTGAAATCTGGAAAATGAAGCATCTTGGACGTTTTTGGAGCATAAAAGTGAAGAAAACGGCAAAGTCTTAATTTTCCTTGCTGGGAACAGTACCTGACGGCGTCACTTGATCCTTAATGACGGCATCAAGAGTAATACAAGAGGTGGAAGTGGATGATACACGTGACGATCCAGAAAGTTTTGTACTAAGGAGATGACGGCGTCACCATAGGCTGTCATGGTCCAAATGTTAGTGACGGCCCAGAACAATTTTACACATGACGGCGTCAAAAATAGATCTAGGCAATCCGATTTCATTATGGGCGGCAAGTTGACGGCGTCACAAATTTCTTCATGACGCCGTCACCCTGTATAATCTATATATAGTTTTCCAAATTTCATTCATTAGTGTGCAACTTTGAGGGAAAAACCCTAGGACGAATTTTTCCAGCTTTTTCAAGGGTTTCAACCCTTTGAACTTTTCATGTCAATTTGAGATAAGTAGTCTTTCAATTCAATCAATATGTCTATGTGTTGCTTGAATATATCTTACACTTGTCTTCAATTTAACATGCTCGGCTAGATCTCTTTTGTGTTTGCTTAGATGTAGTGAAACCTAGATGTTAATTATGGGTTGATTGTTTGTTTATAGTTGTTACGGATGATTGTATTCGATGTTAGGCTTAAGAAAACTGGCAGACTTCCATTGGTAACATGTTTGAACGTTTTAAGAAACATGATCAGAGGTGTACTATGATTTTTGGTTGTATTTAATGCGTAAGAATATTCTAATGATCCCATGTTAGGAGCTTCTAACGGCTCGACATAGGAGTGAAGTAGGATCTTATAGAGTTAGGGAATATTGTACACGGCCCTACGACTAGTAGTAAGGAATACGACCCGTCATCCATGCAATTGTAACAAACTATCAACCTGTAAAAAATATCTAGGGAGTAATGAAACCTAAGTAAACACAATTTTCCCCATCATTGTTTACACCACTAGTTTAATTAGATTTATTTTTCATTTCTGTTATTTTATTTTGATTGCATCTTTAGTTATTGGGTTAGTTGGCTAGCAACTAATTCCACCCACTCTTCCAAAACCCGAGATTTTAATTGCTTTTATAAAAATATAAAAATACAAAAAGAATCATCCCTCACCTCTAGACCTAGTTTTTAGGCTTTCTAATCCTAGCGACACTATTCCTGAGTTGAACGATCAATCCCCCGGTACTTGTCACTATACTATACTACAACGATCAGGTACACTGCCTGGTGGGGGTTGTAAGCTTCTCGAGATCCCTCGAGAGGTAAAGCATGGTGCGATTCCCACGTATCACTAATTGAAAGCACTGAAAGTAATTAAGAAATAAGCTGAATATATGAATGATAAAAGCTGATTAACTAAAGCAGTAACAATAAGCTAAATTTGATTAATAGAAAACTAGAATTTTATTAAAACTCAATGCATTACAAACTAAGCTAAATACAATCTAAAGAAATTTCAACATAGCTTCGCTACACTAAGACTACACACTAAAATCAGCTAAAAATGCTTCTATATATAGGAGAGGTGAGGATTGGGGTCATGGATTGCCAAGCTGGTAATCCGTGTGACCTGTGTTAGTTTGAAACCTTTCTCAGCCCTCTGATCAAGAATCAATCATCACCCATTTATTTTAGCCGTAAGATCAAATCTAGTGATGCGTCTCAACCAATCAGCTCTTGCCACGTATCATATTTGTGCTTCTTTGTGACTCTGACACCATCTGACAACCTGACACCCTTCTAGAAACCATGCAATTTTACCCAATTGCTCTTAATGACTGTTAATTTGCACTGGTGATTTTTATTTTTGGGTAAAAGGTCAACGACGCGGTAAATATATTACTCCAAAAATCATTTAAGTACAACGGATATGGGTGAATCCCATATCTCAGCCCGTTACATAGGCGAAAAGCTTATATAACAAGATACTTCCTATTTTCTAAACAGGAAAACAAAACAACTAACCACATGATAATAAAAAAAAACTCTAACAAAATATAAACTACTTCCTACGACCTTGGAGATTAAAGCCATACATGGCATTAAGAGCATCCAAATTCCCAGGAAGGTCATAAATTTGCTTCGTATAATCATCATAGTCATCAAACTCATCTTCACGCTCATGACCACCACCAAAAAGATTTGCTAATTCGTCGAACGTGTTAAGAACTTCATCATCATCACTATCAGAAACCACAACATCACCCACCTTTGAAAATGGGTTATCCCTCTTAGTGGAAGAGGTAGACGGAACATGATGACCATCATCATCCACAAGAGTAGCTTTCCCATCAATAAGTAGCTTTTCAAGCTTCCCAATTTTCTCAACTATAGGAGTAGAACCAACTCCCTTTGTTCCCATTGAATCACTCATAAGTGGTTCTTGTTATGCATTATCGTTTAACGACTCATCCATATTAACTTCCATTGTACGACGAGAATCCACATCCTTGTTGTTGTCAATAGTAGGACCACCAAAAGCATCCGTATCATCCATATTAAGAGCATCAAACTGGTTTGATGTAGAGATCTCCGTTCCACTAGAACTAGCCACATCAGAAGTCTTCTTCTTAGTGCCATCCACTTTCTTAGGTTCAGGAGGAGTCTTTTTGGGTTGATATTGAAATTGCTTACCCATAACAGGTTTAGTATACCCTCCATGACCTGAATTTGTAGGACCTCCTTGCTTACCCTTTTTCTTTTTAGTAACTGTCTTGAAACCGTCATTAGCAGGCTGAGCAACAGGTACAACAACTTTTGGACACTCAACCATAGTATGACCAAAAATCTTACACTTGTCAATTGCACGGGTGATTTGTAGGGTTTATGTTATCTGGGTAAATGGGTAATTGGGGGGCGGGAATGTGGGTAATATTATTTTATCCCTGTTTGACCCATGTTTTTTACTTTGACCCGTATGTTGACTCATTGGTGTTGTGGACCGGGTATGGGATGGTTGGGTATGGGCCTTGGTTTTGTTTGGGCTCTTTGTATTATTAATTGGATCAGGCATGTGTGGTATTTTCATATTTTGTAACAATAAAAATCAAGGACCAATTCTGTATTTATTGAAACTTTGAGGACTGATCTTGCCTAAATTCCAAATTAACTTTCAAGGACATATTATGACCATTATGATTCCCCAAGGATTGACTTTGACTTTTTCTTCAATAATTTCCAAGAGGGACTGAATGTGTTCATTTCCAAAGTGCAGGGACTATTTCTGTCATTTCTTCAAACTTTCTCAAGAAGGATGATTCTTGCAACTCTTCAAACTCTAGGGATCTCACTTGAATTTTTAAGCTTAACTTGATTACCAGCATTGACTTTCTGACTCGTTCTACTCTCGTGCTCGTTTTTGCCGGGTTTTTGTTTGTTTTTCGTCATTTGACGAGATATCCATTCCTTCACATTCACAATCACAAAAACATGTTTTCTTTGGATTTTTTGGTTAGTTTTTGGATTATTAAGTCCTATTTTAGCTCAAAAAAAGTGAGTGAATAAGCACTCACTAGTATATCATACATATATTTTGGACCTACTGTTTGTTGAATACGAAATGAGATGGACTAAGCATGTTTCATATAAAACATTCATGACAAAAATATTGAAACAATATATGTTGGGAGAAATCCAACAAACCGGTTACTAGAGCGGAACCATGAAACAAGAACTACTCCAACAAGACCTCGACAAAGGGTTATGATCCCTTAATGCCGAGTGGCACCAACACACACGAGATATTTTACACTCAAACGTTTATTAAACGTGAGTAAGAAAAGAATGTACAAATAAAACCTCACCCCCTCATCCCTGTTTATAGAGAATGAAGAGGGAGAAACCTAATCCTTGGTGCACAAGGATTCTACAATTGAGGAGGTTAGGAACTTTCCTAATACATGACTAACCTCCTTAAGTTTGATTTAAACTACAACTAGCCCCCTAAACTTATATCCTAACTATTACACACTAATATTCTAACAATTTCCACCTTAGTGGTAATAGTTAGATTTCTCTGATACGCATCAGCTTCAACCAGTGCTGGAACCTCGGACCGGGGACCGCCTTCGTCAAGGCACCAGTAGCAATACCCGCTACTAACCTGAGCTCAATCTTAACTCTGTAGAGAGTCCCTTTAGCCATTGACTTGGAAAAGTATAAGGTTTTTGCCTTTCGGCTTTGGGAATGCATATTATGTTGGGTAATCTTGATGGGTCACGTCATGGCTCGTTATGGGCCACGGATCAGCGGGTACAGGTCAGTATATGGGCCCCTGTATTTTTGAACAAATGTATTGATATATTCCTTGATACATCCACATTCCATTCATGCAAATCTTATGTATTTACTTTGTTAGCCTGTAGTCTATAAATAGGTAGTAAGTTTCATATTGTATGCAAGTATTCATTTTTCCTTTTTAATAACAAACCATTGAAACCCTTGCCGTTTTTATTGACGTTATAGTGGATGTGAGTCCGGGTTTAAGGAGGCTGATAACCTTCATTTGGCATCAGTTGGTTCAGTTGAAGGGGGTGTAAGCTACCTTTGATCATGACTAAATGTGACATGATTCCTAGTTCCAACACTTATCACATGTAAGATTAGTAAAAAAGGGTTAAAAAACACGAGTAATCCATTTTTTCTTTGCAAACTACCTGCCATTGTTTATGAAAAAGCAATAACAATGATAGGTTGCATAAATGAACAACATACTTGTTCATTTGTCGCATTTTAGTCATCATACTTTTTATGCATCTAAACTTATAAACTATTGGCTTCGTGATGAGGTAAAAATGAACCACTTTTAGGGGGTCATTTAAGCCCAGAATTGAATTTATTTGATCAAATATTACCCTAAATCGTTCCTTTTGTGATTTTAGGTACTTTGGGAGTGAATTCTGGAAAAGGAAGCAATTCGGACGTTTTTGGAGCATAAAAGTGAAGAAAACGCCAAAGACTTAATTTTCCATGCTGAGAACAGTACCTGGCGGCGTCAAGAGGAAGACCCTGACGGCGTCAGGAGTAAAAGTGGTGACGACCCAGTGCAAACCTGACGGCGTCACAACAAGGGCGTCAAGAGTATTTTTGGTGACGGCCTGCATAAGGTGTACACATGACGGCGTCAGACCCATATCTAGGCAGTCCGAGGAACTATTTGGCGGCGAGATGACGGCGTCAGCCCTTTGTTCTTGACGCCGTCACTTTCTAAACTCTATATATAGTTTTCTATTTTTCATTCATTAGAGAGGAACTTGTGTGGAGAACCCTAGGGCCGAACTTTGTAAACCCTAACTCATATTTTACAGTACTTTCAAGGGTTTTCATCCCTTGAATCCTTTCATAGGCTATTAAGATAAGTCTTATTTTTAATTCAATCAATATATCTATGTGTTGGTTGATTATATCTTTTACTTGTCTTGATTTCAACATGCTAGGCTAGATTTATCTTGTATTTGCTTAGATCTAATGAAACCTAGATGTTAATTATGTGTTGATTACTTGTTTATGGTTGTATTGGATGAATGATTTCAATGTTAGGCTTAAGAAAACTGGCAGATCTCCATTGTGTAACATGCTTGAACGTCTTAGGAAACATGAACCGATGTGTACTAGGTTTTATTGGTTGTATTTAATGCATGAGTAAATTCTAATGATCCCATGTTAGGAGCTTCTTAGCCGGCTCGACATAGGAGTGAAGTAGGCACTCATAGGATTGGGGAAGTAAGTACGCCACCCCATGAATGGTATTAAGGAATACAATCTGTCATCCACGCAACTATAACAAGTAATTAACGTGTAAAAGATATCTAGGGAGTAGTGAAATTTAAGTAAACACAATTCTCCCACATATTGCTCACAACTTTAGTTTAATATAGTTTATTTTCATTTTTAGTATTTTATTTGATTGCATCTTTAGTATTGGGTTAGTTGACTAGCAACTAATTCCGCCCCAAATCCTTCAAACCCGAGATTTTAATTTGCTTTCTAAAAAATATAAAAAAAATACAAAAAGAATCATCCCTCATCTCTAAACCTAGTCTTTAGGTTTTCTAATCCTAGCGACACTATTCCTAGCTGAACGATCAATCCCCCGGTACTTGTCATTATACTATACTACATCAATCAGGTACACTGCCTGGTGGGGGTTGTAAGCTTCTCAAGATCCCTTGAGAGGTAAAGCCTGGTGCAATCTCTACGCATCAAGTTTTTGGCGCCGCAGCCCGGGGAATAGTTATTGTCTAGGTTAGAATCTCTTTTTATTAGGTCTACTTGCTAGATTCCTTTCTAGTAAGATTTTTATTTTTAATTTTAGGATTTCTTTAGTCTATCTTATTTCTTCGTGTTTTTGTTCGTAACTCTTCACCACCCGACATCATGGACGATGGGAACATCTTTGAACCCGTCATCCCGCCACAACAAAACCCACCACTAGAACCTCTTAGGCCCCGAACCTTAGGAGAGTATTCCCGACCTAGCCACCAAGGCTATCGAAACACCATTGAGCTCACCGGAGCCAATGTGACCCCCTTGCGATCCGACACCATCCGGTTGGTGCAAAGCGGATGTGAATTCCATGGACTTCGTTCCGAAGATCCAAACCAACATCTCAAGGACTTCCTTAAAATCGTAGATTCTATAGACCTTGATGTTACAACTAGAGAGTCAACCCGATTACGCCTATTCCAATTCTCTCTACATGATCAAGCTAGCCACTGGCTTGAACGTTTACCCGCGGGATCCATCACCACATGGGATGATCTCACCACTCGTTTCCTTGCTCAATTTTTCCCACCGTGGAGAACTACCAAGCTTAGAAATGACATCTTGATGTTCCAACAACGTCAAAATGAAACTCTTTATGAAGCATGGACTCGATTCAAGGACTTACTCCAAAAAGTCCCTCATCATGGCATAGATCTTTGGCTCCAAGTCCAAATCTTTTATGACCATATTGATCTCTCCACAAGGCGAGCCATTGACCAAT
Source organism: Artemisia argyi (assembly GCA_030686995.1). NCBI lineage: Eukaryota > Viridiplantae > Streptophyta > Magnoliopsida > Asterales > Asteraceae > Artemisia > Artemisia argyi. The sequence continues at coordinate 200,269,122 of CM060687.1, read as the reverse complement.
CGGCCGGTGGTAAGCTACGTGATCTAAGTGCGGAACAATCATGGGAACTCATAGAATATCTTGCTCTCTATGACAACGAAAGTTGGAATGATCCCCGTTACTTGAACAAAACGGTCAAGGCAATATCTTTGCCTTCAAACAATTCTAGCACTCCCGACCGTAGGATCATGGAACTTGAGGACCAAGTCAAGTTTCTCATGAAATCTTACGAAGCTCCTAAGCCTTCAAGACAAGTGAACAAAATCACTTCTTCATGCGAATTATGTAGTGGTCCCCATGACACTCGTGATTGTGTTGAACTCCCCGGAACAGTTTTTGTGGACTACGCATCCTCGCGTACCGACGAAGCGGGAGATAAGTGGTACACTTTCAAACCCGAGCCAAACCCCTACGGTGATTCCTACAACCCCTCTTGGAAAAATCACCCAAACCTTAGGTGGAAACAAAATCAAGCCAATTCTTCCAATCCACCTAATCATTATCAACCAAACGGTCCACCCTCCAACCGTACTTTCAACAACAATCCTTCTAACAACTATGGTAGTACCAAAAATCTTGAAGGATTGATATCTAAGTTCATGGCATCTCAAGAAGCTCGCATATCCAAGTTTGAAGCCGATTTCAAACAAAAGCAAAGCTAGATGACCACCAAAATTGACACATTGTTGAAAGTTCTCAATGACCGAGAAATGGGAGCACTCCCAAGCGACACGGTCAAGAATCCGAAACTAAACGTTAATTCCATATCATCAATTTCGTCACCCACTTCTTGTCCGCAATACTACTCGGTTAAATCAACGAGCACGTGTTTCAAACAAAACCAAATTCTTCAAAAGGACCAATCGAATAAAACACCCGATATAAAACCGATCAAAAGCATAGTTGAAACACCTCCCACGTAAGACCTTGATGATGAATTCAAGGAACTTCACCTTGAACGCCCCGTCATTGATGTCTTAGCCCGTGCTCCCTACTATAGTGCCCTCCTAGAAAAGTATGAGAATTTTAAACTAGGTAAAAATGGGACCGCCTTCGTTCAAAACAAGTTGCCTAAAAAGCTTGATGATCCGGGTATATTTGTTTTGCCTTGTAAGATAGGAAGATCCGAAGCTTTCGACACATTAGCCGATTTTGGGTCAAGCCTAAATTTGATTCCCTTATCCCTTTTCACCACTCTCAAGCTAGGAAGGTTAGAGGAGACGGAGGTATTGATAGGTCTAGCGGATGGTAGTATTGCCCACCCAGTTGGAATGATTAAGGATGTAGTTGTTGACGTAGGAAAGTTAACTATCTTAGCGGATTTTCACATCCTAGACATGGTTAGTGACACTACATGCCCATTGTTGGTAGGAAGAGGATTTTTAGCAACCGCTAGCGCCATGATAGATTGTAAGGAGTTTAAGATAGCGGTAGGTGAGGGCGACACTTGGTCGGTATATGATGTTATGAAACAGAGCTATGATTGTGAGGATGAGCCGACACCACATTGGGTAGAGATTAATAGGAGACCATCTAGATATGGACCTTGGATAGAAAGGAACTTTATAAGACCTCAACGCCCATTCTATTTAGAAAAGGATTTCATCGAAAAGACACATTCGGTGGAACAACTGATAGCTAGAGATGAAGAGCTAGATCCTTTTGAGGACCCATTAGTCTTTAGGAGGATGATTGAGTTCTTAACCGTAATGCCTATTAATATAGAGATGAATAAGTGGAAAAGAGAGGGAGATAAGTGTAAATGGAGGTGGGATAAGCCACCTAAGGAAGGTGACAGATCATGGCATATGAAGATGACTTTGTATGATCCGGATGGAGAAAAGTTTGAAAGGTCATACCGTACTAAGAAAACCGATAGGAAGTTAAAACCTAAGTTTGATCCCAAAGATGTCCTCAATGAGGAACTCACCCGTATCACGTAGTAACCCATGACCTTGAGTCTAGCTACAAGACTCGTAAATAAAGAAAAGCACTTCTTGGGAGGCAACCCATGTTTTGTGTGATTTTTATTTTGTTTGTTTGTTATTTGCTTCCGTATGCATGCTTTATTTTTATTGTTGGTAGATCATGTTTCAAAACTAAATAGTGAAAATACTTTATTTTGTTGTTTGGCCTAGTCTTAACCTCACCCAAAGGTATTTTTGCAAAAGATAAGTGTAAGGGGAAACCCCAAATATGTTTTTAAGAAACAAAACCGATCATGATTCTCCACAATATTAAGTGAACATATATATTCGTATTTGTTAGAGTCAAATGCTTGTATCGAGTCATAATGATGTTTTGCAGGATTTTCCAGGAAGTAGGACCAAGTTTTTCCAGAAATTTTCCGGAAACTTAACATAAGAATTTCTGCAGGTCACTTCTGACGGCGTCACGAGTTTACTCTTGATGGCGTCACGTGTAAAGATCTGGAAATTTTACCAGTTTTGTTTTTCTAACGGAGTCTTAAAGTTTTTGTTGAATTATTAGTTTTATAATCTCCAGGAAATCTGCAAGCATCATTCCACAAGCATTATATCTTATTTTGTTTTCTAGGTTTTATTAGCATATGTAGATTGCTGCCGATTTTATGCGAGGTTGCCTTGTCTGTTTTCTCAGGATTTACAGGTTATGTATGACAAGAAGATGATTATTATTATGGAAGGGAAGCTTTGATTGTTCATTTTCTTGGAGGAAGATCTATCCTGGCCACCTTATTATCCATACCGAGCGAATCAGGGGAGTATTTGATTTCATTCTTTTTACTCATTTCACTTTTACATTCTTTACTTGAACATTGGGGACAATGTTCATCCTAAGTGTAAGGGGAGGGTAAAATGAAGATACCTTACAGATACACTTTCGCTTGAGTTTGTTTGTTTGAAGTAGATGTGTAATAAAACTATGAGATATACTTGTTAGTGCAATTTAGCGCCAAATTTAAAATATTTTACAACATTTAGGAGTGAAACTTTAGCCATAGCAAGCGTCTCATGGATAGGAGATTGTATGACTAGCATAAAACCGTACAATTCAGAAAAATTTTCCACCCAAATATGTGAGGTTCGCCTTTAGATTTGATAGGAAAAGCATTTACTATTAGTGCTTATGAGTGTACCGGTAGCATTTAGATTCTAGAACTTGCGTTAGTGATGCATCCAGAGACCGCTAGTGAGACTACATTCGTGTAGTAGGATTTACTACATGATAAGAGGCATTAGGATCACCCTTGTGTTAAACCCGTATCATAATTACTTGACCATTCAAGTTATATTACTTGGCTAGTTAAGTCGATTAATTTTTCCCACACCTTAGCGTTATACTCATTTTTAGTACACGAAACCCCTAGTACACCCCTCCGAGCCTATCTTTTCGTTTCTAACTTTAAGCATTTTACTTAAAGGAAGAATTTGTTACACCCCACTTAAATGTACACCCAAATCGCCTTAGCCTTCCGTGTATACACTCATCTTTTGTGCATTATTGTTATTTGTTAAACCCTTAGTTAATTATCTAATTGATTACATGGTTGCTAAGTCGAGTCATATCCTTGTACATATTGTTTTGGGTCGATTGGGACTCATGGGTAAAGTACTTATTTTATGGTGTAATGGGGAAGAGCATCATATTATTACCCCCGTATGTACGTTAATCTTAAAAGAACTCCAAGTGTTTTGATTTTTTCTTAATTCGAGTCATTAGATTAGTTTATTGTAAAGTATGTAAAAATTCAAGTGTAAGGGGAATGTTCATTCCCTATGATGTATTATTTTGGATGGTAGGGTAAGAGTGTATGCACAAAAAAAAAAAAAAAAAAAAAAAAAAAAAAAAAAAAAAAAAAAAAAAAACCGGACTACCATCCCGTTTCATTCTATGTTCATTTTATGTTTTTATTATTTTTGATTTATTAGCTTAAGTCGAGTCTAGTCTTGGCTTAGCAACGCCATATTGTACATGTAATTAACCAAGATTGTTAACTCGCCACGAGTAAAGACAGCCTTTATCCAACAAAACCGTGTATTCTATATCCCTACACCTAACGTTACAACCCTTTAAAAGACCTATTTGATAGTTTATCCTAGGTGCTTACGTCATGTGGTGGAGGTTTGATCCTTTCCCAAGCTTATGGTAATCTATTTTGCTATGACAGGTAGTGAGAGATATTTTCTGTTTCCATAATGTGATATTACTTTATTACACCCGAGAGATGTGAGTATCTAAACACTATTTGTGAGGTGCTAGTATATGACCTCCGTGCTTGTCTTTGGTCTTTAGTGGAACGATTATTTGTTGTAATTAATTTTATATTAGTGTTAAATGACCCCTAACTTGTATTTTGACTAGAATAAAAGCGCATTTGCTTGAGGACAAGCAAATCTCAAGTGTAAGGGTATATGATGAGGCAAAAAATGAACCACTTTTAGGGGGTCATTTAAGCCCGGAATTGAATTTATTTGATCAAATATTACCCTAAATCGTTCCTTTTGTGATTTTAGGTACTTTGGGAGTGAATTCTAGAAAAGGAAGCAATTCTGACGTTTTTGGAGCATAAAAGTTACGAAAACGCCAAAGACTTAATTTTCCATGCTGAGAACAGTACCTGACGGCGTCAAGAGGAAGACCCTGACGGCGTCAGGAGTAAAAGTGGTGATGACCCAGTGCAAACCTGACGACGTCACAACAAGGGCGTCAAGAGTATTTTTGGTGACGGCCTGCATAAGGTGTACACATGACGGCGTCAGACCCAGATCTAGGCAGTCCCAGGAACTATTTGGCGGCGAGATGACGGCGTCAGCCCTTTGTTCTTGACGCTGTCACCTTCTAAACTCTATATATAGTTTTCTATTTTTCATTTATTAGAGAGGAACTTGTGTGGAGAACCCTAGGGCCGAACTTTGTAAACCCTAACTCATATTTTACAGTACTTTCAAGGGTTTTCACCCCTTGAATCCTTTCATGTGCTATTAAGATAAGTCTTCTCTTTAATTCAATCAATATGTCTATGTGTTGGTTGATTATATCTTTTACTTTTCTTGATTTCAACATGCTAGGCTAGATTTATCTTGTGTTTGCTTAGATCTGATGAAACCTAGATGTTAATTATGTGTTGATTACTTGTTTATGGTTGTATTGGATGAATGATTTCAATGTTAGGCTTAAGAAAACTGGCAGATCTCCATTGTGTAACATGCTTGAACGTCTTAGGAAACATGAACCGATGTGTACTAGGTTTTATTGGTTGTATTTAATGCATGAGTAAATTCTAATGATTCCATGTTAGGAGCTTCTTAGCCGGCTCGACATAGGAGTGAAGTAGTCACTCATAGGATTGGGGAAGTAAGTACGCCACCCCATGAATGGTATTAAGCAATACAATCTGTCATCCACGCAACTATAACAAGTAATTAACGTGTAAAAGATATCTAGGGAGTAGTGAAATCTAAGTAAACACAATTCTCCCACATATTGCTCATAACTTTAGTTTAATATAGTTTATTTTCATTTTTAGTATTTTATTTTGATTGCATCTTTAGTATTGGGTTAGTTGACTAGCAACTAATTCCGCCCCAAATCCTTCAAACCCCGAGATTTTAATTTGCTTTCTAAAAAATATAAAAAAATACAAAAAGAATCATCCATCATCTCTAGACCTAGTCTTTAGATTTTCTAATCCTAGCGACACTATTCCTAGCTGAACGATCAATCCCCCGGTACTTGTCATTATACTATACTACATCGATCAGGTACACTGCCTGGTGGGGGTTGTAAGCTTCTCAAGATCCCTTGAGAGGTAAAGTCTGGTGCAATCCTTACGCATCACTTCGTGTTCGGTTTGGGTCATTTTTTGACCAATTTCATTTCTAGTTAAGTTTTCAAAGCTTATCCATTAGATTTGTTAATTATAAAGCACCATTCAACCAATTTTTAAGTTATTGACTTGTGTTCAAGCTCTACTATAAGTCCAAATTTGCTTGGTGGTGTTTGTTTTTAAAAAAATGTCTCTTAATAGTCTCTTAATTTGACTCGTTCAGACGCGGTCAGACATTTGGGTCATTAAGTGCGTTTGTTTTTTTCTTCTCGTTCATAGGCAGTTAGAGGCTCAAACCTCTTAACCAACAAGATGTGTAGGTGATGTCTTGTTGCCTCTTAATGTCTTTTAATGTTTATGTGTCGTAAGAATAAAATTGCATCATATTCATATAATCCAGATATTTAAAAAAAAAAAACAAACAACATTATTTCATTCAGATTCAGACATTTATGCCTCAAATTCAGATTCTATGAATCAGATTCAGATGTATGAATCAGATTCATATTAAGAGTCTCTTAATAAACAAACAACACCTTAGTCTTACACACTGTAGTGTTTCTTTAGCAGCACAAGAATCACTCCTAGTTTATTCTGTGAATCCCACTCGAGTTATCTCGAACATCTTGAATTTACTTCGTGTGTTTACTCTCATATTACTGAGTAATATTTATCTATTGAAGTCAATAAGCAATGTGGTCAAAGAATGTGAACGAATCCTGGGGCCCAGGTGAAACCAGCAATAAAGGCCTCAGTGACTAAGAAGAGGTTGGAGTGAATTTTGAGGAGACCCCAGTTCTTACTAATTATTGGCATGGATATGCCTATGATTCCGGTAGAAAGATTTGTGGAAATGGCAACGAATTTTAGGTTGAAAGTGATTTTTATCGTGGTATTAGTCAAAGTCGGGGTGAGTCATTGCTACTAGATTTTGACATGGTATCGGAAAAGTTACTAAGGTAAATCCATTTGGAATCCAACAAGAGTTAGTTACAAATATTGTAAATCATAACTCAAATCGACCCGATTACCATAAATGGGTCAAAATTGTTAGAACCACTTTTACATAGTGAAAACTAAAGCCAAGTAAGATTGATTACAAATGGCAGATTCCTAAAACAAATTAAACTCACTATAAAATAAGAAAAAATAGTCATTCATTTTGTGTTTTTGTCTGTTATTTTATTAGATTAAAAAAGTTTAGAAATGAATGGATAGTATTCTAGTTGCTTACATTTTGTAAAACTAGAACGGTACCCGCGCAATGCGGCGGCGGGTACCTGTGACTATATTTTACGTTATTTGGTTATTCGATTACACATTTAGTTGTCTTTATGCTTTATAAGTAGAGATGGTTGTCACAACTCGTAAATTCAGGTCATTTCCTAAACTTTCACATTTTACTATTCATTGATCACTATTCATCATTTCACTATTTATCATTTTTGAAGTCGGTTTGAGACTTTTGGACGTTATTCAAAAAATTTACTATTTACAAACACTATTCACTCTCGGAGAAAAATTTGCTATTCATTACTTCCGTAAACTAGGTTTACGATTATCGATTTCGCGTAACCTTAAGGGTTTAGCTGCCTATTCAGAGAACACATTTGAGAAAATTCAAGTAGGTTAGAATTAATCTGCATATCATCAGTGACATCATTTGCATGCATTCATGCGTGAGTAATAAACGTATATTAAATGATTAAATAAACATTATTGTATGAGCAATTATTTTGAATAATTGATCCGACACTCCCGACTATGATCCTAATATATTTTTACACTCATTTCAGTGATATAAAAATATATTATTAATTTACCCGATATTTTGAATTTATTTGGTATACGTATCGTTGAAAGTTTATAATTATGACGGTTTCCGTAATTTCAATACAACAATTATTTATTCACCCGATACTTGCGATAAATGTAATTTTATACGGAGTAATTTTTACGACTTTAATATATTTGATATGGTTCCGTTAAAATTGATTTCTAGCTAACCCAGTACCCAAAACATATAACATAACACATTCTATACACTAATGACTAGTTATGAATATCAAAGTCAATACAAAAATTCAATTTTTCTTCCTCAAAATAGATGTGTCGACATACACATTCAAGTAACCAAGAGAGATACTTTTATTTGACTACTTAATTACAAAAAATACCTAAAACTACTAGACGTTATCCAAACATTTCAAGGATACTTTCATTTACTCCCTAAATATCAAAACAAAAATATACAAGAAACTCTCTACTCCCTCATCCTTGTGGTTCGGCTCATATAAGAATAAGAAGAAAAACATCAAGATTTGCATAGCTATATTAATTTCCAGGTTGTATTAGTAATCTATTACAAGGTTTTGAAATAAAAATCTATAGATTAATTAGGTTTCCTAACCCAAAAATTCACCACCACCTCAAGTAAGCTTATTATTATTTTTCTTACTCTTTCAAACTTATACTTGATGTATTTTTATGGTTTAACAACAAAAACATGCAAATATGATATGTTACATACCACTTTTTAAGTATTTTCTAATTATAATGAGTTTATAATTATCTTATAATATTTTCCATGAACCCCACTAATTTCTAAAAACATTCAAATATGATAGGACTCCATGACACCCGAAGAAGGTGTATGATAGGTTTAGATTAGTCTTGTGGTGATTGAAAGTGGTTTAGTTAAGTTAAGAAACTAGAAAAATGGTTTTTGACAAAATATAAAAAGTTGTTGTCCATTTTTGGAATTTCAAGAAAACTCAGTGGGCCATGTGTTGGATCGATATATACTCTGACCAAACTAACTATGTAGCTTGTAAAGGTTTAGCAATCTTGAATAACTCCAAAACTACTAATAATGAAACACTGATATAACTCTGTTAAGTATGCAGAATCTACTTCAACAAAGCTAAGAAGAATAACAAAAGTTCAACGATTATATTAAAACCAAACTTTGAACCTGCTTATTATACAGATTCACTAACAACCCTAATCGCTAAATAACTCTCTAATATCGTACGTGCATCTATATTATGTCTAATATCATCCTAAGGGTCCTTTTATAGATGTAAGGAAAACCCTAGTCGGTTTACAATTCTTGTACGACAAGTAAACTAATTCTAGAATATTCTAATCTAATAATCATAACTTTACATAACAGTCCTTTAACGATTTGCATATTAGTCCTTTAACAATAGCAGTACTTTGACTTTCTTCACACGATCAGTACTTTGACCTTTACACACAAGCAGTACTTTGATCTTCAACAGTACTTTGACTTTATATCCCAACAATCCTCCGCTAACTTGAATTCTACTTGGTTGATTTCAAGTTCCTTTGTAATTCTTTAACATCAACATCTTTGTCTTCAAGGAAATATTGTATCTTTAACTTCTGTCTGTCTTGTACTCAACGTGTTTGTATTGTCATCATCAAAGTAATCTTCATCAACAACAGATATTTTCAGCTACTCAACAACATATGGCAAAATGTACATCAGATCATAAAGTTTCATACTATTCTCATTACTTCCAGGTGTGTTAACTCCTATGAGAGGTGAATCATTGAAAATTAATGGATTAGATGTCTCTTTACCAAAGCCATTAACTCTGGAGTAGCCAATGTTTAGGTTAAAAACCATGGTACATTGATAACCATATGATTTTTAGCAAATCATCAGCTATCAAAGGATTTGTTAAGTCTTACCAAGAGCCATTTGCTTTTGGACTAGTTATTTCTTTTAGTACAATCACTACCATGGTGAACTAATTACCATACAAATGGATTTTCCACAGCCTTTACCACAAGCCATTTTCTTGTAGGCTAGCCAACTCTTCACTATCACAGATATGGTGAGTTGAAAACCATACAATTTTTAGTAAATTGTCAACTATAAACGGATTTGATAATCACATCAGAGCCGTACCCTCATGATGAATCAAACTCTTTCTTGTTTATTAAACATGGTGAGTTGATTACCATTTTTTGTGTAGTACAAGTACTAACACCATGTGTTACTCTCAAAACAATTTGTTGCTATTTTTTTTCTTTTTTTTAACAAAACATTTTACTGGTTTTGTTCTGCAAACAGTACTTTGATAAAGTACTGTTTGTCTTGCAGTACTTTGAATAAAGCACTTATTCTTCAAAAAGATTTATATAACAAAAACCATACCAGTAATCATGCATCATCATCATCATCTGAAGTTGTCCATTTGATAAACAATTCAATCACCATAAGTGCTGCTTCATTCTCATGTTCAACTTTCATACCATGATCTAGCATTCTAATCATGAGATCTCTTGTAATAGGATATCTTCTTTCAGCAAGCATATGAATCATGGTACCATCTTCTAACTCAAGTAAATGCACTCCTGATGATTCAAAAAATCTCCATCTTGTGATTTCCCAATTTTCTTGAGTATTCCAGAGAGCATCATTACTTGTTTCCTTTGTTTCCCAGGTAGTTGTAAGATCACCTAGTAAGACTAAACCCACTCCTCTTGGCAGAATATGCTCAAAATAAGCTTGCACTTGTTGATACAAATGATATAAATCTTCTCTGTCTATCACGTGCAATATGTCCCACAACAAGTTGAATGCTCTAAAATTTCCATTAACTCTATGAAAGATAAGATAATCTCCTTCTCATGATTCTACAACAAAAAATGTAGAAATCATAGACTTTTTCTCAAAAACTTCTGATGGCAGTGAATGCTCAAAATCAACAACTCTTAAATAATTTCTCAGCTCATCAACTGTATCTATTCTCAACTTGAACTTCTTTGATGACTATTCATCATTAGTTGTCCTCTTTCTCTTTGACCTTCTTTTTGCAGCTTTATCTTTTCTTGCATCCATAATCTGCTTTTCCTTTTCAAAGTTCATAGGAATAGAACTATCAAGATCAATTTGAATAGACTCTTGAACAACATCATATAGGCTTTTCATCTCTGGATATCTTAATTTCTGTAAAACTTTATATCCTTGACCCTTCAGAAAACTCATCATGGCATTTCTTTGTTGAGCAATAGTTTGTGGCCTTCTTGGTTGATCAATTGGCTCCTTTGATTTTTCAAATTCAGCATCCAATTCAGCCTGTATCTTTCTAGCAGCTTCTTCATTTTTAGCTTCCTCAATAGCTTTTAACTCTGCTAAAGTGTGCTTCTTCTTTTTCTTGGATTCTATCATGATTCCTTTTCCTTTATCTTTTGGATCCAACTCTTGAGTAGATTGAGAAGAAGATTGTAAGACTTTGTAACACCCCCAATTCATGATGCAGCGGAATTCAAACTGGGTGTTACTCGACGACACAATAGTCACAATAATAGAAAACGAACTCTAATGGAGTCGTTTTAAAAGATTTATCATTCAAATTATATAAATATCAGAGATTACAAAATGAGGTCCCAGATGGTTCCATGTTTACAAATTACATTAAACGAGTTTTTGAATGATAATAGAATTTATAGCCCTTTTGAATATTCGTGCCCTTCCGTGCCATCCTTGATCATCATGGACCTGAAATACATGCTTAAGAGGTCAACACAAAGGTTGAATGATATTCATAGAGTTTATTTAATGGTTGAACACAATATGTTGGTAGTATGAGTTAATTAGACTCATACTCATGGTTGGAAAACAAAACAGGTAGGCTACATTATTATACGCCCATAAAATGTATTATACACTAAGCTTATGATACCAAAACGTTAACGGGTACCAATATCAATCGGCGAAGTTATCCCGGTAGGTACTTTGCTAACATACCTAAATCTCAAATATTAGTGCATTTGTTTGAACTTAGTCAATACAAATGGGATTCGTCAATCCCAATAGGCCTATTCACAATATTCGCGCTCACTATTACTAGTGATTAAATGGTTCATAATAAGGGATATTGGTTTTAGAAAGGATAGTACTACCTCCGTCCCACAATAAGTGTCCACTTTGAATTTTCAAAGTCTTACTCATTCAACTTTGACTAAAAATATTTTTATTTGTGTTATGTAATACTTGATGAAAAATATATGAATGGATTGAGTTTTAAATGTATTTTCATTGATATAATTTTCATCAAGTATTATATAACACAAATAATTATATTTATGGTCAAAGTTGAATGAGAAAGATTTTGAAAATTCAAAGTGGACACTTATTGTGGGACGGAGGGAGTACTTAGTTATAATAAAACAATCAGGCAAGCATAAAATTGAAAAGCATTGTGTTCAGTTTAAAATAGCATGTATTCCCCCCAAGGGTTTGTAAAACAATTAAGTAATGGAAAGTGGGGCTATGAACTCACCGTGAGTTGGATGATGTATAATGAGAATGATGGATATGCTATGAGAACTTCTACGAACAACCTAGAATAATTGTTGCAACTTAGGTTTGGAATAATGTCTAAGAATATGAAGAATTGCCTATATATGTCTTGCATTTAGTCCATGATGTGGTACAAAGTGTAGTGTAAGTCTTTGAAAAGAAATGGTTCATGAAACATGTATAGTTTATATATCGTTTACTACCGTTCGGGCCGACATAATTCAGAAGTCATGTAGTAAACGTTCAAGGAGCCAGGACACTTTAATTCGTAAATCCACAACTCATCTCGATGGCTTACTTAATGAACTCCTCACATGAGGCTCCCTACTATTGTAGTAGTTGATAATATATATATATATATATATATATATATATATATAAGTTTTGATCTGAAAAGATACATGTCCAATATTTGAATAAACTTAGGAAAGTTTATTTTTTACATGAAGATTGTTATTAGGGTAAGTTTCTTAAGTCTTTTATGACAATTACTTGTAAGATCTCATGGGTCTTTAGATGAAGTAGATCTAAATTGTATGTTTAAGTTATCGCCACTCTTTAATTCATGTTTTCACCTAAGTAAGCTTATATGATCATTTAGTCATGGCCTTGCCGTGACCTTTGGTCATTGTTCCATGGTCTTGAGACTCAACCTTGGCTCTAGCCATGGTTGTGGTCTTGAATCTAGGTCATTAGACCTCTTGTTCTTTTTAAACAATAACAATTATATAGTGACTTATATATATAAAATAGCTATTAAGAAACTGAAGAAAATCTCATTCGTTATTGGTTTTCTGGAGACGTACACCTGAGTTTTTGAAGAAAACGTGATTCTGGACAACTTTCGTGTTTTAACTTTTTCTTGAAACGGACCAGAAGGGCATCTTTTTGCGTGTTTTATGTTCTGTCACAGAAAGTATTTAGGCAGTTTTGCCGCAAAGTTTTGGTAACCTCAAATGGTCATAACTTTTGACTCGTATACTCGTTTTAGGTGGTTCAAATTGATATGGTTTCCTTGTTAGGTCCTCTACTACAATATGTAATGGTCTAATATCATAATTTTACCATTTTGATCAGATTTTACCAAGAAAGTCACTAGTTTACTTGTTTAAATAACTTAACTTAACAATCATTTACAATAACTTGTTTTACCCATTTTTATACATCATGGACATGATCACAAGACAAAATATAGCATGAATGATATGTAAATAACATGAATATGATATTTAAGCAAGGAAGTGTATTAGAGTTTGCTTACAACTTTGGCTTTCTACAAGAAAGGTAAGTAACATGTAAGGTAAGGACTTTGATTGATTACTTCTCTTCATTTCACTTCACTTCAAGCAATCTTTCTACACTTGTATTCTTGAAAGATTTGTGAGGAAGATTGAGGTGACTTGAGTAGATTCAAACTCAATAGAAATCACCAAAGTTTCTAAGGTTTGGAAGTAGTTTGATGAATCAAAACCAAACTAGGGTTTATGTGTTGATATACCTCTTGATTCCTTGAATAATTCTTGAAGTATAAGATCAAATGAAGAGAGTATGGGTTTGTTTGTGTTGTGAACGACTAGGAGGGATGGGGAGGGCTTTTATAGTGAGTTGAGGAGGTGCTAGGAAGGTGCTTTGAGGAGGTGCAAGTATTTAGGATATTTCCTAAACTTGGAGACCAAGTTGTACACTTGTAAGGATCCTAGGGCTTTATGCATGAGATCAAGATACACAAGCGTGTGAATCCCCCCCCCCCTAAGTCGGTTTGAATGAGATAAGGAAGGATGAGTTGGTTTGTGATGATATTATCTAACTTATGTAGCTAGTTTTGACTCCGTAAAATGCTAACCGTAAGTGATTAAGCAATAATACGTAAAACCGGGTATCGTAAAAATGTGAAACTTGGAAGAATGACTAAACTTGTCAAAATACTCCATAATAAAATATAAAATGAGTGGTAGGTTCCATTGGGGTGCTAAAACTGGAAATACGGGTCTAAAACGCGTAATACGTAAAATGTACGAATATTGTGTAAAATTGAGAAAAGTAAAATATTACTTTTCTAATGTGATAATAATGATTTAAAATGACTAATAATGTCTAGACTGGGCTCAGTCTAGTGTCGGTTGGTATTTAATGTCTTTAAGACATAAAATCGTAAGCCTAAAAATCAAGGAATGATTTTTGGTCAAAGGAGGAGGGAAAAATATGTTGACTTTTTCCAAAAATGTGAAAACTCAAATTGTCTTAGAAACGCGATGCAGGTATAGGGTAAGGTTACGGCTGAGTAAAAACGCTTAAAAATGAAAATTCCTGTTTTTCACGGCCGAGGTTTATTTGGTCATATTTTTCTCAGTCATGATTAATTCTCAAATAAATCATGAGTGTATCAAACATTTTCCTGATACGGGGAAAATTAACGCGGTCGAGTTTCGTTGTGCGTAGAATTTTTGAATGACGTTTTACCCTAAAACGTGTAATTCCTTAATAACTTTCGCGAAAATGATCTGATGAGTGTCAAACTTTTAATTTGCCATGGAAATGATTTATCACACAAGAATATGAAATAAAAATCAAATTTCGGGAAAATGAATAGTAAAAGTGAATAGTGAAATTTTTCGAGAATAGTAATTAACCTGAAATTGCGAATTGTTACAGACTTGAGATTGTTCAACTCTATGAATACTAATACCTCTTGGTCTTGAGATGTTGAGAATAATATTAGCAATGGTCTCATCATCACTAGCAGTATGTTCCCTAATCTCTTCTTGAATCGGATTTGAAGGACCAACTTCTTCATCAAAATCCAAAGTTCTTGGTGTAATAAGATATTGCCTAGCAGTACCTTGAGAAACAGTACCTTGAGCACCAGTACTTTGAACATCAGTACCTTCCAAATCTATTTCTTCTGTATCTCCACTCTTAACATCATTAGTAACAGTCTCATCTTCAAAATTAACTTGCTCAGTTTCATCACTTTTTTTTTCAACAGTATCTTAATGAGCAATGTTTTCAAAGAGTGGTGTATCCTCATAATGCATCGTATGAGCTTCTTCATTTGGATCTTCATGAGTTTCAGCACTTCATTCAGATTCTCATTATCCAAATTCCTCCCCAATGTGAATGAAGATTGCTTTTTGAGCTTCTTTCTCTTAGACTTAGAGACCTTCTTAGGTTGTTGACCACACTTTTTCTGTTGCTTCACCCATAACCTGTGATGTTTAACTAGTGGCCAAACAAATCTATGCAACCTTTTGAACTTAGATTTCAGCTTCAATATCTGGGCAGCTTGAGCATCATTCTCTTTCTTCAGCCTTCGAAATTCCCTTGTCAAAGCATAATTATTCATTACTCCCTCATCTTATCCAGATGTTTGAGACCCATATGTGGAAGTATAATCATTGGGAGATGGTGGTTGATTCACACCTTGCTCTGAATCACCATGCGCATTACCTTGCAAAGTGTTGGGTTTTGGGATTCTACTGCTCAGAATTTAACTAAGTGTCAAACTGCTGCTGACATGAATCTGCTGCTAAGGATAATGATTCTGCTGCTAGTATAACCAAACTGCTGCTATGTGAAAGTACTGCTGAAGAATCTACTGCTGGAGAGTCTGCTACTGAAGAGATAGACTTGTATACATGAGTGGATAATTATAGAATAGATTGTTTGTATATCTTATACGTCTAGAATGATCTTATCTTGTGTAGAAAGTTATTGTAAACCTAGTAGGACTCCTTGGTCTATAAAAGGAGGATCCTAGGGGTTAGATTAAGTACGTATTATTTTGTTTTCATTTTCACTTCAAGGTTGTAAAACCCTAGCATTGTTGAATGCTCTTATAATTAATATATTGAAGTGTTGATTGTGTTTAAAGCTGTTCTTCTTAAGTTAATCTTTAATATTCCGCGTTATTGCTTAAGTGTTTATTCAAGTCAACTTCTATAAGATCGTTTGCTCAACTGGGATCAAAAAGTGGTATCAGTGCTTGTGATGTAGAAGTTGTAATCAAGAAGAACTTGTTACTTACAAGTTAACTGTTCCAAATCAACTGCTGAAGATGGGTGACGACACACACATGGTGACTGCTTCAAAGGTTCCTATGCTCAATCCAGGAGAGTATGAGTTGTGGAAGATGAGTATTAGACAATACATTCGCATGATTGACTTCAACATGTGGAATGTGATTATGAATGGTGACTCTTTACCTAAAAAGGGTCCTGAAGGGCAAGATATACCTATCAAGTCTGCAGAAGAAAACGCAGTGAGAAAGATGGAAATCAAGGCGCATAGTATTCTCTTCATGGGGATACCAAATGAATTTCAATTGGATTCTGATGGCTGTGAGACTGTAAAATCTTTGATGGATGCTGTAGAATTCAGATTCAGAGGGTATGATGCTACTAAGAAGTCTAGGGAGAATATGTTGAAGCATCAGTTTGATAATTTTTCTGCTACAAGTGGAGAAAAGCTTGATATACAACATGCTTAATCAACTTGTTAGTCACTTAAAGCTAGTTGGTTATGTTGTTCCTCAAGAAGATGTAAACCTTAAGTTCCTTAGAAGTAGCACCTGAATGGAGCATGCATACAGTTGTTTGAAGGAATAAGCCTGATTTTGAAACTATGAAGTTAGAAATCCTCTTCAACAATTTGAAGGTGTATGAACCTGAGCTGACTTCTTCAACTAATTCATCTTCTAGTACTCAAAATCTTGCATTTGTATCCTCAAGGTCTAAAGGATCTCAAGAATCCCACTCTACTGCTTATGGGTTATCTACTGCTGGTTCCACTAATAATAATTCCATCAGTGATGTTGCCATATGTGCATTCTTGGCTGATCTGACAACCAGCACAAGATCACAGGTTCTCAATTAAGATATGGATCATATTGATCCTGATGATCTTGAAGAAATTGATCTTAAATGGCAGATGGCCATGCTGACCTTGAGAGCAAGAAAATTCTTAAAGAGGACTAGGAGATAAGTAAAGTACAGGGCTAAAGAAAACTTGGGTTTTGATAAGTCAAAGATGGAATGCTACAATTGCAACAGGAAAGGCCATTTTGCCAGAGAATGTAGGGCTCCAAAGAAGGATGTTGAAACTCCAAAGAAGACTGTTGAAGAACCTAAGAACACCACAACTGCATTCGTGTCTTGTGATGGGTTGGGTGAATATGATTGGAGTGACATGGCAGAAGAAGAAACCAACTATTCTCTTGTGGCTCAAGTTAAACCTAAAGTGCATAACTTTGCACTTATGGCCTATGCATCATCATCTTCTGGATCTGAATCTGAGGTATCTAATGATTCTGATCTATCTGTGTGTTCTTTTAAATCATGTGCTGATACTGTAGAAGAACTTAAGTCTAGGAATGAGAATCTAATAAAAGAAGTTGAACACCTAAAACTTGATAACATAGGTTATAAAGTAGGTATTCAAAATATTGAAAGAAGGTTAGAATATCTCAAACAGTGTGAGCTAGAATATGTGGATAGAATTAATCAACAAGATATTGAGATTTTTAAGAAAAACAGTGAAATTGAATTTCTCAAGAATAAAATAGAAGAAGCAGAAAAGGATAAGGATGCAGATCTTGCTGATAAAGAAAAACATATAGTAAGAGTAAATAAACAACAATTTGCTTCTGATTTGGTTAATAAATCTATTGAGAGTACTTTGATGAGAAAAGGGAGTGGAATAGGCTACAATGAAGTTGCTCCTCCAGTTAAAAAGTGTCTATGCTCCACCAGGAAAAGAACTATCTTTTATCAGTGAGTTGGATATTGAAAAACCTGTAGGAGCGTCTAGTAATAGTGTCCATGAAACACCAAAGGTTAATGAGAGGAAATATCCTGATGGTCCTATTATTGAAGACTGGTATTCAGATAGTGATGAGGAACAGGTTGAACCAATAAAATGTGTGAAAAAGGAAGAAATTCCTGTAAATGTTGAATCTAAAGATGAACATGTTAAGTTTGTAAGACCTGTGTTGGGGAAGGGTATCTCTAGGAAAATGGTAGAATATAATGAAGTTCCTAGAGAACAGATGAATAGGTTTTATAATAAGCCTAGAGGAAATCAGAGAAACTTTAATAGTAATAGATTAGTCATGGCCTTAAGGGCTTAGTAATAGGTAGATTATAATGTAATACGTTAGTCAATACTTTCATCTATTAATTCATTGTTCCTTTGTGATACACCATTACTGCTCGAAGGATTGTGTGTTTTAGATGATTCAACATACTCGAATCTTGATGGCTCCCGTTTTTTAGAAGTTTTTCCTTTTTTTCTTTTTCGATTTTTGAGGTATTCCTTTTGGTCGTTCGACCACCGGCTCAAAGAATATTTCAGATTCATTCAACATGTTAGTTATCATCAAAGTAGCATATTCTTTCTTATAAAGTGGCCATCCTTGATCGATACCTGGAAGATAATTCATTAACCAATGTAACAAATTTATTAGCATCATCATTGTCCACAACAACTTCTGAATTAACTGATAAAGTATCAATCCGCCAGAATTAATAAGACAATGGAAGTGACATTCCTTCCCACTGTGCTATGGTGGGAGCACTGGAAGCTCCATAGTTGCCGTATAATGACCGGTGCATGGATTTAATGTCCCTACAAAAAAAGAAATGAAATAGTAACACGAGTAAGTGTAAAAACTGTAAAACAATATACTCTAAAAAATATAATATTTGCAATATTACCTTCTTTTACTTTTTCGTATCGCTTATATATCTCCTTTAGTACAAACTTAGCTACATGAGATAAAACTTTTCTAAAAAAGAGGAATATTACAGTCGTGAATAACTTGTATTCTTTCGCTTGCTAGTTTTCTCTTTAATTTTTTTTATACTCATGCTCAACTGCATGAGAAATTTTCTCTTTCATTTCTCGAAACCCACCTGTACAAGATTGTAAATATAGTTTGAGGTTAGCATGAGCACCTTCAGCTCTCGAGATCGCGCGATTACCAAAATGTAAATACTTCTCGGTCTTACAAACTTCTCTTTGCAAGAAAACCATGTGTCCTTAATGTACTCAACGAGAGATTAGGCGGCAGCGCATTGCGGCGGAGCCTTTAAGATGGCACCTATAAATATACATAAGTATCAGTTAAATGATGTTGGACTCCGAGTATAAACTGATGGCCAAACATGTCTTTATGGTTGATAACTGTCATAAAGTTCATAAAGTTTAAGATCGACTTAGGAGACGAATAGTTACACGTCCTTACACGTTACGACCAATTTACAAATCACCAACATTAAGTGCAATAGATGACATTACCTGACTTCAAGTTATAAACATTAAGAACTACACACAAACTAATTTCCTAACAAATAGTAAAATTAAAATTTCAAAATGTGTCAAATGTTGGCATTAAAACCCCTCAAATACATAAACGTGCAGAATGAAGTTTTTATAGGTTAAGATTATTTCCAAAGAAACAATCGTGAAAGTATTTCCCCGGGTCGTTCTCCCAACGAATGTTGAATGGAATTGAGATTCGGGATTCGTGATTCGTGTAGTGAATGATGAAAATAAGTGAGATTTGATGGAATTTATAACTACGGTAAATGAAATGAAACTAAAAAGCACATAATAAAGCACAAGAAACAATAACGTAAAGCTATATAAACCTAAAACGTAATCTATTCTAAAAACGCGTAAACTAATTGAAATAAACGTAAGTGTGCAAAATAAAAAGTGAATCTAAAGCATTTCTAATCTTACGGGTATGAAAACAATTTTTCTACATTCTAAACGATAAAAGAAAATTTTATGAAAAAGAAAAATATTTTTTTTTACTTTTTATTTATTTATTATTATTTAAAAACTAACAGTAAGAATTTAAATGAAGAAAAATAGAACAATGTCTTGGAAAAATATGAAAATTTTCCTAAAAATCCATTACTTATTCAGAAATATAAGAAAAATGAAAAAGATGGAAATGCTAAATGTAAAAGCCAAGAAATAAGCTAAACAGGTTTGATAAGCTAATAATAAGAAGAAAATAAAACAATAAAAGAAAAAGAAAACTAACAAATAATGAATTAAGAAGCTAGAACAGTTGGTGAGGTGTGTTGGGGTGAGGGTGTTGGTGATCAGGAGGTACCAGGTTAGAATCCTGGCAACTCATTTTGCTAAACATTTTTATTTTTGTGTTTTTATTGCAAAAACTAAAAGGGCTTATGAAAATGAAAAACTATTAGTGAAAACTTTTCATACGAAGAGCTTCTAATGAGCTCAGATTAAGCATACAAGCATAACAGATTTGTAAGGAAAATTTTAGAAAATTCTTAGTAAATCTATAAGCTAGCATAAGCTTCCAACAAGCTAAAACCTAGTCTAACAAGCTAAAGGGTACTAACAGCAATCCTAAATAAGCAATTAAATTCTAATAAACTACACTAAATGAGCATATAAGCAGAAAAGTTCAAAAGCTAAATAAGCAAAAACTTATTTAGCTAATAAATGAGCAGAAAATAAATTCTAATAAAAGCTAAAGGGTACTAACAGATTATGAACCAACTAGCAGACCTAGGGGACTAATAAATGAGCAGAAAATGAGCTAAGAAATGGGAGGCTAGGACAGATTAAATAAGCAGACAACAAATCAGTCCAAATGGAACATTTTCAAGCTAACATTTAAGCTACTCAAAAACTAAAGCTAGGCTATAAAACTGAAACCATAAAAAACTAGTACTGCTAACTTCTAGTAAACCAGAAATCAAACACAAAGGATCAATGTATAAACAGAATTTGAAATGAGAAATAAGAATAAAAGACAGATTACTAGTGCAGGGCACCCAATTGATCCAACAACTCACTTTGAGCCCCAATTTCAACAAGCAAATGATTTTCAAATTGAGAAAATTCTATTTGTTTCAGATGCACAAGCAATCAATCTTTACAGAACAACAATTTTTAGCTATTTTCAATTATAACTGAGCTCTAAATCTTAACTGATACAAGGACTATTGGAACAGATTTTGGAAATTTTGACTGAAACAATTTGAAAAGGGAAGGAATGGTGCACAAGAACTTTAAAATCCAAACCTATGAATGCAAAACTCTTAGATAACCTATATGAGCTAAAATTATGCAAAGTTTAACTACCAAATGCTACAACTAAAAATAATGCAATAACGAGAATACCAGATAGTTTTATGAAGTAATTATTTAAGTACTAGTGCAGATCTTAAACAAATACTAAAATCTACCTAAATATGCTTCTAATCTGCTTTAAAAATCTAATGAGAGCAAAATCTAATTAACCAAATGGTCCGTCCAAAACAGTTCCAAGCCTACAAAGTACTCTAGTGCCAAACAGTCTTATATCAACTACATAAGAAATTTAATGAAGCAATATTATGAAATTAGCTACCAAACTATCAATTAAGCTCAACTACTGATCAAATAAGCTAACAGAAGCACATGAATATAGATCAAATCAACTAAACACTACTAAAACAGATTATGCAATAAATGACAGATGAACAGATGCTAAGAATCCAATACTACCAAATAATCTAACAACTAGCTATTACTACCAAATTACACAATCACATGACTAATCTAAACAGTTAATAACAACAATCAAGCTAACAAGTATGATCTACACATCAAAGCAGTTAATGCAATAGGAAGTTAAAATGAGAAATTGAGATCTTACAATGGAAACCTCAGAGGTGACTTTCGATCATAGCCTATCTTTAGATAGGCTCTAACACCACCTAGAATCTTCATTATGAGTTGCTTTGACTTTCGTTGACCAGATTCCAATGAAGAAATTTCAAGCAGATATAATATGATAAAACTCACAACAAGCTATCATAAAGCTTGAATGAGCTTCTGAGACTAGTAGTGAAAGCTTAAACAGTTTTGAGAAGGGTAAATTGCTTGAAATTTAAATGACAAAAATTAAATGGAAACTAGAATTTTATTAAAACTAAAAGTGAATACAATTTAAAAAACTGAGAAAATTACAATAAGCAAACGAATTAAGCTGAAACTAATAGAAGCTACACTAAACTACTAAGGCACTAAGGCACACGGATTGCTGACATGTCAGATATCCTTCTAGAAGTGCGTGAGAAGTACTAAATTACCCTTAATTGCTGTTAATTTTTGAAGTGGGTAAATTAGGGTTCATGGGATTTGGGTGAAAAAGAGGTACGGGTAAAAAAGCGCGGTGTATTTTTTATTTATGTTTGACTGTGGTGGGGTGTGGGGTTGACCGGGTATTATCTCGGTTTAAAAAGGGTAGGGTGGATCCGGGTCAGGTGAAATAGATTGGGCTTGGGTTATAGATAATAGGTGGTGGATTGTGGTGTTTATTATTGGGCTTTGGGTTGATTTAAAATGTGAATTGGGTTTCAAGGTTTATTTGGCAGATTTATTGTAGTTTTAAAAATTCTAATGACCAAAATTGTAAATTTGTAAACTTCGAGGACTACATTTGTTAACTTTGAAAAATTCTTCCAAGGACCATAATTGGCAATAATGAATCTTCAAGGGCCAATGTTGACATATTAGCATAAACATGATCTTTTCTTGAAAATTTCTTCCCGGCTCCGGCTTTTGATCACTCTCTCCATTCTGGTGCTCGTGTTTGCCAATTTTTGCTTTGTTTTTTGTCCGTTTTCTTAATATCCATATTGATTTAGTACATTTGAATAAATTGATCCAGCTTGATGTATTTGGCCAACCTAAACGTATTTTCATTTCTATATTTAAGGTTAAGAATGGGAGTACGTTATTAGATTATTAGATGAGAATATTACGTACGTATTGCATTTTTATATGGAAGGTTGAGTATTTGCATTTTTATATAGAAGGTTAAGAATGAGAATACTTTACTAGATTTTTAGATGAGAGTCTCATGGGTATTCATCTAGTGCATTTGAATAACTTGATCCATCTTGATGTATTAGGCCAACCAAAACGTATTTTCATTTCTATATGGAAGGTTAAAAATAGGAGTATTTACATTTCTATACGGAAGGTTAAGAATGAGAATACTTTATTAAATTCATAGATAAGAGTGTTACGGGCATTAATCTAGTACATTTGAATAACTTGATCCGTCTTGATGTATTTGGCCAACCCAAACGCATTTTCATTTCTATATGAAAGGTTAAAAATGAGAGTATTTGTATTTCTATATGGAAGGTTAAGAACGGGAGTATGTTATTAGATTTTTAGATGAGAGTGTTATGTATATTTGGAAGGTTAAGAATGAGAGTATTTACATTTCTATATGGAAGGTTAAGAATGGGAGTACGTTATTAGAATGAGAGTGTTATGTACGTATTGCATTTCTATATGGAAGGTTAAAAATAGGAGTATTTGCATTTCTATATGAAAGGTATGGAAGGTTAAGAATGTGAGTATTTGCATTTCTATATGGAAGGTAATACTTTAGTAGATTTTTATATGAGAGTGTTATGGGTATTCGTATAGTACCTTTGAATAACTTGATCCATCTTGATGTATTTGGCCAACCCCAACGTATTTTCATTTCTATATGGAAGGTTAAGAATGGAAGTATTTGCATTTTTGTATAGAAGGTTAAGAATGAGAATGCTTTATTAGATTCTTAGATGAGAGTGTTACGAGTATTAATCTAGTATATATGAATAACTTGATCCATCTTAATGTGTTTGGCCAACCCAAACGTATTTTCGTTTCTATATGGAAGGTTAAGAATGAAAGTATTTGCATTTTTATGGAAGGTTAAGAATGAGAATACCCCAAAAAAATTTATTATCATTCATTCTAATATACGCCTCACTATGCATTAGGTAGTCATCAATGATGACGAACAAATAACCGGATAACATATGTGTTTATGAAGCTACGAGGCGTAAAAATGAGTTAAACATGTGATAGCTTCAAACGAGTATAACTTTTGTTCATGAGTCTAGGAGCAGATGTGCAACCACTGAACCACAATTACACGAAAATTCTTTTTATAATCCGGACCATATGAAGACAACGTTAAGTGGCCCAATATTTTAGCCCATGATCTTCTTTTAAGTTTCAATTTTTCATATCTGACCAATTGGCCATCACTAAATTTTGTGTAAGTAGGATTTTAAATTTAACTAGGTGGGCGACGATCCGCAGCGTTATGGCGGGGCATTGTTTGATGTCGTTGATTATTACACGGTATTTGTTAGTGTACTAATTTGTGAAGGATAAAATTTACGCAAAATTCAAAGACCATAGTGGTAACCAAATTTGAAGCGATATCAGCTCCTAGTCGCTCTAATAATAAGTTGCCGACACAACCACCTTACACCTTTCAAAGGTAAATATATTCATCAAATTAAGACCTTGAAGACTTTCGGGCGCGACTACTGGCAGCCATCTAAGTAAGTCTCCTTTGAACACTTTGACGACACACGCGGTAACTAAAGTATCTATCTATAATGATAGCTGTTTGCTAACTAAATTCAACACAATGACAGATACTCAACCTGTATATAAATTGTATTTTCAGTGGGAAAACAAAATGACTGTACATGTTTCACAATGAGTGACTGAGTGTATCTGCTATTTTTAAAGACTTATAACTAAATAGACGTTTAGTAGATACTGTAATGATGTTTTCATCGGATTAGAATTTACTTGAGAACAGGCTACAAATCCCAAGATACATAATAAAACAATATTGCATCTATTATGCATAAAAGTACTCACTTTGCCTCTAGGATCAAATGAGAAATATAATTAAGATGTGGCTATGATTTTTTCTCACTCTTCTCATTTAATTAATTCTTCTCACTAGATCCATATTCCTAGTTATACATAAGATGGGGGTAGTTAATTCTTATACCACAGGGCGGTTACAAGCTTGGCTTGCAAGCAAAGCAATGAGTTCCTAATCTAACTATGATCATGAACTCTATTTAAAACTATATACAATTGAACCCCTAATATTGTCTAAGTTATATTTAAACCCTCCTAAGTGTTGCTACAGAAAATAACACAAGGGACATGGCATTATTTTTCTTACTAACATGACAATTAGCCATTTGCTTGACATCGTTGCTAGTAGGTGATCCATCATAATACAATAGTAGCTCCAATTGTCATGTGTTTGGTATCGAACCTTTTCAGAGATTTCCTTGCAATACTCTATGTCTTCCCCAAAATTATACTTGATGGTTGAGGTAATATCTTTGGTAATCGGCGTATAACTTACTTTACTATCTAATGTGACAAATTGTATATACTTTAATAAGAGATGAAAAATTAGTTGCAATTTGCAACAAATTGCATACCGTGTAATGTCATTTGACAGTAGGTTTAGAATGTTGTCATAATTAAGCCTGATTACATAAGAGGTTAAGGCTTATTCATTAAAATTGTATTACTCGTATATGAGTGAAAAGTGAATGGTACATTGTGCTGTTTTTTGCAGTTTGTCATTACATATTTAATATATGGTTAACGAAGCGTTGTATTATGTTGAAACTAAAGGTGGCCATTTTTCATGTCACCAACCATGTGATATATAATCAATATCTCTACATATATGAAGGTCTCAACATCATTGTCAAATCATGAGAGTATCTCATCAACCTACTAATTGGTCTCACCTATAAAGGGGATTAGTAAATGGTCAGGTCCGCACACCTCTCTTTTCCTTCTTGCCTGTTTTAAAATAATTGACAATCCTCTTTGGTGCCTTTTATATAAACTCTAATCTAATTACAAAGGTTCCCCATTTTTGGTGTGGTCTTGTCTTTGCAATTATAGCTACAAAATAGGCCAACAATAAAAGTAAAATCCTATATTGATGCCTCATGGCCATCTCCAAATCCAATCAACGTGTGTTTTTTTTTCTTTTTTTTTTTTTTTCTCTCTCTCTCTCTCTCTCTCTCTCTCTCTCTCTCTCTCTCTCTCTCTCTCTCTCTCTCTCTCTCTCTCTCTCTCTCTCTCTCTCTCTCTCTCTCTCTCTCTCTCTCTCTCTCTCTCTCTCTCTCTCTCTGTGTGTCTTTAGCCATAACCAACTGATATTATTTTGGAAAAAAATCAAGCCCCAAGTTTGAATCTGGTTCACGGTCTGGTTTGAGACTGATTGAACCAGCACAGTCCGATTTCATAGCAATGCACCCCCTAGAGTGAGCTTACCTCAAAACTAGGGGGGGGGGGAAGCGATGTGCCTTCACATTACATGCATATATATACACAAATATGGAATCAATTCGGAAGCTTTTAAACATAAGTTGGTAACCTGAATCTTTCAAATAAATTTTGCACACTTTTTATACAAGTGGGAAAACTTGCTTTATGTAAAGATAAGTCACTGAAATTTGATTAATGTAATGGTAACAAGTCTTTTCCATCTTTACATGTAAAGATGGACTGGTGAAAGTGTTATTATTAAGATGGAGTGACGCACTTTAAGTGTTGTGGTAATACATAACATTGTAACATGCAATTAGATCTTTTAGTTAATGTGCTCTTTTGGAACCTTTAGTTGGATGAAGCCATCAACGACGGATAAAACCCATTTGTATTCACATTGTCTGTTGAAATTTAATGTTGGGTTAGAATATAGCCTTTCACACCAAAAATTGTCTAGATGAGAATAATAATAATAGAGGAAAATCAAACTATCATTATATATGTATTTGAGACCATGATCCCATCTTTGAATTCGATATGCATATTAGACCGTTTTCGATGCTTTATGTGGAGAAGTCCTGGCGCAACGCCCGGGCATTCAAAATCTAGTTGTAATGAATTCTCAAATGACAAGGTATGAAATATATATGAAACAACTTATTTTGAGTATATTTATTTTGATGCAACATCACAGTTGGGAATATAGCATTAATTTTGGAGAAAGCTACTTATTTTGACTATCATTCAGTCCTTGCCATTGACTTGGAAAAGTAGAAGGTTTTGGGTATGCATATATTCAGTAGCGATTATGTATCCTGATTTACACTTACTTTTTTTTTCCTCATTACACAAATAATTTACATCAATTATGTGCACTACTTCCTCCACATGTATTGCTTCTCATATGCAAACTTTCACTTGTGTGCTTATGATGCTCGTTTTCATGTTAGGAAAAACCATCGCTAATGATTTCAACAAATCAAGAGAAGCAAAAGCTTTGCGTGCAACTAATTGGTGGGGAGCCAGAAATGCTTTTTCAGATCATTGTACTTGGCCTGGTATTAGTTGCAATGAAGAAGGAAGTGTCATTTGGATAGCGTTTTACTGTGATAATAATGAAGATTTAAGTGATCTGGGAAGTCTTGACTTCGCTTCATTTCCAAACCTTGATGAGCTTAACATTCATAATTGCAAGCTTGAAGGGAGCATCCCAGAGCAGATTGGTTTGCTATCAAACTTAAAATATCTTTTGCTTTATAGTAATCATCTCACAGGTACATTACCTGCCTCGTTTACCAATCTCACCCGTTTGGAATACCTTGATCTTTCTCATAACTTTCTCACAGGTACATTACATGCCTCGTTTACCAATCTCACCCGTTTGGAAAAACTTTATCTTTCTAATAACAATCTCAGAGGTAAAATACCTGTCTCGTTTGCCAATCTCACCCATTTGGAACACCTTGATCTTTCTCATAACTTTATCACAGGTACACTGCATGCCTCGTTTACCAATCTCGCCCGTTTGGAAAAACTTTATCTTTCTAATAACAATCTCAGAGGTAAAATACCTGTCACCTTTGCCAATCTCACCCATTTGGAACACCTTGATCTTTCTCATAACTTTATCACAGGTACATTACATGCCTCGTTTACCAATCTCGCCCGTTTGGAAAAACTTTATCTTTCTAATAACAATCTCAGAGGTAAAATACCTGTCTCGTTTGCCAATCTCACCCGTTTGAAATACCTTGATCTTTCTGATAACACTTTAACTGGCATTCTCCCAGCTCAGATTGCGGGTTTGAGAAATTTATATAAACTGGATCTTAGTCGAAACAACTTTATGTATCTCATCCCGCCATCTTTTGGATCCATGGTCAATCTCAATGATCTCAACTTGAGTGACAACAATCTTGATGGTCCAATTCCGTCAAGTTTTGGTAATCTAAGCCAACTGCAATTTTTAAACCTTGCCATGAATTCTATCAGTGGGCCTATTCCCCTAGATACATATTTGACAAATTCCTATTTGAAACATTTGGACCTTCATCATAATCGTATTGTGGGTTCTACTCATCCAGAACTTGAGAAGCTTTCATATCTTTATTACCTTGATTTATCATCAAACCAGTTGTCAGGAAACATATCACTTGCTAAAGACTGTCTTCTTCAGAATCTAAACCTTTCTCGGAATCTGATGACGGGCAGTATCACAAGTGTGCGTGATTGCACAAACTTAGAATACTTGGACATTGTTGGTAATCATTTTGTTGGAGAAGCACTTAATCACTGCGACTTCCCATCTTTATTGCTCTTAAATCAGTCTCAGAATAATCTTACTGGAGAAATGGTCTGGTCAACCAATAATGTGTGGAGTGCAAAATCAGCTTGCAATGAACATAAACGAAGAAAACAGCAAGTACCCCCGTTTGACTGTTTTTCTTCCCATTACCGTTGGACTTTGCTGCTTAGTGGTTGCGTATTTCTTCTACAGTCGTAAAAAGGCTACCACAAAGAATATACAGCCTGAAATCACAAAACATGGAGACGTATGCTCGATATTGAATTATGATGGAACAATTGCATATGAAGACTTCATCACAGCTACAGAGGATTTTGACCTCAAATACTGCATTGGAACCGGTGGCTATGGTAGTGTTTATGAAGCAAAACTGCCCAATGGTCAAACATTTGCTTTGAAAAAACTTCACCGGTATGAAGCTAAGCAACCAGCATTCGACCAGAGCTTCAAGAACGAGGTCCAAGTGTTAACCAGCCTAAGACACAAAAGCATTGTGAAACTCTATGGGTTTTGTTTGCATAACAAATGCAACTTCCTTGTATATGAATACATGGAAAAAGGGAGCCTATTTTGTTCATTGAGTGACGATGAATTGGCTGTTGAAGTGGATTGGATGAAGAGGGTGAACATAATCAAAGATGTCGCACATGCTTTAGCTTACATGCATCACGATTGCAATCCGCCTATCGTTCATAGAGACATATCAAGCAACAACATTCTTCTAAACTCGGAAATGGAAGGATTTGTTGCTGACTTTGGAGCAGCCAGATTGCTTGACCCCGATTCATCCAACCAAACAGTCATCGCAGGAACTTTGGGATACATTGCGCCAGGTACTTATTTCTACACACTCTCACGCTTCTTAATTAAGTTTATGTCTAGCTGTTAACATCTAAAACTTTGCTAACATTCTTTTTGGTATATGATTATTTAGAACTTGCATTTAGCATGATTGTGAACGAAAAATGTGACGTGTATAGCTTTGGAGTGGTGGCGCTTGAAACAATAGGTGGGAAGCATCCCGGAGAGCTTCTATCATCCCTCAACTGCTCTACCAGTCATGGTACAATGTTGGAAAACATATTGGACCAGCGTCTCTCTTACCCAACCGACAGGCTAATTGAAAAGGAAATTCTGCGTGTTTGTCATGTAGCATTAGCATGCATTATCACAGATCCAAAGGCTAGGCCGACCATGAGAAATGTGTCACAGGAATTATCGCGTTGAGGATATCATGATTCAGTTCAGTCTCTCTCTCTCACAACTTTATTATATGGAGAGGAACCTCTATACTTCTTCGCATCTCGTTTTCAGCATAAGTGTAGGTCCCAACTGTATGTGTATGATTAAAAAAATAAAGTTTCATATTCATATTCAGCCTGCAGTACGTGTTTTTCTGTGGAATTAGAAGTGTACTGTATAAATGAGACTATGCAAAAATGGTGATTGTTCTTTTGCTAATTCTACTATTAGTTGGAATGATTTTAAGGATCATGTATTTACTATTGGCTGTCATGCAAAAAGATTTATGAGTTGGTCACATGACTCAATTATATACCTTTTTAAAAGTGTACCGTAAAAGATGAGCTAAGCATAAATGAAAAAACTGATGATTTATGGTTACTACTTTTGGAACTTTTTTTCTTCCAAAGTCATTGCACTTATTACTTTAATAACACTTACAAAGAAGGTCACTAAATTGTGTGTAACAAATGTTATAAATTTTGTGTTTATGTCATTCAATATTAATCCTTTAATTCAAATACATCACAAATGTCACTAACAAAACTTGTACCCACAACCTCTTCGTTGATTTTTTTTTAGTGAACTATTTTTTTATTTATTTATAGTTCTTCGTTGATGGGTCACTCAAAATTAAAGCATTAAATTATGAAGATGTTTGTCATGTGGCATTGGCATGTATTCTCACAGATCCAAAGGCTAAGCCGACCATGAGAAACGTTTCACATGAATTATCACGTTGAGGATATCATTATTGAGTTCAGTCTGTCTCATATCTTTATTATATGGAGAGCAACCTCTATACTTCTCTGTATCTCGTTTTCAGCATAAGTGTAGGTCTCAACTGTATGTATATGATAAAAAAAAAAATTAAGTTTCAGATTCATATTCAGCCTGCAGTAGTGTTTTTCTCAGTGGCGGCGATTAACATGTGCAAGTGGTATAACCGCACCGGACCCCCCTTTGTAAGGCCCCCCAATTTAGTATACATCCATTAATATTTATAGTTTCATATATAAATGTTTTGAATTTTTAGTGTTTTTGTTAAATATTATCAAAGTTGAACCGGACCACATACAAAAAATAGAAGATAAACTTTGGGCCACATACAAAAATAGTGAAAGACTTGGATTATAGGGGCCTCATTTGTGATTTCGCACTGGCCCCCCCCAAATCAATGAGAAGGCCCTGGTTTTTCTGTAGAAATAGAAGTGTTCTGTATAAATGAGATTATGCAAAAATGGTGATTATTCTGTTTTTTTTAAGGAATCATGTATTGACTGATGAATGTCATGCAAAAAGTCAATGATCATTGTTCTTTTTACTAATTTTCTTAGATCGATTATGGCATGCTCACTAAACGATTTTCTTGTGCAGTGACTGTTTATGATCTTGATTGGAAGTGATATAGTCATAGTGAATTGATAGCTTTGTGTACGCATGGTAGAATTTGTTGTTTGCTGTTACAAGACAAAAGTTGAAAGAGCTGAATTGTCACAGTCCTAGAGTTGAAGGACCAGAAGTGTAAATGTTTGACTGGTCGTTACTAGGTGCCAAAAGCATTTCTTTCCTATTCTATCATTTTAGCTGAGAATTGAATTGTATTTTCTCTCTCAAATTACCTCCCTTTTGTAATGATTCTAATCATACAAATCCTATCAATAACATTCGGTTTAGAATCTTGTTTCTAATTCCACTGAGATAAGGGAAAAAAAAAAAAAAAAAAATCTCGCCCACAGGATTCTTAGTAGTATCCATACAGACATCACCTAGTGGTATGGTCTTAATTAATACATGTAATGCTAACACATTTCAACCCTTATTTTTAATATTATTATTATTATGCTGGAAGTTCATCATATTTGGACTTTTATTTTTTTCCCCAGTTTATATTTCAGTATTTTTTATTTTTTTTCTATTTAAAAATAAATAAATAAATAAATAAATTTGCAATCAATGAGGCTGTCATCTTCTTCAAGAATCTGAACAACAATTAAGTCTTCGGTAAAGGCCATCTACGATCTCCATTGTTGAGAAAATGTACAAACCTCGAGCCAATAATTTGCAAGACTACATTATTTGGACAACAGAACTCGTCAAGAAAATATCTTTTATACATTTTCCTTTTTCTTATACTTGGAGCCAATAATTGTTTTTATGATATTTAAATAACAATGTGTGGTTTTAATAAAAGCTTAAGTGCAAAGGCATGAAAATTATACTAAACAACTTATTTTGAGTACTTATTTGATGCAGCATGACAGTTGGAAAAATAACATTAATTTTTGAGAAAGCGACTTATTGGCATGTTAATTTCTATGATTCTGCTAAAAGGAATGGTGGCAATGGCCATGAATTTGAGGATGAAAGCGTTTAATCATCGTGACATTAGTCAAAGTAGGGGGTGGGTCAATGCTACTAGTTTTTGACATGGTAACAGAAAGATTACTGAGATAAAAATCCATTTGGAATCCAACAAGAGTTGGTTACTAATATTGTATATCATAACTCAAGTCGACCCGATTACCGTAAATGGGTCGAAATTGTTAGAACCACTTTTATACATTGAGAAAACTAAAGCCAAATAAGATTGATTACAAATGGCAGATTCCAGTAACAAATTAAACTCACTATAAAAGAAAGAGATAGAAAACCAGTCATTTATTGTGTGTTTGTCTGTTAGTTTATTAGAATAATTAAAAAGTTTAGAAATGAATGGATATTTTTCCAGTTGTTTACATTTTGTAAAATGGAATGATGTTCGTGTAATAAAAATGTTGACTCAATTATATACCTTTTTAAAAGTGTCCTGTAGTAAATGTGCTAAGCATAAATGAAAAAAACTTCTGATATATGGTTACTGCTTATGTAACGTTTTTTCTTCCAAAGTCATTGCACTTGTTACTTTAATAACACTTACAAAGAAAGTCACTAAATTGTCTGAAACAAATGTTATAAATTTTGTGTTTATGTCATTCAAATACATCACAAATGTCTCTGACGAAACTTGTAACATTCGCTCAGATATAAAGACTACATAAGACAATAGATGGAAGCACGATGTTAAATCGATCAACCAAAAATAAACTATATAAAATAAACTAAAAGTTACTGCCTCAAAAGAAAGAGATGGCTTGCTGAGTTTTTTTTTTTTGGTACCAGTCTACCAGACAACAAGCATTCTTATAAGGTTGGTGGGAAAAGTTTCATTTCTTGAGCCTATTGTTAAACCACAACTGCCGAGAAACTAATCTTCACATCCAAATGAGAGAATGTTTTGTTTTATAGAGGTAGACAAACAAATGAAATAACAAATGGGCATGGTAATAAGTTTTGAAATGACAAGTTGATTTGGTTGTACAGTATACGCAAGAAAGAGGAGGCAAGTTAGGTGTGTCCCGTGAATGGTGTCATTCAACCAAAAAATTGATAAACTAATTGGCTTCAATATATTTTTTCCTCTTTAACATTCTTTGCTTCTTTAGCATACGTGTCATCAATAAAATTGCTGATGTGTCACGCTGTGAATGTCTGAAGATGTTTTTGTAGATGGTTTTTATATACTAGGAAGATATATTAGCCTCATGGTCTTGATGTTAGCTAACAAACGAAAAACAATGGGAATATGATATATGGCCGGGCTTTTTAAACTTCACATACACATAATAGAATAATGAATGAAATTGAAAATTTGTGGTCAATTCAGCCGGCCTTAAATTTTATGTGGAATTTTTCAACAACGACTTGGTATTGACCATCGTTTACTCTTTACCATTGACTTGGCATATATGCATGATCATTACCAAAAATATATCATATGATTAATCTTGAGTACTTACTTTAAAATTTTGACGATCAAACGAGCATTAACAAATGTGTCCTACTTCCTCCAAAAATCTTGCTTTTCATATGCACAATTTCACTTGTGTGCTTATGATGCTCATTTTTGTGTTAGCAAAAACCAGTGCTAATGATTTCAACAAATCAAATGAAGCAAAAGCTTTGCATGCAACTAATTGGTGGGGAGATACAAATACTTCTTCAGATTTTTGTACCTGGCCTTATATTTATTGCAATAAAGAAGGAAGTGTCATTTGGATAAACTTTTACTATGATGATAATGAATGTCTAACTGATCTGAGAAGCCTCAACTTCGCTTCATTTCCAAACCTTGAGCGTCTTTCTATTAATAACTGCAAGCTTGAAGGGAGCATCCCAGAGCAGATTGGTTTGCTATCAAACTTAACATATCTTTCGCTTTATCGGAATCATCTCACAGGTAAATTACATGTCCCGTTTTCCAATCTAACCCATTTGGAATACCTTGATCTTTCTAATAACTATATCACAGGTGTTTCGTTTACCAATCTCACCCTTTTAGAAAACCTTGATCTTTCTAATAACTATATCGCAAGTGTTTCGTTTTCCAATCTCACCCGTTTGAAATACCTTAATCTTAGTCGTAACAACTTTATTGGTCAAATTCCTTCATCGTTTTTTTCCATGGTTGATCTCACCAACCTGGACCTGAGCACAAATCAACTGAATGGATAAATCCCACCTGCACTTATAACTAACTTGCATAAGCTTGAATCGTTGAACCTGAGTAATAACAATCTTGATGGTCCAATTCCGTCAAGTTTTGGTAATCTAAGCCAACTGCAATTTTTAAACATTGCCATTAATTCTATCAGTGGGCCTATTCCCCTAGTTATAACATATTTGATGAAGTTAAGACATTTAGACCTTCATCATAATCGTCTTGTGGGTGCTATTCCAGAACTTGAGA
The DNA here is from genome assembly GCA_030686995.1 of Artemisia argyi. Lineage (NCBI taxonomy): Eukaryota > Viridiplantae > Streptophyta > Magnoliopsida > Asterales > Asteraceae > Artemisia > Artemisia argyi. The sequence goes on along the minus strand of CM060687.1, from coordinate 200,234,510 downwards.
AGCTTTCAAGTCTTTATTACCTCGATTTGTCATCAAACCAGTTGTCAGGAAACATATCACTTGCTAAACCCTGTTTTCTTTCGAATCTAAACCTTTCTAAGAATCTGATGATGGGAGCTATCACAAATGTACGTGATTGCAGATACTTAGAATCCTTGGACATTAGTGGTAATCATTTTGATGGAGAAGCACTTAATCACTGCGATGACTTCCCATATTTATTGCTCCTAAATCAGTCTCAGAATCATCTTACTGGAGAAATGGTCTGGTCATCCAATAATTTGAGGAGTGCAAAATCAGCTTGCAATGAATGTAAGCAAAGAAAACAGCACGTTCCCCGTTTGACCATTTTTCTTCCCATTGTCGTTTGACTTTGCTTCTTAGTAGTTGCGTTTTTCTTTTACAGTCGTAAAAAGGCTACCACAAAGAAAATCCAGGTTGAAATCAGAAAACATGGAGACGTATGTTCGATATTGAATTATGATGGAACAATTGCGTATGAAGACTTCATCACAGCTACAGAGGATTTTGACCTCAAATACTGCATTGGAACTGGTGGCTATGGTAGTGTTTACGAAGCAAAACTGCCTAGCGGTCAAACATTTGCTTTGAAAAAACTTCACCGGTATGAAGCTAAGCAACCAGCATTTGACCAGAGCTTCAAGAATGAGGTCCAAGTGTTAACCAGCCTAAGACACAAAAGCATTGTGAAACTTTATGGGTTTTGTTTGCATAAAAAATGCAACTTCCTTGTATATGAATACATGGAAAAAGGGAGCCTATTTTGTGCATTGAGTGACGATGAATTGGCTGTTGAAGTGGATTGGATGAAGAGGGTGAACATAATCAAAGATGTAGCCCATGCTTTAGCTTACATGCATCACGATTGCAATCCGCCTATCGTTCATAGAGACATATCAAGCAACAACATTCTTCTAAACTCAGAATTGGAAGGATTTGTTGCTGACTTTGGAGCAGCCAGATTGCTCGACCCCGATTCATCCAACCAAACAATCATCGCAGGAACTTTGGGATACATTGCTCCAGGTAGTTACTTCTACACACTGTTACGCTTCTTAAGTTTAATTACGTCTAGCTAGTAGCAGCTAAAGTTTGCTAACATTCTTTTCTGTATGTGATAATTTAGAACTTGCATATAGCATGATTGTGAACGAAAAATGTGACGTTTATAGCTTTGGAGTGGTAGCACTTGAAACAATTGGAGGGAAACATCCAGGAGAGCTTCTTTCATACTTCAACTCTTCTAACAGCCAAGGTACATTGTTGGAAAATATATTGGACCAGCGTCTCTCTTACCCAAGAGACAGGCTAATCGAAAAGGAAATTCTGCGTGTTTGTCATGTGGCATTGGCGTGTATTCTCACAGATCCAAAGGCCAGACCAACCATGAGAGAAGTTTCACAGGAACTATCGCGTTGAGGGTGTTATTCAGTCTATCTTAGAGCTTCATCGTATCCCAAGCAACCGCAATACGTACTTTTCCTGGTCTGCATATTGTTACAATAATTTGTCGGGAGTATTGTTATATATAAACATTCTTAGGATGTTTATCTCATTTCAAATTCAATAAAATGTTGGTCTTAACTATATGAATGATCTGATTAATGACTTTATGACATCTCCTTAACTGCATTGATTCTATATTGAACAAACAACTAAATAAAAAACACACTTGATCGGTCTAACACCAAATGAATGTTGGATAGAAACTGTTTATTCCAGATATAAGCAGGTTGTTTCACCAAAAAAACAAGTGGTTCATGTGTTTTGCTTATGTATTTTATCTTTTATTACATGTTTATTCCTGTGAAATTTGTATTCCTTGAGACAACTATTTCATGATTATTTGGCATGAAAATATCTAATTTATCAAACATCTTCATAATTTAATTCTTTTGAGTTATATGAGATTTTATGAAGCTTCATGAGGTTTATCAAAAGATTTATAAGTTGGTCACATGACTCAATTATATACCTTTTTAAAAGTGTATTGCAATGATTGTACTAAGCATAAATGAAAAAAATGATGATATATGGTTACTACTTATGGAACTTTTTTTTCTTCCAAATACAAATTGCCAGTTTATTACACGATATTGTACATTGATCTCATCTTTAAATTTATCTTATGCAAAATGTGTCTTTGTAAATCAGTTAAATCAAATCAAAGGGATTTTGATCTAGTCCTAGTGGTGTGTGAGTGGCCTATCAACTTAGAGGTTGCCGCTTCGGATCCTGTTCGAAACATATGAGGTTTATGTGAGATAGTAGTTGATTGAAATTTTAAGTGCTTGAATAATTAGTCGTTTAAAAAAGAAAGTTAAATCAAATGCTTAGGTCAACAAAGCTATCATGGCGAGAATTATCAAAAGACAATGAGTAAGGTTCCTAAATTAGATTATACATCTTACTATTTGAGGATGTCTTTATAGGATTTTGTAAAACATATGTTGTCCGGTTGTTATAGCTTAAAGATTATATGAACATTATACTATAAATTCAGATTATTTTCTTAAAGTAAGAAATAAGAACCGTAAATAAGCATTTCTGATAATAAGTTTTGCATTTATACTTAGGGGATACCATTCTTTGAGCAATTGGATTCAATATACCTACATCCTCTCTATGGCGGTATGTTAAACGTCATTTACTCAGTTATATAAGCAGTCATTCCTCTCTTTTCTTCTAGAATCTAACTTTTGATTCGTCTCAGGGTACAATACCTACTAAAATTGATGTGGTAAGTGTTCTTTGATAATTATGACATGCGCATACGCGTATACATGCATATATAATATTACTTGTCTTTCAATTTTTATGCTATCTTTTTGGTTCAGGAATCCATTCAAGTAGCATTGACTTATATAGCTAAGAGACTCTCTGAGCCCAACGGGAGGGAAGTTCTGGCCGAGGAATTTAAAAAGGTGGCCGAGGAGATGCTGGTGGCAAGGTCAAGGCGAGGGACTAAAGGGAAGAGCAAACTATAAAGGAATAAAGATGTCGACTAGCGTTAATATCTCATTCTTCACCTATGATATTACACACAAATACATACAGTTATTCTAAAGTTTCAGTTGATAATTCTTTCATCAAATCTTTAGTGTAGAGTTAGATTTAAAAATATCATTTTGATAATACTTTTAGGTGTCCTGGTACTAGTTTTGTGATTTGTGTTTTTATTTCTATGACAATTCGAATTGTATGATCAGTTCAATCTCTTGATTTATAAGATTTGGTTATGAGTGTTTGACTGAAGAAGTGTCAGTGTATAGTTAATTTGTACCTGATCCATACGATATACGACTAGAAGATGTGGAATATGGTGTTGTTTAAGCTCTGAAATTGCAGTTTACAGGGAGGAAATAGAAAGAAGAAACGGAGAAGAAGATAGACTTGCTTAGTTGCTTTTATTGGATATACAAGTAAATTATTTAATGCAGTAACAAAACTACTTTAAAAATGAAATAGTACAAGTATGTTAAAAAGTGACATACTCCTAACTTTGACTTTTGACTTTTCTCAATGTAACTTTTTTTTTCTTTTTTTTTTATATCTGTTTCGACTCGACGTTGCGAGCCGACAAATCCCAAGGTTACTAATCTTTTTGGATAGCCTAGAGTCATCGCAGGTGAACCTCCATGACCACTGGGTGATTAATTTTCTCCCCATGGTTCGAACCCAAGACCTCTTGACACTTTCATCATAATAGGTTAAGCCCTTACCACTGGGTCACCCGATTGGTTAATATAATTAATTTATTTCTTTGTTTCCATCGTATATAAACTTGATCCTTTATGCTAATTTAGAATGTCTTGAATTAAAGTGGGTGCTTAATTCTTAAACTAATTGGGCCTAGTTTAGCCATTTATTTGAGAAAAAAAAGTTTTTAGAAAGCCTCCAATAAAAGGAAATAAGGGTTTGAAAACAAAAACCTCACGAGTTTTTTTTTTTTTTTTTTTTTTAAAGAAAAAAAAATAAAAAAAAAATAAAAAAAAAAAAAAAACGCTAATTTTGTTAATATTGGATTGGTGTAATGTGTATGTTTGTTTTACGCCTTCAAATTATGGTGTCAAGCAAGTTTTAACTGGCCAGACATGTAGAGCTAGTAAACTGTTTGCGAATAATTTATATAGAAAGATCAAATAAATAGTTGTCCAAGTTTTATAGTTAATATGCAGTTTTTGATTGCGGTTTAAACCGTCAAAAGATAATACTTCGCATTTTTTTCTTACAACATAGAGTAGGGGTGTTTTTCGATCATCTCGCCTAGAGCATCAAACTCAGGAGCAACCTTGGTTGAGCTCTAGCTTCTCTCATGAATACTCGTCGAGCTATCGAGCAGAACATAATATTGTCGGGTCTAGTCGAGCTCTGCCAAAGTTCGACCCTTGTCGGGGGGCTAAATTAAAACTGTGCTACATACACTTTTATTTAGAGTAAACTACACCGTTCGTCCTTCTGGTTTGCGATGACCGCAGCCTTTCGTCCTTTGACCAAAAAAATTGCACCACTCAGCCTTAAGTGTGAAACGTTATGCGTCGTTAGTCCCTCCCTCTAACGGAGTCCACTAATGCTCGTTAACTTTTGTTAACTTGTTTTCTCATAAGGGTATAATCGTCATTTCGCACCATAAGGACGAACGGTAGAAGGACGAACGGTGCAATTTACGCTTTTTGTCCATTTTTTTACACTTTCGTCTGTTTTTTTCGTTTTCGTCTATTTTTTTACGTTTCCGTCCGTTTTTTTAGGTTTTCTTCTGTTTTTTTTCGCTTTTGTCCATTTTTTTACGTTTTCGTCCATTTTTCTTACATTTTCATACCTTTCCTTAGATTTTTATACGTTTTCATACGTTTTTATCCATTCTTATCTATTTTTATACGTTTTCATCCGTAGTTTACGTTTTCGTCTGTTATTTTTTACGTTTTCGCCCGTTTTTTACGGGTTTGTCTGTTTTTCATACATTTTTATCCATTCTTATCCGTTTTTTTTACGTTTTCATCCATTTTTCACGTTCTTATCAATTTTTTATGTTTTCATCCGTTTTTTAGGTTTCTTCCGTTTTTTTTTTTACTTTTTCGTCCTTTTTTATGTTTTCGTCTTTTTTTTTCTTTTTTGTCTTTTTTTACGTTTTCGTCCATTTTTTACGTTTTCATCTGTTTTTTTTGCTTTCATCCATTTTTTTATATTTTCGCCTGTTTTTACGCTTTTTGTCAAATTTTCTTACGTTTTTATATGTTTTCTTATATTTTTATACGTTTTTATACATTCTTATCCATTTTTATACATTTTCATCCATTGTTTATGTTTTCGTCTGTTTTATTACGTTTTCGTCTATTTTCCCGTTTTCATTTTTTTAATGTTTTTGCTGTTTTTTTACGTTTTCATCTGTTTTTCACGTTTGCGTCTGTTTTTTACATTTTTACATATTTTTACATTTTCATCCATTTTTTACATTTGCGTCTGTTTTTTCGTTTTCAAAAACAAAAAAATGAATAAAAACATAAAAAAGGACGAAAGCGTTAAAAAACGTTTGAAAAGAAAGACGAAAACGTAAAAAATTCAAATACGAAACACAAAAAGGGACACAAACGTAAAAAAACATACAAAACAAAAAAAAATGAACGGAAACGTAAAAAAACAGCCGAAAATAAAAAAACGGGCGAAAATGTAAAAAAACAGGCGAACCGTAAACAACGGGTGAAAACGTATAAAAACGGATAAGAATGAATATAAACGTATGAAAACGAGTCTAGTCGAGCTCTACCAAAGTTCCACCCTTGTCGGAGCTGAATTAAAATTGTGCTACATACACTTTTATTTATGTACAAATGGAACATAAATGAAAATGTTTATAAACATTGGGCTAATAAAAAAGTTTGGGCTAATGAGATACCTCTCACAAAGCCCACAATCACAATACCTAAAAACTAAATCGCAGCAAATAAGTCAGCCAAATAGTATCAAGTATCCCTTTAAGGAACTGATGGAATGGTTAAAGCCCCGAGCAAGGGTCTAATTGTGCATGGGCTTTGTGAAACGCCTAATGAAAGGCTAGCCATGACTGAATGTGACAAGATTCCTAGAGTAGTACAGTACTCCGTTTTCTTTGCAAACTAACTGCCATTTTTATGAAATGAAATTTCAATAGGAATGCATGAACAAAGTGTTTCATTTTTGTCCTGTTTGGGTCATTTTTTGACCCATTTTTTTTCTAGCTAAGTTTTCAAAGCTTATCCCATAGACTTGTTAATTATAAAACCGAATTCAACCAGTTTTTAAGTTAGTGAGCTGTATACCAAGCTCTACTATATGGCCATATGTCCAAATTTGCTTAATCATACAGACTGTAGTGTTTCTTTGGCAGCAAATTAAAAGACCGATTATTAGGAAAATTAATCACTTGCATAAAAAATAAACTTGCGAGACAACAAGATGCCGATTACCACTCTCATCATCAACATCACTGAAACAATGGGAATGAATAAGCAAGTACCCTTCAGAAGACTCACTTACTCGTTGTTCATGATTTATGTGAATCCCACTCGAGTCATCTCGAATATCTTGAATTTGCTTCATTTGTTTACTCTCATAATACTGAAGTCAAAGCATGTGAACTATTCCACAAAAACCGTGTGGACACGATTTATAATTCTATCAAGTTGAAGAGATAGCGATTATGTGGAAACTATGCCCAACCCATTGGATGGGTTAGCATTTTTCAACAAAGACTTAGTATTGGCTATCGTTTACTCTTCGCCATTGACTTGGAAAAGTAGAAGGTTTTGTTTATGCATATTAGCATACATGATCATTACCAATTATATATCATATGATTAATCTTGAGTACTTACTTTTGATTTTTAACGATCAAACAAGCATTAACAATGTGTCCTACTTCCTCCAAAATTCTAACTGTTTATATGTACAGTTTCACTTATGTGCTTATGATGCTCATTTTGGTGTTAGCAAAAACCAGTGCTAATGATTTCAACAAATCAAGAGAAGCAAAAGCTTTGCTTGCAACTAATTGGTGGGGAGATAGAAATGCTTCTTCAGATCATTGTGCATGGCGTGAAATCGGTTGCAGTGATGGAAGTGTCATTTCTATATACTTTTACTGTAATGATAATGAAGGTCTAGGTGATCTGAGAAGCCTCGACTTTGGTTCATTTCCAAACCTTGAGGAGCTTTATATTCCTAACTGCAAGCTTGAAGGAAGCATCCCGGAGCAGATTGGTTTGCTATCAAACTTAACATATCTTTCGCTTTATAATAATCATCTCAAAGGTACATTACCTTCCTCATTTACCAGTCTCACCCGTTTAGAAAACCTTGATCTTTCTAATAACTATATCACAAGTGTTTCGTTTACCAATCTCACCCGTTTGAAATACCTTAATCTTTCTAATAACTATATCACAGGTGTCTCGTTTTCCAATCTCACCCGTTTAGAAAACCTTGATCTTTCTAATAACTATATCACAGGTGTTTTGTTTACCAATCTCACCCATTTGAAATACCTTAATCTTTCTAATAACTATATCACACGTGTCTCGTTTTCCAATCTCACCCATTTGGAAGTCCTTCATTTTTCTAATAACAATATCACTGGTATTCTTCCAACTCAGATTGGGAGTTTGACGAATTTATATTATCTAGATCTTAGTCGTAACAACTTTATTGGTCCAATTCCATCAAGTTTTGGTAATCTAAGCCAACTGCAATTCTTAAACCTTGCCATGAATTCTATCAGTGGCCCCATTCCACTAGATATAGCCAATTTCACAAACTTGAAACATTTAGATCTTCATCATAATCATCTTGTGGGTGCTATTCATCCAGAATTTTGTAAGCTACGTCTTTCTTACCTTGATTTGTCATCAAACCAGTTGTCAGGAAACACATCGTTTGGTAATCCCTGCTTTCTAGAGCATCTAAACCTTTCTAACAATCTGATGACGGGACCTATCTCAAGTGTAAGAGATTGCCGTTACTTTATAAACTCCCTGGACATCAGTGGTAATCATTTTGTTGGAGAAGCACTTAATCCCTGTGACTTCACAGGTTTATTTCTCTTAAATCAGTCTCACAATCATCTTACTGGAGAAATGGTCTGGTCATGCACTGAACATAAGCAAAGAAAACAGCATGTACCCCGTTTGACCGTTTTTCTTCCCATTATCGTTGGACTTTGCATCTTAGTCGTTGTGTATTTCTTTTACAGTCATAAAAAGGCTACCACAAAGAAAATACAACCTGAAATCACAAAACATGGAGATGTGTACACGATAATGAATTATGATGGAACAATTGCGTATGAAGACTTCATCACAGCTACAGAGGATTTTGACCTCAAATACTGCATTGGAACTGGTGGCTATGGTAGTGTTTATGAAGCAAAATTGCCTAGCGGTCAAACATTTGCTTTGAAAAAACTTCACCGGTATGAAGCTAAGCAACCAGCATTCGACCACAGCTTCAAGAATGAAGTTCAAGTGTTAACCAGCCTAAGACACAAAAGCATTGTGAAACTCTATGGGTTTTGTTTTCATAACAAATGCAACTTCCTTGTATATGAATACATGGAAAAAGGGAGCCTATTTTGTGCATTGAGTGACGATGAATTAGCTGTTGAAGTGGATTGGATGAAGAGGGTGAAGATTATCAAAGATGTAGCCCATTCTTTAGCTTACATGCATCACGATTGCAATCCACCTATCGTTCATAGAGACATATCAAGCAACAACATTCTTCTAAACTCGGAAATGGAAGGATTTGTTGCTGACTTTGGAGCATCCAGATTGCTTGACCCCGATTCATCCATCCAAACAGTCATTGCAGGAACTTTGGGGTACATTGCTCCAGGTAATCACTTCTACACACTGTTACGCTTCTTAAGTTTAATTACATCTAGCTAGTAAGCAGCTAAACTTTGCTAACTTTTTTTTTTTTTTTTTTTTTTTTTTTTTTTTTTTTTTTTTTTTTTTTTTTTTTTTATATATATATGATCATTTAGAACTAGCATATAGCATGACTGTGAATGAAAAATGTGACGTGTATAGCTTTGGAGTGGTGGCACTCGAAACAATTGGAGGGAAACATCCCGGAGAGCTTCTTTCATACTTCAACTCTTCTAGCAGCCAAGGTACAATGTTGGAAAGTATATTGGACCAGCGTCTCTCTTACCCAACAGACAGGCTGATAGAAAAGGAAATTCTGCGTGTTTGTCATGTGGTACTAGCATGCATACTCACAGATCCAAAGGCTCGGCCAACAATGAGAGAAGTTTCACAGGAACTATCGCGTTGAGGGTATTATTCAGTCAATCTCAAAGCTTCATCATATCCTGAACAACTGCACTTTTGAAGTTCTGCATATTGGTAAAATAATTTGTCAGTAGTGTAGTTATGTATAAGCATTCTTACATTGTTTATCTAATATCATAATAAGTAAGATATTGGTCCTAGTTATATGTATGTGATTTAAAAAATGACTTTATGACATCTCTTTGCATTGATTCTATATTAAACAAACAACTAAACGAAAAACACACTGAATTGGTATGAACAACCAAATACTATTGTTGGAATGAAACTGCTTATTTGAGTGATAAGCAGATCAATCATTGGCAATATGCAGTCAAGCTAACTAAGGAATTCCAAACACCACTCCCTAATTACAGACCCAAATCAATTACGTAATTTCTAAGTAAATGGCTTGTATGTAAAGTTTTTTTTTTTTTGGGTATACCTGGGTTCCGACTCGACATTGCGAGCCGACTAATCCCAGGGCGACTACCCTTTTGGATAGCCCGGAGTCGTCGCGGGTGAACCTCTGTGGCCAATGGGGGATTAATTTTCTCCCCAGGGTTCAAACCCAAGACCTCTTGGCACTTTCGTCCTAAGAGGCTAAGCCCTAACCTGCATACTATATCTTGAAAATCACGTGATCTAACAAAGCATATACAGTGTTCTTTCTGCAACAAAAGTCACCAATATTAGACAACGATATGATATGCTTTACACCATTCAAATCATCCGCAAAAAGGTGTAGACTAGCGGGGACACCCTGACCCGGGTGCTTTTTGAAACCGGCCATTGTCCACCCCACTCTAATCATCAAAACCATGGGAATATATAAGCAGCGATGCCGTTTAGAACACTCAATTGCTCATTTATGATTATGACTACGTGAATCTCACTCGAGTCATCTCAAACTTGTTGAATTTTTTTCACTTGCATACTCTCATGATAATGAGTACCAATAAAGTCAACAAGCCTCGAAACCGGGAACCGTGACCAACAGTAACCCAGAGTGTATTTTAATGCTTAAACCTCCTAAATATCTAATAAATTGAATTACTATTCAAAAAATATAACTTTTGTAATCATATTTAACACGTGGTTGTATGAGATTGTTCGGTATAAAGTCGCTCAAAATAATTTCCGCTTACTTTAAGTGCTTATATCAGAGTGATTAAGGAAAAGCAGTTTTATCCAGGCAGGTAAGTAGATAAGCACCAAACAGCCTGTAAATATTACCAGTATTAAATCGATTTTGTCACATGACAAAAAAAGTTTTGCCTAAGTTACTAAAGTTTGACAAAAAGTTTTTCTAAGTTACTAAAGTTTGATAAAAAGTTCGTCTAAGTTACTAAAGTATGATAAAAAATTCATCTAAGTTACTAAAGTTTCAAAACTTTCATCTAGTTTACAGAACTTATGAAAAATGACATTTTGAGGTTACTTAACCGATAAAAATATACGTGAACATCACCGAACTTGTAAAAACATATATGATATTTCTATTATTTTATTTATAAAAAAATATCCGTTTAAGTTACTCGGTTAACACTGAAATTATAAAAGTGTATGCTGGGGTACCGAAACTATAAAAGTGTATGCTTCTTATAAGTTTAGTAACCTAGATAACAATTTTGAAACTTTAGTAACTTACGCAAAATTATTATCAAACTTTAGTAACTTTTTTCTATATTAACCTTTTTTAGTTGAAAGAAAAGTAGGTGTGTGTGTTTTATTTTGTGTGTTTTGGTTTAGGAAAAAACACTATTACAACCAATAAGTTGCATAAGAAATTAATTAGTGTGTAAAAGTTGAATAAGAAATTACATTGTACTTTTGGATGAGTTTGGTTTGCAATCAATCACAATGGGCATGACTTTAGATATAAAATGGCATGAAAAAGACACCATTAAGTATTATTACAACTATAAAGTCGTATAATAAAGAGTACAAGTTGCACAAGAAAGTACAAAATACTATTACAACTATAAAGTCGCATAATAAAGAGTACAAGTTGCACAAAAAAAATACAAAATAATATTAGAATTATAAAGTCGCATAAGAAAGGCTACAAGTTGCATAAGAAAGTACAACGTACTTTTAAATACTATGATATTAATGAGAGCTTTTTTTTTTTTTTTTTTTTTTTTGATCAAGTTTTGGGTAACTAAGGAATTGCCCCTTATTTTATTTTGTAAGCAACTGGTACATTTACTACTACATTTGTTGTTACTTTGTATAGCCTTTTTGTAGTACACTATTACACTATGATAATTAACAATAGGAAGTAAAACATATGCATAGTAGTTGTATAGCATTCGAAGATCGGTGGTGATCTTGTTGCCGTAAATCAATCTCCATAATTTTTCACATGTTGTTGACTTGGTGGGGAGGAAGCAACCATCACTTTTCTTCACCAATTAAAACATGCCTAAAAAATCTTCCCAACTATTCCTTTCTCATGTTTAATAGTTGGGCTTGTCTCCTCTAGAAAATGAATTCCTTTCTTTTTGTAAAACAAATTAGTTTACAACAACTTTAGGCCTTTTGGCAATATACTCTTTCATTTTGTCTTGTGATAGTTAATATACTTTTGTGCATCTGGAGTTAGTAAAAAATGGCTGATCGTGTCTGTATGGGTCATTTTTTGACCCATTTTGTTTCTAGCTAAGTTTTCAAAGCTTATCCGTTAGACTTGTTAATTATAAAACCGAATTCAACCAATTTTTATGTTAATGAGTTGCATATCAAACTCTACTATATGTCCAAATTTGCTTAATCATACACACTGTACTGTAGTGTTTCTTTGGCAGCAAATTAAAAGATCGATTACTAGAAAAATTAATCACTTATATAAAAAATCGTACATGCGAGACAACATGATGCCAAATATGACTCTCATCATCATCATAACTGAAACGATGGGAATGAATAAGCGAGTACTCTTCAGATCATTGTTATTGGTATGTGAATCCCACTCGAGTCATCTCATTAACATCTTGATTTTGCCTCATGTGTACGTTTACTCATAATAAAGAGTATACTATCGAATTCAAAAAGCAATGTGGTCAAAGCATGTGAACGAATCTTGTGGCTAAGAAGACACTGGCAGTAAAGGCCTCAGTGGCCAAAGTATTTTGCTTCATGTGGAAGCTATGCCATTGACTTGGTATTGACTTGAAATACTAGAAGGTTATATATACATGATCATTACCAATTATATATATCATATGATTAATTTTGACGATCAAACAAGCAATTACAATGTGTCCTACTTCCTCCAAAAAACTTACTGTTCATACACACAATTTCACTTATGTGCTTATGATGCTCATTTTTGTGTTAGCAAAAACTAGTGCTAATGATTTCAACAAATCAAGAGAAGCAAAAGCTTTGCATACAACTAATTGGTGGGTGTAGAAAAACATAGCATAAACCACAAAATCTTCTTTTATTATTAAAAAGCATAACCTGATCTCAAGGATCTCAAGGGTGTATAACAACATAGCATTGACCTGATCTCAATCAGGTTCATCCACCAAAATACATTCGAAATAAGATTGAAACAACAAGAATGACGGGTACTCCAGCTACACTGTCGTACCCCTAATATCTACATTGATATTAGTTCTATTACAACCAAGAATAATAAACATAACCTGATAACAGCTTAACAATAAGAAGAAAAAATAGCAGCCTTTGGTGGTGGTAGTATAACGGCTCTATAAAGAGCCGTTTGGAGAAGAAGACAGTGGAATTACATTTTTGGAAATAGAATGAGCAGCGATGTTGTTCTTGTGAGAGAGAGAGTGCAGCTTCTATTGTTTGTCTTTAAGGGAGAGCTGAGAATAAATACTTGATTCAACAACGGCTCTATAAAGATGACATAAACAGCCCTTCAACTTTCCATCTTCATCAAACAAGGCTTAACTTCTTTGATAACACTGAAATATAGAATAAGAGAAAGACAACATTAGTCCTTGTAAGTATCCAGGCTTAAGATTATATTTCAACAGTGGGGAGATGAAACTTCTTCAGATCATTTTACTTGGCCAAAAATCACTTGCAATGAAGCAGGAAGTGTCATTTCAATAGACTATTTCTGTGATTATTTTGAAAGTCTTGGTGATCTGGGAAGCCTCGACTTCGCTTCATTTCCAAACCTTGAGGAGCTTCATATTCGTAACTGCAAGTTTGATGGGAGCATCCCAGAGCAGATTGGTTTGCTATCAAATTTAACACATCTTTCGCTTTATAGTAATCAACTCGCAGGTACATTACCTGCCTCATTTACCAATCTCACCCTTTTGGAACACCTTGATCTTTCTTATAACTATCTCACAGGTAAAATACCTGTCTCGTTTGGCAAACTCACCCATTTGGAAACCCTTGATCTTTCTAATAACTATATCGCAGGTGTTTCGTTTGCCAATCTCACCCGTTTGGAAAAACTTGATCTTTCTAATAACTATATCACAGCTGTTTCGTTTGCCAATCTCACCCGTTGGAAAAACTTGATCTTTCTAATAACTATATCACAGCTGTTTCGTTAGCCAATCTCACCCGTTTGGAATACCTTGATCTTTCTAATAACAATTTCACTGGTATTCTCCCAACTCAAATTGTGAGTTTGAAGAATTTATATTATCTAGTTCTTAGTCAAAACAACTTTATTGGTCAAATTCCTTCGTCGTTTGGTTCCATGGTTAATCTCACCAACCTAGTCCTGAGTGCAAATCAACTGAATGGATCAATCCCACGTGCACTTGTAACTGACTTACATAAGCTTGAAATGTTGGACCTTAGTAACAACAATCTTGATGGTCCAATTCCCTCAAGTTTTGGTAATCAAAGACACCTGAAAATTTTAAACCTTGCCATGAATTTTATCAGTGGGCCTATTCCCAAAGATATAGCATATTTGATGAAGTTGGGACATTTAGACCTTCATCATAATCGTCTTGTGGGTGCTATTCATCGAGAATTTGGGAAGCTCTCATATCCTTCTTACCTTGATTTATCATCTAATCAGTTGTCAGGAAACATGTCGTTTGGTAATCCATGTTTTCTTGTGTATCTAAACCTTTCTCGGAATCTGATGACGGGCGCTATCACAGGTGTGCGTGGTTGCGGAAACTTAGAATACTTGGACATTAGTGGTAATCATTTTGTTGGAAAAGCACTTAATCATGTCGACTTCCCAAGTTTATTGTTTTTAAATCAGTCTCAGAATCATCTTAATCAAGAAATGGGTTTGCCATCCAATAATCTGACGAGTGGACAATCAGAAACCAATGAACATAGGCGAAGAAAACAACTCGTCCCCATTTTCGCCATTTTTCTTCCCATTATCGTTGGACTTTGCTTCTTAGTGGTTGCGTATTTCTTTTACAGTCATAAAAAGGCTACCACAAAGAAAATACAGCCTGAAATCACAAAACATGGAGATGTGTGCACGATAATGAATTATGATGGAACAATTGCTTATGAAGACTTCATCACAGCTACGGAGGATTTTGACATCAAATACTGCATTGGAACTGGTGGCTATGGTAGTGTTTATGAAGCAAAACTGCCTAACGGCCAAACATTTGCTTTGAAAAAACTTCACCGGTATGAAGCTAAGCAACCAGCATTCGACCAGAGCTTCAAGAATGAGGTCCATGTGTTAACTAACCTGAGGCACAAAAACATTGTGAAACTTTACGGCTTTTGTTTGCATAACAAATGCAACTTCCTACATGGAAAAGGGGAGCCTATTTTGTGCATTGAGCGACGATGAATTAGCTGCTGAAGTGGATTGGATGAAGAGGGTGAACATAATCAAAGATGTAGCCCATGCTTTATCTTACATGCATCACGATTGCAATCCGCCTATCGTTCATAGAGACATATCAAGCAACAACATTCTGTTAAACTCATAAATGGACGGATTTGTTGCTGACTTTGGAGCAGCCAGATTGCTTAACCCCGCTTCATCCAACCAAACAGTCATCGCAGGGACTTTGGGATACATTGCTCCAGGTAATTATTTCTACACACGCTCACGCTTCATGAGTTTATGTCATTCTAGTAGCAGCTAAACTTTGCTAACATTCTTTTTTCTATGCGATCATTTAGAACTTGCATATAGCATGATTGTGAACGAAAAATGTGACGTGTATAGCTTTGGAGTGGTGGCACTTGAAACAATTGGAGGGAAACATCCTGGAGAGCTTCTTTCATACTTCAACTCTTTCACCAGTCATGGTACAATGTTGGAAAATATATTGGACCAGCGTCTCTCTTACCCAACAGACAGGCTAATCGAAAAGGAAATTCTGCGTGTTTGTCATGTGGCATTGGCATGCATTCTCACAGATCCGAAGGCCAGACCAACCATGAGAGAAATTTCACAGGAACTATCGCGTTGAGGGTATTATTCAGTGTATCTCAGAGATTCATCATATCCCCAACAACCGCAATACGTACTTTTCCTGGTCTGCATATTGTTACAATAATTTGTTGGGAGTATTGTTATATATAAACATTCTTACGATGTTTATCTCATTTCAAATTCAATAAAATATTGGTCTTAACTATATGATTGATCTGATTAATGACTTTATGACATCTCCTTAACTGCATTGATTCTATATTGAACAAACAACTAAATAAAAAACACACCAAATGAATGTTGGATAGAAACTGTTTATTCCAGATATAAGCAGGTTGTTAATAAGCATTATAATTAAGCAATTCAAAACACGCCCTAATTACTAACCCAAACCAACTATCTAATTATAAGCAGGTTCTAATTAAATTATTTGGACAAAAAAAATCGTCAAGAAAGTATCTTTTATACATTTTCCTTTTTTCTCATACTTGGAGCCAATAATTGTTTTTAAGATATTTATATAACAATGTATGGTCTGTAATAAAAGCTTAAGTGCAAAGGCATGAAAAATATAGGAAACAACTTATTTGATGCAACATGACAGTTGGAATTTTAGCATAAAATTTGGAGAAAACAACTTATTTTGACTAAAGCTTTTAGCATAAAATTTGGAGAAAACAACTTATTTTGACTAAAGTTTCTTCTTTGCCATTGACTTAGAAAAGTTGAAGGTTTTAGCCTTTGGCTTTGGGTATGCATATTATCTGTAGCAAATGTATATTCTGATTTTTCACTACTTTGTTGGCGATTAAACAGAGGGATAATTACCAAAACAGACCAGGTAACCATGGTCAATTCGGTTCCTACCCCCAGATCCAAAAATGTCTTTTTTAGACCGGGCAACTGGGCAACTCGACGTATATGATGAAAAGTGTCCCCAATTGCCCAAAAAATGATGGATGTTGCCCAAAAAATTCACAAGTTGCCCAAAAAACTGATAGACAAACAACACTTGTCACTTGCAGAAAAGTGACACTTCGTCAGTTGCCCAATTGTACAATTTGCCCCGGTCTAAAAAAAGCATTTTTGGATCTAGGGGTAGGAACCGAATTGACCATGGTTGCCCAGTCTATTTTGGTAATTATCCCTTAAATAAATTGTTGGTTTTATAGACAAAATAATATGTAACAATTCGCAATTTCAGGTTAATTACTATTCCCGGAAAATTCACTATTCACTTTTACTATTCATTTTTCCCGAAACTTTCCCGAAAGTTGATTTTTATTTGATATTCTCGAGTGATAAATCATTTCCATGGCAAATTAAATGTTTGACATTCGTCAGATCATTTTCGTGAAAGTTATTAAGGAATTACATGGAATTACACGTTTTAGGGTAAAACGTCAATCAGAAATTCTACGCACAACGAAATTCAACCCCGTCAAGTGACCCCGCATCAGAAAAATGTTTGACACACTCATGATTTATTTGAGAATTAATCGTGACTGAGAAAAACATGACCAAAGACTTCCCGGCAGGTCACCCAAGCCAGTACTACTCTCGCATGAGCACGCTTAACCGTTTGGGCGATTAACCGTTAGACCACAAAACGCGTTTCTAAGAAGATTTGAGTTTTCAACTTATTAGAAAAAGTCAACATATTTTTCCCTCCTCCATTGACCAAAAATCATCCCTTGATGTTATAAGTCATTTCGTGATTTTTAGGCTTACGGTTTGATGTCTAAAAGACATTTAATACCAACTGACACTAGACTGAGCCCAGTCTAGACATTATAAGTCATTTTAAATCATTTATAACATATTAGAAAAGTAACATTTTACTTTTCTCAATTTTACGCAATATTCGTATATTTTACGTATTACGCGTTTTAGACCCGTGTTTCCAGTTTTTAGCAGGGTTTTAGCACCCGATAGAACCTACCACTCATTTTATATTTTATTATGGAGTATAATGACATGTTTAACCATTCTTCCAAGTTTCGTATTTTTACGATACCCGGTTTTAAGTTTCATGACTTAACGACTTACCGTTAGCGATTAACGGGACCAAAACTCACTCCGTAAACTAGATAATACCAAGTTTATCCATCTAGTCACTTCCCCCTCATATGGAACGACCAAGAGGTGATTCACCATGATCTTGGTGGCTTAGTGAGAACCATGGAACTATTAGATCACTCATGTGTATCATTTTAAGCCTTAGAAACACTTATGGCCTAAAAACATACATGTAGTTATCATGTGTTCCATTCTAAGCCATTCATTCTTATACACTAACCTCCTAAACACACTATAAAACCCTCCTCACCTCCTTTTAGTCGTTCATAACCTCACACACACAAACACACTCCTAATTTTCCCTCTACTTCAAGAATTACTCAAGAAATCAAGTACTATATCTCTAGTTTGGTTTTGATTCATCAAACTACTTCAAATCCTTTGAAACTTTGGTGATTTCTCTTGAGTTTTAATCCACTCAAGTCACCTCAACCTTCATCATCCATCTTTCAAGATTACAAGGGTAGAAAGATTGCATGAAGTGAAGTGGGTTGAAGCAAGTCTATCAAAGTCCTATCCTTACATGTTAACTTCCTTTCTTTGTAGAAAGCCAAAATTGTAAGCAAAACCCTAACTTGATTCTTGTTAAATAATCATATTCATGTTATTTACATATTATTTGTGCTATATTATGTCTTGTATTCATGTCCATGATGTATAAAAATGAGCAAAACAAGTTATTGTAATTGATTGTTAAGATAAGTTATTAAAACAAGTAAACTAGTGACTTTCTTGGTAAGACCTGATCAAAATGGTAAAAATATGATGTTGGATCATTACATATTACAGTAGAGGACTTAACAAGGAAACCATAGCAATTTGAACCACCCAAAACGAGTATACGAGTCAAAAGTTACGCCCATTTGAAGTTACCAAAACTTTTCGGCAAACTGCCAAATACCATTCTGATCAAATTTGGGTTTTGAAAGTCCCACTTCTGGTCCGATTCATCAAAAAGTTAAAACACGAAAGTTTTCCGGAACGACGTTTTCGTTCAGGCACAAAGAAGCTCGAGCCCTGAAAACGCTTTCCGAGTGATAAATTTCTTCAAATTCTAAACAGCCCATTTTTAGACAAAGTCATTACATATAGGTTATGGTTTATGAAGACCAAAGAGGTCTTATGACCTATAATCAAGACCACAACCATGGCTAGAGCCAAGGTTGAGTCTCATGACCTTGGAACAAGGACCAAAGGTCATGGCTAGGCCATGACGAAATGACCATGTAAGCTTACTTAGGCGTAAACATGAAACAAGGAATTGGCGATAACTTGAACAAGCAATTTGGATCTACTTCATCTAAAGGAACCATGAGATATTACAAAGAGAAAATGGTCATACAAGACTTATGAAACTACCCCTAATAACAATCTTCATGTACTAATAAACTTTCCTAAGTTTATACAAATATCGGACATGTAACCTTTCGGATCAAAACTTATATCTATATATTTCATCAACTACTACAATAGTAGGGAGCCTCATGTGAGGAGTTCATTATGTAAGCCGTCGAGATGAGTTGTGGATTTACGAGTTAAAGTGTCCTGGCTCCTCGAACGCTTACTAACATGACTTCTGAATTATGTCGGCCCGAACGGTAGTAAACGATATACAAAACATACATGTTTCATGAATCATTACTTTCAAAGACTTACAATATACATCATACCACATCATGGACTAAATGCAAGATATATATATATATATATAGGCACTACTTCATATTCTTTACTCCAATCCTAAGTCGCGACATTCTATTATAGGTTGCTCATAGAACCTTCACGATTCGACCGTTACATTCATTACTTGCTATCTTACTTAAGGTGAGTTCATAGCCCCACTTTACATTACTTCATTGTTTTACAAACCCTTGGGGGGAATACATGCTATTTTTAACCGAGCACAATGTTTTTAAATTGTATGCTTGCCTGATTGTTTTATTATCACTAAGTACCATCCTTGCCAAACCAAGATCCCATATTATGAACCATTTAATCACTTGCGAGGGTTACTTGCAAGTGAGCGCGAATATTGTGAATAGGCCTATTGGGATTGACGAATCCCATTTGTATTGACTAAGTTCAAACAAATGCATTAATATTTGAGACATTAGGTATGACGGCAAAGTACCTACCGGGATAACTCCGCCGATTGATATTGGTACACGTTAACGTTTTGGTGTCATAAGCTTAGTATTTGATAATAACTGTTCCGGGCGTGTAACAACGTGACCCATATTTGTTTTCCAAACATTGGTGTGAGTCTATAACTCACACTACCAACATATTGTGTTCAAAACATTAAACAAACTCTATGAATATCACTCAACCTTTGTGTTGACCTCTCAAGCATGTATTTCAGGTTCATGACGATCAAGGATGGCACGGAAGGGCACGGATACTCAAGAGGGCTATAAATTTTATTATCATTCAAAACTCATTTATTATACATTGTAAACATGGAACCAATTGGGACCTCAATTTTGTAACCTCTGATATTTATACAATTTGAATGATAAATCTCTTAAAACGACTCAATTGGAGTTCGTTTTCTATTATTGTGACTATTGTGCCGTCGAGTAACACCCGGTTTGAATTCCGCTGCATCCATGAATTGGGGGTGTTACATAATAATAGTCGTGTGTTAGGATCGAACTTGAGATTACGGGATTGCACACAATACGTATGAAGAGGAAATGTAATAATTATTTATAAAATGTTATAATTAATTAATAAACACAAAACAAATAAATAATAATTAGTATTATTGATTAATGACTAATTAATTATTAAACGAAGATTAGGAAACTAATTACTAGACAATACATGGAAACAAGAGAAGGTTCCGGAAACCCCTAGGGGGCACCAAACCGATCGGCCCAAGGAGGTATACCCACCTCCTTTGTGCCTTGAGCTCCAAGTAATGTCTAGTATATAAGCAAACCCAAGGTGAAGGTTTTTCTCATAACTTGTACACACACAACTTGGGTTTTCTCTTCTCCTTCTTTTCTTTGGTCGAACCAAAACCGAACACCCCTAAGGGTTTCGTTTTTCTTGTGTCCAAAAATTGTTTTGTGTTATTACTTGCATAAACTTTTCCTTGAATTAGTACGTGTGTACAAGAACGTGAATCAAACACACTATTGTTTGATTCTTGGATTGAATTACAAAAAGGTAAGGGGTAATTCATATAATCCTTATAAACCCTATTTAGGGTTCATTGGTTCCGGAAGATTGCATTGATTCTTGTTCGGGCTAGAATCACTACGGTATGTTTACTATTTAAATTAATGATTAATTAATTACATATTATTCGATCTATTATAATTGCTTCCGCTCATGCTCACTTTGATGTTCATGGTTTATTAATATGATTGTCATGATATAATAATTCCAACAGTGGCATCTAGAGCCGTTATAATGTGTAATTAATTATCGCAACGCATAAAAATTGGATTTTGATTCGTATAGTTACATGTTTTTTTTTTAGGGTTTATGTTTTTTTCCCTAACCCTAATTTTTGGGTCGAATGACCTTTTAGGGTTTTTAGGGTTTTGCTTTTAATTTTTTTAAAAAAAAAATTGACTAGAAACCCTAAGATGTCATGTAATTGTTATGCGTTTTAGTAAACGATCTTGGTGCAATATGTTAATTGTTAAGCTAAATCCATGAAAAAGTGCATATTTGCATGGATTTTTTATTGTGTTATTTAAATTGTTTAAATTGCTTATATATATTAATGGTTAAGTTATATTAAAACATGTAAATTTTAATAGATGTCGAATTGGGAAAGACTCCAATATTAAGTAATCAATTATGTGCTATGTGGTATTTATTTAATTTTGACTTACGCAATCGATTTATCGATGTATGTGGCTCTTTTTCTAAAAGAAAGCCCTAATTGAATTAATACGTTATACGCCTAGATTTGATTATTAATAGGACTTTTTAATAAGATTTGCATGTGGCTACATGTTTTATACATATTTAATTGTTATGATTATGTATATGTGTTTATTTAGTTGTTTTATTTTTTTTATTACTTATTACTTGTTTTGTTTATTTATTGTGTGAGACATGTTTATATAAACGAAAAGGGTAATTTTTTTGAATAGAAAAATAATACGGACTAAATAATGGCGAAATTGTTTTGGTTTTTAAGAGTTAAAATTTCAAAGGATTGGTTGATTGATGTTTTTGTACGTAATGGTTAAATAGGCTCGACCGAAGTTTACACACTATAAGATGGGTATAAGGATGGCAACGCATTAAATTGTGGCCTTAGATAGACAACATTCTGTCTTAACGCTCGTTTGTGTGTAAATTAGACTTACCGAACAACCATTACATGTACATTGTCATCTTAAGGGTGAATAATCCACAATTCCACAATGATTATCCGAAACACTAAGCTTTCGGGCTTATGCAAAAGTACGATATAGTGGACGATAATTGATGGTTATTCTTTAATTGGTGAACCCGATACCTCAATCAAAACTTTGTTATTTTACTCTTAGCAAATTGGTAATAAAATTGTTTTGTAAAACCAATGTTATGAAGTTGTATGCATGCTTCTTCATACATTATTTTGATCACATCAAAATAGTTATACCCTTATAAAAATTAAGTTGAATGCCATCTAATTAAGAACACTTGAAGTTGTAATTTACGTCATAGTGAGACTTGGCGAGATTGCAATGGAGAGGTAAATTTCATAAATTCATTGCTAGCAGATCAACTGATGTGATGGATTTGTGAATTTACAGTTTTTAAGTTAGACGACTTAAATTGAGTAGGAAGTGAGACTTGGACTCAAGGCATTAAGATGGGGACTAAACATGCTTACAATACAAATGTTTTGTGATTGTAAATCCCATATATCTAGGAATTGGACAAATGTTATGCCAATTACTTGTACGACAAGTTACCTCATATTATACTTTCATTACTAGCAGATCAACTGAATGTGATGAAACTATGTTTATGGAGGATCCTAGTTTTCAAGATTATTCTATGGATTTATTTTCCTTGGGTATTTTAATTTTCTTGAAAAATTGTATTATCAAAAATACTAATGTTTTGAACTTTCTTTATCTGTAGAAATGGCTCAAACTGATAACACCAACTTACGTTCTGTGTTCAAAACTTATTTTGAACGAGAAAAATTGACTGGCTCGGAAAATTTCAATGATTGGTACCGTTCACTAAGGATTGTCCTGCGAGTGACTGGTCAACTCGAAATCTTGAAAACGCCTTGTCCTGCTGAACCTGAAGGCACGGCAGCTACTGATGCTGCTAAAGCCAAATGGAATCTTGATTGCAAGGAACATATTGATGTGGCCGCAATGATGTTAGGGGGAATGTCCACACCTCTTCAAAGACAGTTTGAGGAGTATTTTCCCATGAACATGATTGATGAACTCAAGAAACTTTATGAGAAACCATCAAATGTAGAGATTTACGATTTGATGGAAGCTCTACATGGTTGTAAGCAGGGTCCTGGTGAACCTGTGAGTGCTCATGTGTTGAAAATGAAGAGTTACATGAATCAACTACAAACACTTAGGAAACCCTATGACAATGATATGGCTGTGAACTTAATCAATAGATCCCTTGATAAGGAATTTAGTGGTTTTGTGAGGAACTTCAATATGCATTGCGTGGGGAAGACTGTAAGTGAATTGCACGCACTGCTCATTGATTATGAGAAAGGTACACCACAAAAGGCTCCTACGCCCCAAGTACTAACAATACAAGGGGGTAGAATTAACAATCCAAATGCGAACAAGAAGAAGGGTAAAGGAAAGAAGAAGGATGATAAGAATAAGCAAGTTATGGCTTATCAACCACCTCAACCTAAGAAGAACCCTTCTATCAAGAATAATCCAAAGAAGGATCAAGGATGCCATTACTGCAAGGTGATGGGCCACTGGAAGAGGAATTGTCCTCTTTATCTCGATGACTTGCGAAACAATAAGGTTAAGAAGACTGGGCACATGGGCGCCAGCACTTCAGGTAACTTATTTGTCATTGAATTATTTACTTTATCTCGTGAAATAAATTCCTGGGTATATGATACTGGATGTGGTATTAATATTTGTAATACACTGCAGGGGTTTAGAGAGGAAAAGAGACTAGCTTATGGGGAGCAATTTCTGCATGTGGGAAATGGAGCACAAGCAGCAGTTGAAGCCATAGGAATGTTTGATTTAGTTTTACCTTCGGGTTTAGTACTTTGTTTAAACAATTGTCATTATGCACCTTCTATAATTAGAGGTGTTGTTTCCTTTTCATGTTTGTTGGATCTTGGTTTTTCTCATACTATTGATGGCAATAAAATTTCTGTTTCTTTAAATGGTGTATTTTATTTTAATGCTGTTGCTGTGAATGGTGTGTTTGAAATTGATATGAATAATTGTGTGACTTCCAACAATAATAATAATTCTATGTACAGCATAAGTAAGAGAATGAAGTATGACTTGAATTCGTCTTACCTTTGGCACTGTAGACTTGCCCATATAGGCAAGACTCGCATGCAAAAGCTGCAACGTGAAGGGCTTTTAAATAATATCAATAATGAGTCATTTGATAAATGCGAATCTTGTATTTCTGGGAAGATGACGAAGAAACCTTTTCATAATAATATGGAATGAGCTTCAGATCTACTTGGTTTAATACACACGGATGTATGTGGACCACTTAGACATGTGTCAATGAGAGGTGTTGTCTACTTCTTAACTTTTACGGATGATTTCAGCCGTTATGGTTATGTTTATTTACTTAAGCATAAACATGAGGTGTTTGAAACATTTAAAGTTTTCAAAGCAGAAGTAGAATTGCAATTGGGAAAGAAGATTAAAGCTCTTCGTTCTGATCGAGGTGGTGAATACCTTAGTCAAGATTTTAAAGATTTCTTAACTGAGAATGGAATTGTCCAGAATCTCACATCTCCATATACTCCACAACAAAATGGTGTATCTGAGAGAAGGAATCGTACATTGTTGGACATGGTTCGATCAATGTATAATCTTACTAACCTTCCTTTGTCTTTTTGGGATTATGCTCTTGAATCAGCTGTTCGTATTTTGAATATGGTTCCCACCAAGAAGGTTGATAAGACACCATATGAGATATGGACTGGAAAAGCTCCGAACTTGTCTTATTTAAAGGTCTGGGGTTGTGAGGCGTATGTTAAACGTGACTCACAAGATAAACTCCAACAAAGATCTGTTAAATGCATTTTTGTAGGATACCCTAAGGAAACTATGGGTTACTACTTTTACTACCCACCTGAGAACAAAGTGTTTGTTGCAAGATATGGTGATTTCCTTGAAAGTGAATTTGTGGTTCAAGAAATCAGTGGGAGGGTATATGATCTAGAAGATGATCTAAATAATGCATTGCCTTCAGAAAACACTAGCATACTTCCTATAGAACCAGAAAGTCTGGGTCCTCCACCGGAAGTTGAAGTAATTCCCATTCACAGATCTGCGAGATCTGTGAAAGCTCCTGACCGTCTATGTCTTAATGTAGAGGTCGATCAGCATACACTAGGGGATCTTAATGAACCTACTAGTTATAGAGCTGCCATTAATAGCCCTCAAAAAGCTAAATGGAAAGCTGCTATGGATGGGGAAATACAATCCATGCATGACAATGAAGTCGGGGAAGAAGTTGACTTACCACCTGGTGCCAAGGTAGTTGGGAGTAAGTGGCTTTACAAAATCAAGACTGATATGGATGGATATGCACACATTTATAAGGCTCGTCTAGTTGCTAAAGGTTTTACTCAAACTTTTGGAATTGATTACGAGGAGACATTTTCTCCTGTAGCAGACATAAGAGCTATAAGAATACTCATAGCTATAGCAGCGTACTATGACTATGAGATTTGGCAAATGGATGTGAAAACTGCTTTCTTAAATGGTCATCTAGATGAAGACATCTATATGGCACAACCAGAAGGGTTTGAAAATCCAGAATTTCCAAATCGTGTTTGCAACCTTAAGAGATCCATTTATGGATTAAAGCAAGCATCACGACAATGGAACAAGAGGTTTGATGTTGAAATTAAAAAGTTTGGATTCACTCAAAATCTTGATGAGCCATGTGTGTATCACAAAGCTAGTGGGAGTGATAATGTAATTTTCCTAATTCTATATGTTGATGACATATTGATCATGGGAAAAGACATTCCAAGTTTGCAAGAAGTAAAGGCATATCTTGGAAAGTGCTTTTCTATGAAAGACTTAGGAGAAGCTGCATACATTCTGGGAATCAAAATCTATAGAGATAGATCAAGGCGGTTAATTAGATTAAGTCAAAGTGCTTACATTGACAAAATATTGAAAAGATTCAATATGCAAAATTCCAAGAAAGGATATTTGCCGATGGAAGTAAAACATGGCTTATGTAATGAGTTTTGTGCTTCAACACCTAATGAGGTGGCTCACATGAGTTATAACACCCCGCCTTATAGACCACAATATTGTCCGCTTTGCCCGAAGGCTCACGGCTTTGCTTTTGTGGCCCTCATGTGAAGACTTCCCGGCAGGTCACCCAAGCCAGTACTACTCTCACATGAGCACGCTTAACCGTATGGCCGATTAACCTTTCCACCACAAAACGCGTTATGTCATATAAGGCGAATGTTAACATATATGTCCCAGCATCACTCCAAGTCACAGTCAATGTGGGATTTGCCTGGGGTATTACATTCACCCCCCGTAGGGACTCATCGTCCCCGATGAAGTTTGCCCCGCATCCCGAACGGCTTGGAGTGGCTCTGATACCATCTGTAACACCCCGCCTTATAGACCACAATATTGTCCGCTTTGCCCGAAGGCTCACGGCTTTGCTTTTGTGGCCCTCATGTGAAGACTTCCCGGCAGGTCACCCAAGCCAGTACTACTCTCACATGAGCACGCTTAACCGTATGGCCGATTAACCGTTCCACCACAAAACGCGTTGTGTCATATAAGGCAAATGTTAACATATATGTCCCAGCATCACTCCAAGTCACAGCCAATGTGGGATTTGCCTGGGGTATTACATGAGTAAAGTTCCTTATGCTTCGGCTGTAGGATCTATTATGTATGCGGTTAAATGCACAAGGCCGGATGTGGCGTTTGCTCAAAATATTACCAGTCAATTTCAACAGAATCCAGGTGAAAAACATTGGATTGCTGTTAAACATATTCTTAAGTATTTGAGGAATACAAAAGATATGTTTTTGGTATATGGTGGAAATCCATCTACAGAACTTTGTGTTACAGGTTTCTGTGATGCATCCTTTCAAAGTAATAAAGATGATTCGAAGTCTCAGACGGGTTATGTCTTTGTTATCAATGGAGGAGCTGTAGACTGGAGGAGCAAGAAGCAGAGTACAATTGCGATGTCTGCAACAGAAGCTGAATACATTGCTGCTTCGGAAGCTGCTATGGAGGCTGTTTGGATTAGGAAATTCGTTTCTGGGCTTGGTGTTATGCCTTCAATTGAATTACCTATTAATATGTATTGTTAGAATTCTGCTGCAATCATATTTGCCAATGAACCTGGAGTCATGAGAGGCACCAGACATTTTCTACGGAAGTATCACTTTGTTCGTGAAAAGGTTGACGAAGGTGAAATAAATCTGTTGAAGGTTCACACAGATGAAAACTTAGCTGATCCGTTCACTAAGGCTTTGGCGAAAGAGAAGCTTAATGAATTGGCCAATGGAATTGGACTTAAATTAGCTAGTAGTTTCATGCATAACTGTGATTAGTATTTGGATAAAGGATATTGTAAACAATTATTATTTTAATGAAATAAAGTATGTTGGTATGTTTATTTCTGTTATTAATTATTGTTGTCCTATTTTTGCATGTTTAAATCCATGAATAAGAGTTATTCTGAATTGTCCGTTGTCAGTTAATAATATGAGAATATTATTAAATTAAGACAAATCTGAAGTTGATATAATATACTTAAGTATATTGATGCGTAGACATGTCATTTCAGATGATATTCGATGATACTGAATATAGGACTTATCCCAACTATATGATGTTACTTTATGGATCTTGTCATTAAGTAAATCATAAGAAGTTTGTAACAATTTGCAATTTCAGGTTAACTTTTATTCCCGAAAATTTCACTATTCACTTTTACTATTCACTTTTTACTATTCACTTTTCACTATTCATCTCAGAAATTTTTATTTCATATTCTCGTAAGTTAAACTATTTTAACGATAATCCGAGAGTTTGACGCTCGTCGGATCATTTCTGCAAAAATCACAAAGCCGTGTCCGAGATTTACTTTTAGGTTTAAACGTCATTCCAGCATCCCGATATGTCCATAAAACATTATAAACAATAGAAATATGATTTTCTCTCATTTTAGGACAATTCCAAAAGTTTCGGAATTTTACGTTTTCCAGTTCAGCGTTTTACGCGAATTACGCGTTTTAGACCCGTGTTTCCAGTTTTTAGCAGGGTTTTAGCACCCGATAGAACCTACCACTCATTTTATATTTTATTATGGACTATATTGACATGTTTAACCATACTTTCAAATTTCATATTTTTAGAATACCCGGTTTTACGTTTCGTGGCCTAATAACTTACGGTTAGCAATTTACGGGTCCAAAACTAGTCACATAAGTAGGATAATATCATCAAAAGTCCACACCTTGCTTCCCAAGACTTATGAACCGCCACTAGGGGGGGGGGGCATTCACACTTGTGGCATCATCTCATGACTTTAGCCATTGGATCATATTTATTTACAACTTTATCTCCAAGTTTTAGCACTTTCCTAGTAACCTTCCTAACCTCCTCATTCATAGTATAAATAGCAAGCTAATACCTTCCATTCTTCATCAATAAAAATGCCACACTACTATATCCTAGCACCATGATCCTTTGATCTTCAATATACAAGTTACACTACAAAGTTCAATGTCTTAGTATTCTCTACCTAGTTCTCAAGTTTGTTTGGTGATTCCATGGTTGATTTAGGAGCTACACAAGGTTACTAGGGCTGAAGTTAAATGGTTTTCACAAGAGTTAGATCAAGTCTATCAATGGTTACAAGAGTTATGGTGAAGGGTTTACAAGCATAGGTTTAGTGTCCTAGTTCATATTTGACTTCCTTTCTTAAGTGAAAGCCAAAAGTTGTAAGAAACCCTTATACACTTTCTTGCTCAATATCATTTTCATGCTCTTTGTGTTCTTTTCATGCTATATATGTTCTTGTTATTGTGTTCATGATGTTTAAAAATGGATAAAACGAGTATTGGTATACATATGTTAACTTATGACAAGCAAACAAGCAAACTAGTGATTTTTATGGAAAACCACGACCACAA
Organism: Artemisia argyi; assembly: GCA_030686995.1. Lineage (NCBI taxonomy): Eukaryota > Viridiplantae > Streptophyta > Magnoliopsida > Asterales > Asteraceae > Artemisia > Artemisia argyi. Next base: position 200,205,379 of record CM060687.1, on the reverse strand, counting down.
TAGTATAACTTTGATATTTGACACTTACTTACTGTTAAAGAGGACTTAACAAGGAAAACATAGCAATTTGAATCACCCAAAACGAGTACACGAGTCAAAAGTTATGACCATTTGAAGTTAGCGAAACCAAAACGGCAAAACTGCCTAAATAGCATTCTGATCAAATTTTGATTTTAAAAGTCCCACTTCTGGTCCGATTCATCAAAAAGTTAAAACACGAAAGTTGTCCGGAACGACGTTTTTGTTCAGGAACAAAGAAGCTCGAGCCCTGAAAACGCTTTCCGAGTGATAATTTCTTCAAATTCTTAACATCCCATTTTTAGACCAAAGTCACTATATTATAGTTATGAATTACTAAGACCAAGAGGTCTAATGACCTAAAGCCAAGACCACAACCATGGCTAAAGCCAAGGTTGAGTCTCAAGACCATGGTAACAATGACCAAGGTCACGGCAAAGCCACGGCTAAAGACCATATAACTTTTAAAGATCAAAACTTATATATATGTTATCAAATACTACAATAGTAGGGAGCCTCATGTGAGGAGTTCATTAAGTAAGCCGTCGAGACGAGTTGTGGATTTACGAATTAAAGTGTCCTGGCTCCTCGAACGTTTACTCCATGACTTCTGAATTATGTCGGCCTGAACGGTAGTAAGAGATGTACAACCTATACATGTTTCATAAACCACTTATATTCAAAGACTTACACATTATACTAAAGTACTACATCATGAACATTATGCAAGACATATATAGGCAATTCTTCGTATTCTTAGACGTTACTCCAAACCTAAGTCGCAACGTTCTATTATAGGCTGCTCTTAGAGACTTTCGCGATTCGACTACCACTTTCATTTCTCATTACATAAGCTTAAGGTGAGTCATAGCCCCTACTCTTTTCGTACTTGTTTTAACTCTTGGGGGGGATACATGCTCAACTACTTGCTTACTTGTACAAATACTCAAAACATTTATACTTGATTGTTTTATACTTGATTGTCTTATACTTGATGGCATCATACTTGATTTCATACATACATGACTGTCTTTTATCTTTGGGAAGTGGCTCCCAGTAAACTTATATCTTTGGGAAGTGGCTCCCAGTTATCTTTGGGAAGTGGCTCCCAGTTGTCCTTGGGAATTGGCTCCCAAAGTGAGGTCTTCGGAGATGAAGTAGAGACTCACTACTAATTGCTTAATTGTTTTGACGAACTTATACATGTCTTTATTATACTATATTGTAGCAGTGGGTTGTGAACACACAGGTTACAAGTCTCTTATGGCGGGACTTGCAACTGAGTGGATTCTAAATGCCTTTGCTATGTGAACATTCTTTTAAGGCTTTTCAACTGTTTTAAGAAAAACTCTATGAACTCACCAACCATTGTGTTGACACTTTAGCATGTTTATCTCAGGTTAGTAAGGCGATAGCTAGTGCGTGGAACTTAGAGTCAAGCTGCATATTCTGAAGACTTAAGCTTTTATCATTTACCATTCAAAAACATTTTGTATACATTTATGTATCATACTTTGGAATCTCATGTTTGTAACTTTGAATTCATTAATCGAATGGTAACTTTTCAAAACGTCTCATTTAGAGTTCGTTTTCTATAACTTGTACTTTGTATTATGAAGTAGCATCCCTATGACACAGTCTTCCGCTGCGGTATTTTGGGGGTGTTACAAAGTTATCCTTAGACTTGAGATACAAGATAACGGTCATGAATGTAGTACATTTTTTGTGGAACAACTTAACGCTATACGTAACTGGTAGTCATAAGGGTTGTTTTCGGAAGTGTTACAAAGTTTGTGTGTTTTGCTTGTAGTCAATAAAGAATTTGTTCCTTCAAATTAATTTTTGGAGTTTAATACTGCTGGGCCCCTCGTAGGGTTGTCAAGGTGTTTGCGTGGCCACGCCCAAGGTCTTTTATGAAAGGTTCAAAAGATTTGGTAATCTTGTCAATTTATAAAAACGAGAAACAGAATGGTTAATTAAGGAATGACCTAGATCCATATCCTTATTAACGTAGTATTAGAAACAAAGGGATAATAATAATGAGAAATCATTAAAAGGTTTTCCAGGAGCCTTACTCAAGTTGTACTAGAGGCATCGACGTGTTGCAAGACGCTAATCGATGTGATCACACTATTATGATATGTCTAAGTGGGAGCTGTTGGTTTTATAGACAAAATAATAATAGTCGTGTGTTAGGATCGAACTTGAGATCACGGGATTGCACATAATACGTATGAAGAGGAAATGTAATAATTATTTATAAAATGTTATAATTAATTATTAAACACAAAACAAATAAATAATAATTAGTATTATTGATTAATGACTAATTAATTATTAAACGAAGATTAGGAAACTAATTACTAGACAATACATGGAAACAAGAGAAGGTTCCGGAAACCCCTAGGGGGCACCAAACCGATCGGCCCAAGGAGGTATACCCACCTCCTTTGTGCCTTGAGCTCCAAGTAATGTCTAGTATATAAGCAAACCCAAGGTGAAGGTTTTTCTCATAACTTGTACACACACAACTTGGGTTTTCTCTTCTCCTTCTTTTCTTTGGTCGAACCAAAACCGAACACCCCTAAGGGTTTCGTTTTTCTTGTGTCCAAAAATTGTTTTGTGTTATTACTTGCATAAACTTTTCCTTGAATTAGTACGTGTGTACAAGAACGTGAATCAAACACACTATTGTTTGATTATTGGATTGAATTACAAAAAGGCAAGGGGTAATTCATATAATCCTTATAAACCCTATTTAGGGTTCATTGGTTCCGGAAGATTGCATTGATTCTTGTTCGGGCTAGAATCACTACGGTATGTTTACTATTTAAATTAATGATTAATTAATTACATGTTATTCGATCTATTATAATTGCTTCCGCTCATGCTCAGTTTGATGTTCATGGTTTATTAATATGATTGTCATGATATAATAATTCCAACACAAATAACATCAATAATGTGTACTACTTCCTCCAAAAATCTTACTTTTCATATGCACAGTTTCACTTATATGCATACAATGCTCTTTTTCGTGTTATAAAAAAACAACTGCTAATGATTTAGGCAAATCGTTAGAAGGAAAAGCTTTGATTGCAACGAATTGGTGGAGGAGATAGAAATGCTTCTTAAAATTATTGTACTTGTGACAACTTCATGTATATTTCAATAAGTAGTATATAGCCGCAAATGCTTTAACACACTTTCATAACTTCAATTCGTATATCATACATATATTTTGGAGCTAGAGTTTGTTGAATACGAAATGAGATGGACTAAGCATGTTTTATGTAAAATATTCATGACAAAAATATTGAAACAGTATACATTATAAGTATGGTGGTTGTACTCAAATTAAATGACGATGCCGTGAGATCGGAGACTAATCAATGATGCCCACAACATGATAACTCCTGAGAAACTTCTCTCATTGTCGGTCGGTCCTTTGGATCTTTGAGAACGCATGACAGTGCCACTTGACCAACATGGATAATTTCCTTTTCAATTAGCCTATCAGTAGGATAAGAGAGTCGCTTGTCCAAAATATTTTCCAACATTGTACCACGACTTGTAGAATAATTCAGGGATAACAAGAGGTCTCCTGGATGCTTGCCTCCAATTGTTTCAAGAGCAACCCCTCCAAAGCTATAAACATCGCATCTTTCATTCACAATCATGCTATGTGCAAGCTCTATATGATCAGACATACCATGTTATTGTTAGCGAAGTTTTAGTGGCTTGTAGATATAAAACTAAGAAGCATAAGAGCATGTATAAATAATTACGTACCTGGGGCAATGTAACCCAAAGTTCCAGCGATTACTGTTTGGTTGGATGAATCGGGGTCAAGCAATCTTGCTGCTCCAAAGTCAGCAACGCAAATCCTTCCATTTCCGAGTTTAGAAGAATGTTGTTGCTCGATATGTCTCTATGAACAATAGGTGGATTGCAATCATGATGCATGTAAGCCAAAGCATGTGCGACATCTTTTATAATGTTCACCCTCTTCATCCAATCCACTTTAACAGAGAGTTCATCATCGCTCAACGCACAAAATAGACTCCCCTTTTCCATGTATTCATATACAAGGAAGTTGCATTTGTTATGCAAACAAAATCCATAAAGTTTAAGAATGTTTTTGTGTCTTAGGTTGGTTAACACTTGGACCTCATTCTTGAAACTCTGGTCGAATGCTGGTTATTTAGCTTCAAATCTATGGAGTTTTTTCAATGCAAATGTTTTTCCGCAAGGTAATTTCGCTACATAAACACTACCATAACCACCAGTCCCGATGCAATATTTGAGGTCAAAATCCTCTGTAGCAGTGATGAAGTCTTCATATGAAATTGTTCCATCATAGTTCCATATCAAGCACACATCTCCATGTTTTATAGTTTCCAACTCGATTTTATCATTAGTAGCCTTGTAATGAAGGTAGCACATAAGTCGCGCCAAGCAAATCCCAACAATCGTGGGAAGAACAAAATATATTAAAATACAATAAAAAATAATACTAATGACACTAATGACCATATGGTGGACTGTTTTCTGGATCGGAGGAGCATCAGGAACAATTGTGGTGAGATGATTCTCAGACTGATCTAAGAACTTCAAATATAAGAAGTCCAAACTACTAAGTTCTTCTCCAACAAAATTATTGCGACTGAGGTCCAAGTACTCTAATCCTTTGCAAACATTTAGTGATTTGACAACTCCAGACATGAGATTCTTTGATAGGACTAGATGTTTTAAACTACAGGGAGTTTGAAATGACACATTTCCTGACAAGCGGTTTGATGACAAATCAAGATAAACGAGTTTTGGCAACTTTCCAAATTCAGGATGAACAGGACCCACAAGACGATTATGATTTAGGTCGACATGCTAAGTTCATCAAGTTTGTTATATCTAGAGGAATGATGCCACTAAAGTTATTCGCATCAAAGTTAATAATTTTCAGTGCACTTATATTACGAAAACTTGATAGAATAGGACCACTGAAATTGTTGTCACCAAAGTTCAGTACCTCTAAGTTTTGTAAATTACTTAGTTCTTGTGGGATGGAACCATTGAGTTTATTTGTTCTCAAGTCCAGATGGGCAAGATTTAACATGGAACGAAGAGATGAAGGGAAAGGACCAATAAAATTGTTTCGACTAAGATCCAAGTAGGTGAGATTAACCATGGAACCAAGAGATGAAGGGATGGGACCAGTAAAGTTGTTTCGACTAAGGTCCAGGTAGGTGAGAATAACCATGGTACCAAGAGATGAAGGGATGGGACGAGTAAACTTGTTTCGACTAAGATCCAGGTAGATAAGATTAACCATGGAACCAAGAGACGAAGGGATGGGACCAATAACGTTGTTTTGACTAAGATCTAGGTAGGTGAGATTAAGCATGGTGACAAGAAATGAAGGGATGAGACCAGTAAAGTTGTTTCGACTAAGATCCAGGTAGGTGAGATTAAACATGGAACCAAGAGATGAGTGGATGGGACCAATAAAGTGGTTTTGACTAAGATTGAGATATGACAAGCTCTTCAAGTTCCCTATCTGAGATGGGATAGTAGTCGTGAAATTGTTTCCAGAAATATCAAGTACTACTAATTTGGTAAGATTGGTGAGTGAAACAGGTAACGTACCGTTTAGATTGTTCCCACGAAGTGAAAGATGGGACAGATTTGATAGCATACCAATCTGCTCTGGAATGCTTCCTTCTAAGCGGCAGCTTTCAATAACAATGCGATCAAGGTTCGGAAATGAAGAAAAGTAAAGGTTTCCGTGATCACGAGGAAATCCATAACAATTGTAACCACAGTTAAACTCTACTGAAACAACACTTCCTGCTTCATTGCAAGTGATTTCGTACCAAGTGCAATGATTTGAAGCATTTATACCCCGCCAATCTGCTAGAGCCTTAGCTTCTAACGCTTTGTTGAAATTATTAGCAATCGTATTTGGTAACACCAAAACAAGCATCATAAGCACATAAGCAAAATTGCGCTTACGATCACATGTAATATTATTGAAGGAAATAGACGACATTATTAATGTTTGTTTATTTATCAAAAACTTCTGAAAATTAATCATGATATGTTAGTATATATGCATATTTCCAAGTCAATAGCATAGAGTAAACGCTAGTCAATAACAAGTTTCTTTGTGGAAAATTTCTATCCCATACTAAGGGTTGGGCTTAGCTTTCACGTAAAAACAAGTGGTTCATGTATTTTTTCAGTTTTTTTAATTTTATTTTTATTACAAAAAGACTTTGTTATTAGCAAAAATATATCTTCTATAAACAATATAGTTTCCATTCCAAGTATGAGAATTATAATAATCTATTACTGTGAAATTTGTATCTTTTGTGTTTTTACTCAAGGAATTTAACCACAGTCAACAACAATTTCATGATTATGGCATATTGGCATGAAAATGTTCAATTTCTCAACCATCTTCATAACTTAATGCTTTTGAGTTATATTAGATTTTGGCCATGTTTGGCGACACGTAGCAGTAGTAGTAAGCAGTAAGCTGTTGGCAGTAGCAGTAAGCAATTGTTGTTTATTTAAAAAACATGTTTGGTAACGTAGCTGTAGCAGTAATTATAAAGTGTAAAATTACAAAAAAGGTCATATACACATTAAAATAAAATAAATGATTAAACAAATGGGGGTATAAATGTAATTTCAGTATCTAAACGCTTAAAGCAATTCTGGAAAGCTCATTCAAGAAGCATTTCATTTTGGAGCAGTTATGATAGTTTCAACCGCTATTAGAGATGTTGCCAAACAAGCTTTTCATCTAAATGCTTATCACTTACCGCTTGTCGCTCCTAAACGATTCCTTACCGCTTGTTGCCAAACATGACCTTTATAAAGCTTCATGAGGTTTATCAAAAGATTTATAAGTTGGTCACATGACTCAATTATACACCTTTTCAAAAGTGTATTGCAATAGATGTAACCTATGGAACTTTTTTTCCTTCCAAATACAAATTGCGAGTTTACTACATATATTATTGATATCATCTCTAAATTTATCTTATGCAAATGGACTTTCATGCAGCGAACTGAAAATGCGTCTAGTCACATTATATTTAAGTGGGCATTAGGTGCTACTCCTTATTACTCTTTCTTTATTACTGACAACCTTATATGTGCAAGTTCTCGTGCACTTAATTCTCAAAAAGTTGATACTTTAATAAAACACCTACATCATTTAACTTATTGGACCAAGACTTACAATTGAAAATCTTTAAAATTTGGGCTATCAAACACGTTTGGGCGATGGGTTACTTCTCATAAAGCCCATCACCACAACAACTATAAAGTGAATCGTAACCCTAAAAACTAACTCATGCCCAACAACACGTTACAATCATCAAGTAGGTATTATATTCATTCATAGTCAAGTTTAGTATTTTCACTTTATCAGATCGATGAATCTTGTGTGTGTACGTATTGATCTTGCTGATTTGGAATTGTTTTTTAATAGTTGTTGTTGTTTTCATGAATATGTTATGCATATTTAGCAATTAGTACAATGTTATTTTTCGGTATTATAAGCGTAGCGATTATAAAATGACAAGACAGATTTATGTTTTAGATTATATATGCGTACATATTAGATTCTTTTACCTAGCGGTATGTGGTTAGCTATCAGCCTAGAAGTTGTGGTATGTGAGGTTTATGTGAGATAGTAGTTGGTTTAACGATTTAAGTGCTTGAATAATTAGTCGTTTAAAAAAGAAACTTAAATCGAATGCTATACTATACATTCACATCATTAGTTTAAAGTAAGAACTAAGGTAAATAAGCATTTCTGATATTAAGTTTTGCATTCATACTCGGGGCATAACATTCCTCGAGCAACCGGATTCAATAAATCTACATCTACATCCTCAATATGGCGGTATATGTTAAACCTCTTTAACTCAGTTATAGGTAGTCATTCCTCTCTTTTTTTTTTTTTTTAAATTTAACTTTTGGTTCATCTCAGGGTACAATACCTATTGAAATTGAAGCAAAAGAAGACGAGGACGCAAGAGTGGTAAGTGTCCATTGATAATTATGACATGAACAATAATTGTCTGTCAATTTTTATGCTATCTTTTTGGTTCAGGAATCTATTCAGCAAGGATGGGCTTATATAGCTAAGATTCTCTTGGAACCCAACGGGAGGGAAGTTCTGGCCGAGGAACTTAAAAAGGCGGGCGAGGAGATTCTAGTGTCAAGGTCAAGGCTAAGGACTAAAGGGAAGAGCAAACTATAAAGGAATAAGGATGCATGTCGACTAGTGTTAATATCTCATTCTTCACCTTGATATTACAGTCGATGAATACTTCATCAAATATTTGTTGTAGAGTAATTAGTTTTAAAAATATCATTTTGATAGTTCTTTTAGGTGCCCTGGTACAAGTTTTGTGATTTGTGTTTGTTAAGAGTTTGAATTGAGTTCAATAGTTGGATTAATAAATTTGGTTATTACTGTTTGATTATTATAGTTTTGTACATGATTTATGCTATTGCAATATGTAGAAACAATATGAGTGCAACAAATATGGTGGTTTATGCTAAAGTTTATAAATGATGAAGAGGTTTAAAAAATGTAAACCATAATGAACATTCATTTCAAGCTTGTGGCATAACGAACTATATTGAATATTTTCATAATTAAATGCACTTGAATTATATGAGAGTTCATAACACTTAGAAATGGGTTTATACAAAGTAGAGATAGGTTTATAAAGCAAAAAGGTTAAGTTAATATAATTCACCATTTGCACCAAAAAAATAATAAATAAAATAAAGCAAAAAAGTTTATAATTTGCACCAAAAAAAATAATAAAAAATATAACCTTTTAAAAAAAACTTTTTCATAGTTGATGGCCTAAGCTTATGCTAATAATTCGTCTAATAAAAGCCTAAAAGAATGTTAGTAAATGTGAAAATTTTTGTTCACATTGTTTTCATTCACTTATTGATAAATTAGGTGGCAGTTTTTACTGACTTAGACACATCAAAAAGTCGTTCGATTATTCTTACAATTATAAATATTTTGTTCTAAGATGTTGTAATTCTTTTTGTGAAATTGTTTTCCATTAAGTGAACTTTTTGAAAGGCTGGATACTATGTTCCTTAAATTCGTTACTTTCACATTATTGTTATATCACCATTCAACACACTATTTTTTAGGTGCTATCATCACCACCATAGAAAATAATGCCCCACTTTATACCCCACAACACACACACATACAAAAGACATTGAAACCACCTAATGAGTGCCAAAAAAGAGTCTTGTCTCATGGTTGGGGATCTTTTTATTGGGTTCGCGCGTAAAAATGCATGCTGTTGGTGGTAGACCAACCACCATATTGACCGACCTAAGTTCTTTAATCGTTTATGTTATGACCAAGAAACACCTTCCGGAGGTCGCGGTTGATGGAAATACATCATGGTTCTAGAGAGAGAAAGTAGAGAGAGAAAGGTGGAGAAAAGGGTTTATATTAACAAAGAATAAATAAAACAATACACACACTTTCCCACACCCCTCATGGAGAGTCATGAGGGGTATTTATAGGCTCATTACATCACATGTTTGCCTATATTACAATAGTAGTCCCTAAAGTACTATTTGTATGATATCTAGTCCATTTCTTTATGTGTGACGTTATCTTTTATAAAATAGCAAGGCTAACAATCTCCCTCCAAGATATCGTCACACATAAATGGATACAATGAGACCTATAAACACATAAACATGTAAATTACAACAATAGTAAACTATGTTGATGTTGTTGAAGCGCAGAGTCTCTATAGTCTAGATACTGAGGCAGACTTGAAGTTCTCTCTTCCGACAATCTTGGCGTATGATCTTTGACACTGACGGCAAAGGTCTTTGTAGCTTTGAACTTCAACTGTAATGGTCTAGTTAGGTTATTACTCCCTCCTAACTAGTGAGCCTTTATTCTTTTTCTTTTGCTCCCTCCTGAACTGACAACCCTCTTCTCATCTCGCAGCGGATAAGGTAGATACTAATGAGTTTGCACCGTGTTTGTCGTTCTGGGAGCATCATAGCATAACTCACATAGTATTGCACAGAAGGTTGGTAATACGCTCCGATATACACATCATTAGTACTTCTTCGGTTCTAGTGTAAGCACAATTCCCTTGATCAACCAACGTACTAGAGATGAAACACTACTTCTTTTGGCATGTTCTTCTCCTTCCTGATGGTTGCGATGTATCGAAATCATCATACTATTGTGTGTACATGCCAAAATTACCCGTACTTTACACTTCTGTTGCAATGTAGTTAGACCATGAAAGCATAATTTATGAGAATATGCTGATAGGATATGACTCTCTTTATTCTACAATCTCTTCTCTTCTCTTCAACCTTTAAGGGACCTCTTCAAATTCCAATCAGCTAGTAAATGACCACTATATGGAGAGAACCCAATATAACCAATCTGAGAATGAAGTAAACATCTCATAGATATGTGACTTAATCTTGTACGAAGGTGTGACTAAGAACCTATACTGAGCACTACAATGTAACTCCTTTAAGCATAGGTAGTGCCATATACCCAAACCAACAAACAATATATGAAATATCCACCTCTTGGAATCTCCACAACTTCATGTGACACTGAGTACTACAACGTAACTCCTTAAAGTGATAGCTATAACCCGTGAGTACTACAATGCAACTCCTTACATCGGGTATAACTAGATAATCCAAGTCTTAATCACTATCTCTACCAGTGTTTGCCCAAACAAGTATCTCCGAAAGTCATGCATCCATCCACCCCTAGACTTTGAGATAAATAAGTAAACATGCCCTTTAAATGAACTTTAAACCCAGATAAGCAATATCGTACAAAAACTCCGTAGCCACAAAAATCTGATACTAGCCGTTGTCATTTGATTGTGATTCTTGATCAGGATCTTTTAAGCAATACGTGGTGTGTTTTGAGGTGATTTGAGATATATTGGTGTTGATGATAATGAAACAAGGAAATTAATCATGATCTATAAGATTGATTTACCAATAATCTCATGTGTTTAGGTAAGGTGACAGTTCGGTTTTAGGGTATATAGACATTAGGTTATTCGATGAGGTAAGGGTTTTGTTTATATAATAATCCTTTGATATGTCCTTGCTCAAAATCCCATCTCGTTACTCGATATCCTAAGTCAATTTCAGCAGAGTTTCGTTTAGATTAGTCCAAAAGAAATCCTTACTCGATGAACGATAAGGTTGGACCAGCCTAACTCGGCAAACTATATGAAGCATACGCAACTCATGAAACCATTGCTCGAAAATCAACCCAAACTCGGTAAAGTTGACCAAACTCGGTAAGATCACCTAACTCGGTAAGATCACCTAACTCAGTAATACCACTTAACACGGTAACATCACCTAACTCGATAAGAGCACCTAACTCGGTAAGATCACCTAACTCGGGAAGATAACCTAACGTTAGCATTTGAGGCTTGAAGAAATTTGGGCAGAGTTTCGACTAGGTAAGCTCAAGAAAAGTCCTTACTCGATTAACGATAAGGAAAATGGCTAACTCGCCAAATGGAAGCTTTACAAACTCGCTAGTTGAAACTTGTCCAAACTCGCTAAAAATGCTTCCCAAACTCGCTAAATGTAACCCAAACTGGCTAAAAGGTTCCCAAACTCGCTGAAAGGTTCCCAAACTCGCTAGAAATCTTCCAAACTCGCCAGAACTTGCCCAAACTCGCTAGAAAACTTTCCAAACTCGTTAGAAATCTTCCAAACTCGCTAGGAAACATTCCAAACTCGCTAACATACTCGCTAATACCCAGAAACTCGCTAGAATAGGGCTCAAAGCATAAAACCACCCACGAATAGCCCTAAATCCGCGAGATTTCACCCAAACTCACCACGAATCGCCCCTGGTTAGCTCTGATGCCATTTGTTATGACCAAGAAACACCTTCCGGAGGTCGCGGTTGATGGAAATACATCATGGTTCTAGAGAGAGAAAGTAAAGAGAGAAAGGTGGAGAAAAGAGTTTATATTAACAAAGAATAAATAAAACAATACACACACTTTCTCACACCCCTCATGGAGAGTCATGAGGGGTATTTATAGGCTCATTACATCACATGTTTGCCTATATTACAATAGTAGTCCCTAAAGTACTATTTGTATGATATCTAGTCCATTTCTTTATGTGTGATGTTATCTTTTATAAAATAGCAAGGCTAACAGTTTACCTCGAAATTAGCAAATAAACAAAACCATTGGAGAACAAAAAAACAACTTGTGCTTAAAAGATAAGTAGTCTCAACTTGATCAACATTTTTTGTTGTTGTGAGGGGAGTGTCGGGACAAGGTATATTAATAGGAATTATGTATTACATCCATTAAGTTTAAGTTTTAATTGTTAGATTAATGTGTCTCGACTTAAAGTAAGCCAAAAATGTAAATAGGCTTGAGTTAGGCAAAAAAAAAAAAAAAAAAAAAAAAAAAAAAAAAAAAAAAAACCGCGGCTTGTAGTAGGATCAGATCGTTTACGATCCAATGATTCTAGACCAATTATGCTAAAATTAAGATCCTACTACGATCCTGCTCAATTTCTATATGTGGATCGTGCGATCCTACAATCACAAATACACAAACAAAGTAAAACATTATATTTTTAGGAGACTAATTAAATAAAAACTCCTAACATTGGGTGTTCACAAATCAGGTAATACCCACATGATCTGAAAACTGAAACCAAGACGAATCGAAAAAACTGAACCAAATTGGTAACCGAACCGAATTAATATTCAATTTTCGGTTTGAATATGATTTTGGCAAAATGAAAACCGAACTGAACCAAAAACATAATTCACATAAATATATATATATATATATATATATATATATATATATATATATTATGCATCATATAAAGAAACCATTAAAGCTCTTTCCTAATACAAATATAACATTTTTTTATTTTGATTTTTTTTCCCTGAAAATCTGTATAATTAAATGGAAAGAATATAAATAATGTAATTTGGGTTATTCGGGTGAACCCGAAAACTGGATTTTCGGTTCACTTTAATTCAATTTGAATTCGGTTCGGTTTTACCCAAAAATTCTTTTAACCAAACCAAATATAAACCCTATAAGAGCACTAGGTGTAGAGCTCGCCATGTCTCGCCGAGGGTGACATGGCAGCTCGCTACAACTCGCCATGATACCACCCCAACTCGCCATAGCTCACCGAAACCATCCTACTCGTGCAGACGGCGAATCAAAATTCCTGACAAGTGGGACCCGAGCAATAGAGATAAAAACGATTGATGCTTTTATTATTATTATTATTGTTTTTTAAACTATATCCCACGGTTATATTTCGTGTTTTGAATGTAAATATTTTACCTTTTATCCTTTGGACATGGAGAAGATGACTTGCAGGGGCAGCTCATAGAGAAAGAAGAAAGAATGGAGTATTTTTTTGTTTTTAAAAGTGCAAAGCGTGTGGAAGGCTATTATTTAACAAGAGGAGCTTTAGGTTGTGGAAGGGTAGTATTATTTTGGACTATGTTGTTGGGCTGCTTGTTGGGTTATTTTTGTAAAACAAGAGACAATTTCTTTATCTCTTTAATTTGCTGGGAAGTTTAAAGTAGTGTAATGGTTTATCAAAGGAATGAAATTTAGTTGAGTTAAAGTAGTGTAATGGTTTATCAAAGGATTGAAATTTAGTTTTATTTTTTTATTTTTTTTTAGTTTCTTTATTTTATGTTTCGTAAAGTTTTTTAATATGTTGTAATGTAATTTTATTTTTTATGAAATGAATTTTTTTTATTTGATAATTTGAATAAAAAAACATAGTTGTAAGTTGATGTGTTTTAGTTCGTATAGGAATAATTAGGTTCGTTATAAGTTGATGTGTTTTAGTTCGTATCGTATTTTTTTTAGTATCGTACGTTTTTTTGAAATATCGTATGTTTTTTTTTAGTTCGTATCACATGTTTTTTATTTGGACGAAATAAAATTAGTATATTGTATTATTTTCTATAATTAGTGAAATGAATTTATTTTATTTAATGAAATGAATAAAAAATAAAGTTGTAAGTGGTGGAGCCCAAATGAAAAAGTTGAGGTTAATTGTTTGGTGAAGAGAGAGTTAGTTGTAAAGAGGTGTTGGGTGATGTGGCACACATAAAACCCGAATGAAAAGGAAGAGCTCTTCATCTGCAGCTAGTGCTCTAACCGAACGATCAACACCCCTGTTTACAATTTTCCTTATTGTATCAAGAATTAACAAATGAAAATCTTTATAAACATTGAGCTAATAAAAAAGTGTGGGCTAATGGGTTACATCTCACAAAGCCCATCACCACAGCAACACCCAAAAACCAAATCGTAGCCCTAAATACTCACTCATTCAACACACACACGCAGTTTGTTTCTACAACACTCTGTTTGAATCACACATACTGCTACACATATAGATCCAACAATCATCAAAGTACGTTTTTTTTATAAATCATTTAGATCGAATAATACTATTCTTACTTTTTGTTTCAGTTGGATATAAATCATTTATATAGTTAGGTTTTTTATGTTATAATTTCTGTAAAAAAATTATGGGTTTTGCTAAAAATCACATTTTTAACAAAACCCATGTTTTAAAATTTATATAAGGGTTTTGCTAAAAAGTAATTTTTAACAAAACCCTGGTTTTATTTTATGAAAAATCATACAAAAACATGGGTTTTGCTAAAAATCATATTTTTAACAAAACCCATGTTTTATTTTCTGTAATTTCATAATTTTTTTAACAAAACCTATGTTCGAAATGTGGCGAAAGGAGGGAACTTTAGGAAGATTGGAAGGCTAAGTAGTAGTATTGGTTGTAATGAAAACCGATTTTGAGGTAGTTAAGGTTTGAAAACTTAAGTTTTTAGGGTTTTTTTTAATGGTTAGAGGTCGAAATGTTGCGAAAAGGAGGAAAGTTTAGGATTGATTTTGTATATGATGTGCGCGGTAGTGTTTTAAGATTGAGAGAAGAAGTATTAGTCGTTACAGAAACCAATTTCATAAGTTAGTTAAGTTTTTTAGGTTTTATGATTAGAGGTCGAAATGTGGCGAAAGGAGGAAAGTGTTGAACTGATTTTGTATATGATGAGCATTAGCGGTTTAAGTTTGGAAGGAAAACCGATTTGATGACTTAATACTTTCAAGTTTGAATGAGTGCGTACAAGATTTTTTGGAATATGAAGCTGTGTGTTTTAGAAACTGATATGGATGTGTTTAGCAGTTAGCTCAGGTTTATATCTCGCTGTATAAGAATCATGAACGGAAGTTATAATACGTGTCTTAGTTAATGAGCGAAAGCGAGTGATTTTGTATACAATGACAACAAGAAATATTTTTACAAAATTAATTAATGTAACTACATTGAAGGATACATATTTTAGAATGTCTTGCAATTATGCTTACATCTTAAAGACTTGATTAGTTACCTAACAAATGCATATGGTCTATAGAATTTCGTTTAAAGTTTTGTTCTTTATTATGGGATTGGGTCGTTACATCTCGTATGTGTAACAACTCATAATAAAGAAATAAACTTTTAAGCGAAGTCGAACTCTTTTCGCATATCTGATGGTAAGCTATTGTTACCACTTTCTCGTCATGTATTGATAGCAAATTGTTCTTGTTTTTTTTCAGGGAATAACATCCTTCGAGCAGTTGGATTCGTTCATTCTACATCATCTCTATGGCGGTACGTTAAACACTCAAACTTCATAACCCACTGAGTTCTAGTTAATTATTTGCCCCTTGCTTCTTTTTACGTTTCCCTAATTTAACTTTTGGTGTGTCTCAGGTTGAAAGACTTTTTAAAGATGAAGCTACCGAAGAGAAGGGTGAACGCGCTAGAATGGTGAGTCTTCTTATCTTCTTACGTCATATGTTTGGCCAGGAGTTTATGCTCAGCTCTAATAAATTTGTATTACGTGCTATTTTCATTTCAGGCATCCTTTGTTGGAGCTATGGCGATAGCTGACTTGGTGAAGACGACCTTAGGGCCCAAGGGAATGGTTAGTGTTTTGTTTTGTACGTATGTTTCCGTTGCCCAGAGAGACGATTAGCTTCTTATACGCATACTAATTGTTCTTACTATTCAAAATTTGCAGGATAAAATATTGCAGTCGACAGGTAGAGGACACAGTGTCACAGTGACGAATGACGGTGCTACCATCTTAAAGTCTCTTCATATCGATAACCCTGCTGCTAAAGTCCTTATTGGTATCCTTATATTAGTCCTTTTTGTCTTTTGCCCAGTGCTATTTAAACACGTCATTATTGAGGCTAACTTTAAATTGCTTAATTTCATGATTAGACATCTCGAAAGTTCAAGACGATGAGGTGGGTGATGGGACTACCTCTGTGGTAGTTTTGGCTGGGGAACTTTTAAGGGAGGCCGAGAAGTTGGTAGCCACAAAAATTCATCCAATGACAATTATTTCGGGTCTGTTTTGATGTGTGTTATTGATTTAATATACATTAAACTTTTCACGTGAATGTATGTCATCCTTTTTGTTCTTTCAATTTTCAGGTTACCGCATGGCTGCTGACTGTGCTAGAAGTGCATTGTTGGAAAGGGTCAAGGATAACAAGGAAGATGCAGGTTCGTATGGTTTACATCGCTGTACTTTCTTAGTGTGCTATCTGAGGCACTTTCTGAAATTGATTTTGGGTTGCAATTATGAAAATGTAGTCACATGTTAATGTGACGTTTAATGGTTCATGCAGAGAAATTCAGATCAGACTTGATGAAGATTGCAATGACTACTTTGAGCTCTAAAATTCTCTCACAAGACAAGGAACATTTTGCAACCTTGGCTGTTGATGCTGTGATGAGGCTAAAGGTGAGTAGTTATTGCTCACTAAGAGACTAAACTCTCATTGTGTACTGTCACTTTCCTTCTTATTGTTCTGCAAATAATAAGTTGAAACAGATGATGGTTGTACTCTTTGACAATACCTGTGTCTGATTAGTCCATATGATATATGCTATTTGCTGGTATATTAAACTTTTAAAAAACATGATGAAAGGTGACTCGCAAATTATTTTAGAAATGGAGCAAAAAGTATTAAGTTCTTTATTTGTATATCTGGTGATGCATATCGTCTGTTATATCTCAAATGTTATAGTCTTGCATATGCTGGTAGACCTGATCAGGTGAGGTGACTGTTTGTACTCATATTGTTGCGCAATATCCCTTTCTAATGTACTTTTGTCTTGATGTGTCAGGGAAGCACAAACTTGGAGTCGATCCAGATCATCAAGAAAGCTGGAGGGTCACTAAAGGATTCTTTCTTGGATGAAGGGTGAGTTAGATAACCTTTTTTTCTTTTTTGTTTCTAGTACCTTCATATGGGTAAATGTTACTTCTTTCATATGGAAGTTCGAAAATTTTCATCTTCTGATGTCCCCACAAATTGACTTGTCTGTTATGCGCCATAATCACCTATTTTCTCAAACTGCTGATACTAGGGTATAATTGGTTATATTAATTGTGCAGATTTATTCTAGACAAAAAGATTGGTCTCGGACAACCAAAAAGGATTGAAAATGCCAACATTTTGATTGCAAACACAGCTATGGATACCGACAAAGTTAAAATCTACGGAGCACGTGTTCGTGTTGACTCAATGGCAAAGGTTGCTCAAATTGAAGGAGCTGAAAAAGATAAAATGAGAGAGAAGGTGCAAAAGATTATTGGTCATGGTATCAACTGCTTCGTGAACAGACAGTTGATCTACAATTTCCCAGAGGAGTTGTTTGCAGATGCCGGAATCCTTGCAATAGAGCATGCTGATTTTGATGGAATTGAGCGTCTGGCCTTAGTTACTGGTGGTGAAATTGCGTCGACTTTTGACAATCCTGAGTCTGTTAAACTTGGACACTGCAAACTTATTGAAGAAATTATGATCGGTGAGGATAAGTTGATCCATTTTTCAGGCGTTGAAATGGGTCAGGCCTGTACTATCGTTTTGAGAGGTGCAAGGTATGACATGTGCTTCTTATATACAGTATCATGTTTATTATTATTAAGATGTTGTATCCCCTGTTTTTGGAATTACTAACTTTGCTGATTCTGTCGCACTCATCTATCTATAGCTAGTTCATTACAGTAAATGACCCAAATTAACATTTTTGTTAAAAGGCACAGTAATTACGTTATCAGTTCCAAATCAAAATTCCGAAGTACCATCTTTTTATTGATGACAATCAGACATATATAGTGATACTTCTTGTTTTCTTTTTGCAGTTTCCATGTTCTTGATGAAGCAGAAAGATCGCTGCATGATGCTTTATGTGTGCTATCTCAGACCATAAATGACAGCAGGGTTCTACTTGGTGGTGGATGGCCAGAGATGATCATGGCTAAGGCAGTTGATGAGTTGGCCCGCAAAACTCCCGGCAAAAAGTCCCATGCTATCGATGCTTTCTCACGGGCTCTGCTTGCGATCCCAACAACCATTGCTGACAATGCTGGTTTGGACAGTGCTGAGTTGATTGCTCAACTTCGAGCTGAGCACCATAAAGAGAACAGCTATGCTGGGATTGATGTGATTACTGGCTCTGTAAGTGAAACAAATTCATAAAAAATACTCATTTAACCGGTCACATTGTAGCAAAACAAGTTCAAAGTTTTTGTCTGAAGTAAATTGGTCGAAATGGCCACCTTTTTTGTCTAAAGTTTTGATGTTTTGTTTTCTGTTATTTGTTCAACAGGTTGGAGATATGTCTGAGCTTGGAATATCCGAGGCATTCAAGGTGAAGCAGGCGGTATTGCTTTCTGCAACTGAAGCTGCAGAAATGATCCTAAGAGTCGATGAGATCATCACTTGTGCCCCGAGAAGGAGAGAAGACAGGATGTGAAGTCATTAATAGTAATGGTGTGTGTTATCGTGAGATTTTGTTTAGACATATTTGTTTATGTGCACGTTATGTTAAATTGTTTTGACACTATGTTGAAGCTAGAATATCATAGTAGTGTTTGCGCGTTGGTTTTCTCATTGTACTCCTTAAGTGGATTCTTTTAAGCACCTACTTAATGGAACTTTTTGGTTTAGTTTTGGTTAATTTTCTTGTATCTTACTGTCATTTCAGATAGTTGCCAATTGCTCATGTATGTGGCAAACAATCCGTCTCCACAACTTATCAGTTTAATCAGTATAAAGCCTATCATACACGCATTTCTTCACCCGTATCACTACTAACAGTCAAATAACATTAAGCATTTCTCAGTTACCTAAAAAAACATAACACTACAATTCCCCCCTTCATTTTCTTTAGGAAAACATGCAACATGTGACATACACATGCTATGATCATAAATGTGAACCTGAGTTGAGGTTGCAGTCTTCAAGACTTCATTTTGATCTACCCATGATGCTAAAGCTTTGATTTTTACCTAAGTTTTAGTGTCAATGATGAAATTTCGGAATTTCCAGTACAAGACACTGGCCGGTTTTCCTTGGCCCCTCTTTCAATAAAGAATGTAAACTTGCATAAGTTTAAACATCATCAGTTTCAGTTGTGATCTTCCTTTTTGTTCACCATTTAGTACAATGCAATTGAAAATTTGCATCCAAAACTGTGGAAGTTAAAAGGGATCATGTGTGTATCCAACAGTATGCCAAAAAGTGTCTAATTGTAAATAACTCAAACCAAATTTGAAGTGAATGAGAATACAATGGCCAAATGATCCTGAACCGAGTCTGAGGATAGGAATTTGTAGACGCTTATGTGACGAGAGTATGACTGTATGGTAGTTAAAAATTGTAACATTGGTAAACTAAGTGTTGTAGAATAGTGTTTGTGTTTCTCTTGAATTGGTCGTTCATGCATCTATGACTCTATGTATCCATTCTTGCTTAGTTATTGTTGCATTTGAAATTTATAATGAAGTATGATGTAGCAGTTGTGTTTACTCTCGTCACATAAGCTTCTACAAAGTGTGCAATATCTACATGATAAGAAATTCTAATGTGTAGAGCCTACTGGTCCTGAAAGTGTTTGTTTGGCAATATGTTCTAAAAAGCGCTTATGTGATATGTGAAGCTAGTGAGTGCAATATAATCCATATGTGAAGCTAGTGAGTGCAATATAATCCATATGTGAAGCTAGTGAGTGCAATATCTACGTGATTGTTGGGTCAGTGTTGCGAGGAGGCTGCTCGTAGAGCCACACAGGACAACGTCATTGCCGGCATAATTAGTTTGGTGCAAGTGCAGTTACAACTCACAAAAGAGAGCACAAGTGGAAAGAGAGATGCAGGTTTTGTACTTAACACCTAGTTACGTATATATACTTAAGATTCTTAGAAGCTTATGTTGGATAAAGATACAGAGTTACTGGCCGCTGGAACTAACCTTTCTGGATTATAACAGGTAACTTCTTCTTACTTACTATAAAGTCCACATGTCATGCATAGTGCATATATGAAGGACATTACCATATTTGACAGACACTCAGTCATTCTTCTTGGAGATGGTGTGGGTATGTGGGCAATGCATATTGTAATTTATTCTTAGTTACCCTGAATCTATTGCCAGTGTACCAGCATGAAAAGTATGCGTACTTGGTACTGTTGCCATAGAAATGATAAAATTCGAATACGTACATAGTGTGTTGTGGACAACGAATAAGGAAAACCAAGATATATCCGGTAAACCTAACACAGCCCCCCAGCCCATATTAACTTGTACCAAAAAGTAACCATATAGAGTTATAGACCTTTGTTACCAAAATGACCCATGTTGACCCGTTTCAGTAATACCTGTTTTGACCCGTACTTAAAGTACCCATTTTACCTGTTAACTCGTCCATTTCGCTGACACCCTTTAATTACGAGTCATTAATAAATTTCTTTTGTGTAGGATAAAAGGGTTGTTTGGATATAAATCTAAGTGCAGCAGGCTCAAAGCCTGTTTTAATTTACAAAACGCAGTTGTTATCTGGAAATATATGGTTGGATCAGAATAGAAGTTTTTGCTTGGCTACAATCATCTATACTTATATTCCTGGCTCCTTGACAACGAGTTATATATATGAGGCATAATGGTGTGATAAAATGTTGTGTTTGATCAACTTTATGGAGTTTTTTACGGGACTGAATATAACGTAGGCACAAACTCTGGAAAAGATGAGAGCACGAGTGGAAAGAGACATGCAAGTGCAGTTAGACAAGTGGAACATCAAGTGCAGGAACACATACAACAACAGGTATTTGAGGCGAGTGCTCGCGAAAAAGCTCGAGATAGGATTGCATAAAGTGAGGTTTAAGCTGTGAAATTATTGTATCTTTCCAACGCAAATGTGACTCTTTACCGACTGTAACTTTCTGACAGATTTCTGACAAAAGTTTTACCGAAAATTTTCCGACATAAATTATATCGACTGACTTCCGACGGAAACATTACCAACAAATTTCCGATGCATGTTCTTTGTCGGAGTTTCCAAGTGAATTTCGACGGATAGTAATTACCGACCATGGATTTCCCGACAGACTATTTTTGTTACAAACTGTCAGAAACTACTTATACCGACGGATTTCCAACAGAAAAGTTCGTCGGTATGGCCTGCTATGTAGTATTGAAATTATCTTTGTGTTTATGAGTTTGTGTGTTGACAAAACTAGGTTCCAGTTAAAATATCACTCAATTAATCAAGTTAATATTTTGACCATATCTTTAAGTTGCCGTACATCTTTTTACGGTTCGGTTCTTGGTTCCACTTTTTCCATATTTTTGGTTCTAATATACGGTTCGGTTGCGTTCTTGCTTCCACTTTTTCCATATTTTTTGGTTCTCGGTTCTTTCGGTTCCGGTTCCGGTTCCGGTTCGGTTCCGGTACCATGGACACCCCTATGTAACCACCAAGAGGCAAGAGTTAGTTAAGCTAAGCAAATGGTGTTTCCACACACAGTTTGTGTCACTGTATGTTATACCACTGCATCTTTTGTGACCTTTTTGGTTTTATAGTGAAACTTCTGCATGTATAATAGAAACTTCAGTATAGAACATTATCTTTGTGTTTTCGAGTTTGTGTGTTGACAAAACTAGCAAAAGTTTTTAATGAGAATAATCAAATAGTTGTTACTTTTAAAGACGGTAAGTCATATATAAATCAAGAACGAAAGAGATTAAACATATTACGATTTATTTTAGGCATTATAAGCCGGTATTTGCAAAGTACAGTCTAGCTAGTAGGGAATCCAAGCTACCTCATTTTCGACAAGGAAATGACAGACAGCAAATATTCCAGGGTTTACATCAAGAACTTGAAATGCTAAATGTTTCGGGTTCCATGAAGAAGTATCTGCATGGCAAACCGATATTGCCTTGGCTTTTACGTTGTTGTTATCCCCAACCAAAGAAACCATATACGCGTTAATCTTGGATGCTTTATGGCAATAATGGACAGCATAGCCATAGTATTCTAGGTGGCAAACAACAGCTTCATCTCCATTCAGTTTCCTTACACCTTCGACTTTGTATCCTTGTAATGCTGCTGCGTTCTCAGTACCATCCACTTGTGTTGAGACTGCCTTAACTCTTTTCCCTAGCTTTGAAGAAGCGAAATCCGCCATTGACTCCAATGAGTTCGCACAATAGTGATTTTCTTCTTTGTTGGAAGCCTTCTCGCACTTGTTGCATGTTTTCTTGGATCTTGATGAATAAAAAGGTTAGATACTTGGACTCTTTATAGGCACAAGAATGCCCTATGTCCTTGGAAATTTTACTATCCATATACATCCACTAACTATTTGTTAGGAAAGTAGATTTGCAAAATTTGTATACTATTTAATATATGTATATGTTTTACATATGTATATTGGTTAATAGGTTTGCGTTCTCCTTGAAAAGAGTTTCACAACGAGCTAAAGTATGTTAAAAAAAAAAAAAGTTAATATTAATGAAATATTGTGTCTTAAAGTAGGTCACTTGAAACACAAAATTTTGAAAAAATGTTGTATCCCACATCGCCTAGTAAAGGAAGTGCAGAGGTGTTTATATAGAAGTCTTGATATCAAATACGTATCAAATTTCTTTGTTTAGTTTTACTCCAAAACCTACATGAGCGTGTAGGGAGGCAGAAAATCGGATTTCTGGTCAAAAATTGGTTTCAAGTTTGTGAACTCCGCCGGACACAAATAAATGGGTTCCAATCTTGTAAAGTCTAGCGAACATGAATGTAACGGCTTTGAAAATTCGCCTCCGCGCGAATCTTTTTGTGAACAAGAAAATCGCATATTTGGAACATATTTGAAATCGATTTTATATGGCCGCGGTTCTGTATTGGTCACCAAGCTAGGGTTACACTATAAATATACCCTATGGTCATTTGGTTTTACACAACTAAAAACGTGACTCCAAGTTAAACGAATTCCAGCCATTCCACGATCAGAAACACACTATGTTTCTATGATTTTTCAGGCAGTCACGTTTGGCTATACATCAGCTTTGGCCGTTGTACCCTGAGAAACAGACGATAAATCTGTTTTAAGGGAATCATGTTAAACACGAGCCTCATGCCATGACGTTTTATTGCTTTCTTTAATTATAGTTATTTAGAGACTGTCTTTTGCTTCTACCTCATTATGTCTGTTTAATTTTCTGTTCTTAAATTATTGTAAATTATTATTATTGTAATCGATTTTATCAATAAAAGTGTAACGGTTTCTCTACAATCTTAAAACAAATTATGTGTAAGAGAATTAAAACACCTTTTTAAAACCGGGTTAATTTAATTAAAAGATTTTATAAACAATTTTTTTTTTGTCAAAACCAAGATTATGTCCGGTAGTACATCAGCTTTGGCCATTGTATCTTGGGAAACAGACGACGAATCTATTTTAAGGTAATCGTGTCAAACACGAGCCTTGTGCATTGACGTTTTATTGCTTTCTTTAATTATCGTTATTTAGAGTATGTCTTCTGCTTCTACCTCATTTTGTCTGTTTAATTTTCTTTTTTTTTTTTTTAATTACTGTTAATTATTATTATTGTTATTATTGTAATATGATTTTATTTATAAATGTATAACAATTCTCCTACACTATTTACTCCATGTATTTGTGTGAATCACAATTGTAATGTGATCAAAGCTTACTTTTAGTAACCTATCATTGTTTTTAGAGTAGTGCTACATCCACAAAGGATTTACAAAAAGAAATCCACAAAAGAGATGCGTCATGTATTGATTGGCGTGTTTAAATATGTTTTCCCTTTATTTTCTTTGCTCAACTAATCAATACATGACATCTCTCTTTTGCAGATTTCTTTTTGTAAATCCTTTGTGGATGTAGCACTACTCTTGTTTTTATGTGAATTCACAATTTCAATGTGACCAAGGTTTACTTTCACCAACCATCATTTTTTATTTTGTGTGAAATAAAATTATAATGTGACCAAAGCTTACTTCCCCATAGTTCCGCTAACCATTGTTTTTGGTTTTTTGTGTCATTTTTCATGTGATCAAGTCTTCAAGGTGGAAAAATTTTAACACATGAAATTAAAGCTGTCAAGATCGAGATCGTTTTATGTATCATTTTTATTTTTGTAAGAACCAAATCATATTTTTGAATCGAGATCTTAAGATCCTACTTAAATGTTCATGCAACATCCAAAATTTATAAAATAAATAAATAAAGTTAGAATTACTTATTAATTAAAGAATGTGACTAGAAAAGTAAGAACTCGAAGTTCAAGGGCCAAATGTGTAACTTAATAATATTTCTTAGTCATAAGTATGGATGTCAATTCTCGGCATGATACAATAAACGACACAAACCCGACACGAAGTTAAACATGTTTAGGTAAAAAAACAGGTCAACCCGTCTAACCCGTTTAATAAACGGGTTGTTTTTATGTTGGATTTGGATTAAATGTAATTTGTTATATACATAATATGGGTGAATTACGATTATACTTCAGATATCATTGAAATTAACGTTAGAAAATTGTCGTACAATTATTTGTATGTTATTTTTGTCATATTTAAATCCCGATATTATTTTTGCATTTAAACTAGTTAAATCAACAAACCACTAATCTTATTCACTGCTTGACCTATTTAATTAAACGGGTCACAAACGAGTTACACGTGTTATGCAGTTATGTGTTCGGGTTGAGTTTCTATACACGATTAATATATGAGTCGTGTTTGGGTAGAGGTTATACTAATCCGCGAACACAAGAACTCGAATAGGTTAACATGAACACAACTCGATTGTCACCCCTAAACCTAAATGTTAAATGAAATTAGTTACATAATTTAAGGGCTTGTTTTGTAAATTAATAAGAAAAAATGGAAATAAAACAACAGTAGATACGTGTCTAAGGAGAAGAAGGTTAAGGGCACCTGCGTTGACAAGGTTGAAACAATTGAAAACGTGTAGCAAGTTGACGTTATAAACTTTGTTCAAGATTTAGTCCTTTTTGTATTTAAGATTTAAGAAGCATTTTGGCGGTTGATATCATGCAATTAAAAAAGTTAAAAAAAAACTTATATAGATAACGAAAACCTAAATGTTAAAGAAATTAGTTGAGGTAATATTATTATTACTATTATTATTATTATTATAGGGAGACTTTTTTACGAGAACCATCTTATCTGCAAGAACTGAGATAACCATCAAAAACATACATGCACGCATTTTAAAATAAAATAAAAATACATGCAAATTATCAATAATCGTAAATATTCACCAATGTTCTTCAATATTATCATGAACTCATCCTATTTTTTCACAAAAACCTTACACACGGCCGCAATATTGTCGTTGCACGCCTTAGAAGAACATACATGCACACTTTCAAAGAAAAATTTTGTATTTCCAATTTCTTATCAAAATCTTTAGAACAACTATATATTTTTTTTAAACATGAATGTTGTTTTTAGAACATATGTGCAAAAATACAATTATTGAAGGCGTGCATGTATATTTTTTGTGATTCTCTCAGTTCTCACAGATAAGATGGTTCTCGCAGATAACATTCCTATTACCCGGAGAGGCAAAAAAGTCAAAAAATACACACAATTGATGCAAAATGCAAGTTTGGTAAATAGAATAGCAAAAAAGCAATTCGATACATATAAAAAGATAGAGTAACAAGTAAGATACATTTATATGCCATTATCCCTAATATAATTAGCACCTTACACATTTGCATCATTTGCTTTGAAAAAATCATCCGATTTTTTATGAAACACATTTTTTAGGTTTTTCAGTAAGTTCTATTTAAAAATTCTAAAATGTGTATAGGTTGGTTCACGATACACTCTTACGATTTAATAACATTTTACGAACATAGTAATTTCGTATGCATTTTGAAACTCTATTGATATAATAATATCATTTCTGGACGACTTTTATTGGCTAGCCGAACGGGTGGCAACTCCGATTCCCAGTTGAAACCGTTGGTAGGGTCGGGTCCGGTTGACAGATTCGCAGGTGCAGTAATATCTATATCTTTTCAATCCCAAATTAAAATAATGCTTAGAGCACAAGGTGCAAACGACGGAGGGGGGTTCGCCGTCCGATGTGGCATGGACAACGGCGAGCCGCTGCTCGCCGCCGTCCGATGCTTAGAGCACAAGGTTTTTTTGTGTATGAATGAAAGTGAGTTTAGTGTGTGTTTTGGTTGGAGAAGAAGACATAGCAGCAATTTTTTTTTTTTTTTTACAAAAGGAATGTGGTACAAAAGGTGTTTTATTAAATTTTGATGAAAATGAATGGGTTTTTTTTTGTTGTTACACAGTTGAGTTTTTTTTTTTTTTTTTTTTTTTTTTTTTTTTTAAATTTTGATGAAATAAAATTAATGTGTTGTGTTATTTTTAAGTATTTGTGAAAAGAATTTAATTTTTTTAATGAAATGAATAAAAAAAATAAATGTGTAAGAGGTGGGGCCCTAATGAGGAAGTTGAGGTTTGTTGTTTGGTGAGAGGGGGTTTGTTGTTGTTAGTTGAAGTTGAGGTGTTTTGGTGATGTGACATGGTGGGGCCCGAATGGGGAGGCAAAAGCTTGCCTTTGCACCTAGTGCTCTTAATAAGTTGAAGTTGTGAGACTTAAAAGTTTAGCATGTTAGAAGGCAAGTGTTTCATCCACGGTTAAAAATGTTTATTTTTAACTAGTGTATACGTTAGAAGGCAAGTGTTTCATCCACGGTTAAAAATGTTTATTTTTAAGTGTATACATTATCATGTCGTTATTGTTTAGCTGATAAAATTCAACTGATTTAACTACCTAATTTGGACATTTGCCATAATAGAAATAGTACGTAGTACAACGAGCTTTTCATTAAACAACGAGAATTAAAACAACATGACTCTTGAGTACGTCTTGACCCATATCAAGTGATGATATGTTCCATTATTGTAGATACATGACACACCATATATATATTTGGAGGCATGAATTATTTATTACCACAGACACATTCATGCATGCATAACAGACTCCCTAACCCACACAAAAGTTTCCCACACAATAGCCGCAACATGTGCCGAGGGCGCAAGGTAGGCCTGTACGAATATATTAAGTGGTTTTACATGTTCCAGCAAAATAACCATCACAGTAATAGGGATCACAGCAAGGATCAAGAGCCCCGCACGGCTGGCCAAGATCAACGCAATAATTCTCGGCCGGGGATGATTTCCTAGAAAATTTCAATACCTTCCCATCTTCCAAAAATCATTATAGCCATTTGAACCGGATTTGCCTGCACAAAGGGACGGTAGAAGAGGATATTATTCAATCTTTAAAGGTGTCTTTGATTTCTTAATTTC
Source organism: Artemisia argyi (assembly GCA_030686995.1). Taxonomy (NCBI): domain Eukaryota; kingdom Viridiplantae; phylum Streptophyta; class Magnoliopsida; order Asterales; family Asteraceae; genus Artemisia; species Artemisia argyi. The sequence goes on along the minus strand of CM060687.1, from coordinate 200,177,506 downwards.
AAATGAGAGCTAAGTGAAGAAGGTTTGCTAGCTAGTAATACATGAAATACTAAATGTTAGTGCATGCAAGCATATCTTTAGCTTAAGCAGTTAGTACGTAGTTTATTAACTAACAATCTAACACATGCATGCATGTATGTAATGTACCTTGCTAATCCCTTTTCCTGCATCATGCACGGTCGGTTGATCTTCCACAACGACCATGGAAATTTCATCATTGTTTGAGGAAACACACAAAGTCGAGCTCACACTCGTGATAAAAACAAGAAATAACACCATTGCATGCATATTCTTCATGATGAAAATATCAAAGGTAGCAAAGTATTTGTTTATGATGTTGTGAGCTACTGCTACAACTCGTCTAGCCTATTTATAGACTTTATTATCTATTATGATCACGGATTTTCCATCAGAACAGACATAATATTGGGACCATTTATCTTTACATCCTTCATATATTTTTTATTTTTATTTTTTAAATCGGAAATGTTCTTCTAAACTAACATGGAGATACCATAATATAGTAAACGAGTAATAATACGAGGTCGGCATGTTATTGAGGGTTTATAATAGATGTGTATACTTTTAATTTATTTGTTATTGTATTTACATTACTAAAGCAAGATGAGAGATCTTACACAAATTAAATCTCAGTCGTTGAGAGAAAAAAAATGAAAAGATTAATTAATACATATGTAAATTATAAATTGAATTACGAGGTGAAGCCGGATTCTCAACCATCCATCCAAAGAACAAATAGTCGGATTCATCATCAAAACAGCCGGATTCGTCATCAAAACAGTCGGAATTCATCAACAAAACACAATTAATCACTGAAAATCAACAATTAATGACTGATATAGTTACAGATGTTGCTATGAAAGAAGTTGATGTAGTAACAGATATTGATGATGCAGATGATGTACTTACAGATGTTGCTATGAAGGAAGTTGATAGTAAAATCCCTTAGGATTCTGATTTTGTTCTTTAATTTTATAAAAAAAGTGTAAATTTCATGGGATTCTGATTTGTATTTTATTTTGTATAAACATAGAAGTAATAAATCCCTTGAGATTCTATTTTATTATGTTTAATGATATGAGAAAAGTATAAATCCCATTGTATTTGAATTTTCTTTTGTATATACTTAGAAGTACAAAATCCAATAGGATTCATAGATGAATCCCATGGGATTCACAGTTGAATCCCATAGGATCATTATAAATACCAGATGGGTTCACAAATTAATCTCATGGGATCATTATAAACACCATTGGATTAACAGATGAATCCTATTGGATTCATAGATGAATCCCATTGGATTCACAGATGAATCACATGGTATCATTATAAATACCATTGGATTCACAGATGAATCCCATGGGATTAACTAATGGATCCTATGGGATTCATCTATGGGAACATTATAAATACCATAGATGAATCTCATGGGATCATTATAAATACCATTGGAATCCTGATGAGGCGAAAAATGATCCGTTTTTAGGGGGTCATTTAAGCCTAAATCCGAATTTATTTGATCAAATATTGCCCTAAATCGTTCCTTTTGTGATTTTAGGTACTTTGGGAGTGAAATCTGGAAAAGGAAGCAATTCGGACGTTTTTGGAGCATAAAAGTGAAGAAAACGCCAAAGTCTTAATTTTCCATGTTGGGAACAGTGCATGACGGCGTCAAGAGGAGTTTCCTGACGGCGTCAAGAGTAAAAGTCCATGACGACCCAGAAGAGTTTTGACGGCGTCATGAGGGTAGGGCGTCAAGAGTTAAAGTCGTGACGGCCTGGAAATGCAATGTTCTTGACGGCGTCAAATGTAGATCTAGGCAGTCCGAGGATTGTTTTGGCGGCGAGGTGACGGCGTCACCTATTTGGTCTTGACGCCGTCAGACCCCTTTTCTTATATATAGTTTTCTAATTTTTCACATTTAGAGAGAGAAGTTTTGGGAGAAACCCTAAGTACGATTTTGGTGTAACTTTACAGGTTTTTCAAGGGTTCCAACCCCTTGATACCTTGCATGATTAATCAAGATAAGTGTTCTTCTAATTCAATCAATATGTCTATGTGTTGGTTGTCTATATCATGTTCTTGTCTTAATTTTATCATGCTAGGCTAGATCTCTTTTGTGTTTGCTTAGATCTAATGAAACCTAGATATTGATTATGTGTTGATTTCTTGTTTATTCTTGTCTTGGATGAATGATTTATATGTTAGGCTTAAGAAAACTGGCAGATCTCCAATTGGTAACATGCTTGAACGTCTTAAGAAACATGAACCAACGCGCACTAGGTCTTTATTGGTTGTATTTAATGCATGAGCCACTGTTTACAATCCCTATAGTTGTGCTGGGCATGGTGTAGGAGGAGATAAGAGCTCATAGAATTGGGGAGTTATGTGTGCCACCCCATGAATGGTATTAAGGAATACGATCCGTCATCCATGCAATTATAACAAGTAATTAACGTGTAAAAGATATCTAGGGAGTAGTGAAATCTAAGTAAACACATTTTCTCTAATTACTGCTCACAACCTTAGTATAAATTAGTTTATTTTCTTTTCTAGTATTTTATTTTGATTGCATCTTAGTATTGGGTTAGTTGAATAGCAACTAATTCCGCCCACTCTTCCAAAACCCGAGATTTTAATTTGCTTTCTAAAAAACATAAAAATATAAAAATAATCATCTCTCACCTTTAGAACTAGTATTTAGGCTTTCTAATCCTAGCGACACTATTCCTAAGCTGAACGATCAATCCCCCGGTACTTGTCACTATACTATACTACAACGATCAGGTACACTGCCTGGTGGGGGTTGTAAGCTTCTCGAGATCCCTCGAGAGGTAAAGCCTGTTGCGATTCCCACGCATCAAGTTTTTGGCGCCGCTGCTGGGGAATAGTTATTGTTTAGGTTGAATTTGATTTTTATTAGGTCTACTCATTAGATTCCTATCAAGTGAGATTTTTTCCTTTTACTTTGTAGCTTTCTCGTAGTCTATCTTTTCTTTGTGATTTTGTATGTAATTTGCTTCAAATGGACACTTCACTTAGACTTCTAAGATTGCAATATATGGTTGAGTGGCTAGAACATCAAGAAGTTCAAAATACCTCATTTAGAGACACCTATGAATCATATGAGCCTTCACCTAGGATAGATTCTTATGAACAACCTCCATGTTTAAGATCTAGTTTTAGTGAGGCCAATAGGAAATGCGACCTAGTTTGCCAAGGAATTATGGAGAGAGCCATTGCAATAAATCATAAGTTGGATGAAGCACTAGGTTTGCTATTATCACTACCTAAGAAAACAATTGAGGAGGATTTAGCCGAGCATGATCACATTGATAAAAAAGACCTAGGTTTTATGATCGATAATGATGAATCTCAAGAAACAGATGATGAATCTCTTGGGCAATTTGTATATAGCAGTCAGAATATTGAGGATGACCCTTATGATTCGGACATAGAAGTTGAGATGCCTAGAGAAGCACGTGAGATACTTGGGAGAATGTTAGGGCTAGATCCTGACACATGGAATGATGAGGTGAACAACATAAGCCCACAAAATACTCAACCATCATTTGAGGCACACGCACCGCCCGTGACTTACCCGGAAGAAGTAGAAGAAACTTTAGGAATTCCAATGGAGGTAGAACCCTTGGACCAGGCACCACTTGAGGATATAGGTTTGAACACTTGTAGTGATAACCTTACTCCTAGTTCTAGGGAATTTCCTAGTGTTGATGAACCGGAACCTCAATCTTTACACACCTTTCCATCCTTAGATATATTTCTAGGAGACAAAAGAGGAACCGATCCACCCATCAACCAATATTATCCGGGTAGTTTTAGGATGAAGGAAGCCATTCACTCACCCCCTTCACCTCACGTGGCATATTCACACCCTAAGGGTGTGTATCGCTACTTTCACCCACACTTAATCCTAAGTGTAGGGAGAACCTCCCCTATTTTCGTTAAATAAGGGTAGAGTCAGGCTCGTGACTCGAACAAAAACAAGCGCTTCTTGGGAGGCAACCCATGTTTTGTGTGTTTTTATTTGTTTGTTTGTTTGATTTTATTTGTATCCGTATGCATGTTCTATTTTTATTGTTTGTGGCTCATGTTTCAAAGTAAATTGTGAAAATGCTTTATTTTGTTTTTAACTTCGTCTTAATTGCATATAAAGGTATTTTGCAAAAGATAAGTGTAAGGGAGATCCAAATTTGTTTATAAGAACAAAATTGAGCATGAACCACAACAATGTTAAATGGACATGTGTATTAGTACTTGTTAGAGTCAAATGCTTGTATCGAGTCGTAATGATGTTTTGCAGGATTTTCCAGGAAGTAGGACGAAGTTTTTCCAGAAATTTTTCGGAAACTTAACATAAGAATTTCTGCAGGTCACTTCTGACGGCGTCACGAGTTTACTCTTGATGGCGTCATGTGTAAAATTCTGGAAATTTTGCTAGTTTTGTTTATACCGGAGTCTTAAAGTTTTTGTTAATTCTTTAGTTTTATAAACTCCAGGAAATCTGCAAACATTCATTCCACAAGCATTATATCTTTAATTGTTTTGTTTCTATTCCTAAGTCTGGAATTACATCTAGTTGTGAGTTATTTTTTGTTCAGGTTGATGCTTTGGGTTTTTGTTTGTTTTCTCAGGATTTACAGGTTGTGTATGACAAGAAGATGATTTATATTCTGGAAGGGAAGCTTTGATTGTTCATTTTCTTGGAGGAAGATTTAACCTGGCCACCTTATTATCCATACCGAGCGAATCAGGGGAGTATTTGATTTCATTCTTTTTACTTATTTCACTTTTACATTCTTTACTTGAACATTGGGGACAATGTTCATCTTAAGTGTAAGGGGAGGGTAAAAAGATGATACCTTACATATGCACTTTCGCTTGAGTTTGTTTTGTTTAATGGTAGATGTGTAATAAAACTATGAGAAATACTTGTTAGTGCAATTTTAGCGCCAAATTTAAATTTTTTTTACAACATTTAGGAGTGAAACTTTAGCCATAGCAAGCGTCTCATGGATAGGAGATTGTATGACTGGCACATAAGCGTATATTCAGAAAAATTTTCCACCCAAATATGTGAGGTCCGCCTTTAGATTTGATAGGAAAAGCATTCATTATTAGTGCTTATGAGTGTACCGGTAGCATTTAGATTCTAGAACTTGCGTTAGTGATGCATCCCGAGACCGCTAGTGAGACTACATTCGTGTGGTATGATTTACTACATGATAAGAGGCATTAAGATCACCCTTGTGTTAAACCCGTATTATAATTACTTGACCATTTAAGTCATATTACTTGGCTAGTTAAGTCAACTAATTTTTCCCACACCCTTAGCGTTGTACTCATTTTTAGTACACGAAACCCCTAGTACACCCCTCCGAGCCTATCTTTTCGTTTCTAACTTTAAGCATTTTACTTAAAGGAAGAATTTGTTACACCCCACTTAAATGTACAACCAAATCGCCTTAGCCTTCCGTGTATGCGCTCATTTTTAGTGCATTATTGTTATTTGTTAAACCCTAAGTTAACTTTCTAATTGATTACATGGTTGCTAAGTCGAGTCATATCCTTGTACATATTGTTTTGGGACGATTGGGACTCATGGGTAAGTACTTATTTATGGAGTAATGGGGAAGATCATCATTTATTACCCCCATATGTACGTTAATCTTAAAAGTGCTCCAAGTGTTTTGATTTTCTTAATTCGAGTCACTAGAATAGTTAACTGTAAAATATGTAAAGATTCAAGTGTAAGGGGAATTCTCATCCCCTATGATGTATTATTTTGGATGGTAGGGTAAGAGTTTATGCAAAAAAAAAAAAAAAAAAAAAAAATCGAAAAAACAAGGAAAAAAGAAAAAAAAAATAGAAAAAGGAAAAAGAGAAAAAACATACGGACTACCATCCATTTTCATTCTATGTTTATTTTATGTTTTTGTTATTTTTCATTTATTAGCTTAAGTCGAGTCTAGTCTTGGCTTAGCAACGCCATATTGTACATGTAATTAACCAAGATTGTTAACTCGCCACCAGTAAAACTTCCTTTATCCAACAAAACCGTGTATTTCATATCCCTACACCTAACGTTACAACCCTTTAAAAGACCTCTTTGATAGTTTATCCTAGGTGCTTACGCCATGTGGTGGAGGTTTGATCCTTTCCCAAGCCTATGGTAATCTATTTTGCTATGACAGATAGTGAGAGATATCTTCCATTTCCATATTGTAATTTACACTTTATTACACCCGAGAGATGTGAGTATCTAAACACTATTTGTGAGGTGCTTGTGTATGACCTTCGTGCTTGTCTATTGGTCTTTAGTGGAACGATTATTTGTTGTAATTACTTTTATATTGGTGTTAAATGACCCCTAACTTGTCTTTTGAGTAGAATAAAAGCGCATTTGCTTGAGGACAAGCAAATCTCAAGTGTAAGGGTATATGATGAGGCGAAAAATGATCCGTTTTTAGGGGGTCATTTAAGCCCGAATCCGAATTTATTTGATCAAATATTGCCCTAAATCGTTACTTTTGTGATTTTAGGTACTTTGGGAGTGAAATCTGGAAAAGGAAGCAATTCGGACGTTTTTGGAGCATAAAAGTGAAGAAAACGCCAAAGTCTTAATTTTCCATGCTGGGAACAGTGCATGACGGCGTCAAGAGGAGTTTCCTGATGGCGTCAAGAGTAAAAGTCCATGACGACCCAGAAGAGTTTTGACGGCGTCATGAGGGTAGGGCGTCAAGAGTTAAAGTCGTGACGGCCTGGAAATGCAATGTTCTTGACGGCGTCAAATGTAGATCTAGGCAGTCCGAGGATTGTTTTGGCGGCGAGGTGACGGCGTCACCTATTTGGTCTTGACGCCGTCAGACCCCTTTTCCTATATATAGTTTTCTAATTTTTCACATTTAGAGAGAGAAGTTTTGGGAGAAACCCTAAGTACGATTTTGGTGTAACTTTACAGGTTTTTCAAGGGTTCCAACCCCTTGATACCTTGCATGATTAATCAAGATAAGTGTTTTCTAATTCAATCAATATGTCTATGTGTTGGTTGTCTATATCATGTTCTTGTCTTAATTCTATCATGCTAGGCTAGATCTCTTTTGTGTTTGCTTAGATCTAATGAAACCTAGATATTGATTATGTGTTGATTACTTGTCTATTCTTGTCTTGGATGAATGATTTATATGTTAGGCTTAAGAAAACTGGCAGATCTCCAATTGGTAACATGCTTGAACGTCTTAAGAAACATGAACCAACGCACACTAGGTCTTTATTGGTTGTATTTAATGCATGAGCCACTGTTTACAATCTCTATAGTTGTGCTGGGCATGGTGTAGGAGGAGATAAGAGCTCATAGAATTGGGGAGTTATGTGTGCCACCCCATGAATGGTATTAAGGAATACGATCCGTCATCCATGCAATTATAACAAGTAATTAACGTGTAAAAGATATCTAGGGAGTAGTGAAATCTAAGTAAACACATTTTCTCCAATTACTGCTCACAACCTTAGTATAAATTAATTTATTTTCTTTTCTAGTATTTTATTTTGATTGCATCTTAGTATTGGGTTAGTTGAATAGCAACTAATTCCGCCCACTCTTCCAAAACCCGAGATTTTAATCTGCTTTCTAAAAAACATAAAAATATAAAAATAATAATCCCTCACCTTTAGAACTAATATTTAGGCTTTCTAATCCTAGCGACACTATTCCTAAGCTGAACGATCAATCCCCCGGTACTTGTCACTATACTATACTACAACGATCAGGTACACTGCCTGGTGGGGGTTGTAAGCTTCTCGAGATCCCTCGAGAGGTAAAGTGATGCGTGGGTATCGCAACAGGCTTTACCTCTCGAGGGATCTCGACAAGCTTACAACCCCCACCAGGCAGTGTACCTGATCGTTGTAGTATAGTATAGTGACAAGTACCGGGGGATTGATCGTTCAGCTTAGGAATAGTGTCGCTAGGATTAGAAAGCCTAAATACTAGTTCTAAAGGTGAGGGATGATTATTTTTGTGTTTTTATATTTTATGGAAAGCAAGTAAAAATCTCGGGTTTTAGAAGAGTGGGCGGAATTAGTTGCTATTCAACTAACCCAAAACTAAGATGCAATCAAAATAAAATACAAAAAATGAAAATAAACTAATTATCCTAAAGTTGTGAGCAGTAATTGGAGAAAATGTGTTTACTTAGATTTCACTACTCCCTAGATATCTTTTACACGTTAATTACTTGTTATAATTGCATGGATGACGGATTGTATTCCTTAATACCATTCACGGGGTGGCATACATAACTCCCCAATTCTATGAGCTCTTATCTCCTCCTACACCATGTCCAGCACAACTATAGGGATTGTAAACAGTGGCTCATGCATTAAATACAACCAATAAAGACCTAGTACGCCTCGGTTCATGTTTCTTAAGACGTTCAAGCATGTTACCATTTGGAGATCTGCCAGTTTTCTTAAGCCTAACATATAAATCATTCATCCAAGACAAGAATAAACAAGTAATCAACACATAATCAATATCTAGGTTTCATTAGATCTAAGCAAACACAAAAGAGATCTAGCCTAGCATAATGGAATTGAGACAAGAACAAGATATAGACAACCAACACATAGACATATTGATTGAATTAGAAGAACACTTATCTCAATTACAATGCAAGGTATCAAGGGTTTGGAACCCTTGAAAAACCTGTAAAAGTTGCACCAAAATCGTCTTTAGGGTTTCTCCAAAACTTCTCCCCCTTAATGTGAAAAACTAGAAAACTATATATAGAAAAATAGGGATGACGGCGTCAAGAACAAAGGTGTGACGCCGTCATCTCGCCGTCAAATACTTCCTCGGACGGCCTTGATCTACTTCTGACGCCGTCAAGGCCTAGGCCATCACACAAATTACTCTTGACGCCCTATGTGTGACGCCGTCATCAACTACGGATTTTTATTATTGAAGTTTGACGCCATCATGAGTTTACTCTTGACGCCTTCATGTACTGTTCCCAGCATGGAAAATTGAGACTTTGCCGTTTTCTTCACTTTTATGCACCAAAAACGTCCAAAATGGCTTCTTTTCCAGAATTCACTCTCCAAGTACCTAAAATCACAAAAGAAACGATTTAGGGCAATATTTGATCAAATAAATTCAGATTCGGGCTTAAATGACCCCCTAAAAACGGATCATTTTTCGCCTCATCATATACCCTTACACTTGAGATTTGCTTGTCCTCAAGCAAATGCGCTTTTATTCTACTCAAAAGACAAGTTAGGGGTCATTTAACACTAGTATAAAAGTAATTACAACAAATAATCGTTCCACTAAAGACCAATAGACAAGCACGGAGGTCATACACAAGCACCTCACAAATAGTGCTTAGATACTCACATCTCTCGGGTGTAATAAAGTAATATAACATTATGGAAATGAAAGATATCTCTCACTACCTGTCATAGCAAAATAGATTACCATAGGCTTGGGAAAGGATCAAACCTCCACCACATGGCGTAAGCACCTAGGATAAACTATCAAAGAGTTCTTTTAAAGGGTTGTAACGTTAGGTATAGGGGTATGAATTACACGGTTTTGTTGGATAAAGGAAGTTTTACTGGTGGCGAGTTAACAATCTTGGTTAATTACATGTACAAGATGGCGTTGCTAAGCCAAGACTAGACTCGACTTAAGCTAATAAATGAAAAATAACTAAAAATATAAAATGAACATAGAATGAAAAGGGATGGTAGTCCGTATGTTTTTTCTCTTTTTCTTTTTTTTTTTCTTTTTTTTTTCTATTTTTTATTTTTTTTTTCTTTTTCTTGATTTTTTTGATTTTTTTTGATTTTTTTTCTTTTTCATACACTCTTACCCTACCATCCAAAATAATACATCACAGGGAATGAAAATTCCCCTTACACTTGAATCTTTACATACTTTACAATTAAACTAATCTAATGACTCGAATTAAGAAAATCAAAACATTTGGAGCACTTTTAAGATTAACGCACATATGGGGGTAATATTATTATGTTCTTCCCCATTACTCCATAAAATAAGTACTTACCCATGAGTCCCAATCGTCCCAAAACAATATGTACAAGGATATGACTCGACTTAGCAACCATGTAATCAATTAGAAAGTTAACTTAGGGTTTAACAAATAACAATAATGCACTAAAAATGAGCGCATACACGGAAGGCTAAGGCGATTTGGTTGTACATTTAAGTGGGGTGTAACAAATTCTTCCTTTAAGTAAAATGCTTAAAGTTAGAAATGAAAAGATAGGCTTGGAGGGGTGTACTAGGGGTTTCGTGTACTAAAAATGAGTACAACGCTAAGGGTGTGGGAAAATTAGTTGACTTAACTAGCCAAATAATATGACATAAATGGTCAAGTAATTATAATACGGGTTTAACACAAGGGTGATCCTAATGCCTCTTATCATGTAGTAAATCCTACCACACGAATGTAGTCTCACTAGTGGTCTCGGGATGCATCACTAACGCAAGTTCTAGAATCTAAATGCTACCGGTACACTCATAAGCACTAATAATGAATGCTTTTCCTATCAAATCTAAAGGCGAACCTCACATTTTTGGGTGGAAAATTTTTCTGAATATACAGTTATGTGCTAGTCATACAATCTCCTATCCATGAGACGCTTGTTATGGCTAAAGTTTCACTCCTAAATGTTGTAAAAAATTTTAAATTTGGCGCTAAAATTACACTAACAAGTATTTCTCATAGTTTTATTACACATCTACTATCAAACAAAACAAACTCAAGCGAAAGTGCATATGTAAGGTATCATCTTTTTACCCTCCCCTTACACTTAAGATGAACATTGTCCCCAATGTTCAAGTAAAGAATGTAAAAGTGAAAAAGTAAATAGAATGAAATCAAATACTCCCCTGATTCGCTCGGTATGGATAATAGGAGGCCAGGTTAAATCTTCCTCCAAGAAAATGAACCATCAAAGCTTCCCTTCTAGAATATAAATCATCTCCTTGTCATACATAACCTGTAAAACCTGACAAAATAGACAAGACAACCTCGCGTAAAATTGGCGGCATCTTATATAAGTTTCTAAATCCTAGAAAACAAAGTAAGATATAATGCTTGTGGAATGAAGTTTGCAGATCTCCTGGAGATTATAAAACTTAATAATTCACAAAAACCATAAGACTCCGTTAGAAAAACAAAACCGGTAAAATTTCCAGATTTTAACTCCTGACGCCGTCAAGAGTAAAACTCTGACGCCGTCAGAATGGACCTGCAGAAATTCTTATGTTAAGTTTCCGGAAAATTTCTGGAAAAACTTGGTCTTACTTCCTGGAAAATCCTGCAAAACTTCATTATGACTCAATACAAGCATTTGACTCTAACAAATACGAATAATCATGTTCATTTAATATTGTGGAGAATCATGATCGGTTTGTTTCTTAAAAACATATTTGAGGTTTCCCCTTACACTTATCTTTTGCAAAAATACTTTTAGGTTGGAGTTAAGACTAGGCCAAACAACATAGTAAAGTATTTCCACTATTTTGTTTAGAAACATGATCTACCAACAATAAAAATAAAGCATGCATACGGAAGCAAATAACAAACAAACAAATAAAAATCACACAAAACATGGGTTGCCTCCCAAGAAGCGCTTTTCTTTATTTACGAGTCTTGTAGCTAGACTCAAGGTCATGGGTTACTACGTGATTCGGGTGAGTTCCTCGTTGAGGACATCTTTGGGATCAAACTTAGGTTTCAGCTTTCTGTCGGTTTCCTTAGTATGGTATGACCTTTCAAACTTTTCTCCATCCGGATCATACAAGGTCATTCTAATATGCCATGACCCGTCACCTTCTTTAGGTGGCTTGTCCCACCTCCATTTACACTTATCTCCCTCTCTTTTCCATTTATTCCTTTCTATGTTAATGGGCATCACGCTTAATAACTCAATCATCTTCCTAAAGACTAAGGGGTCCTCAAAGGGGTCTAGCTCTTCATCTCTAGCTATGAGTTGTTCTACCGAATGTGTCTTTTCAACAAAGTCTTTTTCTAGATAGAATGGGCATTGAGGTCCTATAAAGTTCCTTTCTATCCAAGGTCCATATCTAGATGGTCTCCTATTCATCTCTACCCAATGCGGTGTTGGTTCATCATCACAATCATAACTATGCTTCTTAACATCATACACCGACCAAGTATCGCCTTCACCTACTGTTATCTTTGATTCCTTGCAATCTATCATGGCACTAGCGGTTGCTAAAAATCCTCTTCCTACCAATAATGAGCATGTAGTGTCACTAACCATGTCTAGGACGTGAAAATCCGCTAATATAGTTAACTTTCCTACGTGAACAACTACATCCTTAATCATTCCAACCGGGTGTGCAATACTCCCATCCGCTAGCCCTATCAATACCTCCTTTTCCTCTAACTTTCCTAGCTTAAGAGCGGTGAATAAGGATAAGGGAATCAAGTTGAGGATTGACCCTAAATCGGCTAGTGTGTCGAAAGCTTCAGATCTTCCTATCTTACAAGGCAAAACAAATATACCCGGGTCATCAAGCTTTTTAGGCAACTTGTTTTGAACGAAAGCGGTCCCATTTTTGCCTAGCTTACACTTCTCATATTTTTCTAGGAGGGCACTATAGTAGGGAGCACGCGCTAAGACATCAATGACGGGGCATTCAAGGTGAAGTTCTTTGAATTCATCGTCAAGGTCTTGCGTAAGAGGTGTTTCAACAATGCTTTTGACCGGCTCTATAGTGGGTGTTTTATTTGATTGGTCCTTTCGGGGAACTTGGTTTTGTTTGAAACACGTGCTCGTTGATTTAACCGAGTAATATTGTGGACACGAAGTGGGTGACGAAACTGAGGATATGGAATTAACGGTTAGTTTCGGATTCTTGACCGTGTCACTCGGGAGTGCTCCCATTTCTCGGTCATTGAGAACTTTCAACAATGCATCAATTCTAGTGGTCATCTCGCTTTGCTTTTGTTTGAAATCGGCTTCAAACTTAGATATGCGAGCTTCTTGAGATGCCATGAACTTTGACATCAATCCTTCAAGATTGTTGGTACTACCATAGTTGTTAGAAGGATTGTTGTTGAAAGTATGGTTGGATGGTGGACCGTTTGGTTGGTAACGATTAGGCGGATTGGAGGAATTGGGTTAATTTTGTTTCCACCTAAGGTTTGGGTGATTTTTCCATGAGGGGTTGTATGAATCACCATAAGTGTTTGGCTCGGGCTTGAAAGTGTACCACTTATCTCCCGCTTCGTCGGTACGCGTGGATGCGTAGTCCGCAAAAGCTGTTCCGGGGAGTTCCACACAATCACGAGTGTCATGGGGACCACTACATAATTCGCATGAAGAAGTGATTTTGTTCACTTGACTTGAAGGCTTAGGAGCTTCGTAAGATTTCATGAGAAACTTGACTTGGTCCTCAAGTTCCATGATCCTACGGTCAGGAGTGCTAGAATTGTTCGAAGGCAAAGATATTGCCTTTACCGTTTTGTTCAAATCACGGGGATCATTCCAACTTTCGTTGTCATAGAGAGCAAGATCTTCTATGAGTTCCCATGATTGTTCCGCACTAAGATCACGTAGCTTACCACCGGCCGATTGGTCAATGGTTCGCCTCGTGGAGATGTCGATATGGTCATAGAAAATTTGGACTTGGAGCCAAAGATCTATGCCATGATGAGGGACTTTTTGGAGTAAGTCCTTGAAACGAGTCCATGCTTCATAAAGAGATTCATTTTGACGTTGTTGGAACATCAAGATGTCATTCCTAAGCTTAGTAGTTCTCCCCGGTGGGAAAAATTGAGCAAGGAAACGAGTGGTGAGATCATCCCATGTGGTGATGGATCCCGCGGGTAAACGCTCAAGCCATTGACTAGCTTGATCCCGTAGAGAGAATTGGAATAGGCGTAAACGGGTAGTCTCTCTAGTTTCAACACCTAGGTCTATGGAATCTACGATTTTGAGAAAGTCCTTAAGATGTTAGTTTGGATCTTCGGAACGAAGTCCATGGAATGCACATCCGCTTTGCACCAACCAGATGGTGTCGGATCGCAAGGGGGTCACATTGGCTCCGGTGAGCTCAATGGTGTTTCGGTAGCCTTGGTGGTTAGGTCGGGAATACTCTCCTAAGGTTCGGGGCCTAAGGGGTTCTAGTGGCACTAGTACAATCGACGCTTTCGCCGGCGACATTTTTACGACGTTCCCATCGACATGTCCACGGCATTATCTGTTGCCGTCGACATGTCGACGGGAACATATCGACGGCTGTGCCTCGACGGGAACAACGTTCCCGTCGACAATCGCCGTCGACATCGTGGGTCCCACTTCGTTTTTCAGTCAAACGAATTCTTTGTCCGTCAAATTGTTTCCGTCGACATGTCGACGGGAAAATAATACTAATTAATGTTTTAATTAACAAATAATAATTACGTTTTATCTAATGCCGGCGACATGTCCACGGCATTTTAAAATTAAAAAATTTGATTATTTAATTATGCCGTCGACATGTCGACGGAAACAATTAAAAAAATAATGTTGCCGTCGACATGTCGATGGCAACACTGAGGTATCCTGCTAACAGCAGGCTGCAAAACCAGCATTTTTCCAGATTTTTTTCCGGAACTTGTAATAGCACCTATAACCACTCAATATCAACATGTCCTAAACGTATAACTCGCCATCGCCTAAAACACTTGCAAGTTATCGCTAAACAAACTCGAAATGCATTAAAACATATAAAGTCTACAAAACGGGGTGTGGTAATATCTAAACCTAGCTGCCATATCCACGAATGTTTCAATATCCGTGATTTTCAAGTCGCCAAAAGGTTAAACTACAAAATACTAAGATAAGGGTCACGAAAATATTGTTTCAACCATAAGTACAACACAAAATAATCCAAGTATATGATTGTAAAGCTTCTATAAGGACCTCCGCGGTTCTTGTCTCCAGTTTATAGGATTTTTCCACTTTCGCAAGTGCTACGATTCCATCCTGAAAATATAATAACATATACATTTATCAAGAAGATAAATCTCAATATATACACAGTGATAACAATTGCTTGAAAAACAAATAGTATTACTACCTCAACTATATCCAAGTCTATCAAGTATGCTGTTTGCTTCAAGGAACTAAGTAGAGGAGTAGCTGCCGTGATACAGGAAATAGATATAGATCCAACTGTTCGTCTGTAGCTCTTGGATTCCTTCAGTTTAAAAAAGACGGCCTCCAATTGGTCCTTATACTTATCAGCATCTTCTTCAAGACTCGAGTGATCACCATCGTCAACTTCTATCTAACCAATTTTTCAAAACCTTAGAATTAACCAATATATTAGAACTAGTATACCATATATACTAACCAAACGCAAACTAACATTTAACCAATATATCTACTTCTATATATAACGCAAAAATTCTAATTCTAATTCTACTCCTACATACTCAACTAATTTTTTCAACTAATCGATTCGCAAACTAACTAAACGCAACATATTTACTCCGCTGGAAAACTAATTTTTTCAACTAATCAATCCACAACTAACTAACTAACTAACTAATAACATATTTGCATATATTAACTAATTTAAAAAACTGTCTTGGCTAAAACGATAAAACAGTTAGCCGAAACATAACTAACTAACTAAACTAATTTAACTAGTTTAACATATATCTTGGGCTGTACACAAACAGTTGTCGTCGACATGTCGTCGGGATACCAAAAGTTAAAAAAAAGGGACCACATTACCTCTGTCTCGGCTTCACCCTCGGCTTCACAGGCTGTTAAAAAAAATCAAAAAATTAACAATTATACATTAACAATTAACATTTAATAACTAATAATATCAAAAAAATTAAAAAATGCAAATCAAAATTTTAAAAATACCTTCGTTAAACAAGAAATAACGGGGAAGAAGAAAAGAAAGAATTAAACATGAGATGGGTTGAGGAAAGAATTAAACGGGGAGAAAAGGAGGAAGAAAAGTGCACAGTGGTGCTCGTGTGGTGGTGGTGGTGCTGTTGTGGTGACGGAGGGGGCGTAGTGGTGGTGGTTGTGGTGTCGGAGGTGCTCGTGTGGTGGTGGTGCTCGCCGGCGATGATGGTTATTGAGAAAGAGACAGTGGAGTGGTGGATCTGGTTTTTTTTGTTAGAACTCGTTTTTTTTCTAAGTGTTGACCAGAGAGGGTTTTGTTTTATATTTTTAACTATCCCGGCGACATGTCCACGGGACAGTAAAATAAATTTGTCGGCATTTTTGGCGCGATAATTTGATTTTTTTGTGAAATAATTAGATTTTTTTGGTGAAATTTTTGGCGGTTTCATTCCCGTCGACATGTCTACGCCATTTATAAAATTAAAAATTAAAAATTAAAAATTAAAATTAAATACTTTATTTAAAATTAATTACTTTTATTTAATAAAATACTTTTATAAACTTGAAAAACTATTTAAAAAATAGTTTTATAAAATTAAAAATTAAATACTTTAATTTAAAATTAATTACGGATGAGTCGAGATGCTACGGTTATACACGAGATGTTAAAAGAACGAGCCGAGATGATATGGTTGTACATGAGATGTTAAACCAATGAGCCGAGATGCTACGGTTATACACGAGATATTAAACGAACGAGTCGAGATGATATGGTTGTAGACGAAATGTTAAACGGATGAACCGACATGATATGGTTATGCACGAGATGTTAAACGAATGATCCGAGATGATATGGTTGTACACGAGATGTTAAACGGACGAGCCGAGATGCTATGGTTATACATGAGATGTTAAACAGATGAGTCGAGATGCTACGGTTATACACGAGATGTTAAACGAACGAGCCGAGATGATATGGTTGTACATGAGATGTTAAACCATTGAGCCGAGATGCTGTGATTATACACAAGATGTTAAACGAACGAGCCGAGATGCTACGGTTATACATGAGATGTTAAACGAACGAGCCGAGATGATATCGTTATACATGAGATGTTAAACGGATGAGTCGAGATGCTACGGTTATACATGAGATGTTAAACGAACGAGTCGAGATGCTATGGTTATACACGAGGTGTTAAACGAACGAGCCAAGATGATATGGTTGTACACGAGATGTTAAACAGATGAGTCGAGATGCTACGGTTATAACGAGCCGAGATGCTATGGTTATACACAAGATGTTAAACGAACGAGCCGAGATGCTATGGTTTTACACGAGATGTTAAACGAACGAGCCGAGATGATATGGTTATACGCGAGATGTTAAACGAACGAGCCGAGATGCTATGGTTATACATGATTTTATGAGAATATATATATATATATATATATATATATATATATATATATATATATATATATATATATATATATATATATATATATATATATATATATATATAAGTAAAAAAAAAAATGGGTAGCTAATCCTGTGGACATGTCGCCGGGAAAAACAGGCGGGAAAAAATCCCGCCATTCTATTAGCCAATATTTTATGATAATTAAGTAGTTACAATTATCCCGTCGACATGTCGACGGGAAATTGAAACCAAACACAGTAATTAATGTTAATCATACGTTAATTACTCTTTGATTCGTGATTTATATTATCCCGTCGACATGTCGACTAGCGGGATAATTTCGCGCCCAAGTTTTGGCAATTATTGAGGTTGAATAGTTTGACCATTATATTCCCGTCGACATGTCGACGGGATCGTATGAAACCAAAAAATTCAATGCAGCCTGGCTCGGTCAAGCGTGTTTTTTGTCGTTTTGTGCGTTATGCCGTCGACATTGTGTCGACGGGATCGTCTTCGTCGCCTGTTCTCCTATTTCTTGTAGTGTGGTGGGTTTTGTTGTGGTGGGATGACGGGTTCAAAGATGTTACCACCTTCCATGATGTCGGATGGTAAAGAGTTACGAACAAAGGCACGAAGAAATAAGATAAACTAAAGAAGACCTAGAAATAAAAATAAAATCTTACTAGAAAGGAATCTAGCAAGTAGACCTAATAAAAAGAAATCCTAACCTAGACAATAACTATTCCCCGGGCTGCGGCGCCAAAAACTTGATGCGTGGGAATCGCAACAGGCTTTACCTCTCGAGGGATCTCGAGAAGTTTACAACCCCCACCAGGCAGTGTACCTGATCGTTGTAGTATAGTATAGTGACAAGTACCGGGGGATTGATCGTTCAGCTTAGGAATAGTGTCGCTAGGATTAGAAAGCCTAAATACTAGTTCTAAAGGTGAGGGATGATTATTTTTGTGTTTTTATATTTTATGGAAAGCAAGTAAAAATCTCGGGTTTTAGAAGAGTGAGCGGAATTAGTTGCTATTCAACTAACCCAAAACTAAGATGCAATCAAAATAAAATACAAAAAATGAAAATAAACTAATTATCCTAAAGTTGTGAGCAGTAATTGGAGAAAATGTGTTTACTTAGATTTCACTACTCCCTAGATATCTTTTACACGTTAATTACTTGTTATAATTGCATGGATGACGGATTGTATTCCTTAATACCATTCACGGGGTGGCATACATAACTCCCCAATTCTATGAGCTCTTATCTCCTCCTACACCATGCCCAGCACAACTATAAGGATTGTAAACAGTGGCTCATGCATTAAATACAACCAATAAAGACCTAGTACGCCTCGGTTCATGTTTCTTGAGACGTTCAAGCATGTTACCATTTGGAGATCTGCCAGTTTTCTTAAGCCTAACATATAAATCATTCATCCAAGACAAGAATAAACAAGTAATCAACACATAATCAATATCTAGGTTTCATTAGATCTAAGCAAACACAAAAGAGATCTAGCCTAGCATAATGGAATTGAGACAAGAACAAGATATAGACAACCAACACATAGACATATTGATTGAATTAGAAGAACACTTATCTCAATTACAATGCAAGGTATCAAGGGTTTAGAACCCTTGAAAAACCTGTAAAAGTTGCACCAAAATCGTCTTTAGGGTTTCTCCAAAACTTCTCCCCCTTAATGTGAAAAACTAGAAAACTATATATAGGAAAATAGGGATGACGGCGTCAAGAACAAAGGTGTGACGCCGTCATCTCGCCGCCAAATACTTCCTCGGACGCCCTGTGTGTGACGCCGTCAAGGCCTAGGCCGTCACACAAATTACTCTTGACGCCCTGTGTGTGACGCCGTCATCAACTACAGATTTTTATTATTGAGGTTTGACGCCGTCATGAGTTTACTCTTTACGCCTTCATGTACTGTTCCCAGCATGGAAAATTGAGACTTTGCCGTTTTCTTCACTTTTATGCTCCAAAAACGTCCAAAATGGCTTCTTTTCCAGAATTCACTCTCCAAGTACCTAAAATCACAAAAGGAACGATTTAGGGCAATATTTGATCAAATAAATTCGGATTCGGGCTTAAATGACCCCCTAAAAACGGATCATTTTTCGCCTCATCATAAAGCCTGTTGCGATTCCCGCGCATCAAATCCCATTGGATTCACAGATGAATCCCATGAGTTATCTTAATCCCTTGACTTATCTTAATCCGCGGGTTTATAGAATCCTTAATAAGAAAGTTACAAAAGAACAAGAAGAAGAAGGCGAAACAGTAGCAACAAAAAAATTTATAGACTATAAGGTATGATATAACATGTATTCAATAAATAGTCAGATGTTATTAATTATGAATCCCTTGGGATTCACTGTGAATCCCATGGGATTCATTAGATAATCACATGGTATTCATTATGAATCCCATGAGGTTATCTAATGAATCTCATGGGATTCATGCTGAATTACATGTGATTCGGTATAAACTCCATGAATTTTAATTCTTTAATTCTTTAAAGATACTGCGAACTATAGAAGATGGGTCGGTTGTATGTACTTGTAGACATTTTGCCCGATACGGTTTTCTATGCCGACACATATTCTAATGAAGTAACTATTCCAGAAAAATCAATATGTCAACATGCTTGACCAAATTGCAACAAATCTCACGGTATATCAACTTTGTTATTAATTTTGTTTTACGTGTATCTTACGCAACGAGTAACGTAATGTTTTACTTTCAATTTCATTAAATGTTTTTATATTTTGTTTGATAGATTGTAAGAAATTTTTATAAAGTTTAATTATGGAATAGTACATTTACGTAACGTGGAGCTTGAACAAGTCCTTATAAAGGTTCATACCTAAATAAAAATGGTTGTGCCTATTTCCGCCATGGACATCTATAACTATAATGCCTTATATTAGTTGTTGAATTTTAAATAAGCTTAACATAAAAACCTTCTAAGAGTTAAATAGTTTTTCTTTTTTTGATTGATAAAACAATTTACAAAAGTTGATGGTTCTCAACCAATTATAACAAAGAAGGTGAAATTCAAATTCGGAGTAAGCCCCCCCCCCCCAAACCTTGATACACAATACTAAAACTTGATACACATTACACATCGAATCAAAATGTATCACCTAATTTATATCAAATTCTAAAAGAAACTTATCAAATCTTTAACAATTTTAGTCTTAATAAATTGCGTTTTTATTTTGTTTTAAGGAGAGTGTCAGTCATAAAGCTATATGTTAAGCATTAACTCGTAGCCATAACAGCAGATTCGCAGGTGCAGTAATATGTATATCTTTTCAATCCCAAATTAAACAAATGCTTAACTTGAACTTGTGAGACTTAAAAGTTTAGCATGTTAGAAGGCAAGTGTTTCATCTACGGTTAAAAATGTTTATTTTTAAGTGTATACATTATTATGTCGTCATTGTTTAGCTGATAAAATTCAACTGATTTAACTAATTAATTTGGACATGCATTGCCGTAGTAGTACAATGAGCTTTTCATTAAACAACACAAACAACGAGAATTATAACAACATGACTCTTGAGTACGTCTTGACCCATATCAACTGATGATATGTTCCATTATTGTAGATACATGACACACCATATATTTGGAGGCATGAATTATTTATTACCACAGACACACTCATGCATGCATAACAGACTCCCTAACCGGCTAACCCACACAAAAGTTTCCCACACAATAGCCGCAACATGTGCCGAAGGCGCAAGGTAGGCCTGTACGAAGACATTGAGTGGTTTTACATGTTCCAGCAAAATAACCATCACAGTAATAGGGATCACAGCAAGGATCAAGAGCCCCGCACGGCTGGCCAAGATCAACGCAATAATTCTCGGCCGGGGATGATTTCCGAGAAAATTTCAATACCTTCCCATCTTCCAAAATCATTATAGCCATTTGAACCGGATTTGCCTGCACAAAGGGACAGTAGAAGAGGATATTATTCACTCTTTAAAGGTGTCTTTGATTTCTTAACTTCAAATGAGAGCTAAGTGAAGAAGGTTTACTAGTAATATATGAAATACTAAATGTAAGTGCATGCAAGCATATCTTTAGCTTAAGCAGTTACTAGTACGTACTTTATTAACTAACAATCTAACACATGCATGCATCATGCATGTATGTAATGTACCTTACTAATCCCTTTTCTAGCATCATGCACGGTCGGTTGATCTTCCACAACGACCATGGAAATTTCATCATTGTTTGAGGAAACACACAGAGTCGAACTCACACTCGTGATAAAAACAAGAAATAACACCATTGCATGCATATTCTTCATGATGAAAATATCAAAGGTAGCAAAGTACTAGTACGTATTTGTTTATGATGTTGTGAGCTACTGCTACAACTCGTCTAGCCTATTTATAGACTTTATTATCTATTATGATTACGGGTTGTCCCGTGAGTTTCGGGTTAGACCCGAACAACCATCTTGGTTTGAAATGTAATAGAAGTTCAATCATGTTTTCCATCAGAACAGACATATAATACATATTGCGACCACCCTATCTGTCTTCCATCTCATTTTGTGTGCCATGTATTTACTATTTATCTTTACGTCCTTCATAAATTTTTGAATTTTTTTTCAAATCGAAAATGTTCTTCTAAACTAACATGGAGATAGAATTTAAATGGTACCATAATATAGTAAACGAGTAATACGAGGTCCGCATGTTATTGAGGGTTTATAATAGACGTATATACTTTTAATTTAATTTGTTATTGTATTTGTGGAAAACTAGAAGTGGGTTGAATAGTTTACCGCTTTTTAACTTGATTATCTTTTTAAAATTTTACGTTTGTTCAAAGATGCAAGTACAACTTTGCATGTTTAATTCTTTGAAAAGCTTTACATGCGAATAACAATTGTAACTTTACTTGTTTTATTTTTTGAAAAGCTTTACGTGTGATTAACAATCCTAACTTTGCTTGTTTAGTTCTTTGAAAAGCTTTACATTTGTTTAAAGATATAAACACAACTTTACTTGTTTAATTCTTCGAAAAACTTTATGTGTGATTAGCAATTCTAACTAAAGACAATATGTAATAAGCAGAGGTAAAGAAAGAAACGATCAAACCACAACACGATTGTTTATCGTGGTTCGGTTACAAGGACTCTTTTTCCTTGCCCTACATCCACGCCCCGAGTTTCCAACTCGAGAGTTATAAGCACTAATCAACAAGCTCCTTTTCCGGTGGAGAAACCTTTACAACGTCGCTTACACTTTACCGACACTAAGCTAGATGTCGAGTTCTTTTACACGGGTACAACCACTCCCATCGTCGCTTACACTTTTAACGACACTAAGCTAGATGTCGAGTTCTTTACCAAGGGTACAACCACTCCCGTTTGTTCTTTTACAAGGGTACAACTCCCGACACACTATGTATTTTGAGGCCTAAAATACTAACCGATCACTTCTATATAAGATACACATGAAGTATAAACTACTAAAGTCTATACATAACAAAGCTAACAAGTCTTGCAACTTAGAGTTGAAACTTGTAACTTCTTAGATGAATATGTGAACTCCTTTGCTACATAAGAGAATCACACAAGTTAGTAGCTACTGAGTATAATGAGAGAATATGTGTAAAATATGACTCTAAGTGATGAGGGATTCTGATGAGGCGAAAAATGAACCGTTTTTAGGGGGTCATTTAAACCCGGAATTGAATTTATTTGATCAAATATTGCCCTAAATCGTTCATTTTGTGATTTTAGGTACTTTGGGAGTGAATTCTGGAAAAGGAAGCATTTTGGACGTTTTTGGAGCATAAAAGTGAAGAAAACGGCAAAGACTTAATTTTCCATGCTGAGAACAGTACTTGACGGCGTCAAGAGAAAAATTCTGACGGCGTCAGGAGTAAAATCCGTGACGACCCAGAGAAAACCAGAAGGCGTCAAGAGAAGGGCGT
The DNA here is from genome assembly GCA_030686995.1 of Artemisia argyi. Lineage (NCBI taxonomy): Eukaryota > Viridiplantae > Streptophyta > Magnoliopsida > Asterales > Asteraceae > Artemisia > Artemisia argyi. The sequence goes on along the minus strand of CM060687.1, from coordinate 200,154,140 downwards.
CAAGAGTAATTTTTGTGACGGCCTGCATAAGGAGTACACATGACGCCGCCAAACCCAGATCTAGGCAGTCCGAGAAATTATTTGGCGGCGAGATGACGGCGTCAGACATTTGTTCTTGACGCCGTCACCCCACAAAATCTATATATACTTTTTTATTTTTCATTCATTAGGAGAGGAACTTGTGTGGAGAATACTAGGGTCGAACCTAATAGACCCTAGGTCATTTTTAACTGTATTTTCAAGGGTTTTCACCCCTTGAAACCTTTCATGTTCAATTGAGATAAGTCCTCTTTCAATTTATTCAATATGTCTATGTGTTGTTTGAATATATCTTATGCTTGTCTTGATTTCAACATGCTAGGCTAGATCTATCATGTGTTTGCTTAGATGTAATGAAAACTAGATGTTAATTATAGGTTGATTGCTTGTTTATAGTTGTAATGGATGAATGATTTCAATATTAAGGAATACAATCCGTCAGCCACGCAACTGTAACAAGTAATTAACCTGTAAAAGATATCTAGGGAGTAGTGAAACCTAAGTAAACACAATTCTCCCATATATTGCTCACACCACTAGTTTAATTTAGTTTATTTTCATTTCTAGTATTTTATTTTGATTGCATCTTAGTAATTGGGTTAGTTGACTAGCAACTAATTCCGCCCACTCCTTCAAAACCAAGATTTTTACTTGCTTTTCATAAAATATAAAAAATACAAAAAGAATCATCCCTCATCTCTAGACCTAGTCTTTAGGTTTTCTAATCCTAGCGACACTATTCCTAGCTGAATAATCAATCCCCCGGTACTTGTCACTATACTATACTACAACGATCAGGTACACTGCCTGGTGGGGGTTGTAAGCTTCTCGAGATCCCTCGAGAGGTAAAGCCTGGTGCAATCCCTACGCATACCAAGTTTTTGGCGCCGCAGCCCGGGGAATAGTTATTGTCTAGGTTAGAATTTCTTTTTATTAGGTCTACTTGCTAGATTTCGTTCTAGTAAGATTTTATTTTTATTTTTATAGGTCTTCTTTAGTCTATCTTTTCTTTGTGTCTTTGTTTGTAAAAACATTTCCATTGACTATTCCGTTAGCCATTATGGAGAACGCAAATCCACCATACTACCAACCACGTAAATCACCCACTCCAAATGACATCTTGATGTTTAAACAACATGAGGATGAACCTATCTATGATGCATGGGCTCATTTTAAATATTTACTCAGAAAAGTCCCTCATCATAATTTCGATCTGTGGTCCCAAATTGAAATATTTTGCCATCGTGTCGACCACTATACCAAAATGGACATTGATCATGCCGCAGATGGGGACCTTTGAGGATTAAGTGTTAATAAAGCATGGGAAACCATAGAGAATTGTGCCATACTTGCCAAAAAAATGGATAACCCAACAAACGTTGTTACAGATCAATTGATAGCAAGTTTAAGGGAATAAGCAAGAAGATTGTTTGGGGATAAGCGTATAGATGAGATAACTGGGTGCACGAAGTGGTTTGATTTCACCACAATACAAGCTGAGCACACTGGTAATCTTGATAAGATGGATGATAGAGTTGAAAATCTAAGCCCACCAAGTACCCCACAAGTCCTACCATCATTTAAGGCATACACACCGCCCGTGACTTATTCGGATGAAGTAGAAAAGACCTTAGGAATCCCAATTGAGGTAGAACCTTTGAACCAAACACAACTAGAGGATATAGGTTTGAATACTTATAATGATAACCTTACTCTTAGTTCTAGGGAAGTTCCTAGTTTTGATGAACCGGAGCCTCAACCAAAACCATTACCTAATCTTCAATCCTTGGATGAAAATTTAGGAATTGAAATAGGTTCCGATCCACCCATCAAACCATATAGTCCGGGTAGTCTTGGGATAAAGGTAGTGGACTCTAAGCCTTGTAGAGAGGAAGCCAATATAGGAGTGGAAAATGACCTTACATGCTTACATCACCCATTTATGATTGATCACAAGAAACATTATGGGTTTAAACCGGGTTTATTAGGTCAAGATGGATCCCCAACTAGTAGTCTCTTGAAGTTGATAGAAAATGATCCATTTCTAGAAGAAAATCTTAATCCACCCATTAACCCGATTGAATTTGGTATGGTTATGATGATAGGAGCACACCTCTTTGAGCACATAATTCATCCACCACACTTTCCTCACGAGGCATATTTCCACCCTAAGGGTGTGTATCGCTACTTCCACCCGCACTTAATCCTAAGTGTAGGGAAAACCTCCCCTATTTCCGTTAAATAAGGGTAGAGTCAGGCTCGTGACTCGAACAAAAACAAGTGCTTATTGGGAGGCAACCCAAACTTTATTTATTTATTTGCTTGGTTGTTTGTTTATTTGATTTTATTTGTTTCCGTGTGCATGTTTTATTTTTGTTGTTTGTGGCTCATGTTTCAATGTAAATTGTGAAAATGCTTTATTTTGTTTTTAACTTCGTCTTAATTACATATAAAGGTATTTTGCAAAAGCTAAGTGTAAGGGGAAACCCAAATTTGTTTATAAGAATGAAATTGAGCATGATCCACAACAATATTAAATGAACATGTATAGAGTCAAATGCTTGTATCGAGTCATAATGATGTTTTGCAGGATTTTCCAGGAAGTAGGACGTAAGTTTTTCCAGAAACTTAACGTAAAGATTTCTGCAGGGTCACTTCTGACGGCGTCAGGAATTAATTCCTGACGGCGTCATGTGTAAAATTCTGAAAATTTTGCTAGTTTTGTTTATACCGGACTCTTAAAGTTTTTGTTGATTCTTTAGTTTTATAAACTCCAGGAAATCTGCAAACATTCATTCCACAAGCATTATATCTTTAATTGTTTTGTTTTTATTCCTAAGTCTGGTATTACATCTAGTTGTGAGTTTTCTTTGTTCGGATTGATGCTTTGGATTTTTGTGATTGTTTTCTCAGGTTTAACAGGTTATGTATGACAAGAAGATGATTTATATTCTGGAAGGGAAGCTTTGATTGTTAATTTTCTTGGAGGAAGATCTAACCTGGCCACCTTATTATCCATACCGAGCGAATCAGGGGAGTATTTGATTTCATTCTTTTTACTTATTTCACTTTTACATTCTTTACTTGAACATTGAGGACAATGTTCATCCTAAGTGTAAGGGGAGGGTAAAATGATGATACCTTACAGATACACTTTCGCTTGAGTTTGTTTGTTTGATGGTGGATGTGTAATAAAACTATGAGAAATACTTGTTAGTGTAATTTTAGCGCCAAATTTAAATTTTTTTACAACATTTAGGAGTGAAACTTTAGCCATAGCAAGCGTCTCATGGATAGAAGATTGTATGACTAGCACAAAACCGTATCATTCAGAAAAATTTTCCACCCAAATATGTGAGGTTCGCCTTTAGATTTGATAGGAAAAACATTTACTATTAGTGCTTATGAGTGTACCGGTAGCATTTAGATTCTAGAACTTGCGTTAGTGATGTATCCCGAGACCGCTAGTGAGACTACATTCGTGTAGTAGGATTTACTACATGATAAGAGGCATTAGGATCACCCTTGTGTTAAACCCGTATCATAATTACTTGACCATTTAAGTCATATTACTTGGCTAGTTAAGTCAATTAATTTTTCCCACACCATTAGCGTTGTACTCATTTTTAGTACACGAAACCCCTAGTACACCCCTCCGAGCCTATCTTTTCGTTTCTAACTTTAAGCATCTTACTTAAAGGAAGAATTTTTTACACCCTACTTAAATGTACACCCAAATCGCCTTAGCCTTCCGTGTATGCACTCATCTTTAGTGCATTATTGTTATTTGTTAAACCCTAAGTTAATTATCTAATTGATTACATGGTTGCTAAGTCGAGTCATATCCTTGTACATATTTTTTTGGGACGATTGGGACTCATGGGTAAAGTACTTATTTTATGAAGTAATGGGGAAGAACATCTATTATTACCCCCATATGTACGTTAATGTTAAAAGTACTCCAAGTGTTTTGATTATCTTGATTCGAGTCATTAGATTAGTTTATTGTAAAGTATGTAAAAATTCAAGTGTAAGGGGAATTTTCATTCCCTATGATGTATTATTTTGGATGGTAGGTTAAGAGTGTATGCAAAAAAAAAAAAAAAAAAAAAAAAAAAAAAAAAAAAAAAAAAAGAGAAAAATCATACGGACTACCATCCCTTTTCATTCTATGTTCATTTTATGTTTTTGTTATTTTTGATTTATTAGCTTAAGTTGAGTATAGTCTTGGCTTAGCAACGCCATATTGTACATGCAATTAACCAAGATTGTTAACTCGCCACCAGTAAAGACTGCCTATATCCAACAAAACCGTGTATTCCATATCCCTACACCTAACGTTACAACCCTTTAAAAGACCTCTTTGATAGTTTATCCTAGGTGCTTACGCCATGTGGTGGAGGTTTGATCCTTTCCCAAGCCTATGGTTATCTATTTTGCTATGACAGGTAGTGAGAGATGTTTTCCATTTCCATATACTTTATTACACCCGAGAGATGTGAGTATCTAAACACTATTTGTGAGGCGCTAGTATACGACCTCTGTGCTTGTCTTTGGTCTTTAGTGGAACGATTATTTGTTTTAATTACTTTTATGTTAGTGTTAAATGACCCCTAACTTGTATTTTGACTAGAATAAAAGCGCATTTGCTTGAGGACAAGCAAATCTCAAGTGTAAGGGTATATGATGAGGCGAAAAATGAACCGTTTTCAGGGGGTCATTTAAGCCCGGAATTGAATTTATTTGATCAAATATTGCCCTAAATCGTTCATTTTGTGATTTTAGGTACTTTGGGAGTGAATTCTGGAAAATGAAGCATTTTGGACGATTTTGGAGCATAAAAGTGAAGAAAACGGCAAATTCTTAATTTTCCATACTGAGAACAGTACCTGACGGCGTCAAGAGGAAAATTCTGACGGCGTCAGGAGTAAAATCCGTGACGACCCAGAGAAAACCTGAAGGCGTCAAGAGAAGGGCGTCAAGAGTAATTTTTGTGACGGCCTGCATAAGGAGTACACGTGACGCCGTCAAACCCAGATCTAGGCAGTTCGAGAAATTATTTGGCGGCGAGATGACGGCGTCAGACATTTGTTCTTGACGCCGTCACCCCACAAAATCTATATATACTTTTTTATTTTTCATTCATTAGGAGAGGAACTTGTGTGGAGAATACTAGGGTTGAACCTAATAAACCCTAGGTCGTTTTTAACTATATTTTCAAGGGTTTTCACCCCTTGAAACCTTTCATGTTCAATTGAGATAAGTCCTCTTTCAATTCATTCAATATGTCTATGTGTTGTTTGAATATATCTTATGCTTGTCTTGATTTCAACATGCTAGGCTAGATCTATCATATGTTTGCTTAGATGTAATGAAACCTAGATGTTAATTATAGGTTGATTCCTTGTTTATAGTTGTAATGGATGAATGATTTCAATGTTAGGCTTAAGAAAACTGGCAGATCTCCATTGTGTAACATGCTTGAACGTCTTAAGAAACATGAACCGATGTATACTAGGTTTTTATTGGTTGTATTTAATGCATGAGCAAATTCTGATGATCCCATGTTAGGAGCTTCTTAGCCGGCTCGACATAGGAGTGAAGTAGGCGCTTATAGGATTGGGGAAGTAAGTACGCCACCCCATGAATGGTATTAAGGAATAAAATCCGTCATCCACGCAACTGTAACAAGTAATTAACCTGTAAAAGATATCTAGGGAGTAGTGAAACCTAAGTAAACACAATTCTCCCATAAATTGCTCACACCACTAGTTTAATTTAGTTTATTTTCATTTCTAGTATTTTATTTTGATTGCATCTTAGTAATTGGGTTAGTTGACTAGCAACTAATTCCGCCCACTTCTTCAAAACCGAGATTTTTACTTGCTTTTCATAAAATATAAAAAATACGAAAAGAATCATCCCTCATCTCTAGACCTAGTCTTTAGGTTTTCTAATCCTAGCGACATTATTCCTAGCTGAACGATCAATCCCCCGGTACTTGTCACTATACTATACTACAACGATCAGGTACACTGCCTGGTGGGGGTTGTAAGCTTCTCGAGATCCCTCGAGAGGTAAAGCCTGGTGCAATCCCTACGCACATCAGATTCTTTGCAAGTGCTTTGGTATTTATACCAAAGGAAGTCAGCAGTCTGGCGGACACGGCGGCACCCTCAGAAGGGTTCCGCCCGTGTTCCTCCAGGGTTCCGCCAGAACTGTTCAACATAACTTACAATAAATCACTCCAAAACAAACAATGTCACATCTACTAAATATTAGTCAACATGCATTGCACCAAACATGGAATACTTCCAAAGTGTGTAAGAACTTCATGGATAGTCAAACACATAAACTTACCATAAATGCACATTGATGAGATGTGACACTTTCTTATTAAAGAAATACTTTCTTATTAAAGAAATAAAAACAATGTTAAGTTTAAAAAGAAATGTAAAGACTAGTTATACAAGACTTAAAACTAAAATGATGTTTTACTACAATCTAAAGTTTGTACTTTGTCATTAACAAAACTTAGCAAAGATCGTTAAAATATAAATAACGTTTTTAGGCGATATTTGTATTAACAATATCCCCCTTTTTGTTGATGACAAAACATAAACTTTATTTATAAGTAAGTCACTAGTTTTAGTGTTAAGTCCTATAAAGTTAGTATAAAAACTTGTTTTTGCTAAGAAGATGTGATATGCAAAATTTTTTTGAAACAAGTTTATATATAAATTCTCCCCCTTTTTGTCGAAACAAAAAGAAGAGTAGCGAAGCGGAAGTATGCACTTGCTCCCCCTTGGACGATACTCCCCCTAAATGGAGTGCCAAGAGAGGAGACATGGATTTTGACCCTACAAAACAAAATGTTAGTTGCCACACAAGACAAGTCATGAAAGCATTTCATGTCTAGAACACAACTAAGAGTTGTGAAGTGGAATAATGCAACACTCATGCTCCCCCTTGAATATTACTCCCCTAAATGGAGTATCAAGGAAGGAAAACATGGATAATGATCCTACAAAAAGAAAGGTTAGTTTCTAAAACACAAGATATATGTATGCTACCATATTAAGGTATAGTTCACTCATTATACCTAAATGGTCAACAAACAATGCAAACCTTATAGTAGAATAAAATTCATTTCATGTAAAATTTTGACTCTTAAAAGGTCAAAGACAAGAAATTAGGACGACATCATCCTACTTCTTAAAAATAAAGAAAAACTAAAAATAAACTAAGAACATAAAATGCTACAAGGAAATCATCATTTTCCTTAATGAGAAACATTTTCCAAAAACAAGGCTAAGGTTGTTTAAGGATGAAAATATGTGTTGGATGGTGTAGCGGGTTTTGTTTTGAATGTTGTGGAGGTGAAACAGTTTTGGTTTGTTGGTTTTGATGTTGGTTTTCTAAACTTGAGGTGGTGTTGGTGCTTTAAACTTGGTTTGTTGGTTTTAATGAGAAACACTTTCCGAAAGAAACGGTTTTGTTTAATTTTTGAGACTCTAAACTTGAGACGATCCAAAATGTGGTTTAGTATAAACCTCATTTTATTGGTTAGAGGTCCATGGATGTCTTTGTAGATAGGGTGAAACAACAATGGTTTTGAGTGGTGATACTCTTGTTGTGGTGGTTGGTTGTGGTCAAAAGACTCATTTTGGTCAAGCAATGACTTTGGTTTTTCATTTGTGAAAGGTGGTGGTTTTGTTGTATTTGTGGTTGTTGTTGTTGAACACAGTGGTGTAAGCTTGGTTCTCCGGAAGGATTACCATGAAGGTGCTTGTAAATGGGGTGAAACACAAATGATTGTAGGTGTGTATAACCTTGATCATTTGGAAAAATTTAGGGTCTAGCATAACGGTAAGCCAAATTCTCAAGCAATGACGGTGGATGAGGTGCATCATCCAATGACTCATTTGGTTGAAATATTGGTTGTTGTTGGGTTTCTGTTTCGGCAATGGTGTCAAAGAGTGACAATGATGGAGGGCTTGATGGTTTACGTGATAGGTTTTCAAAAGTTTCCAATAGTGGATGTGGTGATGTTGGTGGTGTATGGAAAAGTTCCATTAGTGTAAGTGTTGGTGATTGATGGTTGAAAAGTGTGTATGTTTGTATTGCCATATTTGGGAGAGGATGTTGGAGTATCAAGATATAGGAAATCTTGAATAGTGGTCATGTTCGTGTTGCAAGGTATTGAATATGGTGTTGAGGTAGTAAGGTTAAGGAAATCTTGGATAGGTGAAGAAATGTCAAGTGATGAGCTTGATTTAATGGTTTTGTTGAAGCAACAAGGTTTAACACTAATCCTAGTGGTTTTAGCTTGATGATTCGGATGAGGTGTTTGATTTAGTCATCTCAAATCTTTGTTTTGCATTTGATGTGTTCCATACAAATATTGAGGTTTCAAATGATTTGATGTCAATCCAATGGAATTGGGTGGAGTGAAAGACCAACATATGAACTCAATGCTTTGTGATCATGGGAAGTGATTTGGTTTGAAAATGTTCCAATGGTTTGAAGGATCCTTTAAAAGGGTTCCTTGGGTTAGTTATGTTTGAATTCGAATTTTTGGCGGGAAGTGACTTCCTAATTGTTTTAGTGAGTGAGAGTTGTCATAGTATGGTTATTGGAGGTAAGGGAAGATGTTTCTCACTAAAGAAAATGATTTGACACTTTACAAGTTTTGAATTTAAGAAAAATGACAAAAATTTTCTGCAGGTGACTGGCGGAATCCTGAGACAACACAGGCGGAACCCTCCTGAGGGTTCCGGCTGGTCCGTTGGGCCATTTCTGGATTGCCCAGAAAATACACTGGCGGAACCCATTCTAGGGTGCCGCCAGATCCGCCAGGCCTAAAAAAGTTGGCAGTCCGCGATTTTGACCCGGAGATGATTTTCAAATTTTTCAAAAACTCCTAAAATCAAAAAGATAATGCATATCTGGTTAGGTAATGCAAAAATTGGACATGTAAACACACATACCATAGGACTTTAACCGGGGGGGGGGGGGGGGGCGAGAATTTCACTATACTTAGTGAAAATTTCATAAACATGAAAATTTGACAACTTGCCAAAAGTTGTCTACCTGCATCATTGTCAGTTAATACATGTTCCAAATAGTATCACACAATGTACCAACACACAAATACATCACAAACATTGTTTAAACGACCAAATTGTTCAAATAGCACCTAGTGCCAAACACTCCTACACACCCGCTCTCATAGATGGTCAATCTTCTTCTTGAGCTTTCCAAGAAATCTCTCGATGTTTTTGAACATCCCCTTTGTTTGCTTGAACTCCGCCGACTCATTTAGAATATCCGAAAGTTGAAAAATGCATTCTAGAGGTGGGAGCCTAGAGTTGAGCAAAGCCTAGAGCTGGAAAATGTTTACCTTGGGCTTTGTAGATTCTCCTCTCACTTAGTGGGACAAAAGCGTGTGGAATGAGAGAGTAGTCTAGGTGAAGACCTCTAGGAGTTGATGGAATGGGAGAGATGAACCTAAAGAGACGGGTCAAGAGCATTCTATATGGCATAGACGTTGTGCCTTGCACGGGAATGTCGGCCATTCTCTTGGTCATGTAGTAGGCAAGGTTGAAGGGTTGCCTAACGGACAAGGAGTAGAGCATGTAGCAAAGGCAAACATTGATGTGATCCCGGTTTCCTATGGTGCTAATTACATTGGCTCTAAGGAGTTCTTCCCATTTCTTGAATTGGGGCTTGAGTTCATTGAATTCCATTCCATATGGGTCCTTGATGACCTCATTTCCGGTTCTAGTTCTCCAAGTGTTGGTGGTCCTAATGAAGAGGTGGTCACGAAGTTCATCTTTAGACACAAGAGGGGTATCATAGGGATGGATGCAGTCAAAGAGTGTGTCAAGAGTTGAAAGGGAGTGCAAGTCGGAGTAGATGCAAGTACCATGGTTTGGGACACCTAGGATTTGAGCAAACTCCTCGAGAGTGAAGGAGTATTGATGACTACTAGCCCTGAAGTTAATAGACATGTGACCATACTCATCCTTGGAGAGGGTGACGGATGCATAGAATTCTAAAATGAACCTAGAACAAATAGGCTCATTGATTTCTAAGAGACACTCAAAGTTGATTGTGGCAAGTTCCGTGTAGAGGTTTGTACCTTCTAAGAAGGATGGATCAATGGTTCTACCCTTATGGACATATCGTTTTTCTAAGGCTTTGAATATAACGATTTGAGTTTGAGTAAGACCTTTGGTTTTGTGGTGTTTGGGTAGGTACTTGATGGTGTCCTTGTGGTCGTAGTGAGTTAGAGGAGGCATGATGATTCCTAGAAAATCAAAATCTCACATTTTAGTCTAAGTAAACGACTATTGTAATGTGTATGTTCTAGTGTGTGCCTATATGAAAACAATGTGGAGGTGCGGTTAAGTTGACTCATTTTGATGCTTAAAAACGTTTTATAATGCAAGTGATGTTTCAATGACGTTTTTCATTTGTTTTAACAATGTGGTGAACGGTGGTAAAGTATGGTTGACGACCGAGAGTGGATATGTGAAATGAGGTGGTGATTGCTTGACAACACTTGAAGCTTGGATATCTTCTTTGTGTTCTTCACTTGCTAGAAAGTGGAAGAGACGCATTTCATAATGAAATTCACTTGACTTTTGACGACATAGACAAATATGTTAATGAGAGAATGGATATGACAATTGCCCTTTGTTTCAAAGAGCGACACAAGGGTGAACATAGGTTTATGTATCATGAAAGGTGGTTTAATCTTAATAGGTTAGGTTATAGTGGGGATGACACACTTGTTTGCTTACATTGTGGAAACTTTTTGTGAAGATGACTAGGTGGAGTTATTGGTGAAGATGATATTGACTCTTGGTTTCTTTGAGGGCATGGAAATGGTGGATGACTCGATATTGATAGGACAAGGGATAACTCGGTTTCTCATTTCACATTGGTTGTTTGAGGTTTGAGTGAGGAAATGGCTGTTGGTAAGTTGGAGTTGTGAGTAAAGAGGTGTTTGGTTTTTTTTTAAAAAATAAAACATGCTGCAGACTTGGCAGACCAGGCGGAACCAAAGGGAGGGTTCCGCCCGTATGGTCTGAGGGTTCCGTGGGAACTGCAGGGAAAAATTGAAAAAGGATTGTCTTGATTTTTGTGGTTTTATCCTAATGTTCAAAACTAAGGTTTTAGGTCTTATGAGTCTTTGACTAAGCCTAGGGATGATCAATGCTTCTCATTCAAGAGGTTTTGTGAGAATGTTGATAGAATGATTAACGTATAAGGCTTTCTTAGTTAAGACGTTCCTCAATGAACATTCTTACCAAGGCGATGATGATGGATCACAATATGTCAATTAAGAACATAATAGATTGAATTGTTGCTGAAGTCGATGATTCCTTTGTTGAAGGGATAACAATGTTGATAAAAGAATTTCGTTGTTGACACGAATTTGCTTGTTCAAGTGGAGCTTGTTGATGTGCTTCTCCATCCGATACTAATTTGAGAATCTTATGTGTTTTGGAGAATCATTGGGTAAGTAAGTATAAAAGTGCAAGTACCACTTGGGCTTTTCTTATCAACTTATTACCGATATAATTCCATTTTGCATATGCTATGGTTTATATTCCCGTTCTTCTGGGATACCATAATCCTAGTTGTGTAGTACCTTTTGATGTATCCAAACACGCTCTTCCTAAAGAGTTGTTTTAGGATCTTCTCTAAAACGAGCACATAGACAAACACTAAACATAATGTTGGATCTAATTGTTATGAGAACAAGTAGTCTTCCGAATATTTCTCTACGTTTAGTTTTACCTACAAATTTACTAATCTCATTCTTGAAAAGTCATCAATAACTTAACCATTGAGAACAAGAGAGTAACTAGGAATGTCTTTTAAGTTAAAATCCCTTGCTTTTGGGGCTTGCTTTTATTATCAAAAAGTCTTTCAAATATTGACACTATAATCACTTGATTACTTTGAAAAATCTATTTTGTTTCACTAGTTGTTTTACTCTAAATTTCAAAAACTGTTTTTGTTGAATTTGTTTAGACACAACTATGACCTATAAATCAAGTTTTATAACTTATGTCAATTTTGCTTGATTCAATGTTTGACTCAAGGTGAGAAGATGTAATTTTGTACTTTTATCCTTAATGTTTTACACAACATACTTGTCTTGCCATCATTGGACTTTCGACTAAGTCATCATCTACCAAAGATGATATCTTAGAAGAAGGAGATCACTCATTAAATGTTATATTCAACGACTCCTCGACTCTTTGGGTTTCCTTACTTAAGACACTATGAACTTTATTTGTTTTGAAAAAGTCCAAGAGGTACAACATCATAAGACTAAGTGTCACATTTGATGTGTAAGTCCTAGATGTTGAAAACTCATTTTCTTCCACACATCCTAATGTATGCTAATGTGAATTATTTCACCTTGTATTTTTTATGTGAAATTATCATAAAGGAGTGATTAAAGTAAAACACAATTTAAGACCCAAAGTATGGTGTTTAAGAATGTTATTTTACAAAGGTTTGTTTTGCAAGCATCATAAAAGTGTTAGACATTTTAACACTTAGGAAATTCTTAGTTAGCTCACTTGTAAGCAAGAGTTGAGTGAGACTCACTCAAGAGTTTCTCGTGTTTATCTCTTGACGGTTAAAGAACCGAAACACCTTATATCTCCTACTAGTACAAATGACGAAATTCCTTGTTGCAGAGAATCTAATCTTTGTTATTACTAATAGCAGGTAAACACTTTAGAGTATTACTAATGACACATACTCCAACACATAATGCTAGAAACAAGAGACAATCAAAGTCAAGTTGAAGTAAAGCGTACCTTTTAAATTGCATAGAGATGCTATCAAGAGGATAAACACAAAACATAAAATCTTTGTTTGACGACACGTTGAAACTCAATTACTCATGTATCCAAGAAAGTTAGATAATCATATAAAAGCATAAAGCATGATAATCTTAATCCTTTCATCATGAGTTTCTATTAGAGATTGAATTATCTCTAAATTTCTCTTCTAGGTTTAACAATTTGTACTTGCTTTGTTTTACTAGTTGATGGTGCTTTTGAGTTAAATCCTAATTCGGTTTTATCTTCAAACAACCTTTGACTCCTCAACAATCTTTTAAGAGATTTTGAGCTTTCATCAAATTTAGCCAAAATTTTTCCTTTCTCATTTTGCTTTTTAATGTCATGTTTGTAATCTAGACATAATTTACATTCTAGATCAATTTCAACATTACTCTCAAGTCTAGATATTTTATCTTCTAACAAGATTTCCTTTTCAAAGTTATTCACAAAAGATTTTGAAGACTTATTGTTAAAAATAGTTTTTAGGTTCATGTTACCTAAAAGTTTAGACTCATTTTCTAATTTAGAAAATTCTAAGATAAATATGTCAAAGCAAAAATGTTTGGTTTCAACATGTACCTTGCTTGTTGTTTCAATAAATTGACAATCACCCACCGGATCATTGTCTTCGTCTACATCCGGTTCATTCCATGATTCGCAAGCAAGTTCATCAAGACACACGTACTCATCTTCACTTGTACATTCATTTAAAACATTTAAACTAGTAGCACATGTATTAACTTCTACTAAGAATCTATCAATTAGTTTTTCCAAAACTTCTAATTCATATGTAAGATCAAATTGATCATCTTTGGCTTGACATATTTCTTGATGAAAGTTTAACATATTTTTCCAAATATCATTAGCCATTTGACAAAAATACATTCTTTCATATTCGGTACTAAAGCTTTATAAATCATTGTTTTAGCTTTAGTATTTTTATCAAGTTTAAGATAGTTATCTTGGTTTTCAAAACTTGTTTTCTTTGGTTTGAAATCACCAAAAGAAAAATAATATGCCAAAGATCTTGATCAATTGATTTCACATAGTTTTCAAAAATTACTTTTCCATTCAAGTAAGTTTTCTTTTTCAAATAGCGGTGGGTTTTGAATAGGTTGCCCTTCTTTGAGATATTCAAAATCCATGGATCGATCCAAGTTTTAAAATACATTCTATTTTAAAGATCTTGAGTAACGTAGCTCCTGATGTCAATTGTGAAAAACTAGAAGGGGGGTTGAATAGTTTCCGCTTTTTAACTTGATTATCTTTTTAAAACTTTACGTTTGTTCAAAGATACAAGTACAACTTTGCTTGTTTAATTCTTTGAAAAGCTTTACATGTGAATAACAATTGTAACTTTACTTGTTTCATTCATTGAAAAGCTTTACGTGTGATTAACAATCCTAACTTTGCTTGTTTAGTTCTTTGAAAAGCTTTATGTTTGTTTAAAGATATAAACACAACTTTACTTGTTTAATTCTTCGAAAAGCTTTATGTGTGATTAGCAATTCTAACTAAAGACAATATTGTAACACCCCCATTTTTGTCGCAGCGGAAAATTAATTTGGGTGTTACGGTGAGGATCGAAGTTTTAACCAATAAAACGGTTTAAAATAAACATTTTGAAAGTTATTTGTCATTTAAATAATAATTTTGATAAAAGATGAACCATTTGATTTAAAATCTTATGAAAAGATATAAAAACTTGTAAAAATGACAAATTTGATTTTTACACCATTTTAATTTATCAGAGTAATAAATGCCCACTCCGTGTCTTGTCCTGCTCCGTTAAATTACCTGAGATACACATGCTTAAAAGTATCAACACAAAGGTTGGTGAGTTCATAGAGTTTTAGGAAAAAACCCTTTATTTTGTTAGATTTCAGGAATATTTGGTATTGTTAAAATACAAACAGAAATGAAACAAGTATCGAGCATAATCACAAATAAATCATATAAATATTCAATCACATTCAATAAAGAATCAATAATCTTAATATGAGCTGGAAACTCATGATACTAAATCGATCAGATAAACAATTCACGTATGGTCAAACCTATACAGCTGTATCTAAATATATGTTGAATACATATATATTTCCTTTATAGATATTGCACCAAGCCTCATGACACGCAAGACGTTAACAAAGGGGGTGTTCTATCAAATCAATGACAGATTTTGCCCTCTATTCGTAGGTGATTTGCCAATTCCCACTTGTCTCAAATATAGTGTATCACGACTAATACGACTAACCACATGCATAATGGCATTCCGTCAAGTATTAGTGGGATCGGAGGTCAATCCAAAACAGGTTTCAAATCTGTTCACCATATTCGCGCTCACATTACAGTGATTAATGGCTCATGATTGAGGGACTATATGGCGATAAGCTAACTTAGGCAATATCAAGGACTAATGGGCTCATTTAGCATAACATCATGAAATCAAGTATCGTATCACAGAAATCAATTTGAAAACAGTATCGTTTGCGTATCAGAAATTTAGTTTGAAAATATCATCATTTGAGTATCAGAAATTCAGTTTGAAAATATCATCGTTTGAGTATCAGAAATTCAGTTTGAAAATATCATCGTTTGAGTATCAGAAATTCAGTTTGAAAATATCATCAATTGAGTACCAAACATTCAGTTTGAATATTTCGCCAGTAACACATTTATATCACATACCACAACAATCGAATTGAGAACATTTTCATATGAGTATCAATATTTCAGTCAAGAAATTCTTCAATAAATATATATTTCACATACCACAATAATCACATTGGAAACATTAACATATTTTAAATTACAATTTATATTATTTTAATATCAATTAGGAAATTGATTTGAATCATGTATTTTATTTTATTTCATATACTTATCAAGTTATCAAAGTATATGTAAGCATGTATCTCCCCCAATGAGTTAAAAACAATTATTTGAAATAGGGCTATGACTCACCTGGATTGATTTGGAAATGATGAAAAGTAAAGTAGAACGAAATTTATGGGAACGTCTTTGACACAGAACCTGATAAATAAATTTATCAGAGAATATAACCAAATACTATTTGGTAAATACGAACGAATAACGAATAAACATTATTCGTTATGACGAATAGATGATGTGAAGTGAAATTATTATGCCATGCATGACATGAAAATACTTTATTTAAAATATCCATCGTAGTTTTACCTTTTTAAATCGTAAAAAATATTAACCTTTTTAAGTATAGTTAAATATATAGTTAACGTAAAAATAAATAATATATATATAAAACGTAATAAAAATGCATATGACATGATGGTTGCCGTAAAATAGAAAATAAAATAAGAATGTCAAATAGATTATGTGTAGTCCTTATCCTTTTTCCAATTTTACACTTTTTATACTAACGGCGTTAGCGTCACACTGTTAGTCCTTTTTATATTTATTTTACAATTATAGTCCACTACATGTCCAATATTACAATCTAAGCTTGTAACAATACTATATTATCAATTTTTATCCTTTCTTTCTGTTTCTACATTTTTAGTCCTTAGTTTTCATAGTTTTCACATTTAGTCCCTATATGTGTCGTCGCGTTACATTTTTAGTCCAATTTTTGCAAAAGTGATTATAAAAATTTTATAAAAATCTCCGTAGCTTCTTTTATGAATTTCAAGCTTATTTCAACTGCTTATTTTAATAAAAGCTTATTTATTTAGCTTATGGGCCTCATTCGAACTAAATAAAAGCCCATTTTAAAAATTTAGAGTCGAGGGCATGAAAATTATTTTGGGCTTGAACTTGGGCTTCCTTTGTGATTCTAAAAATATATTTTATGGGCCCAGTGGGCTGTGAAAATGCAAAGTCTTGTTGGGCCTTGGTTAAGCCCACTCGACAAACATACAAGTTTTATATAAATTTTTAGTTTGAAAATCTGGTTTATGTCGATTTGCTTTGGCTCGTTTATAGTGTCTAAACGTGATTATTTTTATAAATTATATAAATGAAACTAATAGTTTTCTAGGTGGTCTATTAGGTCGAGTAAAAATATTGGGTGCTTGTTACGTGAAATTGAAAGTTATACGTGTACTTTGTGACATGTTTGGACCGATTACTTATTTTGAAAAACATTGAAATATTTTCTAAGTGTTTTGGAAATTTATACGTGTGATACATGGTTTGAAATGGATGCATGGAATGATCGTAACGTTACAACTAATGTAAAACCTCGCAAAAATCCATATAATTAAATACGTTTAATTATATATTAATCTTCGTCATTATTTTAATCACCATTTTTACGGGGAAATTTAAAGTTTTCTTTGTATATTAAAATGGTCACGATTACGATATTGCAAAATTCACTAAACAACAAAACAAGTTCTCGACACAATTAACAAAATATTAATAATTCATTAATCTTAATTAACAATATTAATCACAAAATAAAATGGACCTTGTTCTTTCATAAGCCCAACCGGCCCAAAACATAAAACCCATTTTTCCTTAATTATATTTCATATAAATCGACCAAATAAGCTTCAAAACTCCTCGTTTATTCTCAATTCGTACACACGACACCTATATATTTTTACACCATCTCGTTCAACACCTAGTCAAATATTAGTGTGTCAAATCCCAAGTTCATTGGACGACGTTTGATACATTTTAAGTGGCAAAGTGATCGGACAAAAATCAACTCAATCGATTTACAATTTAATCAAAACTTAACCGTTTTGCTTCCCGTTTGTTTCTACGTGTTCCTAATAATATTCCTGAGATGAATTTATGCTCAAATGTTAAGAATGATCATGTATGTACAAGTAGTATACGATTTTGTAAATCATATATATATAAAATTGCATGGTCGACATAGGCATGATTCATCACAACATGTTCCACTTTTTGTGCTCTCACAAGCCTTTCAAAACCAATATATTAATCACCTAGTTGCTAGTTTTCCCTGACATGCTATAGTAAGAAGAGTTCATATTGAAATTTTCTACTTACGTATATATATTCAATTAATATATAAACGTACCTGCATGCTCCGTTCATTTACTCTTCTCATACTCTTTCACTTAGTTATTTTGTCTTACAAGACCAAAGGTCGATTGTCATATGGTTTGGACGCAAGAAAAGGAAATCGGGTTTGAATTATATATATAACGTTTGGGTTATATTTTGAAACGTGATATTCTTGTGTTTCCATTCTATCACTCGACTCTTGATCATCTTTAAAGTGTTTGTAAGTCTTTTCTATTTGTTTCCATTCCATTTCACACGTTAAATTATTGTCATGCAATCATGTTTATTTTTATTCGATCATATATATTTTTATATATAGTTTACGTATAAATATTGTTATATAGAAACACGAGCGTGACTAGCCTCCATCTTGAAAGGCCTAGGAGTCACGTAGCACACTTGTTTCACGTTTATTTTTACGTTACATGCATCACACAAACTCATTTTGAAACATATATCAAATGTATAAAAATGTTACAAAACATAGAAATAATTCTAAGTCTTTTAATAATAAAAATACGTCCCAAGTCACTTATAAAACCGTCTTTTATCTCACAATTTAGCGTAGCAAACATGTCATATTTTTACACCATCTAATAGACACCATGGCTAGCTACAACTTTTGTATAAATAACATGTAAAAATAACCACGTCTTGACACTCTAAATCGACCAAAGTAAATTGCAAAACTCGTATATACCAAAAACACTTAGAAATTTTCTAAGTCTTTTTACCCAGAAAATAGTTCAGATCGCGACCAAAATGACACTTTAAAACTCAATCCGACTTAATAACCACCCAATATTTTTACACAATCTATTTCTCCTTGCTACAAGCTACAAGTTTCGTGTTTATACTTTGCAATAATAAGCTTGTTTAGACCCTTTAAATTGGCCAAAGTAAACCACAAAAACTCATTTTTCAAAAACTATTTATAAAGCTTAATGGACTGAAAAGCCCAATAAGCTGAAAATAAGCTCTCCGTATAAGCTGGACCAAAAAGCTATTTTGATATGATCTTATAACAATAAAAATGAGTTTAGGGATAACCCAACTTGTCTCAACGCTCACGGATTTTAAAACGTTAACGGGCCTTTAATTTAGCTCGTTAAAGCCCATTTATTGAAAAATAAGCTATTTTTGTAAATAAGCAGTTGAAATAAGTTTTAATAAGCTTCAATAAGCTCCGGAAATTTTAAGATAATTTTTCCCATAATTTTTGGATGTTTGGACTAACAATGTAACGCGACGACACCTAGAAGAACTAATATTGAAAACTGTGAAAACTAAGGACTAAAATAGTAAAAACAGAATTATTAAGGTAGAAAATGATTTATTATTAATTTCCAAGCTTAGATTGTAATATTGGACATGTAGTGGACTATAATTGTAAATTATATATAAAAAGGACTAACGGTGTAACGCTAACGCCGTTAGTATAAAAAGTGTAAAATTGGAAAAGGACAAGGAGTACACATAATCTATTTGACATTCTTATTTTATTTTCTATTTTACGGCAACACTCACGTCATATGCATTTTATTACGTTATATATATATATTATTTATTTTTACGTTAATTATATATATAACGATATTTAAAAAGTTCATATTTTTACATACGATTTTAAAAGGTAAAACTACGATGGATATTTTAAATAAAGTATTTTTTCATATCATGCATGGCATAATAATTTCACTTCACATCATCTATTCGTCATAACGAATAATGTTTATTCGTTATTCGTTCGTATTTACCAAATAGTATTTGGTTATATTCTCTGATAAATTTATTTATCAGGTTCCATATCAACGACGTTTCCATAATCGTTTCTATAAATCTCGTTCTATCTTACTTTTCATCATTTCCAAATCAATCCAGGTGAGTCATAGCCCCATTTCCAATAATTGTTTTAACTCATTGGGGGAGATACATGCTTACATATACTTTGATAAATTGATAAGTATACGAAATAAAATAAAATACATGATTCAAATCAATTTCCTAATTGATATTAAAATAATATAAATTGTGATTTAAAATATGTTAATGTTTCCAATGTGATTATTGTGGTATGTGAAATATATATTTATTGAAGAGTTTCTTGACTGAAATATTGATACTCATATGAAAATGTTCTCAATTCGATTATTGTGGTATGTGATATAAATGTGTTACTGGCGAAATATTCAAACTGAATTTCTGATACTCAAATGATGATATTTTCAAACTAAATTGCTGATACTCAAACGATGATATTTTCAAACTGAATTTCTGATACTCAAACGATGATATTTTCAAACTGAATTACTGATACTCAAACGATACTGTTTTCAAATTAATTACTGTGATGCGATACTTGATTTCTTGATGTTATGCTAAATGAGCCCATTAGTCCTTGATATTGCCTAAGTTAGCTATAGCCACGAAGCCCCTCTATCATGAGCCATTAATCACAGTAATGTGAGCGCGAATATAGTGAACAGATTCGAAACCTGTTTTGGATTGACCTCCGATCCCACTAATACTTGACGGAATGCCATTATGCATGTGGTTAGTCGTATTAGTCGTGATACACTATATTTGAGACAAGTAGGAATTGGCAAATCACCTACGAATAGAGGGCAAAATCTGTCATTGATTTGATAGAACACCCCCTTTGTTAACGCCTTGCGTGTCATGAGGCTTGGTGCAATATCTATAAAGGAAATATATATGTATTCAACATATATTTAGATACAGCTGTATAGGTTTGACCATACGTGAATTGTATATCTGATTGATTTAGTATTATGAGTTTCCAGCTCATGTTAGAGTTATTGATTCTTTATTTGGATGTGATTGAATATTTATATGATTTATTTGTGAATATACTCGATACTTGTTTCATTACTGTTTGTATTTTATCAATACCAAATATTCCTGAAATCTAATAAAATAAAGGGTTTTTCCTAAAACTCTATGAACTCACCAACCTTTGTGTTGACACTTTTAAGCATGTGTATCTCAGGTAATTTAATGGAGCAGGATAAGACACGGAGTGGGCATTTATTGCTCTGATAAAATAAAATGGTGTAAAAATCAAATTTGTCATTTTTACAAGCCTTTATATCTTTTCATAAGATTTTAAATCAAATGGTTTATCTTTTATCAAAATTATTATTTAAATGACAAATAACTTTCAAAACGTTTCTTTTAAACCGTTTTATGTGGTTAAAACTTCGATCCTCACCGTAACACCCAAATTACTTTTCCGCTGCGACAAACTTTAAAAATGGGTGTTTTACAACTAAGGTGAATTATGGGTGCTACGTGACTCCTAGGCCTACCAAGATAGAGGCTAGTCACGTTTCGTGTTCTAATAATAAATATGTACGTGTATAAATATATTAAATTGACATACAATGAAACGAATATAGATATTATGCATGGAATGAAAATAATGAATGGTATGAAACGAGAAAGAGTGGAGACGACTTACTACACCTCTAGGGTGGTAGAGAGTTGAGAGAAACGGATGAAAAGAGTAGTATAGATACACGTTCGACTAGAAGAGACAAGTATGGATCGTATAACAAGAAGTTACAAACGCCTTGCTTCTAAACTGTACTCGTATGGTTCTCTTGAGGTTTTTAAGTTATCTTAAAATGGAGAAAGAGTAGAAACGATTTGTGATGATGAAGGAAATGGAAGGCCGATCGGTATATAAATATATATATGAAGATTTGAGTTGCAAATGGTATAAATAATTGTGAGGGACAAGCACAACTATGCATTGCCAGAGAATAGAAATCCTAAGGTACTAGAGTAGTATTTTAAATTGATTTGTGAAAGGTAGCCAAATGTAAATCGTCCTTGTGAGTTCTTAATATGTCGACATCCATTTTTATTAGCAAACGAGTTGCTCATTTGTGTTTTAAGGAGTCTTAGTCGATCATAGTAAATATTCATACATGAAAACATGATACAAATAATATTAGAAACTCATAGGAATAAACGGGAACAAGAACGGATAAGAAATGAATTTTGTATGAATCGTTTGGGTCGATTCATAGCTAAACGGAATGCCTCGTAAAAACGTATCAAATCTCAACGTGTGAATGTGAGATTCGACACACTAATAGTCGGCTAGGAGGTTAATGAGGATGTGCAAAAATATTCATAGGTCGTGTGTACGAATTAAAAATGAACGAGACGTTTTGTGGCTTACTTAGTCGATTTGTATTATTATTAGAAATGAATTTTGGGTTTCGGTGTGGGCCGGTTGGGCTTAGGGGGGATTAAGGGCCCGTTTGGTTTAGAAATTAGTTTTATTAATTAGGTTTAGTTAAATAAATATTTTGTTAATTTAGTCGAGAACTTGTTTTGTCGTTTGACGAATTTGACAATATCGTAATCGTGACCATTTTAATATACAAAGAAAATTTTAAATTTCCCCGTAAAAATGGTGATTACAATAATGACAAAGATTATTTATATAATTAACCGAAGTTAATTATACGAATTGTTGCGAGGTTTTACAGTACCCACATGTCATTCTGAATTTTGTCCCGAAATTCAAATTTAATGTGATTACTTGAGTAAAGAATTTTTGAACAGAGGTTGTCGGGAGATTTTTATTCATAAAACTTACGAAACGGGATTCAGTTAGATTTACTTGTACCCAACAAGATAAGGTAACTGAAGTATTTAAGGGTTGTGAATATTGAAATTAGTGGTCATGAATAGTAAAATAACGGCTAGTAATAGTGACCCAACGGTCGGGAATAGTGCCCAACGGTCACATTTAGCCTATATATACCACTACCAATTTCCACTCCTTCCATTAATCACTTTCCTCTCATTTTTCATCAAAATGCCGCATCTCATAACCATCTTGGCGATTGTGTACGTCGTCCTTGCCGCTATCTACTTGGCGTACGTTCCGGATGAAGATTTTGGATTCTTGGTTGCGATCTTGATGTTTGTCGTACCCCTGACTATCCTTGCTATTACCGTTGACAAGATCTGGGGGTAAAATCTTAAGCTAGGGTTGTTTTAGATTAAGTTCTTGTTATGTTTTTATGTATTTGTAACGAATAATGAATAAAACTCGTTTTATTTTTAGGAATTTGTCTCATTATTATTTTTAATATTTGGTTTATATTTATTTTTCAGCATAATTAAAGTGATTCATCCTGTGGTGGCTCTTGCTATTGTTTTGTTGGTGGGAGTCTTATTTGTCATAGCGGATCAACCTATTGAAGATTCCTTTGTTTGTATTGTAATAATTGTAACGATAGCACTTCCGATGCTAATTATTTGTTTATGTATTAACTTTTATGGATTTTAAATAAATATTTTCGTTATTGATGTCTTTTATTAGTTATTGTGAATTATTGGTGTTTTTTTTTTTTTTTTTTTTTTTTTTTATTCCTATCATAATGGTGATGACATATGATAGGTATTTATTATAGGTTGTTCAATGTATTATGAACAGTTTATTTTAACTTTTTATCTTGCTTTTGAATGAAGATTGTTATTAACTTATTTGATAATATCATTGTTCCTTTCATAACATAATTCTTTCTAAATTATACATAGTTGATCAGGTTATGTATAATTGAGGACCAAATGATGTGATGTTTGGTTCAATCATATATTTATATAAATTGTTTTAGATGGTGTTCAACGTGCTATTTTTATGTTATAACACGTAATTTCTTTTTGAAATAAAGTGGAAAATTTTAGGATTCATATTATAATTCAAAAATTTATGGAGTAATTATTGTATATTGTTATTTGGTAGATGAGACAGAAATTGAAATTAACTTGGATTATTATTATTATGGAAATATTACAAGGGAGATTTTTCGATACAGTAGAAAGATTATTGTTTAAGTTACATCCATAGTAACTTGAAGTGAAATACAGGAAAGAAAATACAACTTAGGAAATTTTAAACTAGATTTTATTTATCTTCAACAGGAATTTATTCATCTGTTCCAATCTAGTTGCCATTCCCTTGATACTATCAAGGTCTTTAAAGATTCTTCATTTTCTTGTAAAGGTCTTGGCTTTCCAATTAACATTGTAGTTTGGACATCGTTTCACATGATGACCATGTCCACCACATCCGTGACATACAATGGTTGTTGGTTGTACTTTCATGTCCTTAGTCCTGCAGCTAATTGTCTGATGACCTAATTTCTGACATTTCGTACATCTAACCCTACATTTCCCGATGTGATGCAGGTTGCATTTTCGACACCAGGGTAGAGTTCCAAGGTAACCACTTCCAGAAACAGGTGCGACAAGACAATTTCTATTAGCTATCTGATTGATTCCCAGCTGATGTTGATACTTCATACGGTTTTCTAGATGTTTGCGATAACGATCTTGAGCATTGAAGATGTTGCAGTAGACGGGATTGACGGTTCCTGTGTCGGGTAGTTTCCTCTTCTGATTATTTCCATTTGGTAACATTCCATGCCTAATTCCTTGATGATGGTTGATGATAGGGTTGATCATTCCTTCTTGAATCTTTAAGTGAGGTGGTCTATACTTCATGAAATTTGCAGGGTTTTGATTACCAAGTATACCCGTCTCTCTTCTCGGATAAACTAAGGTAGTCCCTTCTAGTACCACCGACACTATGTCATTTACCAATTTCTGGATAGCTCCAGGAGTCATGGTGATTTCTGATGATGATTGATATGCATTGTTCATGTTGTCCATTTTCTGTAAACATAAATGAAACTCAACATTAGAATCCATATAATATCAGAAAAATTTAAATAATGAAGTTAATTATTTCATTGATGATAGACTGAATTGACTCCCTACTGTAATCTAATTTCAAGATATGTCTTTGTTGTATCATTTTATTAATGATCAACTCTTGATATGGGATTACTAAGGAACAAACCGACTTGTCTATTTCAAATGAAGTTTAATTATCTTTTCTTCATTCTTTAATTCCACTTTCAAAAATTGGTATTTAGACGATTCTTAAAATTTTAGGTTAATTATGAAAATTTTTAAGAAATCTTAATTATTTGTAAGAAATCTTACGGTAGATTTGAATAATATTACAGATGTAAACAGAATATCAATAACTTGACCGATTGTCTTTGCAAGATAAACGATACAAGATCTTTTATTAATACTTCATTGATCTGTATAGAATCATTTGGTTATTATAGAAATAACAAATGATGAGATTTTTGCATGAAATATGGGGATTCATTACATGCATGATTTATACGGAAGGAAAGATTGATTCATAACATATATATATATATATATATATATATATATATATATATATATATATATATATATATATATATATATATATATATATATATATATATATATATATATATATATGTGTGTGTGTGTGTGTGTGTGTGTGTGTGTGTGTGTGTTATGCCTCTGACGTAAATATCTAATTTCTTTCTCAAGTTCAAGTTGTGCAGCTTCCATGTTTGAGAAACGTTCTTGACACATGTTCATTTGGTTAGCCAACATACTCTCTAATGCGGCAATCTTTTGACCCTGGTTTCTGGCTGCATCTCTGGCCATCCATAGGGTTCTCTCAATATCTCTAATTCTTACATGTGTTTGACCGTGTTCTCTTCTTGCACAACGAACTCTGGAGTCCAAACTTCCAAGTTCCTGGTTGGTGTTGTCCTTTATTTCATTAATCTTTATCCTTATCTCACATATTGTTCGCCTCTCAGCATCAGCCCTCTTGAACAATGCGTCAAGGTTACGGTCGTACCATTCAAATTGAGTTGGTCGTAACCCTTTTAGCTGTTCAGTGTGAGCATCCAATATGCCGGCATGTCGATAAATAAGATTCCATATTGATTCAGGAGTACTTATACCGTTGTCGGGAGAGTTAGGTGAAGATAAATTATTTGGAGAATTTGGTATTGTAGAATCTGAAGTATAAGGTAACGGAGAAATTGGTTCAACATTCGTCCATGATATCTCTTGGCTCGAACCTTGTCCAACTTCGAATGTTGCCTGGCCACCAATCAAATTTTCATATGATTCGGTAGCTCTCCTGATTCTTTGACGTAAAGGTGAATGAATAGGTGACGACGGAGGAGATCTCGGATTTAGTTCTATATTAGGTTGGGATTTTATTATTTGTACGTAAGGATCTTCATTATTTAAAGAATTCTTATTGATTGACGAGGTATTAGTATTATGGAGAGTAGATTTGATATTCACGGGCGTTCCTGAAGACATGCTACAGTAGTAACCCAAGAATAATATTTTATGAGTATTTTGTATGTTAAAGATATAAAAGTACAGATGAAATAACAATTGTATATGAGTAACTATTAAGCATGTAAGATAATCTCAACAAATAAATTATGGAGCACGACAATCTGCAGACATGGAGGGCATAAAAATATTATGGTGTAAAATCATTATTTTGAAAATGAAGTTATAGTTTTAATGTTTGAAAACATTTAATTCTCTATAACTGTAGCTCTGATACCAATCTGTAACACCCCTATTTTTAAAGTTTGTCGCAGCGGAAAATTAATTTGGGTATTACGGTGAGGATCGAAGTTTTAACCAATAAAACGGTTTAAAAGAAACATTTTGAAAGTTATTTGTCATTTAAATAATAATTTTGATAAAAGATGAACCATTTGATTTAAAATCTTATGAAAAGATATAAAGACTTATAAAAATGACAAATTTGATTTTTACACCATTTTAATTTATCAGAGTAATAAATGCCCACTCCGTGTCTTGTCCTGCTCCGTTAAATTACCTGAGATACACATGCTTAAAAGTGTCAACACAAAGGTTGGTGAGTTCATAGAGTTTTAGGAAAAAACCCTTTATTTTGTTAGATTTCAGGAATATTTGGTATTGTTAAAATACAAACAGAAATGAAACAAGTATCGAGCATAATCACAAATAAATCATATAAATATTCAATCACATTCAATAAAGAATCAATAATCTTAATATGAGCTGGAAACTCATGATACTAAATCGATCAGATAAACAATTCACGTATGGTCAAACCTATACAGCTGTATCTAAATATATGTTGAATACATATATATTTCCTTTATAGATATTGCACCAAGCCTCATGACACGCAAGACGTTAACAAAGGGGGTGTTCTATCAAATCAATGACAGATTTTGCCCTCTATTCGTATGTGATTTGCCAATTCCTACTTGTCTCAAATATAGTGTATCACGACTAATACGACTAACCACATGCATAATGGCATTCCGTCAAGTATTAGTGGGATCGGAGGTCAATCCAAAACAGGTTTCGAATCTGTTCACTATATTCGCGCTCACATTACAGTGATTAATGGCTCATGATTGAGGGACTATATGGCGATAAGCTAACTTAGGCAATATCAAGGACTAATGGGCTCATTTAGCATAACATCATGAAATCAAGTATCGTATCACAGAAATCAATTTGAAAACAGTATCGTTTGAGTATCAGAAATTTAGTTTGAAAATATCATCATTTGAGTATCAGAAATTCAGTTTGAAAATATCATCATTTGAGTATCAGAAATTCAGTTTGAAAATATCATCGTTTGAGTATCAGAAATTCAGTTTGAAAATATCATCGTTTGAGTATCAGAAATTCAGTTTGAAAATATCATCAATTGAGTATCAAAAATTCAGTTTGAATATTTCGCCAGTAACACATTTATATCACATACCACAGCAATCGAAATGAGAACATTTTCATATGAGTATCAATATTTCAGTCAAGAAATTCTTCAATAAATATATATTTCACATACCACAATAATCACATTGGAAACATTAACATATTTTAAATTATGATTTATATTATTTTAATATCAATTAGGAAATTGATTTGAATCATGTATTTTATTTTATTTCATATATTTATCAAGTTATCAAAGTATATGTAAGCATGTATCTCCCCCAATGAGTTAAAAACAATTATTTGAAATAGGGCTATGACTCACCTGGATTGATTTGGAAATGATGAAAAGTAAAGTAGAACGAAATTTATGGGAACGTCTTTGACACAGAACCTGATAAATAAATTTATCAGAGAATATAACCAAATACTATTTGGTAAATACGAACGAATAACGAATAAACATTATTTGTTATGACGAATAGATGATGTGAAGTGAAATTATTATGCAATGCATGATATGAAAATACTTTATTTAAAATATCCATCGTAGTTTTACCTTTTTAAATCGTAAAAAATATTAACCTTTTTAAGTATCGTTATATATATAGTTCAACGTAAAAATAAATAATATATATATAAAACGTAATAAAAATGCATATGACATGATGGTTGCCATAAAATAGAAAATAAAATAAGAATGTCAAATAGATTATGTGTAGTCCTTGTCCTTTTTCCAATTTTACACTTTTTATACTAACGGCGTTAGCGTCACACCGTTAGTCCTTTTTATATTTATTTTACAATTATAGTCCACTACATGTCCAATATTACAATCTAAGCTTGTAACAATACTATATTATCAATTTTTATCCTTTCTTTCTGTTTCTACATTTTTAGTCCTTAGTTTTCATAGTTTTCACATTTAGTCCCTATATGTGTCGTCGCGTTACATTTTTAGTCCAATTTTTGCAAAAGTGATTATAAAAATTTTATAAAAATTTCCGTAGCTTCTTTTATGAATTTCAAGCTTATTTCAACTGCTTATTTTAATAAAATCTTATTTATTTAGCTTATGGGCCTCATTCGAACTAAATAAAAGCCCATTTTAAAATTTTAGAGGCGAGGGCATGAAAATTATTTTGGGCTTGAACTTGGGCTTCCTTTGTGATTCTAAAAATATATTTAATGGGCCCAGTGGGCTGTGAAAACGCAAAGTCTTGTTGGGCCTTGGTTAAGCCCACTCGACAAACATACAAGTTTTATATAAATTTTTAGTTTGAAAATCTGGTTTATGTCGATTTGCTTTGGCTCGTTTATAGTGTCTAAACGTGATTATTTTTATAAGTTATATAAATGAAACTAATAGTTTTCTAGGTGATCTATTAGGTCGAGTAAAAATATTGGGTGCTTGTTACGTGAAATTGAAAGTTATACGTGTACTTTGTGACATGTTTTGACCGATTACTTATTTTGAAAAACATTGAAATCTTTTCTAAGTGTTTTGGAAATTTATACGTGTGATACATGGTTTGAAATGGATGCATGGAATGATCGTAACGTTACAACTAAGGTGAATTATGGGTGCTACGTGACTCCTAGGCCTACCAAGATAGAGGCTAGTCACGTTTCGTGTTCTAATAATAAATATGTACGTGTATAAATATATCAAATTGACATACAATGAAACGAATATAGATATTATGCATGGAATGAAAATAATGAATGGTATGAAACGAGAAAGAGTGGAGACGACTTACTACACCTCTAGGGTGGTAGAGAGTTGAGAGAAACGGATGAAAAGAGTAGTATAGATACACGTTCGACTAGAAGAGACAAGTATGGATCGTATAACAAGAAGTTACAAACGTCTTGCTTCTAAACTGTACTCGTATGGTTCTCTTGAGGTTTTTAAGTTATCTTAAAATGGAGAAAGAGTAGAAACGATTTGTGATGATGAAGGAAATGGAAGGCCGATCGGTATATAAATATATGTATGAAGATTTGAGTTGCAAATGGTACAAATAATTGTGAGGGACAAGCACAACTATGCATTGCCAGAGAATAGAAATCCTAAGGTACTAGAGTAGTATTTTAAATTGATTTGTGAAAGGTAGCCAAATGTAAATCGTCCTTGTGAGTTCTTAATATGTCAACATCCATTTTTATTAGCAAACGAGTTGCTCATTTGTGTTTTAAGGAGTCTTAGTCGATCATAGTAAATATTCATACATGAAAACATGATACAAATAATATTAGAAACTCATAGGAACAAACGGGAACAAGAACGGATAAGAAATGAATTTTGTATGAATCGTTTGGGTCGATTCATAGCTAAACGGAATGCCTCGTAAAAACGTATCAAATCTCAACGTGTGAATGTGAGATTCGACACACTAATAGTTGGCTAGGAGGTTAATGAGGATGTGCAAAAATATTCATAGGTCGTGTGTACGAATTAAAAATGAACGAGACGTTTTGTGGCTTACTTAGTCGATTTGTATTATTATTAGAAATGAATTTTGGGTTTCGGTGTGGGCCAGTTAGGCTTAGGGGGGATTAAGGGCCCGTTAGGTTTAGAAATTAGTTTTAGTAATTAGTTTTATTAATTAGGTTTAGTTAAATAAATATTTTGTTAATTTTGTCGAGAACTTGTTTTGTCGTTTGACAAATTTGACAATATCGTAATCGTGACCATTTTAATATACAAAGAAAATTTTAAATTTCCCCGTAAAAATGGTGATTACAATAATGACAAAGATTATTTATATAATTAACCGAAGTTAATTATACGAATTGTTGCGAGGTTTTACAAATATGTAATAGGCAAAGGTAAAGAAAGAAATGATCAAACCACAACACGATTGCTTATCGTGGTTCAGCTACAAGGACTCTTTTTCCTTGCCCTACATCCACGCCCCGAATTTCCAACTCGAGAGTTATAAGCACTAATCAACAAGCTCCTTTTCCGGTGGAGAAATCTGTACAACGTCGCTTACACTTTTACCGACACTAAGATAAATGTCGAGTTCTTTTACACGGGTACAACCACTCCCATCGTCGCTTACACTTTTACCGACACTAAGCTAGATGTCGAGTGCTTTACCAAGGGTACAACCACTCCCGTTAGTTCTTTTACAAGGGTACAACAACTCCCGACACACTATGTATTTTGAGGCCTAAAATACTAACCGATAACTTCTATATAAGATACACATGAAGTATAAACTACCAAAGTCTATACATAACAAAGCTAACAAGTCTTGCAACTTAGAGTTGAAACTTGTAACTTCTTAGATGAACATGTGAACTCCTTTGCTACATAAGAGAATCAAACAAGTTAGTAGCTACTGAGTATAATGAGAGAATATGTGTAAAATATGACTCTATGTGATGAGGGATTCTTTGCAAGTGCTTTGGTATTTATACCAAAGGAAGTCAGCAGTCTGGCGGACACGGCGGCACCCTCAGAAGGGTTCCGCCCGTGTTCCTCTAGGGTTCCGCCAGAACTGTTCAACATAACTTACAATAAATCACTCCAAAACAAACAATGTCACATCTACTAAATACTAGTCAACATGCATTGCACTAAACATGGAATACTTCCAAAGTGTGTAAGAATTTCATGGATAGTCAAATACATAAACTTACCATAAATGCACATTGATGAGATGTGACACTTTCTTATTAAAGAAATACTTTCTTATTAAAGAAATAAAAACAATGTTAAGTTTAAAAAGAAATGTAAAGACTAGTTATACAAGACTTAAAACTAAAATGATGTTTTACTACAATCTAACGTTTGTACTTTGTCATTAACAAAACTTAGCAAAGATCGTTAAAATATAAATAACGTTTTTAGGCGATATTTGTATTAACAGTATTTACATCACTAAAGCAAGATTATGAGAGATCTTACACAAATTAAATCTCAGTCGCTGAGAGAAAAAAAATTGAAAAGATTAATTAATAATATAGAATGGAATGTGCTTACCCAAACACCCCACTAATAGCTTATTCATCGTGTAATAAGCTTACCCAAAGACCCCACAAACACTTATGGTACACGTTATAAACTAAGAGAAGTGATACAAACACACAAAAATTCTTACAAAATAAATCCACAAAAGGAGGTGTATGCATTTGATTGGTGATGTGTGGGAATCGCAACAGGCTTTACCACTCGAGGGATCTCGAGAAGCTTACAACCCCCACCAGGCAGTGTACCTGATCGTTGTAGTATAGTATAGTGACAAGTACCGGGAGATTGATCGTTCAGCTTAGGAATAGTGTCGCTAGGATTAGAAAACCTAAATACTAGTTCTAAAGGTGAGGGATGATTATTTTTGTATTTTTATATTTTTTAGAAAGCAAGTAAAAATCTCGGGTTTTGAAAGAGTGGGCGGAATTAGTTGCTATTCAACTAACCCAAAACTAAGATGCAATCAAAATAAAATACTAAAAAAATGAAAATAAACTAATTATACTAAGGTTGTGAGCAGTAATTGGAGAAAATGTGTTTACTTAGATTTCACTACTCCCTAGATATCTTTTACACGTTAATTACTTGTTATAATTGCATGGATGACGGATTGTATTCCTTAATACCATTCATGGGGTGGCATACATAACTCCCCAATTCTATGAGCTCTTATCTCCTCCTACACCATGCCCAGCACAACTATAGGGATTGTAAACAGTGGCTCATGCATTAAATACAACCAATAAAGACCTAGTACGCCTCGGTTCATGTTTCTTAAGACGTTCAAGCATGTTACCATTTGGAGATCTGCCAGTTTTCTTAAGCCTAACATATAAATCATTCATCCAAGACAAGAATAAACAAGTAATCAACACATAATCAATATCTAGGTTTCATTAAATCTAAGCAAACACAAAAGAGATCTAGCCTAGCATAATGGAATTGAGACAAGAACAAGATATAGACAACCAACACATAGACATATTGATTGAATTAGAAGAACACTTATCTCAATTACAATGCAAGGTATCAAGGGTTTGGAACCCTTGAAAAACCTGTAAAAGTTGCACCAAAATCGTCTTTAGGGTTTCTCCAAAACTTCTCTTCTTTTATGTGAAAAACTAGAAAACTATATATAGGAAAACACGGATGACGGCGTCAAGAACAAAGGTGTGACGCCGTCATCTCGCCGCCAAATACTTCCTCGAACGGCCTTGATCTACTTCTGACGCCGTCAAGGCCTAGGCTGTCACACAAATTACTCTTGACGCCCTATGTGTGACGCCGTCATCAACTACGGATTTTAATTCTTGAGGTTTGACGCCGTCATGAGTTTACTCTTGACGCTTTCATGTACTGTTCCCAGCATGGAAAATTGAGACTTTGCCATTTTCTTCACTTTTATGCTCCAAAAACGTCCAAAATGGCTTCTTTTCCAGAATTCACTCTCCAAGTACCTAAAATCACAAAAGGAACGATTTAGGGCAATATTTGATCAAATAAAGTCGGATTCGGGCTTAAATGACCCCCTAAAAACGGATCATTTTTCGCCTCATCATATACCCTTACACTTGAGATTTGCTTGTCCTCAAGCAAATGCGCTTTTATTCTACTCAAAATACAAGTTAGGGGTCATTTAACACTAATATAAAAGTAATTACAACAAATAATCGTTCCACTAAAGACCAATAGACAAGCTCGGAGGTCATACACTAGCACCTCACAAATAGTGTTTAGATACTCACATCTCTCGGGTGTAATAAAGTAATATAACATTATGGAAATGGAAGATATCTCTCACTACCTGTCATAGCAAAATAGATTACCATAAGCTTGGGAAAGGATCAAACCTCCACCACATGGCGTAAGCACCTAGGATAAACTATCAAAGAGGTCTTTTAAAGGGTTGTAACGTTAGGTATAGGGATATGAATTACACGGTTTTGTTGGATAAAGGAAGTTTTACTGGTGGCGAGTTAACAATCTTGGTCAATTACATGTACAATGTGGCGTTGCTAAGCCAAGATTAGACTCGACTTAAGCTAATAAATGAAAAATAACTAAAACATAAAATGAACATAGAATAAAAACGGGATGGTAGTTCATATGTTTTTTCTCTTTTTCTTTTTTTTTTTTTTTCTAATTTTTTTTTTCTTTTTCTTGATTTTTTCGATTTTTTTTTTTTTTTTTTTTTTTTTTTTTTTTGCATACACTTTTACCCTACCATCCAAAATAATACATCATAGGGGATGAAAATTCCCCTTACACTTGAATCTTTACATACTTTACAATTAACTAATCTAATGACTTGAATTAAGAAAATCAAAACACTTGGAGCACTTTTAAGATTAACGCACATATGGGGGTAATAATATTATGTTCTTCCCCATTACTCCATAAAATAAGTACTTACCCATGAGTCCCAATCGTCCCAAAACAATATGTACAAGGATATGACTCGACTTAGCAACCATGTAATCAATTAGAAAGTTAACTTAGGGTTTAACAAATAACAATAATGCACTAAAAATGAGCGCATACACGGAAGGCTAAGGCGATTTGGGTGTACATTTAAGTGGGTGTAACAAATTCTTCCTTTAAGTAAAATGCTTAAAGTTAGAAACGAAAAGATAGGCTCGGAGGGGTGTACTAGGGGTATCGTGTACTAAAAATGAGTACAACGCTAAGGGTGTGGGAAAAATTAGTTGACTTAACTAGTCAAGTAGTATGACTTAAATGGTCAAGTAATTATAATACGGGTTTAACACAAGGGTGATCCTAATGCCTCTTATCATGTAGTAAATCCTACCACACGAATGTAGTCTCACTAGCGGTCTCGGAATGCATCACTAACGCAAGTTCTAGAATCTAAATGCTACCGGTACACTCATAAGCACTAATAATGAATGCTTTTCCTATCAAATCTAAAGGCGAACCTCACAATTTTGGGTGGAAAATTTTTCTGAATATACGGTTATGTGCTAGTCATACAATCTCCTATCCATGAGACGCTTGCTATGGCTAAAGTTTCACTCCTAAATGTTGTAAAAAAAATTTAAATTTGGCGCTAAAATTGCACTAACAAGTATTTCTCATAGTTTTATTACACATCTACTATTAAACAAAACAAACTCAAGCGAAAGTGCATATGTAAGGTATCATCTTTTTACCCTCCCCTTACACTTAAGATGAACATTGTCCCCAATGTTCAAGTAAAGGATGTAAAAGTGAAAAAGTAAAGAGAATGAAATCAAATACTCCCCTGATTCGCTCGGTATGGATTATAGGTTGGCCAGGTTAAATCTTCCTCCAAGAAAATAAACCATCAAAGCTTCCCTTCCAGAATATAAATCATCTCCTTGTCGAACATAACCTGTAAATCCTGACAAAAATAGACAAGACAACCTCGCGTAAAATCGGCGGCATCCTATATAAGTTACTAAATCCTAGAAAACAAGATAAGATATAATGCTTGTGGAATGAAGTTTGCAGATCTCCTGGAGATTATAAAACTTAATAATTCACAAAAACCATAAGACTCCGTTAGAAAAACAAAACCGGTAAAATTTCCAGATTTTAACTCCTGACGCCGTCAAGAGTAAACTCCTGACGCCGTCAGAATTGACCTGCAGAAATTCTTATGTTAAGTTTCCGGAAAATTTCTGGAAAAACTTGGACTTACTTCCTGAAAAATCCTGCAAAACTTCATTATGACTCAATACAAGCATTTGACTCTAACAAATACGAATATACATGTTCATTTAATATTGTGGGGAATCATGATCGGTTTGTTTCTTAAAAACATATTTGGGGTTTCCCCTTACACTTATCTTTTGCAAAAATACTTTTAGGTTGGAGTTAAGACTAGGCCAAACAACATAGTAAAGTATTTCCACATTTTAATTGAGAAGCATGATCAACCAACAATAAAAATAAAACATGCATACGGAAGCAAATAACAATCAAACAAATAAAATCACACAAAACATGGGTTGCCTCTCAAGAAGCGCTTTTATTTATTTACGAGTCTTGTAGCTAGACTCAAGGTCATGGGTTAACGTGTATCACTTATGCTCACATAACCAAGTGTGAGCCATCTAATAGTCGCCTCATCTTTCTTATAATCATCTCCTAACTCTAAGCATCCGCGATAGTATCTTTTATTCTTTTCATGAGTATACTTAAGTCCTCTTTTCTTATCATTCTCACTTAGCATTTCTATAGGCGGATACCTACTACACTTTTCCATGGAGAAATCCTTGAACCTAGGGTGTGTGCGGGGCATTTGATAGACAAATTCTTCATCCCCATCCGAGAATGTAATTAACCCTTCTATAAGTTTTTCATCGAGGTTGGTCAACCGTTTGAAAGGTCTTCCAAACACAACTTGGGTCAATTTATCATCAATAAATTCTCCTAGATTCTCTATAACCATGAACTCAACAAGATAAACCAAACTTCCTACAAACACATGCAATGGTATCGCCCTAGCCACAATATTTTCCCCTTTGTATTCTAACTCATCTACCATGATTTTATTATATTCATTGCGCGAGATTATGTTCATTGGAAGAGATGAGTTAAGATAGGCGTTAAAGCTCTTAAATCCGATCTTACAAGGGAATTGCATGTTGAATGAGCTATCACACTCAATCCTAGTCCTAGGGTCGATATACCTAAGAGGATTAATTTCTTCTTCCATCCTATTCTCATTAATCACATCACCATCATCAAGATCCTCGTCGGAGTCTGAATAGTAAAAGGGACTAGCCCTACGGTCATCATCATGATCAGATTCCTCTAGCTCAGAATTATTGTCAAAGTGGTGGTTGGGTGAAAGGTTAGGTGGGTTCTCGTTCTCAACTAAAGGGAGTGGGGCGGGCATTTGGAAAATCCTACGATGAAAAACACGAATAACAGGAATCAAACGATCAATGTTATTGTTATCCATCGAAATAGCTTACGAACAAAGGACACAAAGAAATTAAGATAGACTAAAGAAGACCTAAAAATAAAAATAAAAAATCTTACTAGAAAGGAATCTAGCAAGTAGGCCTAATAAAAAGAAATTCTAACCTAGACAATAACTATTCCCCGGGCTGCGGCGCCAAAAACTTGATGCGTGGGAATCGCAACAGGCTTTACCTCTCGAGGGATCTCGAGAAGCTTACAACCCCCACCAGGCAGTGTACCTGATCGTTGTAGTATAGTATAGTGACAAGTACCGGGAGATTGATCGTTCAGCTTAGGAATAGTGTCGCTAGGATTAGAAAACCTAAATACTAGTTCTAAAGGTGAGGGATGATTATTTTTGTATTTTTATATTTTTTAGAAAGCAAGTAAAAATCTCGGGTTTTGAAAGAGTGGGCGAAATTAGTTGCTATTCAACTAACCCAAAACTAAGATGCAATCAAAATAAAATACTAAAAAAATGAAAATAAACTAATTATACTAAGGTTGTGAGCAGTAATTGGAGAAAATGTGTTTACTTAGATTTCACTACTCCCTAGATATCTTTTACACGTTAATTACTTGTTATAATTGCATGGATGACGGATTGTATTCCTTAATACCATTCATGGGGTGGCATACATAACTCCCCAATTCTATGAGCTCTTATCTCCTCCTACACCATGCCCAGCACAACTATAGGGATTGTAAACAGTGGCTCATGCATTAAATACAACCAATAAAGACCTAGTACGCCTCGGTTCATGTTTCTTAAGACGTTCAAGCATGTTACCATTTGGAGATCTGCCAGTTTTCTTAAGCCTAACATATAAATCATTCATCCAAGACAAGAATAAACAAGTAATCAACACATAATCAATATCTAGGTTTCATTAGATCTAAGCAAACACAAAAGAGATCTAGCCTAGCATAATGGAATTGAGACAAGAACAAGATATAGACAACCAACACATAGACATATTGATTGAATTAGAAGAACACTTATCTCAATTACAATGCAAGGTATCAAGGGTTTGGAACCCTTGAAAAACCTGTAAAAGTTGCACCAAAATCGTCTTTAGGGTTTCTCCAAAACTTCTCTTCTTTTATGTGAAAAACTAGAAAACTATATATAGGAAAACACGGATGACGGCGTCAAGAACAAAGGTGTGACGCCATCATCTCGCCGCCAAATACTTCCTCGGACGGCCTTGATCTACTTCTGACGCCGTCAAGGCCTAGGCCGTCACACGAATTACTCTTGACGCCCTGTGTGTGACGCCGTCATCAACTACGGATTTTAATTCTTGAGGTTTGACGCCATCATGAGTTTACTCTTGACGCCTTCATGTAATGTTCCCAGCATGGAAAATTGAGACTTTGCCGTTTTCTTCACTTTTATGCTCCAAAAATGTCGAAAATGGCTTCTTTTCCAGAATTCACTCTCCAAGTACCTAAAATCACAAAAGGAACGATTTAGGGCAATATTTGATCAAATAAAGTCGGATTTGGGCTTAAATGACCCCCTAAAAACGGATCATTTTTCGCCTCATCAATTGGCTTAGTACAAAAGAAGAGAGAGAACATTTATCAAGTACGTCAATCAAATGCATACAACTCCTTTTATGGATTTCTTTTGTGGGAGTTTTTGTGTGGTTATATCACTTCTCATAAACTAAACTTGACTCTTGAAACTGAAAGTAGTACTTTTTATAGCATCATCTAAAACTACACAAACACTTAGGGTGTGTTTATTTCATTAAGATGTTTTAGGTCTGAATCTGACTATCACGTCTTAATAGTAAAAGGTGGCTAGAAAGTCTAAATCTGAATGAAATAATGTTGTTTGTTTTTATATAATTGTCTGAATGATTTTAAGTGCTCGTTTCTACAATTTATTTATTAAACCAACGCAATGCAATAATGAGTAACTTATGTAAATATGAAACAAAACTTTTTATCGTAAATATAACATAGTTAATAAACAATCAAATACATTATATTAACACGAGTCTTCAATATCTTATTGAGTAAGAGGCAGTAAGACAAGTCCCCACCTATTACTGAGTAAGATGTTATATATCTAACTGGGTCTGACTCAAAAAAAAAAAAAAAAAAAAAAAAAACATCTGAAAAACCAAAACTTCAAATCTAGAAACAGTGTTGGCTTAGATATAAGAAGAAGTGGCTAAATGGATTCATGCTTTGGTTGTAAGACAGGTTGCTAAGCGAATCTCTCACACTCAACCATCCTTCCGTGTTTTGAAGCCAATACACTTTTATTTATTATATCATCAAAAATATCAAAATCTCACTGCCAAGCAAAACATAACCGACAACCACTTACAACCCAAAGAGAAACTGAATATATTTTCGGTATAAGCCATAATAAATCGAAACACAAAAAAATAGTATTTTTTTTCATATCTCACATATGCGAGCAGTAACACACAACTACGCAAACACAAAGACCCAAAATATGAGAGATAACATCAAAAAGTTCATACCATTTAACCCACTAACACAAAGCTAGCCTCCACAAAACACCACCAAAACCACAATATTGTCACTCAAACCATTAACACCATCAGTTATTTTTGGCAAAATTGGTCAGATCCACGGTTACGGTTATAGCGATGCCGACAACAAACCAGCAAAACTAAAAACAAAACCACAATATCTAAATGCTGATTTTTGTGATGGTAGTGATAGTGGCGAGTTTTTATAAATACTTTGCAGATTCAATACTTCATTCCAGCCTTGCATTTTAATGTCCACCATTTTAGTTTAATGTTTCCTATATAGTCAAAGTTTCCAGCAATACCAAACGCCATATGTTTCAAAATGAAAAAAAGTTTGATTAAGATTAAGTTTTCGACTACTTTTCTCTTTATAAGTAGTTAAGATATCACATGATGTATGAGAATTAATCTCTAGGGCTTTAAAGAAATTTTCTAGAGCTTTCAAAAATTCATTAGATTATATTGATAAAAAACCATAAGGTGTAAAATAATAAAAACAAAAAAGTACCTACATTAGTTAAAGTTATTATTTTTTAACTAATGTCGTAGACGGGCCTCCAACGGAAAAAAGGCATAGGGCCTCCTGAATTCACGAGATGGTCCTGAATGCCGGTCAACCAATCAGAAGAAGATACATTTAGTGAAATGGTTTAGAAAGATACGTGGAACTTTGATGAAATTTTAAAACATGTGAATAAACATAATAAGTTATGAATGAAAATCTAAACATATATGGTCTAACATAATACATATAGAGGAGAAATTCTTATTATTATATAAATTACATGGCCAATCATAAAAGTTAAAAAGTGGATGTGCATAGTAAGACGATAATCAATAGTTTACATCTTTGCATTAAAAAAAATGATTTGTATATTTTTATTTTTTATTTGCGCATTTCAAACTGTGCATTAAATGAATGTATATTTTTTATATTCTGGTTCTGCATGTTATATACTGAAATGTGTATATAAAAAATATGAACTCTCTTAATAAATCCTAATTCTCTCTCTCTATGGGCGATTCCCCTACCGCCTCCTCTTCATACTTTTCCGGCCAAAAACCAACTCTATAATTGCCTCTCTACTTCTAAATGATCTTCTGATTCGTTTGGTTAGTATGAAATCGATTGTAGGGTTGTGTATTATAAAAGAGGAGGCTGTTTGAAACCCTAACATACTTTATTTTCAACCGATTTTCTTTTAATTCATCTATAGATCATTCTAATTCTTGGTCGTTTTTTTGGAGTCGGTTGGTTTTTTTAGGGTTTTGGAATTTGCACCTGTTGTTTAGCCACCATTATTAACCTTAAACTTCTATTTATACCCATTCATCAGTCGCCTAATCGATTTGTTTAGGTGGTATTATCCTGGATTAAGTGGCGGTTGTGATGTTCTTTCCTTTCCGCGATTTGTTTTGGAGGCGATCTGAGCTTAATTGTTAAAGTGATACCTTAATTACTAGGGTGTCGGGGTTATTTAGTCGTGTGGTAGCGATTGATGGCTGTCCTTTGAATGCTATATCTGTTTCGTTGCTGTGTAAGTAAACCCTCGTTAGGGTTTTTCTGGGTGCACGTCAAACCTGTTAGGGTTTGTTTTATGGATCGTACGATGATGGAAGGTTTCTATAGGAATTGTAAGTGGGTTTAAGAGAGAGTAGAGTCTGCTGTTGATCGATCTGGTTGTTTGGGTTTCGCTTGCTACTGATACGGTTCTGATTATACCCTAGCAGATCGGTGTGGCTGTTTCTTGTGTAAGTTAGGGTTTTAACCCTAGGTTTGGTTCTATTGGATCGGCTGTATAGCGTGATGCTACTACTGCTGATGCATTGGAGGTTGTGATGTCAGTTAGGGTTTCGTTAACCCTATGTGTTGCCTCGTTAGACATGTATTGTTCGACACTGGTTTTATGGTCTATGATTCGATGGCAATGCTGGAAGTTAGTGGTTTCTCATCCATTTCTGGTTGAATATTCATGTATTGTTATGTTATTATGTATACCATGGGATAATGGATTGAAGTTGCTACTATGGATTGCAGTACCTTTTGATGAAAGTTCTATTTGGGACAGTGATAAGGCGAAAAATGAACCATTTTTAGGGGGTCATTTAAGCCCGGAATTGAATTTATTTGATCAAATATTGCCCTAAATCGTTCCTTTTGTGATTTTAGGTACTTTGGGAGTGAATTCTGGAAAATGAAGCATTTTGGACGTTTTTGGAGCATAAAAGTGAAGAAAACGCCAAAGACTTAATTTTCCATGCTGAGAATAGTACCTGACGAAGTCAAGGGCATTTTGGTGACGGCGTCAAGAGTAAAAGTGGTGACGGCCCAGAGAGAATGTGAAGGCGTCACCCAAGGCCGTCACGTGTTAACTTGTTAAAACTTGCGCGCGGAGTAGCTGATATTGTTTTGATCATAACTTTTGCATACGAACTCGGATTTAGGTGATTCAAAAGCCCACGCGAAGAGGACGAAGAGATCTACAATTTGGTGAAAAAATGGTCACGACGGTGTCAAGAGAATGACCTGACGCCGTCAAGCCTTGCCGACAGAAAACATGCCTATAAATATAACTTCATAACTTCACTTTTTGTAAGCCCTAAACCCTAAAGTCGATTCCTGGGTTTAGGTGGGTGTTTTTCCAGCAACTTAGAGGGTTTCAATCACTCCATAAACATCATATATTGGTTTGATGATTCTATCTCAATCATGTCTTTCATTATTATTGTTGTTTGCTTTTCTTTGATTATGATTTGCTAATTCACCTTGTGTCTACTTGTGATTATGTGTAACTTGTATATAATTGATTAGATCTCATTGATTTCTTGTTGATGTTGTGTCTATCTCCATTGATGAGGGGCTTGTTGATGTGTGTGTCTATCTCCATCAATTAAGGCGTGACAATTTCAATAGATCTAGTTGGTTTAGTTTATAATTCTTGTTTCCTATTGATTCTTGTTTTGATTGAATGAATTTGATGTTAGGCTTAAGAAAACTGGCAGATCTCTAAATGGTAACATGCTTGAATGTCTTAATAAACATGAACCGATGTGCACTAGGTCTTTATTGGTTGTATTTAATGCATGAGCCACTGTTTATAATCCCTATGGTTGTGTTGGGCATGGTATAGGAGGAGATAAGAGCTCATAGAATTGGGGAGTTAAGTGCGCCACCCCATGAATGGTATTAAGGAATACAATCCGTCAATTAAAATAAGGTTTACAGTCAATAGGTGGAATTGGATAGCTAGCAAGGAGTAACATATCATAGGTAGACATGCTTCCCTTATCATGTAGAACCTTAGTTTATTTTCTTGTTTATTAGATTAATTAGTAGCTTTTGGGTTAGTTGATTAGCAACTAATTCCGCCCACTCTCCCAATACCCGAGATTTTTACTTGCTTTTCATAAAATATAAAAACATAAAAAGAATCATCCTTCACCTTTAGACCTAGTTAGATTAATTTCAATCCTAACGACACTATTCCTAGCTGAACGATCAATCCCCCTCTACTTGTCACTATACTATACTACAACGATCAGGTACACTGCCTGGTGGGGGTTGTAAGCTTCTCGAGATCCCTCGAGAGGTAAAGCCTGGTGCAATTCCCACGCATCAAGTTTTTGGCGCCGCAGCCCGGGGAATAGTTATTGTTTAGGTTGAAATTTATTTTGATTAGGTCTACTCATTAAATTCCATTTTAGTAAGATTTTTATTTTCTTTTTATTAGCTTTCTTGTAGTCTATCTTTTCTTTGTGCATTTGTTCGTAGAAACCTTTCCATTGACTCTTCCGTTCACCATTATGGAGAATGCGAATCCACCATACTACCGACCACGAAACCCATTCTACCCTAATGACATCTTGATGTTCAAACAATATCGAGATGAACCCATATATGATGCATGGACTCGTTTTAAAAATTTACTCCGAATAGTCCCTCATCATAGTTTCGCTTTAGCATCCCTAACCCAGACCTTTTACTATCGTGTTAACCGATATGACCAAATGTGCATTGAAGATTTTGCCAATGGGAACTTTAGGGAATTAAATGCTGAAGAAGCATGGGATGCCATAGAAGATTGTGCCCAATATTGTTATAGATTAGACAACCCGACAAACAACATAACAAATCATTTGACAACAAATTTGAAGGATCATGAAACAAGTTTGTTGGGGGATGAATATACTCATGTTGAGATACCTAGTTGGATGACACCTAATATCATAGTACAAAACAAACATATAGGTAATCTAGGTACAATGGAGGATGAGGTGGATAATCCAAGCCCACAAAGTACCCCACAAGTCCTACCGTCATTTGAGGCACATACACCGCCCGTGACTTACCCGGAAGAAGTAGAAGAGACTATAGGAACCCCAATTGAGGTAGAACCCTTGGACCAAGCACCACTAGAGGATATAGGTTTGAATACTTGTAGTGATAACCTTACTCCTAGTTCTAGGGAATTTCCTAATGTTGATGAACCGGAACCTCAACCTTTACACAACTTCCCATCCTTAGATTTATTTCTAGGAGACAAAAGAGGAACCGACCCACCCATCAACCTATATTATCCGGGTATTTTTAGGATGAAGGAAGCCATTCACTCACCCCCTTCACCTCACGTGGCATATTTCCACCCTAAGGGTGTGTATCACTACTTCCACCCACACTTAATCCTAAGTGTAGGGAAAACCTCCCCTATTTCTGTTAAATAAGGGTAGAGTCAGGCTCGTGACTCGAACAAAAACAAGCGCTTCTTGGGAGGCAACCCATGTTTTTAATTGTTTGATGTTTTTATTTTATTTTTTTGTTTGTGTCATATATGCTTAATCATAGTTGTTTAATTTTCATGTTTCGAATAATTTGTGAAAATGCTTTATTTTGTTTTTAACCTCGTCTTAATTGTGTTGATATAAATAATGTTTGTGAATGTTATTAATATTTCTCAATAAACCTATGTTTTGATAATCACAAAACTTAAATCAAATTAAGTCAAGAATAAGACATAAACAAGTATTTGGTGACAAATATTTACCTCTACATCTTATATCACTCAAGGTATGCATAAACTTAGTAACTTATGCATTACATGATCAAAGGAAATTTTATATTAATACATAACATTATATAAAATGATTTTAACATTTTATATATATTTATAAATCATTTTTGGTAAAGCTTTATTAAACCACAAAAATATGATTTCAAATTTCCAACCAAAAAGGGCAAATTTTATCCAGAAAAACTTTTCAAACGTTCAGGAGGGCGGCCCCCTTAATTTTACTAGGCGGCCCCCTTAATCATTAAGGGGACCGGCACGCTCCCGAACAGTATTTTCTGGCCCTATAAATATTGGATCATTCCACATATTTTTCTCACCTTTTTGCACTATAAACTTTCTAATCCAATCTTCTTCTCTAGATCTAAAATCCTTTGATCATATATTTCATAAGTCTTTGTTTCCAAGTGATCCAAAGCTTCATTCATTCAAGTGCAAGAAGAAGAACACTTCTCTACATCCATCTTAT
Source organism: Artemisia argyi (assembly GCA_030686995.1). Lineage (NCBI taxonomy): Eukaryota > Viridiplantae > Streptophyta > Magnoliopsida > Asterales > Asteraceae > Artemisia > Artemisia argyi. Next base: position 200,109,561 of record CM060687.1, on the reverse strand, counting down.
TGTAGTGGTGTTGTGTATAGCTAGTTTCACATAGTACTAGTGATAGTTATTTGTTAAGGTGTTGTGTATATTTGTTGATTGTAGAATCTTGGTGTGTTGTAAACTAGTTTAGTAGTTGTGACTTAGTTGTGCATAGAAGAAGGTGTGAAGATTGACAAGGTGTGAAGACGGTGTGAAGTCTTGAAGAAGGTGTGAAGGTGTGATTAAGGTGTGAAGATCACGTGGTGTGATATTTGGTGTGAGATTGGTTCTAGCTACGATTAGAACTCGACATTTAGCTTAGTGTCGTTAACTTGTGTAAGCCAAGGTGTGTAAGGTTTCTCCACCATAAGGAGTTTGTTGACATAGTGAAGAAAACTCTCGAGTGTGGTACTCGGGGAGTGGAGTAGGGCAAGGAAGGCGTCCTTGTAGCCGAACCACTATAAATTCACGTGTTGTGGTTTGATCTTTCTAACTCTTTCTTTTCTTCATTATATTTCAATACTTTCAATATTAGTTTAGACTTGCTTATATTGGTTGTTGCTTGAACTCACTTAAGATCGAATCGAAAGTTTTTATAACCAACAAAATATTTTGGAAATAAATTTAAAAAGGAGATAAAACTATTCAACCCCCCCTTCTAGGTTTTCACAATTGGTATCAGGAGCCACGTCTAGCAAGATCTTTAAAATATATTGTATTTTAAAACTTGTAACGATCTATGGAATCTGAAAAATATTTAGAAGGGCAATCTATGCAAAGACCACCAGTATTTGAAAGTGATGGATTTTTATATTGGAAAAATCGATTCGAAACTTATGTGAAGTCAAAAGATCTAGATCTTTGGCATGTTATTACTAATGGTGATTTTTTACCTATTCAAAATAACCCGGAAACTAAGAAAGATGAAATCGTACCTTTTGAAAAACAAAATGATGATTTAAAAAGAAAACTTGCTAAAAATAATGAAGCAAAAATGGTTATTTATAATGCGCTACCACGTAAAGAGTACGAAAGGATCTTTATGTGTGAAACCGCAAAAGAAATTTGGAACTCTTTACTAATAACTCACCAAGGTAATAGTCAAGTCAAAGATAATAAGATAGATCTACTTGTTCAACAATACGAGCAATTCACGATTCCGGAAGAGGAATCAATTGACAATGCTTTTGCTAGATTTAACACTATCATCACAAGTTTAAAAGCACTTGATGAGAATTTTTCTAGTAAGAATTTTGTTAGGAAGTTTCTTAGGGCTCTTCATCCAAAATGGCGAGCTAAAGTGACGGCTATTGAAGAATCGAAGAATTTGTCAACTTTGCAACTTGACGAATTAATTGGAAATCTAAAAGTCTACGAAGTCATCATTAAGAAGGACTCCGAAATGGTCAAGGAAAAACGAGAGCAAAGCAAGTCAATCGCCTTGAAAGCTAGAAAGGAATCTAGTATCGAAGATAGCTCATCTTCCGAAAGTGATGACGAAGAATATGCCATGGCCGTAAGAGATTTCAAGAAATTCTTCAAAAGGCGAGGAAGATTCGTAAGACAACCGTATGATGAAAAGAAAACATTTCAAAAGAGTAAAGATGACAAGAACAACAAGATTAAAAGAAAGTGTTTCAAGTGTGGAGATCCAAATCACCTTATTGGAAAATGTCCAATGATGACAAGAGATCAAAATCAAAGAGCATTTGTTGGAGGTGTTTGGAGTGATAGTGATGATGATGAGAATGAAACGACAAAGGAAGAAAAATGTCTCATGGCGAATACACCAAATGAGGTACGTTCCGAAACCGAATATTTTAGTGATGAAAGTATATCATTAGATGAAAAAGATCTAGATAATGAATATATTAAACTATGCAAATTAGGACATCTAGTAATGGCCAAAAACAAATCACTAAAATACATTAACAATAAATTAGAAAGTGAAGTACTTGAACTAAAAATTAAAATATATCAACTAGAAAAAGGTAAAGAAATTTTTGAAGAATGTAAATCATGTCAAGAGCTTAAAGGTGAAAACGAAATACTTAGGGAAGAAATTCGCAAACTTGACAAATTTGAAAATAGTAGTCAATCACTTAGTAAAATAATAAGTATTCAAAGAACATCCGGAGACAAAACCGGCTTAGGATTTAATTCAAATGAGGCTTCAACAAGCGAGATTAAAAATGTAAAATTTGAAAGTGAACTCAACAAACAAAAACCTTTAAAATCTAATCCTAAGTATATACTTATTAATGATAAGAAAATACCTCTTGCCAATGATGAAGAAGTTAAAGATTTTTATAAACCATCTTTAAAGACCGAAGTAGGATCTTCTAAACCCAAAATAAGATCTAAAACTCCACCAGCTAGAAAACCAAATAATTCTCATCCTAGGTCTAAAACACCTCAACCAAGAAGAAATCAAAATAGACAAAACTATAATAACAATAGTAATCAAATGTGGAACTACCAACAAAGCTACAATCCTTGGGGCATTCTACCACCTTTCATGCACCCGAGTCAAATGTTAAACATGTTTGGACCAAACAACTTTGGACCAAAAGGACAATGGAGATCAAATGGCTAGACGAACATTCCTTGAGGCAATCTTGGTTTTTCTCTCAACATAGACTTTTTCAAAGTCTATATTTCATCTTGATGATGTTGAAGATTTCTTTTGAAGACCACCGGGTACGCCATTCTTTCACAACTCATTGCCATGCTTAGATAAATATGCATTGTTTGATTTCGTCAATTATTTAGATATAATTTGTTATTGTCTTCTATTTGTTAGAATCATATATATACTTATATATACATATATATACTATTATACGTAATATATTAAATATATATATATATATATATATATATATATATATATATATATATATATATATATATATATATATATATATATATATATATATATATATATATATTCACTTGTACGTAACCTAGATACGTCATTTGTTGACTTTCTAGAACTCCAAGAAATCGTTCTTCATCGAACCCTTTCTTCCCCCCCCCCCCCTCACGTTATTCTAGTAAGTCCTCTTTTAGGAGACTCATGATGATGAAGGGATATGAGTCAAGTGGACTTTTATAATGCAAGAACGCCTTCGCACGTGAACACTATGGATGAAACAAACTCCTCTCGCCAACTATATCTTATCTCCGCTACTATCCTTCAAATCTCACTCATCAACCCATCTTTCAATCACATTTATACTTATATATATAAACAATATATATATATATATATATATATATATATATATATATATATATATATATATATATATATATATATATATATATATATATATACACACTTATTCACATATTCCCGAACACACCTCAAACCCTTCATCAACTTAACACTTTGACCATTTTATCCAAAAATTGTCAAAATAATATTTTAATTATCGAAACGGTAATTAAAAATTGTTAAGAATTTTATCATCGTGCCAATAGACGTTTACGTATTTTTGATATATTATAAATCTAATTATATACGTATAAATATTTTTGTTCCATAAACGAATTCCGCGAAATTTGGAAAGTTTCAAAGGCGGCCCCCTTAATGATTAAGGGGACCGGCTTGTTATCGAGGACGGTCCCCTTAATGTTTAAGGGGGCCGGCCATTTGACACTTCCAAAATCGTTTTCTTCCTTAATTCCATTTCCAAACACTCCATTTACTCACTCACCTCTTCCCCTATACTGCTGTGAACGAAACTAAACCTCCAAAACCACCAAAATCATTCACCAAATCACCAATCCGGGGTTATTTCGCAAGGGGCAAACATCAACCAAACATATAACAACATCTTTTGTAAGTTTTTCAACATGCATTTCATCACATTTCATTCGATTTGGTGTCTAATCAATAATTATGCATTTTATTAAAATTCATTTTAATTCGATTTTAAGTGTAATTGAAGCTAGAAATTGAACTACCAAATGCTCCCCATAGGATTAGGATGATGTTTTGCAACTCAAAATTAGTATAACATATCATCTTGTCAAAATCATTAATCGCCCATAAACCCTAGTCGAATTTTATTTTTCAAAAGGCACATTGTTGATATAACTCTTAAAAACCATTTAAAACTTACTACATTACATTGTTTTAACGCTCTAAACAATCAAAGCATACTTTTCAAGTTGTTGTTAAATGGTTCATGAAGACAACATGGGCGTTTGGTTCATGAACAAACCATAACTATATGAAGTTATTTGAAACCTAAAACTAGCTTATAAGTTTTGTTAATAATACTAGAATCAATAGAGGTCATCAAGATATATAATCAATATATATATTGATATTTTTAGGATATTGTTATCTAATTAAGGGAGCGTTTGGTTTATCTTTAAAATGATATTTTTGAAAACTAAAATTCGCATTTCAATATTTTAAACAAGCTTATGTTGTGTCAAACTCTTACGAAATGGAAGATATATAATCTAATATATATCTAGCCTTATTTCGAAATGAATTATGATATCATACTCTTCGATATTATATATTCTAAACGAGTTTAAAATCAAAATAAAAGGAACATCATGAAACTACTTCATTGAATATTTTTTTTGTGTCGAAGTAGAATTTCGTTCCACATATCGTGCATATAATTATATAAATATATAACATATGTATGATAGTTGTTTTTATATTAATTTTATTTTTGTTGTTATATTGTTTAGGTGAAAATGCCTAAGACCACGGTTGGTGATGTATCCAAAACCAAACAATACATTCCAAATGTCTCTTCTACTCCCGGCATGTCTCCTTCAGTTGCATGTTTCTATCGTCCTATTGAAAATAGAAACATTCATGAAGGAAGAATTGTCGACCCATCTTTCTATGAATCTGATGACACAGAACGAATGTTCTCCAATATTCGTTTTGAATGTCTTTTTCAAATCAACGAACCTATCATTCCTCGTTTTATCCTCGACTTCTATAGCCAAGTGACGGTGCAAACCGATCCCTATGGTCATCTCCTCATTTCCTTCATGATTCAAAATCAATTCATCACTCTTACTCTTGCTCAATTTGGGCAAATTCTTAGAATCCCATTCAACGGCCAAGCCGTTTTCTCAAATGAATGGGATCTTTCCACTCTTGAAAGAAATCGTCCTCAGGATGGCCCCTACTATTCTGAGATTCCTAGTCCTGAAGACATTCGTCGAATGCTTGAACTAGAACGTCGTACGACTAGTCGAGTAATCAAGTCGAAGAATGTCGATAATCATGCTAATCAAATCCTCCTCAAAGAGCTAAGCCCCGACATGAAGAAGTGGGAAGAACTCATTCGCGAGAATGCGTTTGGTACGGGTGGTCACCGTGATCATGTCACGGCGAGCATTGCCCACATGCTTTACTGTGTTATTGTTGAAGAGCAATACAATTTGGCTTATCTTTTTGTTCATCGAATAATGTCCGCCAAAAATACCCCAAATGCCAATCTTCCTTATGGTATGTTTCTCACACGACTTTATCGTTATGTGATGGAACATTACCCACATCTTCAAAGAGACTACTACGTTCATATCCTTCCCACTTTGAATCAACTTACTTGTGTTCGTACTCGTCGTCCTCGTAGTGACAAAGGAAAACCTCGTGTTCCTTTGTACTCTAGGGGTCGTGGTTCTACATCTCATCGTGATGACGATGATGATGAGGATGAAAACACCTCACGTGTTAGTAATCCATCCCCCACGACTTTTGTTGATGATCTTCCTGATCTTGATTACTCCGAATATTCAGTTCCTCTTCCTCACGAACGTACCGATGAACTTCTCTTCACTCGCCAAACCTCCATCATCAATCAACAACAACAAATGCATGAAGAGATGCGAGGAGGATTCAAATCCGTTGGGAAGATGTTTAGGAAGATGCTTGGAAAGAAGAAGAAGTAGAAGATTTTGATGTATTGCTATTTGTTACTACTTGTTTCTATTTGACATTTGTATGGTTTGCTACTTGTCCGACTTATTCGAAAATACTTGTGTTAGCTCTTGTTTATCTCTTGAATAATTTTTAGTCTTTGAATAATTATCATGCTATGCTATGCTTCTTTTCAAATATGGATTATAATAAGTTAATTTGCATGCAAAATTTGGTTATACATATATGTTTATATATCATCATTCCTAGTGTATATGCTTCTAATAGAGCTTGCTGGAAAAACAAACTTGAAAAATGGCCAAATTCTGCAAATTTTGGGTTTCTGGTCGTCTGGGAAAACACCAGATGGGCGGCCCCCTTAATTCCCTAGGCGGTCCCCTTAATGATTAAGGGGGCCGGCATACAATTAAGGGGACCGGCCATCTGGAACTGGGTTTACTGTATTCTTTTGCATCTTGTGAATCCTTTCTCTAGTTTCAGCTACCATTTTCCATTTTGACCCAACTGATTTTAGAATCTCTTTCAACCATTTCAAACATTTACCTAAATCACCCACTCCCATACTATAAATTCCCTCCATTATCACCATTCTTCAGCTCATCATTCATCATATCATCATGACTCCTCCAAGCACCTCAAACTCCAAAACCTCCAAGAAACAAAAACTTGTGGTCATCCCCCCAAAACAACTCTTCATTGACTTAACAAATGAAGACAACAAAACACCATCACCTCCACCCAAATGCTCATCCCCAAGTGCACCCAATGCACCATCTAAAACACCTTCCACTCATGGAACTTCTTCATCATCCATACCCTCAACCTCATCAATCAATGACTATATCAACTTACACTTGTCACCATAAGTATCATCACCACCTCCTACACAAGAACCCATGTCTACTCATCTTACCATCTCACTTTCACCAATAACACCACTTGATGCTCATCTCTCATCACCACAAATTACACCACCATTCTTTGCCAATCCCGTACCTTGGAGGCTACTTGAATCCCATGGGGATACTTGTCTTTGTTGCATCCATAACCGCACGGTCATCTTTGGCCTTAGAGATGAAATTCAATATATGTTTTCATATATTGAACATTTGCTTACCCACCCACCATCCACCATCCTCTCCAATAATCCCTCCACCACAATTCTCACCCATTACTCCACCATCACCATCATGCTCTCCAAATTAAGCATATGATATGCTTAATAAATAAAGCCTTTACCATCCCTTTTGCTTGCAAGCTCTATGAAGTCCATGTACCCTTTGCATGATGATGTATTTCTATTGTTGTTAGCTTATGTAATTGCTAATATCTTGTACTCTTCATTACTTGTACTTGTATTGTTGTGTCTTGACACAACCATTGCTCTAATATGAATGCTTCTTTCTTTCCTTATTACATTATATTTGTGCGCATGTCTATACTTGTGCTTCTAATATTTTTGTATTGCAAGCATTCCATAGCTCGTTCTCTTGGTGCCCCCAAACGAGGGGGAGTACACATCAAGGGGGAGTTTCTACCCGTCAAAATTTTCACGAATGAAAACTTGTCGGCATAACCTTTTTGATGTTACAAAAAGGGGGAGAAGTACATATAAACTCACTAAAATACTTGTTTAAAAACTAATTTTTGAGTTAATGAGTTTAAGTTTTGTAATCATCAAAAAGGGGGAGATTGTTGATATAAATAATGTTTGTGAATGTTATTAATATTTCTCAATAAACCTATGTTTTGATAATCACAAAACTTAAATCAAATTAAGTCAAGAATAAGACATAAACAAGTATTTGGTGACAAATATTTACCTCTACATCTTATATCACTCAAGGTATGCATAAACTTAGTAACTTATGCATTACATGATCAAAGGAAATTTTATATTAATACATAACATTATATAAAATGATTTTAACATTTTATATATATTTGTAAATCATTTTTGGTAAAGCTTTATTAAACCACAAAAATATGATTTTAAATTTCCAACCAAAAAGGGCAAATTTTATCCAGAAAAACTTTTCAAACGTTCAGGAGGGCGGCCCCTTTAATTTTACTAGGCGGCCCCCTTAATCATTAAGGGGACCGGCCTATAATTAAGGGGACCGGCACGCTCCCGAACAGTATTTTCTGGCCCTATAAATATTGGATCATTCCACATATTTTTCTCACCTTTTTGCACTATAAACTTTCTGATCCAATCTTCTTCTCTAGATCTAAAATCCTTTGATCATATATTTCATAAGTCTTTGTTTCCAAGTGATCCAAAGCTTCATTCATTCAAGTGCAAGAAGAAGAACACTTCTCTACATCCATCTTATTGTAGTGGTGTTGTGTATAGCTAGTTTCACATAGTACTAGTGATAGTTATTTGTTAAGGTGTTGTGTATATTTGTTGATTGTAGAATCTTGGTGTGTTGTAAACTAGTTTAGTAGTTGTGACTTAGTTATGCATAGAAGAAGGTGTGAAGATTGACAAGGTGTGAAGACGGTGTGAAGTCTTGAAGAAGGTGTGAAGGTGTGATTAAGGTGTGAAGATCACGTGGTGTGATATTTGGTGTGAGATTGGTTCTAGCACGATTAGAACTCGACATTTAGCTTAGTGTCGTTAACTTGTGTAAGCCAAGGTGTGTAAGGTTTCTCCACCATAAGGAGTTTGTTGACATAGTGAAGAAAACTCTCGAGTGTGGTACTCGGGGAGTGGAGTAGGGCAAGGAAGGTGTCCTTGTAGCCGAACCACTATAAATTCACGTGTTGTGGTTTGATCTTTCTAACTCTATCTTTTCTTCATTATATTTCAATACTTTCAATATTAGTTTAGACTTGCTTATATTGGTTGTTGCTTGAACTCACTTAAGATCGAATCGAAAGTTTTTATAACCAACAAAATATTTTAGAAATAAATTTAAAAAGGACATAAAACTATTCAACCCCCCCTTCTAGTTTTCCACAAATTGCATATAAAGGTATTTTTCAAAAAGATAAGTGTAGGGAAATTTATATCTTGTTAAAAAGAACTAAATTCGAACATGAAAACTTCACAATTCATGATTAGCATATATTCTATCTTGTTTGTGTGTCAATAACTGTGGATATGTTTTATGAGTTCCTATTTGTAATTCATTCCACAAGTATCCTATCCTTTTGTTGCTTTGTCTTGTTTCTATTTCTAAGTCTGGAATTACATCTAGTTGCGATTTTTGTTCGGTTTGATGCTTTGGTTTTTGTGTTTGTTGATTACAGGACAAGAAGATGATTTAAATTTCTGGAGGGAAGCTTTCAACGTTCGTCTTCTTGGAGGTAGATTTAACCATGTTGTCACATTATCCACGGTGAACGAATCAGGGGAGTATTAGTTTCTTTCATTCTTATTTATTTACTTTTACATCTTTTATCTAGAACATTGGGGACAATGTTCGGTTTAAGTGTAGGGAGGGTATACTAGAAACTATTACTCCACTTGGTTTTTGTTTTGTTTAATAGTGAATGTGTAATAAAACTGAGAGAAATATTTGTTAGGGCAATTTTAGCACCAAATTTAAAATTTTTTGCAACATGTAGGAGTGAAACTTTAGTCTTAATAAGCGTCTCATGGATAGGAGTTATATGACTAGCACAAAAACCATACCACTCAAAAATTTCCACCCCAAATATGTAAGGTTCGCTCTTAGATCTTTAGGAAAAAGCATTCATTGTTGGTGCTTATGAGTGTACCGGTAGTATTTAGATTCTAGAACTTGTGATAGCGATGTATCCCGAGACCGCTAGTGAGACTACATTCGTGTAGTTAGGATTTACTACATGATAAGAGGCATTAGGATAACCCTTGTTCTACACCTGTAATATAATTACATTGACTTTATAGGTCAAGTAATTCTCCCACACCTTTGCGTTGTACTCATTTTTAGTACACGATACCCCTAGTACACCCCTCCGAGCCTATCTTTTCGTTTCTAACTTTAAGCATTTTACTTAAAGGAAGAATTTGTTTACAATCCACCCCAAATGTGCAACCAGATCACCTTAGCCTTCCTTGTATGCGCTCATCTTTAGTGCATTATTGTTAATTGTTTAAACCCTTTGTTAGTTGTCTAATTGATTACATGGTTGCTAAGTCGAGTCATATCTTGTACATATTGTTTTGGGACAATTGGGACTCATGGGTAAAGTACTTGTGTTAGGGAGTAATGGGGAAGAACATCATATATTACCCCCATATGTGCATTAATATTTAAAAGTACTCCAAGTGTTTTGATTATCTTGATTCGAGTCATTAGAATAGTTGATTGTAAAGTATGTAAAAGCTCAAGTGTAGGAAGGAAACGAGCTCCCTTTGATGTATTGTTTTGGATGGTAGAGTAAGAGTGTATGCAAAAAAAAAAAAAAAAAAAAAAAAAAAAAAAAAAAAAATCGAAAAAAATAGAAAGAGAAAAAAGAAAGAAAAAAAATAGAAAAAGAAAAGAGAAAAACATACAGGCTACCATCCGTTTCTTTTATTTATGTTTAAGTCAAATAGTGTCTAGAAAAAAAAAATCCAAAAAGAGTCGTAGTTAGTTTAAATTGAGTCGAGTCTTGGCTTAGCAACGCCTCATTGTACATGTAGTTAACTAAGACAATTGACTTGCCACCAGTAAAATATCCGTTTATCCAACAAAACCGTGTCTTCCATATCCCCTACACCTAACGTTATAACCCTTTAAAAGACCTCTTTGATAGTTTATCCTAAGTGCTTACGCCAAGTGGTGGAGGTTTGATCCTTTCCCAAGCCTATGGTAATCTATTTGCTATGACAGGTAGAGAGTGATATTTCTCCATTTTCAATTATGACATATAAATTTACAACACCCGAGAGATGAGAATATCCAAATACTTAATGTGAGGTGCTAGTATATAATTTCTGTGCTTGTTTTGACTCAGGTGGAACGATCATTTGTTGTAATTACTTTTATATTAGTGTTAAATGACCCCTAACTTGTATTTTGATTGGTGGAAAAGCTCATTTGCTTGAGGACAAGCAAATCCCAAGTGTAGGGATATATGATAAGGCGAAAAATGAACCGTTTTTAGGGGGTCATTTAAGCCCGGAATTGAATTTATTTGATCAAATATTGCCCTAAATCGTTCCTATTGTGATTTTAGGTACTTTGGGAGTGAATTCTGGAAAAGGAAGCATTTTGGACGTTTTTGGAGCATAAAAGTGAAGAAAACGCCAAAGACTTAATTTTCCATGCTGAGAATAGTACCTGACGGCGTCAAGGGCATTTTGGTGACGACGTCAAGAGTAAAAGTGGTGACGGCCCAGAGAGAATGTGAAGGCGTCACCCAAGGCCGTCACGTGTTAACTTGTTAAAACTTGCGCGCGGAGTAGCTGATATTGTTTTGGTCATAACTTTTGCATACGAACTCGGATTTAGGTGATTCAAAAGCCCACGCGAAGAGGACGAAGAGATCTACAATTTGGTGAAAAAATGGTTGTGACGGCGTCAAGAGAATGACCTGACGCCGTCAAGCCTTGCCGACAGAAAACATGCCTATAAATATAACTTCATAACTTCACTTTTTGTAAGCCCTAAACCCTAAAGTCGATTCCTGGGTTTAGGTGGGTGTTTTTCCAGCAACTCAGAGGGTTTCAATCACTTCATAAACATCATATATTGGTTTGATGATTCTATCTCAATCATGTCTTTCATTATTATTGTTGTTTGCTTTTCTTTGATTATGATTTGCTAATTCACCTTGTGTCTACTTGTGATTATGTGTAACTTGTATATAATTGATTAGATCTCATTGATTTCTTGTTGATGTTGTGTCTATCTCCATTGATGAGGGGCTTGTTGATGTGTGTGTCTATCTCCATCAATTAAGGCGTGACAATTTCAATAGATCTAGTTGGTTTAGTTTATAATTCTTGTTTCCTATTGATTCTTGTTTTGATTGAATGAATTTGATGTTAGGCTTAAGAAAACTGGCAGATCTCCAAATGGTAACATGCTTGAACGTCTTAAGAAACATGAACCGATGTGCATTAGGTCTTTATTGGTTGTATTTAATGCATGAGCCACTGTTTATAATCCCTATGGTTGTGCTGGGCATGGTATAGGAGGAGATAAGAGCTCATAGAATTGGGGAGTTAAGTGCGCCACCCCATGAATGGTATTAAGGAATACAATCCGTCAATTAAAATAAGGTTTACAGTCAATAGGTAGAATTGGATAGCTAGCAAGGAGTAACATATCATAGGTAGACATGCTTCACTTATCTTGTAGAACCTTAGTTTATTTTCTTGTTTATTAGATTAATTAGTAGCTTTTGGGTTAGTTGATTAGCAACTAATTCCGCCCACTCTCCCAATACCCGAGATTTTTACTTGCTTTCCATAAAATATAAAAACATAAAAAGAATCATCCTTCACCTTTAGACCTAGTTAGATTAATTTCAATCCTAACGACACTATTCCTAGCTGAACTATCAATCCCCCGGTACTTGTCACTATACTATACTACAACGATCAGGTACACTGCCTGGTGGGGGTTGTAAGCTTCTCGAGATCCCTTGAGAGGTAAAGCCTGGTGCAATTCCCAAGCATCAGACAGATTTATGTTATAGATGGAAGTTAAGTTTTTGCGGGATCGTGTTCAAAACCCCATTCACACGATCACGGATCAGTGGCACTCTCATTCATCTTGGGGCACGTGATTGTCTATATCCGTTACTGGTCATCATGTTAGGTGTTCAATATCTTGTTCCTTATGATTTGTGTTCGATTTGCATCTAAACATACACCATTGGAGCAAGTTTGTGCTTGCTGCTTTATCCATGGTTTTAGAGTCTCTCACCAATTTTTTGTGTGAAATTTGTGAACTGAATCTCAAGATTGATGATCCATGAGTAGGCAAGTTGGAGGATTCTTCATGGAAGTAGGGGGACCGCTATAGTGACTTAGAAGGCTCAAGTACATTTCTTGAGTAGTATTGTAATGTTTTATTTACTTTTGTCATTATTAGTAGGTTCATTTTTGTAAGTTATAAGAATGGTGTGTCATTCTTATATTAAAGTCTGTAAGTGTCTTAAGGGACTGAGATGAGGGGAATCACCCTCATCCTTTTTACCTCAACGTTTTTTGGAGTAATAAATTTTACCGGGATGAATTAACCCTTTTACCAACCAAAAAAAAAAAAAAAAAAACTCTTAATAAAATGAAAAAGATTTAAATATAATACTAAAAAACGTATCTAACAATAACAAAAGAAAAAAAAAAGGAGTTGCGGAAGAGACAATGAAACAATCAAATTGATCAAATTATAAATAGGCAAAATTTCATATATATCCCTCCCAAAGTGAATAATTGCATATATATTCTTTCTACAAGTTTTTTATGCATATAATACAATGATTTTTATGCATACTTTGAATATATATGCAATTATACATTTTTGGAAAGATATATATGCAAAAACCCCTAAAATAAGGCAATAATCACGGTATTATGAGTATTTCTATAATTGATTTGAAACAAAAGTTCGTAACTACCATCATTGAATAAGCAATGTGCATTTTTTTCAAACTTATTCATATTTTAAAATGAAGAAAACGTGCTTAATGTCTCTCGAATATATAGGCAAAAAAATAAGATAAGGATGAACCTTATTTTAGAAGGTCGTGATTCATTTCTCATTTAATCGAATGGTTAAGAATTGATGAAACATTACCTTTTTTTTTTAATTAATGATCCACCAATAATATAAAGTGTATTTTAAATATTTCATGAAGCATCAATTGTTAAACACTTTGATATAAGTATTTTTCTATAAATAAATAAAAAAAATAAAATCCGGCTTCTCAATGGAAAACACATACTCATGACTTTTCAACTATATATATTCGAATTATAAATTATAGGAGTTCATTTTTACGAAATGTTCCTATAGTTACATGCTGAAAAAACACATTTGGTAAAAATCACATTTGATTCAAATTATGTGTGGGATAATTCACATGTGATTTTATATGTTTTATCAAACTTTTATAAATTAACTTTGCTAATCTACAATTCGAAATATAGTGTGTTATATATGATTGTAGAAACAATTATTTTCATTTTATTACATGTTTGGGTATTTGAATATTCAAATTATTGTTTAATTATATTTGATTTCTCATGCAAGTACCAATAACGAAAAAAAAAAAATTAATTTTGTGGGCATGTTTTAAAAATAATAATTAAAAAAATACAATGTAATTTAATATAAAAAGAAAAAAAAAAGTTTATAATCATAACTATCTAATAAATGTTATTTTTAAAACACTTTTGTTATGAAAAATATTTGTTATTATACATATTATACAAACTAATAAAATACACAAAGTTTCAAACAATTTATATGTAAACAAGTTAGTGGTACATATAGTTTTAAAAACTGGACCAGAGCAACGGGTTCAACCGGGAACCGGAGTCGCCACCGGTTTGGTTACCAGTAAAATCCGCTCAAAAACGAACCTGAGATGACCACCGGAACTGGTAGAAACGGTCACCTGATATAACTTAAAATGTCTTCTCATGTTCAATGTAAAGATATTATTAAATCAATAGAGTTTCACAATGCATACTAAATTACAATGTTTGAAAAATATCATTAAATCGTAAGAGTGCCTCGAGAACCAACATATACATCATTTAGATTATTATTTTTTTTTTTGATAAAACATACTACAAAAACTAAAACTGTATTTTTTAAAAATCGGATAAATGATGCAAAGATGCAAAGTGTTAGGTTCTAATTGTATTATTTTATATTAATTATTATATTTATATTTATAATAATTATACTCTTCTAAGTAATCTCATATGATTTCTTGAATATTTAGGTTACCTTTATCTTTAAAAATACTACTCCCTCCGTCCTATATTAAGTTTCCACAATGGAATCTTTAGATGTACCAAATTAATTGTCCATATTCTATTTCAACAAATGAGATGAGACTTTAGAGGGTAAAAATGATATTTGATTGGTGGAGAGTGTAGTTTGTGGAATTTTTTAAAACTTTGTGCATGATATAAGCGGACACTTAATATGGGATGGAGGGAGTATTTTACTTGTATTTTTTTTTTTACCTATGTAGGATAAATATAACAAATATATTCAATAATTCAAATAAGTGTCAAAAGAAACTTATAAGGTATATTTTTAGAGAATTAAATTTTCTTAATATGATGTGAGTGATTTTTAAAATTCGCTACGGTGTTTTATTTAAAAGTAACTTGCAACTATGAGCCATTGTCAGCTACTTTAACCTCATACATTTATAATATACTAGCTACCGCCTTTGTTTTGGCACAACATCACATGGATAATTTATAGTTTTTATATGAGTTAACTTTTTATTGCTTATAATCACTCAACACTAAATTTATCGTCATTCGTAAAGCTATTGTATCGTAAAATATAAAACTAAAAAAAAAACTTTTCACTGAAACTTTTAATTACATAATACCCGCCGTTGTAATGCACAGATACCGTGGTAGTTTTCAAAAATAGATATTAAGGCATTTGTTTCTTACACTTGCTACTTCTTAAATGAAAAAGGATTAATTAATTCTTGAGCATAGTTTATAACGTCAACTTGCTACACGTTTCATTGTTCAACCTTTGTCAACGCACGTGCCCTTCACCTTCTTCTCATTAGACATTTGTATCTACTGTTCTTTCTTTTATTCCTTTTGTATTAATTATTTACAAAACAGGCCCTTACATTATGTAACACATTTCATTTAACACATAGGACTAAGAACTATTATTTACACATATGACCCTTGAACTTCGAGTTTCTTACTCCCACCATCCCATAAATATAGTCCACTGTTGACTTTTGAAGTGTTTAGTTTTCAACTTTGACCTTAAATACTTTTATTTGTGTGATATATTATTTGATGCAAAATATATGAATGGATTAAGTTTTAAATTTATTTTTCATTGGTATAATTTTATCAAGTATTATATAACACAAATAAAAAGACATAAGGTCAAAGTTGCAAAACGAAGACTTAAAAAGGCAACAGTGGACTATAATTATGGGACGGAAGGAGTACTTTAAGAAGCAATTCTTACTTTATTTATTTATTTTATAAATTTAGGATGTTGCATAAACATTTAAGTATGATCTTACGATCTCGATTCAAAATTATGATTCAATTTTTACAAAAGTAAAAACTATCCGTAGTAAGATTTCGATCTTAACAGCCTTGATTTCATGTGTTAAAAGCTTTTCCACCTTAAAAACTTGATCACATGAAAACACACAAAAAAAAAACAAAAACAATGGTTAGCGCGGGGAAGTAAGGTTTGGTCATATTATAATTCTATTTCACACAAAATGAAAATTATAGTGCAAGTAAACCTTGGTTACATTGAAATTGTGAGTTCACATAAAAACAATGATAAAAACAATTATGGTTACTAAAAGTAAGCTTTGATCACATTACAATTGTGATTTACACAAATACAGTAAAACCTATATAAATTAATAGTGTTGGGACCAGGATATTTTATTAATTTAGTGAGATATTATTATATCGATAAATTAATAATTTATTAATTTAAAATTAAATTTTCAAGTTTAATACACTAGCTAGTTACAATGTATACTCATTAGAGACGAAAAATAAATTTGAAAAACAAGTTCTAGTTAACATTTTATAAATTCACATTCACACTTTATGAAAATAAAATTAACACTTTTGTTGCAATACGAGAAGACACCGCACCACCTCTTTTGAGCAATTAAGAAATTCTAAGATAAACTAAATATAGATTTGAAGTTCAACAAAAAAACGAGTGACTATGGGTTCATTTTTTACTAAACAATTTTAGGATTTTGAAGTGTATCTTTCACACACACATATATAAATATAGAATTTTTAGTAATTATTAATTTGTAGTTTCTTTGGGACTAATATATATACACTCGGGTTTTAAAAAAATTATTACCTTATTATTTTATTAATTGGGGTCCAAATTTGTACTAGTCCGAATTTAGGATTGGACAAATTATTAATTTTATAAAGGTTATTAATTTACCGAGTATTAATTTATAGAGGTTTTACATGTAGTAAATAGTGTAGGGACTTTTATTAATAAAATCATATAGAACAAGAACAATAAGGGACTAAAGGGAAACTGTTACACTTTAACGTAAGCTTTTAATTGTTCGAGGACACTAATAAAAACGTGCGAAAATTACGTGTGTGCCCATTTTTACAAAGGTGTTAGCGAGTAGAGCCCAAGTTTTTTTCCATATTACCCATGGTGTTCGGGTATGATCCTACACGATGTACACTAGAAATGGCAATGGGGCGGGACGGCTATCCCCGTCCCCAAACCCGATTACAAAAGTAAACCGATTGCTAGTGTGCCTTGTCATGTGCTCTTGTAAAAAAAAATACGCCATGTACCCGATGACCTAATAGTGCCCTAGGAAACTGTGATACACTTAATTTACAAAATGTTTGTATTGTTGGTGACTTGGTGTAGACCGTTTATACTTGATTTAATTTACAAGATTATTAAACAACATGAATGAAAATGATGATTTGCTATCTTTGGCCACGATTTAACAGAAAATATTTTTATTTGTTAGGTAATTTGATCTTTTCTTGACAAAACATAACATATAAAAAAGTTCGTATTCTACTTTGAAATTTCAAGAACTTAATTTATAGAACTTAGTTTGTGATTCAAGTGACTCACTTTCACACACGATATCTCATTCATGTTAAGTCATTTTTCTACACGACTTTAGTTTGTTACGAAGACCTTGTCAAGAAAAAATCAAATCACCTAACAAATAAAAATATTTTCTACACATACATATGTTAAATCGTGGCTAAAGATAGCAAATCATCATTTTCATTCATGTTGTTTAAGAATCTTGTATATTAAATCAAGGTATAAACGGTCTACACCAACAATACAAACATTTTGTAAATTAAATGTAGCACAGTTTCTTAGGTACTATTAGGTCATCGGGTACATGGGGTATTTTTTTACACGAGCACATGACAAGGCACACTGGCAATTGGTTTACTTTTGATCTTCACCATACACGTTTTGGTCGTGTACATCATGTAGGATCATACCCGAGCACCATGGGTAATATGGAAATATGGAAGAAAAAAAAAAACTTGGGCTCTGCACGCAACACCTTTGTAAAAATGGGCACACACGTAATTTTCGCTAAAAACATCTTGACCCATGTTTCAAAACAGTATTTGAACAAAGAATACAACAAGATATAGAAGTTGAAGAACGACTACATCTAGGAATCCTACAAAACCATTTGCTTCTGTTTGTTTAAATAATATAAACGATTTTGGAAGTCCAAAATAGCCTTTACCATATGCCGAAAACCAATCTCTGGCCACAAAATAGACGGTGAATACAAGAGGCAGCTACTGCTTTGCCACAAAAGAAAATTACTTAAGCGGATCTCACCAGACGTACGGATTATAATATCAGGGTCGGGCGCTACTGCCATGTACATATGCCTTTCAATATCCGCCACATCGATAATATTCTTTTCATCTTTTGTCTCAAATTCATCCAAAGCTTCAACTTCATCCCATTTTTCTTCACAGGATTAATGAACTGCATGCGATATCTCATGAGTGGAAGTATATGCTATACAAATCAATAACACTGCTTTTGAGTTCTTAGCAGTAGTATCCATCGCCCGCTCGGCAGCAAACCTCACGGGTTTGCTTAAACGTTTAAGATTTCCAATAAACTAGACCCTGACTCCATATTGATTAACTATGCTCTCCTCTTTTATCTACCCTTGGATCTTTTCCTCCATCAAGTCCATCAATGATTGGACTTCTTCTGGACTTCGTTTAAAATTCTCTATACTAAAGGCGTAAATCGTCACATACTTCACCCCAAGCTCACAACAGTATCCAAGCATTGACATTAATGATGAAAACCCTACCCTATGTCCTGCCCCGTCTATTAAATTATGCTGCTTGGAGTATCTAGCTTCTATTACCATCCATTATGAAGGCAATATGATTAGGTAATGCAGCTACCGAAAGAATCCCAAAAATAGATTTCCTTGCTAAACTACCTACACTCTCATCACTACTACACAAACTATTTTTTGGTACGCATTTT
This sequence comes from Artemisia argyi, assembly GCA_030686995.1. Taxonomy (NCBI): domain Eukaryota; kingdom Viridiplantae; phylum Streptophyta; class Magnoliopsida; order Asterales; family Asteraceae; genus Artemisia; species Artemisia argyi. The sequence goes on along the minus strand of CM060687.1, from coordinate 200,090,496 downwards.
AGATACGGTTAGGGAAAAAACCGTAGCAAAATTGAAGAAAAACGTTATTTGATACGGTTTTTTTAAAAACCGTAGTAATAAATCATTATTTGGTACGGTTATTTACAAAACCGTACCAAAACACTTTTATTTGGTACGGTTTAAAAACACTTTTATTTGATACGGTTCTTATTTGGTACGGTTCAAAAACCGTATCAAAAGCCATTAAAAACCGTATCTAAAGCCTTTTTTGTGTAGTAGTGCATATATTTTATTTCTTTGTTTAACATCCATACCAAAATTCCAAATCCAATATCCCTATCGCCGAACCTGCTGATTTAAAAAAGAAATGTGTTAGTAACTACAACCATATAAGAACACATACCGAATGTTTTTAGTGGCTATGCAGTGAAAACTTGAATTTACACATAAATGCAAGCATGTCAAACACAAACATAAAAAAACAAACATATCAGCCAAATGGAAAACAATAGTCATGTTTTTAATCCTTTTATATGCGAATAGAAATACATATCAGCCAAATGAAAAGAAAATGTATATGCAAACTACCACCTCCTAACAACAAAGAGAGACCCTTCAACGTCCCTGCGACTCGGAAAAAGGAAACAAACATTCAATGGTAATGAACTCAGAAAACATCAACGATAGACCTCTCACCCCATCTTATGGTAGCTACAAAATATCCTTTCTAACAATATTCAAGTTCAGATTATACTGCAGATCTCTGTATGCATAGTTTCTTCATAACTACATTATATTAGCACACAAAACATTGATTAAAGTATTCACTGATCGTCCCCTCTACTTGTTATTCATGATGTATATCTCAACATTTTGATTTTTGTTTCTTTTTTCAGCCTTTATCATGTATTCTGGTTTGGGGTGTTCATTGGTCCGGCTTAGATCTTAATACTATTATGCTCAAGTCACTAGCTTAAAGTTAACACCAGATCACGTTACAGTTACTAAACGATCAGATCATCTTCTCAAATTTTCAGCACGTAGATACTCAGGCACGCTCACACTTACAGCAAAGAAAAAAAAGAAGCAGCTCCCATCTAGTACAATTTAGCATCTATCCAGTTCCGTTTGGTTTTTATTTTTATGCCTATTACGCTTAAATCAGTAGCTCACAGTTAAACTCCCCTTCACATCACATTTACTAAACCTTCAAATTTTCGGTACTAATATTCTCGAATTTTGGCACATGTATCCTCATGCACACTACACAAGTACACAGTAACAATTACAGCATCAAAGATAAACCAATTCCATTCCAGTACAAATGTCCATCCAGTTCGGTATCTAATTACTAGCACAAATTGTTTAAGTCAGCTCAAAATACATTCACTAAACCCTCCGATTCTTCGCTACTCTTATTCTCAAACTTTCTGCACCTATATACGGAACTCGAGCTCAAAAACATTGACATTAATCATTATAACTTGCTGGTCTATGCTACATCAAAGGTACTGCACCTTATAGAGAACTCATATATAATACTAATAGCAAGAAACACTCTCTTGAACCATAATCTTTTCTTCATATTTGACTTTATCTTTGTTTAAATCTGATAAAGCAATACGCTTTTTAACCGAAACAAAGGTTCTCGAAAAACCCATTGCTAGCCATGGAAAAATAAAAGATACAGATTTCTTAAGCTTTAAGTAAAAGTAGCGAGAAAACTGTTTAGTAGTTGCTAACAAACACATGTACGTTAGTAACAAACGCAGTGATTTAATAATCGGTTTAAGCTAGCAAGTACAGTATGATGCAGTTGATGCTAGTAGCAAAGAGCAACTACATAAGACACCTAATACTCGAATCAAGAAAGGGCAAAAACGCTTCATATATAATGATATAAGTTCAACAACCACACCATCACATTAATTAAAAATCGGATACGCCCAATTTCCATACAAAATGCTGTTAACAACAAAACTGGATCTAATCATTAAGTAATTCAAACAAAGACTATAGCAAGAAGACATGTTGTTTCTCCTATCATATATATCAAGAAACCATAAATATTGCAGCCATGAACATACACGAAAAAAACCCATAAATTCTGCAAGCAAAGAACTCATATACTCATTGTCTTAGGAATTTTACCCAAAATCCTTGTAACAAGTAACAACAAACAGAAACAAAATCAAGAAAAACCCATACACATAATCATGAATCTTACACATATATACTTGAAAAAAAACAAACCAAAACAACGTTAATTCAAATAAAATCATGAAAAATAAAAAGAAAAAGCATACCTTACCTTTTGCAAATGAGATATTTTTGGCAAAAACAAACACAGCTTACACTAATATCTTGTAGTTATAAACTCTAGATTTTTAATGACTGACGTAAAATAAAGTGATAACAGTTCAAAATGTCTTTTGCTACATACCAAGTCACTTTTTTCTTACTTGATTCGCGTTGCCGCGTGAAACTTGAAATGATATTTTTAAATGTATTTTAGTTTCCTAGACGAGTACTCGTGCATAGCAACGGATTTTCTAGCGGCAAATAGTTATAGGTGTCATATTATGGTTAAGTATTTTATGTAACGTTTATACATAAAACATAAAACAATAAAAATGATGTATGGAAAGTTCTCTTTTAGCTGATCGAGAAGATGAAACTGATGGTTGTTCCACAGAATCACAAATTTACGCTTGAATTTTAACACAACAAATAAACCAACATTTTAATAAATGAGTGAATAATGAATGTGAAAATGATGTATCCTTAACATAAATAAGACCTTAGGCCTCTTAATAGACTATTACCCACAGAAGAGCTGGACCAACTGTGATCACTGATAAAGACTATTAACCACAGAAGATCTTGACTAAATGTGATATCTCATGGAGCAGGTAACTAAATCCACCTGACATTTCTTGACGGGTTTTGCCTAGAATTCTAGCCATGATGTGTATTTATGGTCTTAGGGTAGATTCAAAAGTGCAAAAACCTTTTCATAATAAAGAAAGTGCTCAAAGTGTTAAAGTGAATGAAATTAGAAGATTGAGTCTTTACAGAGTTATAGTTTTAATGGTTCCAGTTCCCGATAATGCAAAAACCTTTTCATAACAAATGAACAGACCACCACCTGATTGAAACACACCATGCCAAACTCATTAAGACATTATCAAGAATATCTGGTGTGCCTTGATTACACATTACCCTAACATGTGATATAAATCGTTGTGGAATTTCTTAAAATTGCAGATGATTCAAATCAATCGTGATATAAAAAATAACTAAAAGAGTTACCTAAGGTCTTGAATTCAATGTGGTTTTTTACATTTTATAAAGTGTCTGCAATAAAAAATATGCAATTAAAATCATGAAAATAGAAACAAAGAAATAAGTGAACACATTTCTTTAAACTTCCTGGGTAAGCTTAATAGTGGTGATTTTCGGATGATGATGATGAAGGGTTTTCTGAATGATGGTTTGATACTTTTTGCATGAATAAAATCCTGGTGCATTTCTTAATGCGTAATTGGGGTGGGTTACAACTGGTATCATGAGGCTTACATGAGAAGATTTAAGAAAAAGTCTTATTTACTTAATAAGTGATCAATTCAAAATTTTACGCATGTTCCGTTCCAGATCAATATTTCTTTTATTCACCCTAAATAACCTTTTGGCTTTCAAGGTTCAAGATTAGAATAGACGAGTACACGTGCATAGCAACGGGATTTTATAGCGACAAATAGTTTATTCATAAAAAAAAGTTTATAGGTTATAAATGAAAATAATAAAAGTTTGAAGATTTGGGAATTAAATATAATGTTTTGAAACCCGGTTCAACCCGGGTGGTTCAACTGGTTGAACCGTTCCGGTCAAAAAATTGGTCGATTTAAACCGGGTCAACTTGCTAGGTTGGGTCGAAAATGGGTCAAATTAAACCGGTTAAACCCGTCGGGTTTGAAGCGTCTCGGGTCAACCCGATTTATGATTTGTATTAATTGGTTGTATTTAATTTGGTAGATATGTTTTTAATTGGTTGTACAATGTGAATAAATTATTGTACTTTTAAGTAATGGGGTGCTTTAATAAGAGTATTAATTACATTTCATAATTTCCTTTAATAAATTTTTTTCAAGATTTCCACTTTTCAAGATTGACAATTTTTTCAAGATTGACCATTTTTCCTTTATATGTAGTATAGATTAAGTTCTTTTGTCGTATCAAGAATTTCATGAGATGTATTTCAAGTGCTTAACTAATGAATTTATTTCGTCTTTTTTAAAGCCATTTGTATAACATGAGCCCGTTTGGCCCGTGCCCGTTCGGGCTCGAGCCCGTTTGGCTCGTGCCCGTTTGGCTCGTGCTTGTTCGGCCTCGAGCCAATTTGGCCCGCTCCCCGTTCGGTCTTGAATATTTGTATAATGTTCTTTATTATTTGTATTAGTATAATTTAACGCAGGAGTTGTGTTTAAGTTGGTTGTACAATATGCTTGATAATTTGTATTTTTTATGTAAGGGGTGTTTTAATAACTGCATTAATTGTAATTATTGACCAATCAATTAATTGACTACATTAAATATCTTGACCACATTAATAGTGCTTTGTATTGTATTTAATGTTAGAAAATATATTTTAATTAGTTGTACTTTAATTTAAGAACTAGTAATTCAGAATTTCTATAATTAACAAACTGAATTTTTAAGTATTAATATATATAGATGGTCTTCCTCCTCTAGTAAGATATATTTAATATATGAAGACAATGTATTAAGAAAAAGCTATGCATAAGAGCGTCACGTGTGATGGCATACCGTTTGGCATGTCGTTTGGCATTCTGCTTAGTGTCGTTAAACCTTGTGTAAGCTTGTGTACGGTTTGTTCCGCCTGAAGGAGCGTGTTGATTAGTGAAGTAACTCTCGAGTGTGGTACTCGGGGAGTGGAGTAGGACGAAGAGGTGCTTCGTGCCGAACCACTATAAATCATCGTGCCCGGTTTGCGTTTTCTCTTCTTATCTCTTTACTTTCTATGCTTGCATTACATTTATGTTTGTGTAGCTTGTTGTGTGTATGCTTAAGATATTAACTAATTAACTTAGAAATGCAAAACACAAGAAAACTTAATCACACGTAATAAAATGCTCACTGGTGGTGGTCCATTATACAGGGATGGTCCCCAAACATTTAAGGGACCATTCATACATTTTAAGGACCGTCCCCACTGTAATCTGAATTGGTTAAAAACGTTTAAACCTGATTTTATGTTTATGTTTATGTGATTGCTTGCATACTTGTTATTAAGTGACATATATGTTTGTTATGAGTGACATAACTACTATTTATATTTAGTCACACTTAATCGGAAATTTGATACGAAACATTTTAAGTTTTAAAGAGGAACGTAGCATTAGTTAGCTCGTAGTCTTAATTGTTTAGGTTTAGTTATAGTTTAGATATTGTAACATCGTGGAGTCGGGTCGGGTCTTTACCCACTGTCAGCCCGCTCCACAACCCATTTTAGGGGCGTATTGCTTGTACTATATAAAGCCCTTCCCACCCATGGGAAGGGTTGGACCTTTCACACACATTAATCTAATCTCTTGTGTTTGGGTGTTGGTTTTCTCATTGTACTCCTTAAGTGAATTCTTTACACACCTACTTCATGGAACTTTTTGGTTTAGTTTTGGTTAATTTTCTTGTATCTTAGTGTCATTTCAGATAGTTGCCAACTGCACATGTATGTGGCAAACAATCAGTCTCCACAACTTATCAATTTAATCAGTATAAAGCCTATCATACGTGCATTTCTTCACCGTATCACTACTAACAGTCAAATAACATTAAGCATTTCTCAATACCAGAAAAACATAACACTACAATTCCCACCTTCATTTTCTTTAGGAAAACATACATGTGACATACACATACTATGATCATATAAACTATGTTTATACTCAATCTTAACACTTAAAACTATGTAAATATGCATAAATGTGAACCTGAGTTGAGGTTGCAGTCTTCAAGACTTCATTTTGATCTACCCATGATACTAAAGCTTTGATTTTTATCTAAGTAGTGTCAATGATGAAAATTGGGAATTTCCAGTACAAGACACTGTCCGGTTTTCCTTGGCCCCTCTTTTAATAAAGAATGTAAACTTGCATAAGTTTAAAAATCATCAGTTTCAGATGTGATCTTCCTTTTTGTTCACCATTTAGTACAATGCAATTGAAAATTTGCATCCAAAACTGTGGAAGTTAAAAGGGATCATTTGTATCCAACATTATGCCAAGAAGTGTCTAATTGTAAATAACTGAAACCACATTTGAAGTGAATGAGAATACAATGGCCAAATGATCCTGAACCGGGTCTGAGGATAGTAATTTGTAGACGCTTATGTGACGAGAGTAGGGGTGTAAACGAGTCGAGCTTTTAACGAGCTACTCGAGCTCGAGCTCGTTTAACTCGAGTCGAGCTTGATAATTTTCGAGCTCTAGTCGAGCTCAAACAAAATGTAGAGCTCGAATAATTTAACGAGCCGAGCTTTTAAAACTTGTACTTAGCTCGGCTCGTTCGAAAGCTCGTTTAATTATTCGAGCCGAACGGGCCAAACGAGCTACTCGAGCTTAACGAGCCGAACGAGCTAATTGAGCTTAATGTATAGTATCAAAATATTTTAATTATAATTATTTAATTACTATTAGTATTAAAGGTTAAATTTAAAACCAAAACTAATAATATGTTAACATCAAAGATCTACACTTTAGTTTATATATAAAATATAAACGTAAACTAATAAGCTTGGGCTTTTGTTTTTATATACTCCATATTTTATTCCTTTTGTCTCACTCATCCAACGTGGGATGTAAAATTGAATCTTTTTTCTTTTATTTCTTTCATTCAAGCTTACAAGTATTACTTGGATTCTTAATATGTATAAATAAGTTAAATGTGTTAAATAAATTCTTACTCATATATATTTATTGATTATATAATTGTTACTATTAATTTTATACTAGTTATGTGTTTTATAAAGTAGTAACTAATATGTTTAATAACCCTTTATCAAATATACAAATAAATTAAATCCAATCATAAATATCTCTAAATAAGAAGTATGAATCATTAGATGATTTCAACGAATTTCAACAAAAGACACATACAATGAAATTCAAATATGTGTTATCACATGTGACACATATGTATGATACTCAAATATATATAGACACATATGACATGTACATATGAAAGCCAACTACGTGTTGGCCACACATATGAAATACATAAGTGCGACAAATATTTACATATAAAGACACATATATGATATATGCATAAGCATAAACTCATTGTGAGGTTGCTAAAAACAATTGGTCCATGGTTCTTAAACGATAGAACGTAAACAACGTTATCCATGGTTCTTAGACAGTAAAACATAAACAACGTTATCATATTCGATCAATCTGATGATGAAACATAGAAGATTGTTGTTGGTAATATTCTTGTAGAAACTCTTATTCTGAGTTTAGTTATGAACTAACTAACTCTTATACTTATTTAAATCATGTTAACTAGTTGAGATAATTATCATATTAGTTTATTAATTATAATCCATTACATGTGAATACAAACATGTTTGTGCATACACATATTGATGAGTGTGTAAATACTCATCACTTTTATCGTATCTGGACTGCCAAAACATCCAAAAATACTAAAAAATGCATCAAAATACAGAAATTATCCCAAAAGTGTGTTTTATATGTTTTAGATGCAAAATGTTTAAAAACAAATGAAAAACGAACAAAGTTTACATAATTGGCAGTTTCAGTCCCCCAAGTTTCAAAAATTGTCAAAATTAGTCCCTGAGCGTTTATTTTGAAAGAAAAGTCAACCCAAGTCCTTTACAAATCAAAAGTTATCAAAAATAGACTTTGGGTGAAAAGTTTGAGAAAATTACAATTCTGGTCCCTGTACTTTCAAAATTGACAAGAATGACCCCTGGAAGTTTATTTTGGAATAAAAAAGTTAAATATGGTCCTTGGGAATTCAAAATTTATCATAATTGGTCCCTGGGTATCAAGTTTGGAAAATTTCAATTTTGGTCCTCCAAGTTTGCAAAATGACAGTTTTAGTCCTTGGAGGTTTTTAAATGATAAATTGATATTTATGTGGTCCTTGGGTTATTTATACTTGGCATGTATGGTCCTTATGATATATTATGGGAAATGGCAAAATCAGTCCTCAAGTTTGAGATTATTAAATGAATGGTCCTTGTGCTTTGTTAGCTAATACTACAAACGGATTCCTTAATATCCAAAACCAAACCCAAACATAAATAACACCCCAAGCCCACCTTTTCTTGGCCCAACCTACACCAGCCCAACTCACCCTCCCGTTTTAATAAAACCCTCCCAGTCAACACCCCCAAGTTTGACCACCACCCCACCATCTGCTACACTCCAAACACCAACACCATCATCACACTCCCACCCCCTCCTCTGAAAACACTCCACCCCCTCCTACTCACCTCAAAACAACAGCTAAACTACAAAATCCTACTGATGAGGCGAAAAATGAACCACTTTTAGGGGGTCATTTAAGCCCGGAATTGAATTTATTTGATCAAATATTGCCCTAAATCGTTCCTTTTGTGATTTTAGGTACTTTGGGAGAGAAATCTGGAAAAGGAAGCAATTCGGACGTTTTTGGAGCATAAAAGTGAAGAAAACGCCAAAGTCTTAATTTTCCTTGCTGGGAACAGTAGGTGACGGCGTCAAGAAGAAAATATTGACGGCGTCAAGAGTAATTTCCATGACGATCCAGTACAGATTTGAAGGCGTCACGAAGTAGGGCGTCAAGAGGAAAATGCATGACGGCCTGGAAACATATAACACTTGACGGCGTCAGATCTGGATCAAGGCAGTCCGAGATTGATTTTGGCGGCGAGATGACGGCGTCACAAAATTTGTCTTGACACCGTCAGACCCTATTTCCTATATATAGTTTTCTAATTTTCACATTAAAAATAGAGAAGTTTTGGAGAAACCCTAAGTACGAACTTGGTACGAATTTTACAGGTTTTTCAAGGGTTCTAAGCCCTTGATACCTTTCATGTGTAATTGAGATAAGTATTCTTTTAATTCAATCAATATGTCTATGTGTTGGTTGTCTATATCTTGTTCTTGTCTTAGTTCCATCATGCTAGGCTAGATCTATCTTGTGTTTGCTTGGATCTAATGAAACCTAGATGTTAATTATGTGTTGATTACTTGTTTATAGTTGTATTGGATGAATAAATTCGATGTTAGGCTTAAGAAAACTGGCAGATCTCCAAATGGTAACATGCTTGAACGTCTTAGGAAACATGAACTGACGTGCACTAGGTTTTATTGGTTGTATTTAATGCATGAGTAAATTCTAATGATCCCATGTTAGGAGCTTCTTAGCCGGCTCGACATAGGAGTAAAGTAGGCACTCATAGGATTGGGGAATTAAGTGCGCCACCCCATGAATGGTATTAAGGAATACAATCCGTCATCCACGCAACTATAACAAGTAATTAACGTGTAAAAGATATCTAGGGAGTAGTGAAATCTAAGTAAACACATTTTCTCCACTTATTGCTCACAACCTTAGTTTAATTTAGTTTATTTTCATTTCTAGTATTTTATTTTGATTGCATCTTTAGTATTGGGTTAGTTGATTAGCAACTAATTCCGCCCAAATCCTTCAAACCCGAGATTTTTACTTGCTTTTTAAAAAATATAAAAACACAAAAATAATCATCCTTCATCTTTAGAACTAGTATTTAGGTTTTCTAATCCTAGCGACACTATTCCTAGCTGAACGATCAATCCCCCGGTACTTGTCACTATACTATACTACAACGATCAGGTACACTGCCTGGTGGGGGTTGTAAGCTTCTCAAGATCCCTTGAGAGGTAAAGCCTGGTGCGATTCCCACGTATCACCTACCCCTGCCACAAACAAACTACCAAATGGTTTTATACCATTTTTCCCACCAAAAGAATTTGAAGGCCAAGATTAGCCCTGAGCCATCCAATGGCTCAGGAGTGTGGTGGGATTTGTTCATAGGGTCACACAAACCCTAAAGGTTCCATATAAAAAGAAAAAGAAGCAGGGAAAAAGGAGCAGTTAGCATAGGTAGTTAATTAGAGTAAAATTAGTTTAATAATCATGTAATTTACTTTCCAGTTGTACTTCTCATTTTCATTTGTTGTAATCAGTTTAATTTATGTAATTTAAACTTACTTTGATCTTTAATTCAAGTTCTCTTTTATAAATTTGTATTGGGCAATTTTAAATAGAATTGACAACTCTATTTAACTTTGTTAAATTGTTGCTGTTTTATGTTTCCTTTAGCTCAGTTAATTTCACAAATTAGTTTTAAAAGGGTTACAAAGCATTTTAAAGCAATTTAAACATGTTTAGCTCATAATCACAAAAATACATAAAAATAAGTAAAAATAGGAAATTATTCAAAAGCAGTTGTCAAGGGAGAAGAAGCAAAGAAGAATGGTGATGGGTTTAGAAGTCTCATGGGAGACACTAGGACAATTGGGTACTTGGTTTTTGTTCTCAAACTCACTGGATCAACTTTGTAAGCTACTACCTTAATTTTTTTTAGTTACTGTTGAACAGCTTAAACCAGGGCTCTCTTAATGATCGATTTTGTGCCTGATTGATGTAATATGATAAATTATTGCTTAGTTATTGTAACTTACCATTTAAATTTCAAGGCTGCTTAATTTACATACCACCTGTTTTATTTGCATAGTATGGTTAGTAGATAGATTGTTGTTTGATCCTGTGTCCTTAAGCTTCAAATATCATATCTCAGCTAGTTGTCAGCATTAGTTCAAGGTTTTATGGTCTAAGTCATTCACTTGCTTCATAAATCTCATTTTCAAGTTAATAAGGGGGTGTTTGGCTCAGGTTGTTCCCCTGAGCTTTAGGCTGAGTTTGTTGTTATTTTTAGTTGAGGGAAGTTTCTTTAGGTCTATTAAGTGTTGTTTAGGAATAAAAACCATAAGTCTTTCATACAAAAGTCAAAATCATCACCCTATGCCCCCAACAGTTAACTGTTGAGATATATAGGTCACCCATTTTGTTTAAAAGTTGTCATTCTACTCTAGTTTAGTCTTAATATAACCCAACACATCAATTTGAGTCAGTTTGATCCATTCAAAGTTGGGAAAAGTCAAATGTCTAAGTTTTTTATAAAAGTCAATTTCACTTCTATGCAGAAAATCCATTTTTTGAGGGAATTATTGTGAATTTTGTGTGTAGATTGAGACCTTGAAACTTTTAGGTTTATAAGTCCCCTAGCTCAGCTTTATGTTCCCCCCTCCTTTCATTTTTGAGATTTTTCTGGTGGGCCCCACACAGCCTCAAACACACCTGCAGGGGAGGTGTACCCCCTGCATCAGCAGACCATAGCCAAACCACCACCTTTGGTGGTGGTTTCTGACCATCTCAGTGGGTTCCAATGCCCAAATTTTGTTCCTTTCAACCCCCCCTGGTAGGCTTCATGGTTTGACCTAGAAGCCTGTGGACCTCACTTAAATTCACCTCTAAAAGCTATCCCATTTTCAGATTTGAAACAAGGAATCAATGTGCTTAATTCTGCTTATTTGCTTATTATGTGGGCCCCATGTGCTTTTTCTTGCTTAAACATGTTCATTTAACTTATTTAGATCAGAATCATCCATAGTGGGTCCCACTTAAGCTCATTTGAGCTTATTTTCCTTTTTGGTCAACATAAGTCAACTGTTTGGCTTATTGCTTTCCACAATGCTTATTTTTAAGATATAAAAAAGTTGTTTTTACAAAAGTTTGTTGTTTTTAGGTGTAAACGAGCAGGGTAGCCCGCGCGTTGCCGCGGGATTGCTTTGGTTGGAAAATATTTTTGTAGAAACTTTGTGGTATTCTGTAGTTACGCAAATATATATATATATATATATATATATATATATATATATATATATATATATATATATATATATATATATATCTTATATATGTTTTGTAATAAGATGCTATATTGCAATATATTGTGCTATTTTTTGACAATTTTAGTAGTTGGGCTTTTGGTTATCTATGTTATTGTTGTTTGGGCCTTTTTTACAACTTTTGATATTTTTTTTGGGCCTTAGTGTTGTTGGGTTAGAAGATACAGTTAGGTGTGTCTTTTTTTTTTAAAAGCCGTGGTTTTATCAGTGCATCAAAGAAGGAAAAAACAATTGGGGAAAAAGGGATACGGAAATTAGGGTTTTCATAAGTTTCAATTGTGAAAATTGTAAGGGAAAGGGTTGCTTTCAATTGGTGAATATGCCACGTAGGTTTTCAAGGTGCCTAAGCATTGCAAATAAGATTAACGATCGTCGAGTGGACAAAGTGATGTGCGCTATTTTTGAGAGAGAGGAGAAAGCGTATGCGGATGCTGAAAAAGGGTATAATGAAATGATTGAGGAGGTGGAAGCTAGGAGAGAGTATAGGCATGGGTTAATTGCGGAGTTGATGAAGCTTGAAAGGGATTTTGTTTTGGATGAGTGTTTGGCTGTTTTAAGGGCTGCGGAGCAAGAGGATTTCGCGGAGATAAGTAGGTTGGTCATGATGAGTCACTCTGCGGTACTACGTGCTGGTAAGAAAGGTCGAATTGTCAGGAAACTGAGGAGGCTTGGTTAAGGTCGTTTGTTTCCTTACTCTTGCTATGGCTATGGTTCAATGTTTTTTAAGTATGTTATGCTTTTGTATAAGTGTTATGTTAAGAAGTTTAGTTTTTTATCAGTAATGCAGCTAGATTATATCAGTGTAGTAACTATGGTTAAGTGGTTCATGTAATATAGTTAGACTGTATCACTCTTCTGTTTCACTTAGAATATCAGAGAGTGCATGTTAATATTAATAAGACTGGTTCTGGTTATGTATTTGAGCTGTTTGTAGTGTTTTATGTGGCAAAAAAAGTGATATTTCTGTCATATATGTTTGGTGGAATAGATTTGATGAAAATGTGTGTGTCACTTTGTTGTGGACATATCAGTAAGTTTATAAATTTCTTATTTGTTGTAGAAGAAAATGGCATTTTTTTATTTGTTATTAACTTGTTGATTTTTTTTTTTTTTTTTTTTTTTTTTTTTGTTTCTTCATTTTTTAAAAATGTAGTAGGTGTAAGGGGTAGAGTTGAATGATGATACTATGTTTGGTAATATATATAGGTGTAGTATTTTAAGTTTGTGGCTAGGGGTGGATGAATGTCCTTTAAAAGAGCTGATTTTCTGAAAAATGTTTTTTTTTGTACTGTTATTGTGTTTGGTGTCAATATAGATTTGTTACATTTGTAAAGGTATGAATAGTCAACTTTTCTTTTTAGGTGGTTCAGATATTTTTTTTTTTTTTTTTTTTTTTTTTTTTTTTTTTTTTTTTTTTTTTGGTTGTGTATGGACTTTAATGAAACTGGAACTGTTCTAGTTTGGTTAGAGAAACGACGCACAGTATTTTTTTTGGCTATATAAGAAAGAGTTATTTGTGTAAAACATTGGCATGTATCTTATAGTTGGTTTTAAAAAACTTGTTTTAAAAAAATGGTGTCTACTCCAAACTTTGATGAACTAAAGATGTCTGTGGGTCTGATGATTTTAAAGATTGTTTTAAATTTTTGTTTGTCCAAGAAGAGACTCAAAATGAGGGTTTTATAAAGAAGGTTGAAGAATGGTGCAATGGTCTACATGAGAAGGTCAGGAAATTTGGGGACCTCATTGAAGAAGGACAGGTGCTGAGTCATTTTGATGTGCCTGCGATGGACGGCTTGCAATGTTTGGTTGAAGCTCAGGTGACAAACGGGGTTATTTTGCGGGCGGTGGTTGCACTTTTGGATGTGGTTCGTCGAGCTAGGGCTGAGAAGCGACGCCATGTCATGGTGATGGAGGTTCATGATTAGGCTGTCTATTTCAAGAGAGTTGCTGTTGTAATGTTTGTTGTTTAAAAGTCATGTAGGTGTTATGTGTCATGTTGTGTTATGATGGTTGTAATGCTTACAACTTCTGTTATATAGTAATAAAAGTGTTAGTATTTGTGTGTTTTAGTAAGTGCCAATTTTCAAGTCATAAGTATTTCATATATAAGTTGGGTACAGCCATACGGTGAAATATATAAGCACATCATAAGTATCTTTCACATAGGTTGTTTAAACAACATTGGTGCAAACATATTACAAAACATGCCTTTATGGCATCACTAAAGTTATAGAAGGTTTTTGCACACCTGTTGTGCTATTAGAGATATATTTACATTAGGAGTACTGATAATAGCCGTTGTAACATGATATGGAGGACCAAAAGCATGACCAAATATGCCTTTATGGCACTACTAAAGTTATAGAAGTTTTTTGCATGCCTGTTGTGGCGTTAGACATACATTTACATTAAGATGACCATTCTCTGATGGTATCATGTTATGTGGAGGAGCAAAAGTATGGTTATATAATGGAAACCTGTAATAATAAAATACGTTAGAATATAACAATTGCGAGTCGATAATTTGAGATATGTATTTTTTTAATAGTTTATGTGAGATATGATTGACTCACTTTGGTAGGAGTATCTAGTCTTTTTTACTTTTCTTGGTGTCAGCTGGTTCATTCTGGAAAAGTGCTCGTTTAGTGGTCTTGTGTTCAGTTGTCTCTGGCATATGTTTATCTGAAGTTATTCGTGGACTGCTTACCGCTGGTGGGGGTGTTGTAGCATCTGTAATAATCAAAAATTAATATGTTAATGAATATTATGTTTGAATCTCTGAAATATAGTTGTGTTGCTTACTTGGACATGTTCATGTGGTTGTTGTTTCTTGTTAATGTTTCCTAAATGCGGTGCAACTTAAAAGAGTAACAGGAAAAATTAAGTTTTTAGGTTTTTTCACTTACCTGAGGAAGATACATTTGTTTCAGTCACATTAGGCACATATTCTATAGCTTGATATGGTGAATCTGCTAAACCCGAAGCTGTCACAAATAAGATAAAAGATGATTTTTAGATAAAAAATGTGCTATAATTTTCTACTGATAAATGATTTTAGTTGAGTGAGGATGCTTAATTGTTTACCTGACGGTTTGTCTTGCAATTCTTTTGGTGCATCTGGTTTGTCTAAAATTTCGTTTAAAATAAAGTTTGGTGGACCATGTTTGTTGCTGTTGTTAAAATGAAATTGGAAGATGTGTTTTTTTCCAACAATGTTTTGAATTTTTTCTGGGAATTCTTTTGGGTGTGGGTTGGTGAGTGAGGTAACTAATGAATGACAATCAGTGCCGACAACATAATCAGCTTTTGGGCTAAAGCATGTTACCATAATTGTTTCCGTGGTGTCTGTTATGTATGCTTTGAAGTTATACCTGGTTATAGGATGCAAATTATTTTAGGTGAATAAATTTGTTGAAAAAGTGTTATTTAACTGAATGTTACCTGTAGGTTGGAGCTGCTATTGGTCCGTGGGTACTGCATTCATAGACACCTTCGTTATCATCAACCTTGTTTGTGCACTTGGTACATGATACGTAGAACCATTCACGGGATGTGTTAATGCTTTCTATTATTCCATCACAGGTGAATCTAACTCCCTGTTTTTTTAGCTTTTTCATTATTGCAATTTTTCTTTTTTATAAATAAAATGAAAAAAAATTAATATTAGTTGTTAACTTACGACATGAGTTTGTGGGTTTTCCTGTATCAGCACTGCAAGAGGGACTCGGTTTCTCATTTTTTCTTTCTCTTTGTCTTGGAAAGCATGTTTTATGATCTGCAAAGGTGGCTTAAGGTTGTGTAATTCCCTATACCTGTAACATTATTATTTTTTTTAAATAAAGTAATACAGAAGTAATATCTGATCAGAAAATAATATGATACTTACTCAGCTCGATACTGCTCAAGTTGTGGAATCCTTGGATTGATGTAGTAATACGTTGCCGCCATTGATTGAAGCTGAAGGTTATTATTGTACCGTGAAACTCTACATGATGAGACAGCTATGATGATTGGCCTCTCAAGTGCATCTATAGCATTTTTCTCAAAATTTTCAG
This sequence comes from Artemisia argyi, assembly GCA_030686995.1. NCBI lineage: Eukaryota > Viridiplantae > Streptophyta > Magnoliopsida > Asterales > Asteraceae > Artemisia > Artemisia argyi. The sequence continues at coordinate 200,074,433 of CM060687.1, read as the reverse complement.
CAAGGTCGCCCCACAACGTTAACTCGATAGAGTTTCGGCTGTTTCAATATGGGACAGAATTGTTTGTCATTTTGGTACGTTTTTACTATGAATTATAAACAACTAAATTTGTTTAATTTACTTACTTTAAATTTTGTATTTCCACTTTTCTTTGAAAGGCCTGTGTTCTGTTTGGATCTCCAACCTTTCCTTTTTCTTGAGACTGTATGTAACATCCAATGTAGTCTGTTCAATAAATATAAAACATTTATTCGTTACATGTTTTATATATATTAATAAATAAAACACTTTGTATGTGATCACCTGTTAGGATCGGATAAGATTTAATGGGCTTCTCTCTTGGATCAATGACTCTTTCAGGCAGCTGATTGTAAGAAGCGAAATCAAAATAATGCTCAGGGAATCCAACATCTTCAATGGCATCAAATGCTGTGAAGAATCTGCTAAACGACAACGATGTTGGGTTTGCAAGTGTTCGCTGCCACCTTTCTGTCTCAATACACGTGAATCCAGATATGCGGTATGTTTTACCAGGTATAACAATCTTTTTAAAATGGTTAATGTCTTCTGCATTCATGTTTGCTTGTATTGCATCAACCTAGTCATATTGTGGTATTAGTTGATAGTGAATTATAAATAAAGTGTTTTTGTAATATGCTGATTATATGTATTAATTACCTATTTGTCTAATAAAATTGCCCAGAAACCTTTTTCTGTTGTGTCTGGTGGGTCTTTGTGTATCCATGCTCGATATATCTTTGCTTCTAGAATCTTATTTCTGTCCCTTGGTTTTAAATCTTTGATGTAAGCTTCAGTCATCCTGCATGGGGAAAGGAAAAAATATAAGATGTATCATGTTTATTTAAAAAAAGTGTAATGCAATACAAATTATGTATATACTATTTAATAAAAAAGAATTGTTGTTTTAGATTTAAAGGCAGTACTATATGAATATAAACTAAGATTAAATAAAAATGTGCAAAAATTCATAAATGAATTATCAGCGGTAATTTTGTTGATATACACCTCAGCTTGATGTAGATGTTTTAAAAAGTCTTTGTAAACAATGTTTTTTGTTGTATTTGTTGGGTGTTCGGGATCGGGTTTAACTAAGATTTTTAATCCACGCGGTGATGTAGCTCTTGACAGTGCAACATATAGTTGCCCGTGTCCAAAAACCGTTTCTGGAAAGTAGACGCCAATTTTGTTTAGAGACTGGCCTTGACTTTTATTGATCGTCATCGCGTAGCAAACTTTAACAGGGAACTGTTTTCTTTTGAAAATAAATGGGTAGTTGGGATCTTTGTGGGTGAGGGGGATTCTTGGAATGTAAACTTTTTCTCCAATTCTTGTGCCGGTAATAATTTCAGCTTCGATAAGCTTTGGCCAAAGGTTCTTGACTATCATTCTTGTGCCATTGCAAAGACCTCCACCTAAGCTAAGATTTCGTATAAGCATTATTGGTGCTCCAATCTTCAATTCAAGCTTATTTGGTGGCAGACCTGGAAATCTAAAGGTGTTTAGATATTCAGGTGGGTACAGCATTTCTGTTGCAGAAGTGTCTCTTCCAACTGGAATTGCTTCGTCTGAACTTATGTATGTTGTAGTTTGTCCTGCTAACATAGACATAACTCTTTCATTTATACTGTCAGCGGTTTCATTTTTAGGACAGACAATAGCCTTTTGCTGTAGGACTTCTGCTGTTGGGTGTGTTAGTGTACTCTGATCGTAGATAAAATCGATAAGATTCTGAATACCATTCTCATCATCCTGAATCTGATATTCTGGTGGGATTGTCACCCATGCAGCGTCCTTTGGTTCTTTCTGATCAGGTTCCCCAATTTCACCGTCTCCAATGCTGAGCAACCATGAAGAGAAGTCACGTATAGCGTCTTTTTGATGCTTGTTTAAGTCTCTTTGCAACAGCCTCATGCTTGTTTTAACTTGTAAATCTTAAAGTGCGCCCATAGATATGAATTTGCTACCGATGAGCTTATTAATTGTGATTTTGATGCTTTCTTTTTTACTGGAAATGTTTGCCTGAAATCACCACCGAGCATCACTGTTTTCCCACCAAATGGTTTATCAGAGACGTTCAAAATATCTTTGAGACTCCTATCCAGTGTCTCGAAACAGCGCCTGTCATTCATTGGTGCCTCATCCCATACTATAAGTTCAGTTTCCTCTAACAATTTTGCCATAAGGGAATTCTTTTTAATGTTGCACATTGACTCATCGGTTAAGTCAAGAGGGAGTTTGAAACGTGAATGTGCTGTCCTACCAGATGGTAACAGCAATGATGCGATTCCTGAAGATGCAACCGCTAGCACGATTCTACCTTCTGAACGCAGTTTGTTGATGATTGTCTTCCATAGGAATGTTTTCCCTGTTCCACCATGACCATAAACAAAGACCAGTTGTTGTTGGTTTTCGTGACATGCGTTGACAATAAGATTGTAAATAACTCGTTGCTCATCATTTAGTTTTTCAACAGCAGCCGTTGCTTCCTCTCTCAACTCTTCTCTGTTGTAGTTCTTTTCTTCCATAAGTAATCTGTTATGGAGCTGATGCAGCAATTCATCTGGAGGCAATTTCAACCCAAATTCTTCCACTGATTTTGAACAACTGTTTAAGATCACTTCGATTTCAAACATAATGTAGCCCTTTCTTTCTCCACTGTTCACCTGTAAATCTCTAATGTGAACCATGTGTGATGCTCTTATTGGTATGTCATCTCCCATGCGTTCCCAATGTTTTTCCCAAAGGCGAACAGGGTCAGCAACGTCACAGTATAGGAGAATATGTGCAAACAGTGTATGTAGCTGAGCTGAAGTTGCAGTAAACGCTGCTTCTTCTAGTGCTATGTCCCATTCTTTATCATCTTCGAGCAATCCTAAAGCCTGGCATGCTGCACGGTATGTAGGAAACACTTGCTTGTTAACAATGCGCACTTCTACAAATGATCTGCAACCTTTTTGATGGCCAAGAAGCATTCGAAAATAGAATAATTCGCCGGCAGCTGGATGCACATAAACTAACCTACCAATTGAAGACTTCGTTTTACGTTTTCGACGCTTCCATTGCTTTAGATCGTCATACCAAACATATTGGGTAGGAAAATCTAAGTACGTTAAATGCCTTCCATCTTCATATAGCCTGTTGTACGTGAACCATTCGGTTAGTGTTGTCAGTTTTCTAGAATCATCTGACATCACATAACCTAACGATTCTTTTTCTTTAAAACTTATTGACTGCATATTTTCAAGATGCACAGTAAGAATTTGAACTGCTGGTTCCCTATGATGTATAGGGAAATTAAATATTCTCCAAAATGCCTCATTTGGACATATAAATCGGCCGTCAATAAAATTCTGGATTTCATCTATTTGTATCTTTGGAGCATTTGATGTTGTTCCTGGATCACCAATTGGTCTTGCAATTTTTGCAGCTATCCTATCTATGCCTTTTGAAATATATTTGAATAGGTATTTTATCAGCATACTCCAGCCGCAATACTCAACATTTATATGGGCATGAAATATTAGACAAAGCAGCCGGTTGTAAGGTACAACATAGCTGTTGTCTAAATGTAGTTCTCCTCGCTGTACGTAATCTTCTGTTTTCCTTCTTCGATAGTGTACATGCCCATCTTTATCGAAGAAAGTCGTGTCATTGTATTTTTTTGGGAAATTCTTTTTGCATGTACCTTCTTGCATACACGGTGCGTTTGGTTTAGCATTTCCACATGGACCATGCATCATCATGTCAGCTACAACTCGGTAAGTTTCGGGATCAGATACCTTATCAGGTAATTCTGCCGAAATAAAGTTGTCTACTTGTTCAGGGGTCTGAATCTTGTCTTTAGAATCTATCCACAACAATGTATGGCAATGAGGAAGACCCCGTTTTTGGAATTCTATAGTGTATAGAACTGCAACAAAATTATACATTACATTAGATGATATTCCATATTTAGTTTAAATAGGACAGCAAACAAATGTTGGTGTAAAAAATATAATTTGTTAAAGTATGTATTTACCTCCAGTACATCGGCCAAAGATGTTTTCTTCTTTAAGTATCCTTACAAAATCTTCAATTTTTTGTTCAAAGACACGATCTACTACATCAGCTCTGTCTGATGGTGTAAGGTGTGGATATTCTTTCAGTTTTCTCTTGATCTCTGGCCAGTTAACATTACATGTGAATGTAATGAAAAACTGTGGATTTCCAAGCACATGACAAATGGCAAGAGCATCAAGGTAGTGACTGTACATATACCTTGGGCCTCCAGTAAAACTTGAGGGAAGAATTATTTTCTTCCCTATATCAGCTCCAACATGGTCTCCTCTTGAGATCGCGTCACAAATGCCAGAGAAACATTCAGTTCGGATCGTGCTTTGTTTGGATCTTATAAAATCCAGCCGATCTTGCTCTAGCGTACAATATACAGACACTGCATATTGTTGAAATAGTCTTCCACCTCTAAACAGCAGACCATATTCACCAAATCATTCGTGCAACTGATAATTGTAAAACGCATTCATTGATAATTTTTTTCTCTTCTTATTTCTGCCAATGTCTCGTAGCGTAAGCTTTGTATTATAACCTGGCTGGCCATATACAAATAAAAGAGGAAACTGGAGAGACATATATGAGCTGTGAAGCTTATTAATCCTGTGAGGGCCTCAGTCTCTATATTCTACTATGATATCATAGTCTGTTCTAGTGTTTGGACCATCGTCAAACACTATTGCTCCTAGTGTTCCAGTAGAAGGTAATTGATACTGTTGTGCACCGACGACATTGTACAACTGGACTCTGAATTCAGGGACGTTGGCTTCGTTGCATCTGTCTCTGGCTGTTCTGAATATCTGAACCAACTCATTGTTGTCGTCTAAAATATGTATTAGACTTTGTACAATATGAGGGTTCAGATTACTTTTTCCTTGACCACCCAAAGCCTTAATTCTGTTTGTAACCTCATTTTCGGTGTCATAAATGTGAAGCTGCAGAAACCTTGGATCTTTGTTCTCTTCAGGACACATCGTCCCTATCCAGTGATAAATTTCTCCTGATATCTTGAACACATATGGGCCTCTTCCATCATTTATTGAGTCATCAATCTTTGCTCCAAACGATGTCATGCTGAACATCTGATTATATGCACGGATATGGTCCAAAAAATGCTTATCCCTAAATAGTTCTTTTACATAGTAAGGAGGATCTAATTCTGGACGAAGGTGCACTTGTCCTCCTCCACAACATCGGTTGAATCTGACTTTGTTCCTTCCAGCTCCTTTTAGACGTTCTCCATACCAGAACGCCGCGTTGCAATATTCACATCTCCAACAGCAATCTCCTATGTCAATGTATAATGATGACACATCTGCATTTAACAATACATTCATTTAATTTTATGCCAAAGTTAAGTTAAAGTAACTATAGTACCATTTATATAACATGTAACATTTTCTACCTTCATTGTATGTTGCTGTATTGTTATTGTTCATAAATGCACTTGCACGCCTGCTTCTACATCTTCGTTTTTCTGTTGATGTTCCTTCGCCATACTTTGTGCAGGTCTGGTTATTTTTTCTTTTCTTTTCTGTTATGTTTTAATCAAATATTAAATCTATATTAGCATAATGTATCTATCTATAGTAATACCAGAATCAAAATTGATTAGAACATATGTGTATAACTTACCTTTGTTGATAAAAGTGTAGTCTGAAGGATTGTTTAGCAAATCTATGGGTGGCGTACATGTGTTAACAATAGGGAGAGAACCATAAGATGTGTTACTGTTGGAACATTCTACAAATACAAAAATAGTGACAATTGTAAGTAGACAATATATATAGGTTACATAGTGTAATATATAGTTTTTCACATGTATTTGCTAACAAACCTGTTGTATCTATGTGAAATGGCTCTTTTAATTGGCTTACATAACTATCTGGACATTGTATATCTATGCCTTTGCCTTTAGAGTAGCCATAATGTTTGTCTGCCAAAAAAAAAAAAAAAAAAAAAAAAAAAAAAAAAAAGGTTTTGTTAAAATTTTTCTGTTCAATAGATTCTAGAAGATAGGGTTTACATTTGGTACTGCATTTATTACCCCAATTGGGTAATAAATTTGTTCCTTCTAGGGTTTTGCATTAACACATCCACATTTAATGTTTCTTTAAATATTTGTATGCAAACATACTAATAACCATGCTAGCTTACCATTTGGTATATTTTCCTTTTTCGTAACTGAATTGCTGGATAAATAGCTATGACGATCAACAGAAGACAAAGTTGGAAAGTTTCCATTGATAGAGGAGTTCATATAGGGAATTGCACTATCAGGAGTGCATCCATATTCTTTAGACGGTTGTTGGTTTAAAACACCTGCATTAATGATAATATAAAAAAATTAAGAAACAGATGGTATAACAAACTTCATACGACATAAAAACTAAAAGTTACCTTTAAGTTTTTTTGTTGTCTCGCCCGGAAAGAGATCACGTCGACAACTTTTTCTTTTGTTACCAACACTTAGGTAAGTGTTTTTATTTTCCACAGAAGCTTGTGTTTTACTTGTAATGGAGTCACTGTTTTTTTCAGGATTTGGTACGTTTGCATGTGCTGACGTTGATGATGGTTGAGAATTCTTGAAAGTATGAAGAGCGTGTTGAGCATTATAATTGTGAAAGAGTTGTATTTCAGTGGGTTTTTCAAGATCTCGTATGTTTACATGTGGTGAAGTTGATGGTAGTCGAATATTTTCAAAAGTATGAGTGCCGTGTTCAACGTTACAACTGTCAAAGAGCTGTGTTTCCGCATCTAGATATCCATTCACAGTTTGGTATGTATAATTACAGTTTCTTTTTTCAGTCCTTTTTTTTTTTATTTGTTATGCATAGTTTTAATTTTCTATTAACAACTATAAGCAAATTACTGGAAACTAAATCAACAGATTTGTAACAGCTAATATAGATAAGTAATCTGTTAACAATCATCATTGTTATATATATATATATATATATATATATATATATATATATATATATATATATATATATATATATATATATATATATATATATATATATATATATATATATATATATATATATTTTAAAAACCAACCAAAAACATCAGTAAAGGTAACAACAGTAATTATACATAACAGATGAAGAGAAAAAAATTAATAAATTTGTAAAATTTGTTTACCTATTCCAATAATGTGACTGGTTGTTTCTTTATGTGAATGCAGGGAATTGTTTGTAACAGCAGCTGCTCATGGGAAAAGCATAAGGAAAGAAAATTAGCTGAAACAAATATATGAAATAAGACAAAGATCAAGAGAAGACATATAATACCTTTTGAGAAAGATTCTGGTAATTTGTTTGTGATTGACAGCAAATGGTGAAATCAGGAATAGGAGGATGTTTTTTAGAAGTTTCTAAATACAAATTTTTTATGTGTAAACCGACATATGAAAGTGAGATAGTACAAAGTATATTAAATGCTACATGTGGAAAGTATGTTGTGCATGTACCATCCTACAGGAAAAACCACAACTTTATAACATGTGTTATTTTTGCATATGAGTTGAACAGTAAAATGTTGGAAAGTGCATGCATCCTAAACGCAAAACGGAGTGCACTGTTGCTCAAGCATTGTAGCACTCCGTTATACTTAGTGTCAATGTACCATTCATGCTATGCAATGTGTCCCACTAACAAATAAGTATACTTTAACAACCAATGAGAAGCATGATTAGCTTCATAACAACCCCGTAATACCAAGCTAATGAACAGAGTACCACTTTGGGTTTTAGAATATAGAATAATTAGTTTTCAAAAAGAAAAATCAAGAAAAACCAATTTAATAATAAGTGATAGTTTCTATTTAATGTAATTTTAATTTTAATTTTCATTTTTAAATTTTTGTTAAGCACTTAGTTTTTTTATATTTTTATTAATTACCTTTTATATTAAAGTAATTTTAGTAAATTTCTCAGATTTTTATTTTATCATTTTGTATTAATTAGAATTAATATTAGTTTAATTAATAATTAATTAATAATTAAGTGTTAAATAGCATAATTAGTTTTTATAAAGCACCACCTAGTTTTTATATTTTTTCTAGCTTTTATATGTTATAAAACATTTTTAGAAATTTTTCTAGAATTTTTACTGTTCATTTTCTATTTTTAATAATTTAAAATATTTTAATTAGGTAATTAATATTTAATTAGTAATTACTTAATAAAAAAATCCTAAAAAACAAAAATACATATTTTTAATTTTAAAATTAGTTTTTAGTTATTTTATAATTTTAGAAATTTTATTTTCATTTTTCTAGTACTTAAATAATATTATATTGTATTTAAGTGTTTTAAATATTAATAATTAGTATTAATTAGTAATTAATTATTAGTAATTCATTAAATAGTGTAAAAATTAATTTTCTTTTTCTAAAAATTTTCTTTTACCATTAGGATTGTAAAAAGGTAATTTTCATATCCGTAGGTATTTTATTTCACAAAACACGCGTTTTATTTCGTACGTTAACGTAAATTTAAGTTCAACGTACGCGTTTTTAGGTTTTAAACGTTTCTAGGTTTTGTAGTTTTACGTACTTGTTAATATAGCTTACTTAAGCTATTTTCTTTTATATTTCAGTAGTGTAATCAGTCACAACTCACTTATACCCATTTCCGTCAAAATTCACCCGATCACAAACCCGTTTTGATTACCATCACACCTCGTCGGGACATAACAACCCGGGGAAGCCTCTATACTTCCGCGGAGATTGATTCTAGGCTGTTTGACTTTGTTGACCATCCCTGGTCAATTAAGTTGACCGTTTGGAGTCAATCACATATAATGTCTCTCATATAAGCAATTATACATACAAACACTAGCATACATTCTTACATATGATTCACATATACATTTACAAGAGACACATGAAGATACATAAATACAAAAGTCGCGTCCGTTCATAATTACTTGAGCTCACTAAATAATTTATGATCTTGACTCTAACTCGAATAACAAAATTTCATTGCCCAATTTCATGAATCGAGCTTACAAAATAATATACTTCGCTATACTCTTTCAAAAATCATGCATATAGAAAGAGGTAAAATATATACTAGGGAATCATAGATGATACAAGTATATCAATTATTTGTTATCTATGAACCTTAATAATTTATTTTATTCTTTGAGCATCAAAATTGTTTTTCTTTTATATTATTAGATCAAGTGTATTAACTTTGTTATTTAGTTTAATTAGTAAATTTGTTTGCATAAGTTAATAAAAAAATGTCATATTTTTAATTAAGAATTATAATTATAATAGAAAATATAACAATACAAAATTGATGTTTTGAAAATTTTGTATAGTAGTTGTATATTGTCTAATCAAAGAAAAAGATGAAAAGTATCTCACATTGAAAATAATAAGAAAAATAAAGAAAGATGGACACTATAAAACAAAGACCCACTTCTCTTTTATAAAAAAACCACATATAATTGAAATTATAAAAAATATAAGTATAATTGTTATACACTCTTTTGCTCAAATGCAAACTAATATTTATTATAAGTTAGTGTAAGTATTAGAACAACTTTTTTTTTTGTAAACGAGCTTTCGAGCTCGAGCTTGAGTTAATAAACGAGCCTATCAAGTTCAATATTCTATATGAGCATCTTAAGTAAAAAAATTTAAACGAGCTTCGAGCTCGAGCTCGAACAATAAAAAAATATTCGAGCTCGAGCTCGAGCCAATTTATAAAAGTTTATTCGAGCTCGAGCCGAGTAGTTATAAACGACCCTAGCTCGTTTAGGCCAAAACTTGACTCGGCTCGGATCGTTAACACCCCTAGACGAGAGTATGACTGTATGTTGCTTAAAAATTGTAACATTGGTAAACCAAGTCTTTTATAAACCTGTGATAACACGCGGGCCATTATGAATACAAAACTCATAATAAAAACTTCAATCATCAAATCGCTGTTTTAAATTAGACGAAAATACTACGAAGTAGTTTCCTTTCTGATGTAAGAAGTTCAATTGCTTAAAACCATAATTATTGGAGAGTTCAAACAACATTCTAGTCTAATAGTTTATATCTTTGGCTTTAATAAATAGGCGATGATTTGCACATTTTTATTTTTTATTTCCACACTCTAAAATATGCATTTAGCAGTTATATATTTTTTATATGTTGCTTATGCATGTTGTATGAAGCGTGTAAATAAAAATGTGAGTGTTTCAATCAACTATCTTTTAATAAATTAGCAAAATTTTAAATATAATATCAGAGAACATATTTATTGATGGCCAAGCAAGAAAAGGAGTTGTGGAAGAGATAGTGAAACAATCAACTTGATCAAATTAACGAATGCAATAATCACGGTATTATGAGTATTTGGATATTAGGTTTGAATCGAAGGTTCATAACAACCATCTTTGACTAAGCAAGGTGCATTCTTTTTAATATCTTTTAATGAAGAAAACGTGCTAAATGTCTCTTAAATATTCAGGCAAAGATATAAAATAATGAGAGTTAAGTACATGTTTGGTCCTTGTGATTTGTTGCCGATTTCACTTTTAGTCCAAAATTCAAAAAAGTGTTGGTTTTGGTCCAAAACATATAGTTTCGTTCCACTTTCAGTCCAATTTCACTGACACCGTCAGTTTGACTGGTTTGACGGTTAATTAAGAAGGTATTTTCGTATTTTCGTTATATTAAATTAAAATAATCAGATGGGACCCATAAACTCATTATTTATTTTTTCCTTATATCTTTTTTTAATCCTTTTTACTTTATCATTTTTTCCTCATCATATGGCACATCTAATTCATTCTCTCTCAAAATCCCTAAACACAAACACCTCCATCACTCACTTCCACCAACCACTTCCACCACCATCTTGGATGATCTTGTTGTGATCTCCCCGTCAACCACCACACCATACCCACCACCAAACATCCACCAAACACCATACGTACCACCATCTCTCAAACAACCATGGCTGCGGTTCACACACGCCGCCACCACCGTTGTCGGGTCTTTCATGATATTATCAGATCAACAACCTTCACAAACAACAAGATCTGTCATCATATTATCACCTTCAGTAGTCGAATCTGCCACTGACGTCACCACCAAACCTCCATCGTCGTCCATCTCACAGCCACCCCACCTAAGCCTATTTACTCAAAGCTTCTTCATGTTCTTTAGTTAGGAAAAAAAAAAAAAAAAAAAAAAAAAAAAAAAAAAAAAAACTTTGATCTACCGATTACTTTTTGGGGTTATGATTGATTCGAAAGATTAGGGCTCACGGTGGAAGAAACCGGGTTTTAGAAAGTGGTTGTGTTGTGAGATGATAAAGAAGATGAGGGTTTGATTTTTATATGTGTATTCTATTTTAATTGATCTAGATTGTGGATTTATTTTTAATGGAAGATGATAAAGAAGATTAGACTATCAAAGTATACGGTGGATTCATTTGTGTCTAAAATGTTTAAAGTTATTTTAACAACAGTAATTATATAAAGAAAATCTTATAATAAATTTATTATTAACAATAATAATAATAATAATATTAGCAGAAGGCAACTTTGTAACTTACAATTTGAAAATGAGAGTATTTTAGTCATTTTATACAATTAAACAAGTGAAACTAACTGGGTTAGCGGAATTGGACTGAAAGTGGAACGAAACTATATGTTTTGGATCAAAACCAAAACTTTTTTGAATTTTGGACCAAAAATGAAATCGACAACAAACCACAAGGACCAAACATGTACTTAACTCAAATAAAGATGAACTTATTTTAAAGAGTCGTGATTCATTTTTATGATTGAATGATTAAGAGTTGATGCCACATCACTTTCGTCAACAATATAAAATATAATTTAAATATTTAATGCATCGTAACTTACACGTTTCTTAACATTTTCGTTCAATTCTTTCACATCTAAGAGCACAAGGTCTGGTAACCTTGCACCCGAGTTATGGCTTAACTTGGCATGCGTTAAGGCTAAGTTACCATACCGTGTTCATGCGTTAAGGGTGGGCGTTAAGGGCTGCGTTAAGCTTAGTTGATTAAAAAATATGACACCTTTACCCCCTATACCCCCTAAACGGCTAGTTATATTTGAATTCAAAAATAATAATAATAATAATAATAATAATAATAATAATAATAATAATTTTTTCTTTCCTTTTTGTCTAAATAGCACATCATTTGAGATCAAGTAAAATTTATTTATTGCATGATGTGATCCTTTAATGATAAAATAGTCCATGTCTACAATAACACCATCCTTCCCATACTATTTTATTCGCCTAATAGATCTCCCAAATCTCTATTTTAATATGATAGGACAATCTACCGTCTTTGTTTTTGATTGAATGATAGAAATTGTTGAAACAATTTTCAACCCCTCACCTTTTTTCTCATCCCTCTATGTCTAACAACTACTACCCATCTTTTCTCATCCCAATTTGACCAGGGCATCATAAACCAGTGGTCTTGAGTGTTGGCCACTTTTTCTCCACAATCTTAATCTACTCATTTTCTCTTCCATGAGATTTGAAATAAAAGATATATGTACATTATGAATAAACAAACTCAATCCAATTATAAGGAAAGCTGTCTCATGCTCATTCAATGATAAGCAAAGAGCTTGATGTCTGTAAATTATGAATAACATGACATAATGTAAAGTATATTATCTACTAATTAATTTTCAAAACAAAACAAAATCTGATAGTTTACATCATAAAATATTTGATGGTTGGGATTGCTTAGGTAGCAACACCACTATTCGGTTGTAAAAGTCACTCATTTTGTCGTTGAGTGTTAATCTTAGTACAAACAACATGAAAAAAATAGTGAATGGGGTGGGCCAAAGATCTAAGTGGATGAAAACATTTGAATCGTTTGAAAGATCTTATAGTTAAAAAATTTGTCTCTCACGTATAAAATGGGGTGGGCCAAAGACTTTTGAGTCCTTTACAAGTTTAGTGTGATGTTTGATGTAGGGGTGAGCACAAAAACAGAAATATTCGAATAAATTGAAAACCAAAATCGAATCGAACCGAAAATAACTGAATCGAACTTATAACCGAACCGAAAACCAAACCAAACTTTTAATTCGGTTCTCGGTTTGGATATGGTTTTGATAATCAAAACCGAAAACCGAATTCATATAAATTTATATATTTTTTATATATTTATATATATAAAAAGATCAATAAAACGTTATATATATATATATTTATATTTATATTTATATATATATAAATAACAAAAAAATTCTATCATAATATTAAAAAATACTTTTTATATTTGAAATAACTTTTTTGGCAAAATATATTTGTATATATATATTTTTTTTAAATAAAGTGTGTAATTTGGTTAAACCGAAAACCAAACCGAACTAGAATTTAACCAAACCGAACCAAAAACCGAATTTGAATTCGGTTTGGTTTGGTTCACGGTTTGACCCTAAAAAAAATTTAACCGAATTAACCGAACCGAATTAACCGAATAACCGAAAACCGAACCGATCAACACCCCTAGTTTGATGATACATATAATTTTTTAAAGATCTGATGTGTAATTTTCTTAGGGTGCTACAGTAAAAAACTTCTTTATTTATATAATAAGGGTTTTGCTAAGACAATCTTTGGGGCTGTGGTTAACAAGATGTATTTTATTACATTGTTATGAATAATTGATTATGATTGGTTGATAATTCCAAAAAAGATGGGCACAATCCCGAAAAATATGAAACCACAACAAACAACTGATTGTTATAGGATTATTCAAGTTACCACAATGAATTGTAGTAAAAATAAACTAGTTAACCACAGCCCTAAGAGTTGTCGTTAGCAAAACTCATATAAATAGGTAAGATATTGAACTAATATAAATTGCGTAAACATTGTCTTTTCGAGTTTCCAAGCCTTACCAACGAAGGAGTCAATTATATTGGACGTGTAGATTAAAAAATATCACTTGTACTCACAACTAGGGGTGAGCAAACAACCCGAACGGACCGCACCGACCAAGACCGGACCGACCACATTCGGTCCGGTCCTCGGTATAGGCTTTTTGGCTAATTCGGTCGTCGGTCGGTTGGTCCGCTTCGGTCCGACCAAAAAACCAAAAATCTTGCCAAAATCTTGCCTTTTTGGACCAAACGGACAGACCATATTCGGTCTCGGTCCCGGTTTTTACCTTTATTCGGTCTCGGTTTTTAGCGGTCCGGTCCGGTCCCGGACCGATGCTCACCCTTACTCACAACTACAAAAAATTAAATTCTAGAAAAGGACTACGAGGGATGAATAAGTAACTAAATAAGAAGAAGCGGATGAAGAAGCATGTAACAATTGGCGTGTTCTGTGTAGCCAGGAAATAAATTACCAAACTAATAAATGAAAATGTCATTGTACAAAAAATCTGTTAATTAAAATATGATTTTTCAAAGAAACACAATCTTGGTTTTAACAGAAAACAGTTTGTATAAAAACTATTAATTAAATTTATCTGATTTTACCAAAAAAATGTTTTAATTCTGTTACACATATCTATTTTAAGATTGTAGGGAAACGGTGACACGCTTCCTTTAAAACAAATTCGTCGTCTGTTTCTCAGGGTACAACAGCCGAAACAGTATGTTGTATAGTTGAGCTAAACAAAACTGCCTGAATTTCACCTTTTCATATGCGTACTCTATATGTTGGAAATCAATAATACTTATTGATTTGATGTGTGTCAAAGCTATGAAATTAGGCCTCTATTTATACACAATAGAGTATACACAAGTTTACTCATCCCACCAATGCAGGATAGAAAAAATAAACATAATTTCTCTTTAAGCATGGTATCGAATGCGTAACTTTGTGACGCGAAATCGCGCTCACATCAACTCCATTTTGAACACATAAAAGTTCATTTTGAAGCTCTCTACCAGGAGAACGCGAACTTACAAACTATTAATTATATATATGACACATACACATAGATATTGTGTCTAAAGTTGGTCAAAAATCACTTTGCCAATCAAATTTCTAACAATTAAAGTTGTCTACATCTCACCTTCGTACCTCATGAAAGACATGATTGGGTATACGTCGATTCACTAATCAATTTTGCTATTTAACTATTGAGCCTCTTAAAGTGCAAACAATACATTTGTTCACAGATTTACATGTGAATTGTGACTCTTTAGTCTTCGCTGAACCTTCTTAACTAGCAATTGTCAATGTATCATAGTCATGATTTATAACTTGCACTTCAGTTTGTATGTAGATTTGTTACGTATGCTCTACCATTTTTATGAAAAAATTACATTTATAAAAGTCAATTACTTATAGATGATGAAAAAAGTTATGATGAGGCATCGTAAAAGTGTGGTGTAACAAGATGAGTTTTAGCATGGTAAACATGGTGAAGTGTTAAATTGGGTATTATATATGTCATCCACATTCATAATCACTGTACCAATTATTTTCTCCATCGTCGTATAACAGGTGTACTAAAACCATCAACTTCATCACTTAAAACATACCTCACTTAATTGCAAATACGCAAAACAAAATACTCTCACATTGACACAATTATTTTAACTCTTTACACAATGTGGTGGTGTGCACCACATAATCTCCAAATAATTAAAATGGGGTGGATAACTCCTCGTGCTTTATTTCTTGATCGAATATGAATTTTAACTTTGAGTTTCACGGTCTTTTTTTAATTGTTGAAGAAACATCAACTTTTCTAAATTGCTTTATCAATCAACAAAAGAAAAACTACTTCAATTCACTTTTAGGATGTTTTCTATATGTCACGTTTATTTAAAATTCAATAACTAAATGTATGCATTATAGTTAGTATACATGTAAATTTTCATGAGCGGTATTAGTCACAACCATACTTGTTTAGGCACGAATCTTTATAAGAGCAAGAGGTGTGATAATTAGTTTTACCTTCTCATTTGAGGCCCACGGGTGCCACATCATCCCAACACCTCTTCACAACTAACCCCTTCTCACTCATAACTAACCTCAACTTACTCATTTGAGGCCCACTACTTACACCTTTATTTTTTTAATTATTTCACTAAATAAATTAAATTCATTACACAAAAATTAAAAATAACACACCAAACTAAATTTATTTCTTCAAATTAAAAAAGTTACAATACGGGAAAAAAATAACGATACGAAAATTAAATAAAAAAAACAATACGAAAATATAAAAAACGACACTACATGCATATTAAACATTTTATTCATCGGCATCCTCATCGAGTTGTTGGTATTTCTTCGTTATTTTCGCTTGTCTCCTGCGAATGATTTCGGCTCTGACCAGGTCAGTAACCAAGCCGGGATCTAGCATGAGCATATGCATTTCCTGCATTTCCAAGGCTCATTCTTCCCTCCTCCTCCTCGCCTCGTAACAAGTCGTCTGAGCGTCTTTGGGTTGCGTATACTTTTCGGATAATTGTCCCGAAAAAGTACTCGTTTGACTCCCACCGGAGCTCGCAGCGCTCGACGTATCCGTCGACTTTTGTTTCTTTCCAGCTCGTTTGTTGGCTCTTTCGGGACGAGGTCGTGCGTCCGTCCCGAATATATCCTCGAGACAAGAAACGTTCAACGGATCCTCAGCATTTCATTTTGGGTAATTTCTCAAAAACTCCCAAACATGCTCGTACGTGAAACCCCTCGCACCAAAGCGTTCTGCGAAACTCGCCTTGGCATTGTTGATTTGATCATGCTCATTCTCACTACTTCGACGCCCCAAATGCTTATATATAGCGTTGAACTTTTGGCAGTCGCCGTTCATCCTCGCCCATTTACCGGTAAGCATATTCTTGCCTCTAGGGTCATCCACAGTTTGCTGGTTGAACGATTCTGCAATTTCGTTCCAAAAGAAATCGTCGGTTTTGGAATTGCCCATTTCTTTGTCTTGCGAAAATTCTATCCATGTTTCCGCAAGGAGCTTTTCTTCAGCCTTGGTCCATTTCCGATTCACACGCGTTTGACCTGCAAGTTCCAAGTCGTCGTCATCATCGGCATCTAAATTTATGACTTTTTTTCCTTTGACGGCCTTGGTTTTCTTGCCTCTACCTTTGGCCGGTGACCGTGCTTTTGGAACTTTAAACTAGGGTTCGACCTGAGGTTAGGGTTCGACCTGAGGTTGTGGTTCGACTTGCGGTTGTGATTGATGAGCTGGGAACGAGGATGCTTGAGACGGGTTAAAAAATTGTGCAACATTCGTTGAGGATGAGCTGCGAACCCCGCTTGTTGCAATGAAATTTGTTGATTAGTATAAATGTCCATCGGATTGAAAGGTTGTGAACCATATGGCGATGAAGGTTGTGGGGAATTTTGCGACGAGGGAGTAGAAGTGTTTGACGATCCCCGTATCATTGGTTTGAGGTTAGGAGGGTTATGAAATAACCGGGTTCGTTCGGGTTTTGAGACATAGTGTAAAAACTTATATATTTGTTGAGTTGAGAAGATATATATTGTTGAATTGTAGTGATGAAAGTATGTGAAAATGGTTTAGTATTTATAGGGGTTGTAAAAGTTTTTAAAATCAAAAAAAGAGAGAGAGAAAAAAAAAAGGACCGTTTGTTTTAAACGGTAATATTACCGTTTGTTAATTTAATATGCATGTTACTCTCTTTTTCGTACATGGTGTCAGGGTTTTTCCTTCGTCGTCTGCACGAGGATGAAGGCTCCAATGAGCCACGACGAGCCATCGCCGGTGTCGTGGCGAGCTACGGCGAGCTCCACGTCGGACGACGAGGACGAACGACTAGACCACACCTCTTGCTCTAAGGGCTTTTCAAGCTCCATGTTATGTAAATCATAAATTATACCCTTTACCTAAATATATATGACTTGTGTGCCTCAATATCAAATAAACAAATGTACTTTTGTTTCTTTTACTTTTATAGACCTTTGTATAATGCTATATATTGAAATAAACTATGATCTTCTTTGTATGATTGTTAGGTGGCTTTTTCTAGCTAATAAGCCAAAGAGTGAACTAAAAACTAATATTTATTTCAATATTTTGGTCCCGACATTGTTTTTGGGCCTAATATATTTAAGGAAAATAATTTGTAGGCCTAACTCATAAACTTAAAGATAGACCTACAAATGTGATTGGTGAAAATAAAATATTTAAATTATAAAAAGATGAGTATAATTGTATTTTTAATTTAAATATCAATTTATCTCTTATTTTCCCTCAACAGAAGTAAAAAGCAAGCTAGCTCCTGACCTTTCTTTTCTTTAATGAAAAAAAACTCCCCTCCGGCGATGTGGGTGAGAAACCCAAATTAGAAAAGCTCAGCAAGCCAATGGCTCAACGGTTCTCACCACCCTCCTTTGGTGCAAAAACCGTTCGCTGCGCTGCGCTAATCACGAGAAGCCGGGGAACTCTTTTGGTTGGACTTTACGATGATAGTCAGTCTGAAGTAGGTTTTCTAGTCTTTTAATTGAATATTGGGGAGATTTGTTTATTAGTATGTGACAAATGTTTGATATGTGAAAGATATATATATATATATAAATATATATATATATATATATATATATATATATATATATATATATATATATATATATATATATATATATATATATATATATATATTATCTTGTTACAGCATTCCTTTCTATTGCGCCTAAAATCTCTATTTCTGCTAATATTTCACGTCTTTCTATTTATAGTTCTTATGGAGCGCCTTGTTATGTAAATACAATAACAAATGAATCATACGTATACGTGTCTTTTGTGAACGGTACCATTTAAATTCTATCTCCATGTTAAATTAGAACTGTTCCGTTTTGAATAAAACTTCAAAAATATATGAATGGTGATAACACTACTAGAAATTGACTTTCACTGACGTATTTCCCAACGGATAGCTTTCCGTCGCTAATTACTAATGCTTTTCCATCAGATTTACAAGAGATGTTAACTTTTAATATTCGGGCGGAAATTTGTCACAAATAAATATTATTTCCGATGGACAACTGACAGAAAACTAAACAACGACTTGTTGAACTTAACAGTCTTTAATCTTACTTACAAGTTGATATTTATTAAAGACTTGATTCGAAATTTAATAAATAGATGATAAAACTTTTTTACTCTTCTCCTTCAACTATCACACACTTCACTTTTACACACCATTCCATCCACTGTCAACCACCATTCCTTCATCATGACCGTCGTTGTCGACCATATCCCCACATTTGTACACCATAAGTTGCCCACCGTGGCCGTCAGTCATCGACCACATCGCCACCATTCGTCCGATCACCTTCATAAAGATTTAATTCTTCTATTTCAATTGTGCTTGCTTTTCAACTGAACGTGTGTTTATTTTTCCCTAAATTACATGCCCTAATTTTTGCCCAAATTATTCGTCCGATCACTTTCGTAATAGATATGTTTATTTAATTGTCTCATTTAAGCTATTTCATATGAAGGATTACTTAAATTTGAGTTGCAATCTGTCCAACTTATTTTCATGAAAACTATATGACTATTTCCAAGAGGTATGTGACCCTTTACTATCTAAGGTTTACCAAAGGATTTCTGACGACTTTCCAACGGATTTCTGACGAATTTTTTACAGAAAAAATACCGAGAGATTTTCGACTAAAAAATTACAAAAGAATTATGACACAAATTTCTGTCGCTATTTCTGACATAACTCTAGCAGATACTAATTAGCGACTATAGATTTTGTGACACACTATTTTTGCCACATATCGTCGGAAATCACTTATACCGACGGATTTCTAACAGAAACATCTGTCGCTAAACATCACGTAGACAATATCACCAGGAAAAAACTTGATGCAAAGCAGAACCATTCAATATAAATTGCGTACACATTGTCTTTTCGAGTTTCCAAGCCTTACGAACGAAGGAGTCAATTATATTAGACGTTTAGATAAAAAAAATTATCAATTGTACCTACATATCACAGCTACAAAAAATTACACTACATTCTAAAAAAGACTTAGAGAGATGAATAAGTAACTATATGAGAAGAAGTAAATGAAGAAGCATATAACAATTGGTGTGTTTTGTGTAGCTTGAAAATAAATTACCAAACTAGTAAATGAAAACGGTCGTTGTTCAAGTCCAAGTGTGTTTGTGTTGATTTCATAGTATTTTTTCTTTAAATGAAGCATATGTGGTGTATTTATGTTGCTGTTTACATTAGTTTTCATAATCAACTTTTTTACATTAGTTAGTTGAATGTTTGAGATGTTTTTGTCAAAATTAGCCGTATGAGTGAGTAATAGTGTAGTAGTTGTGAGCCAAAGAACATATAGTTGTTTTTACTATAAATACGTGTGGTAATGTAACTGTAGTTGTAATCACAATATGTAAAACAATGTGTGAATACCCGATACTTTTAAAGACCACTTAATGAAGCGTTGAGAAACAAGAATTCTAGAATAAACTATATATAGTTACTTGATGCTTGCTAAAAATATTTTTTAAAAAAAAAGAAAAAAAAAAGTTGCAATATTTACCTCTCCTAAATGCTTTGCGTCAAACACATCATATAAACAAAGATTCATGTTATACATGGGCGGTTTTGGGCCGGCGCACCATCAGCAAACGAGCCGGGCCCAACTCACTAAGGGGCATTAAATTTTTTTATACCCATTATATGTACTATGCCCAACATGAAAGGAAAATTTATTCGGAACCATGGGCGGTCTATGGATATTATAATATAGGGGCACTTTTTTTTCTTCGTGTCGGGCCTAATTTTTTTTTACGTTCTCAGCACCGCCCCTGAATTGTTATATCATTTACTATTAATTTAACTTTTTATAAATTAGTGTTCATATACATATGTTTTTAAAACGAGCGGGGTACCCGCGCGTTGCTGCAAAAATGTTGTGGTTAATCTAAACTCGAAATAAAACTATTGAAAAAAAAATATTTTTGTTATTAAAGACTAAATTTGCAAAATATAGATAACTGCAAGTACTATTTTTTTAAAGTTAGTCTTTTGGGACTAACTTTGAAATTAAAACATGAGGTGGTGTTTAAAAAAAATGAACAGTAATTTTTAACGGGATCGATATGTTGCAAAGTTAGTTCTTTGAGACTATCTTTGAAATTATAATTTAACATGAGATGCTGATTTTGTTAAATATTTAACCTCATGGTCAAAAATTTTAAAAAAAATAATAATAAAAAATAAAAATAAAAAAATAACTCTTGCTATAGTAACATTGCTACAGTACCGAAGCACACATAATTACTGTTATAATCACTGTAGCTACAGTAAATTGCTACAATACTCTCACTGACTTTTAGTATATATATATATATAATAACGTATATTCAAGCAACACGCGAGTATTGAACTTGTATAAAAAGATGGGTGTAATTCAATTTATAATTTACATATTATTAATTAATCTTTTCATTTTTTTTTTCTCTCAACGAAATGAGATTTAATTTGTGTAAGATCTCTCATCTTGCTTTAGTAATGTAAATACAATAACAAATAAATTAAAAGTGTACACGTCATAAACCCTCAATAACATGCATGCGGACCTCGTATTTTTTGTTTACTATATTATGGTACCATTTAAGTGTAGTATTCTTTGAAACAAAATATTCCAAGTTACAAACCACCATCTCATGTGTAAGCAATTAATTACTCAAATACGAAAATTACAATGTTTCATAAGCAACTTAATGAACATTGTAAAACCCGAAATGTTTAATTGGATTAGAGAAGATGAATTACGAACCATTTTTCGATTTGAGGTATGATTCTTGGATGGCATCTTTCATCAACTTTGATCCTGTAAAATTTCAGGAAATAATTAGTCTCCTCCTAGATAATACAACACCCCTAAATTATGAATGTTATGTTGTTCAAAGAGAAAAAAATATTCACCTGTTGTTTGTGGACAAAGACCTTGGATAACAATTGACAAAGATGACAAATATATTGGAGAAAAGAAAGAAAGCGGGAAAAACTTTTGCCAGTCAATATGTTAAATCCGGAGCCCCTTGGTGGGTTTTCTAGAACCCCACAAATGGGGGGTTGAGTCCCGGTTTAAAATCCCATAGATGTTAAACAAACGTTTTCTTTTTTTTCTTTTTTTTTTTAAGTCCAGTACCCCTAGCCTAAACACCCATACCAAACGGGCCCTAAATTCTATCTCCATGTTAGTTTAGAAGAACATTTCCGATTTGAAAAAAAAAAATCAAAAATATATGAAGGATGTAAAGATAAATAATAAGGCCCGTTTGGTATGTGGGTGTGAGTGGGTGTGGATTCAAAGAAATTTTAAATCAAGTGTTTGGTACAATTTTTTTTATGACACATGGAATTGAATGATAGATTTCATATATTTAATCATACTTGGCCAAGATGGTTGTTCGGGTCTAACCCGAAACTCACGGGTCAACCCGTGATCATAATGGATAATAAAGTCTATAAATAGGCTAGACGAGTTATAGCAGAGCTCACAACATCATAAACAAATACTTTGCTACCTTTGATATTTTCATCATGAAGAATATGCATGCAATGGTGTTATTTCTTGTTTTTATCACGAGTGTGAGCTCGACTTTGTGTGTTTCCTCAAACAATGATGGCAATCAGGAAAAAATTTCCATGGTCGTTGTGGAAGATCAACCGACCGTGCATGATGCAGGAAAAGGGATTAGTAAGGTACATTACATACATGTATGTGTTAGATTGTTACTAGTTAATAAAGTACGTACTAACTGCTTAAGATAAAGATATGCTTGCACTAACATTTAGTATTCATATATTACTAGCAAACCTTCTTCACTTAGCTCTCATTTGAAATTAAGAAACAAAGACACCTTTAAAGATTGAATAATTAATATCCTCTTCTACCGTCCCTTTGTGCAGGCAAATCCGGTTCAAATGGCTTTAATGATTTTGGAAGATGGGAAGGTATTGAAATTTTCTCGGAAATCATCCCCGGCCGAGAATTGCATTGGTCTTGGCCAGCCGTGCGGGGCTCTTGATCCTTGCTGTGATCCCTATTACTGTGATGGTTATTTTACTGGAACATGTAAAACCGATTATTGTGTTCGTACGGGCCAACCTTGCTTCCTCGGCACATGTTGCGGCTATTGTTTGAACAACCTTTGTGTGGGTTAGGGAGTCTGTTATGCATGCATGAGTGTGTATGTGGTAATAATTCATGCCTCCAAATATATGGTGTGTCATGTATCTACAATAATGGAACATATCATCAGTTGATATGGGTCAAGACGTACTCAAGAGTCATGTTGTTTTAATTCTCGTTGTCTGTGTTCATTGTTTAATAAAAAGTATTTCTATTATGGCAATGTCCAAATTAATTAGTTAAATCAGTTGAATTTTATCAGCTAAACAATGGCATAATAATGTATACACTAGTTAAAAATAAACATTTTTAACCGTAGACGAAACACTTGCCTTCAAACATGCTAAACTTACTTTTAAGTCTCACAAGTTCAACTTAAGCATTTGTTTAATTTGGGATTGAAAAGATCGATATAGACATTACTGCACGTGCGAATCTGCAATTATGGCTACGTGTCTTAAGTTAATGCTTAACGTATAGCTTTATGACTGTGCGACTTAAGTGTTAGATAATTATATAACTCTACTCTTTAAAACGAAAATTTTGAACTGATATAAATGTTTTTATATACAATAATTATTACATTAACACAACTACGGGTGAGCAAATGGACCGAGAACCGAACCGAAACCGACTCAATCCGAACCGCATTTTAGAACCGCGGTCCGGTTCTCGTTTCTTAGATATTTCAATTTTCGGTTCTCGGTTCGGTTCGGTTCGGAACCGCGGGTATCGGTTCCGGAACCGAAGAACCGCATTATTTCAAAATTCAATTATTTAAGTTTTTGATAATACATCAATGTATGTGTTTATTTAGTCATTATTGTGGGTTTAATTGTCTTGTTGTTATAAAACAACTAATTCAGCATTGTAGCAATTTTATTTTAATTTTTGGTTGTCAAATGTGACATGGTATCAACAAACCCAAACATCTAAATTTAGTCTGAATCTAGTGAACTAAAGTGGCATCATAAGTACTTCCCATGTTCAATATTAACGTATTACTTGCGTCTTGACATAGAAACTTCCCCAAAGATAATTATTACAAACGGATTTTGATTAAAAGTTTCAAATCCACTCTTAGCTAAATCAAACAATACGGAAAAATATTCTAGCTTTCCAAATGTAACATAAGTACTTCCCATGTTCAATATTAACGTATTACTTGCGTTTAAAATTTTGGCTATTAGGTGCTACTTCATACTCCTTGAGCTTTATGTTTACTTATTTTTTAATAGCCACATCAAATATGGAATTTTATTTTGTGTAAATGAAAGCCACGACACATGTTTGAGTTTTGCCTACTAAATAACCAGTTGCACATGTACCTTCATAGAACATTATTAGTTATATGCAATGAAAACTTTAAACGGAGAGTAACAATTATCAAATACATAGGATTTTTATGGGATGTTTAACTTTTTTAAGTTCACGATTACATTTAGTTATTTTTGCGGTTCTAATCGGGTAGAACCGAAAATACCCGAACCGGACCCGAGAACCGAACCGGAACCGAAACACGTTATGCGGTCCGGTTCTCGGTTCCTAAATTATGAGTATTTCGGTTCTCGGTTCTCGGTTCTTGCGGTTCCGGGTCGATTCCGAGTGATTCCGGAACCGCGCCCACCCCTATACACAACCATATTGATGTGTAATAAAGTACATAAGAGACATAATAACCATGATTCCCTCTCATACACATTATCGAATAAAATGAATACGTTATGTTTTAACATAATTCGTGCCTCGACAAGTAAACCAGTAAATTAAATCTAAGTTTCATCATTATTCCAACTTCACATCAATATCAACAACACAATTAAATAATCAATTGTGAAATTATTATATTAGGTATGTATGAATTATTGCAGGGGCGAAGCTAGTAGAGTGACTAGTGGGTGCCTAATCAACCTACTTCATTCATTATTTACTTAGACTACGAGTTATTTTTCTACTAGTTTTTTATATTCAGTCACCCTTATTTTATAGGCATACCTACAAAATTCAATAATGAATAACTTAAACAATAAAAAACAACACTATAAATTAAATTCTGAAACAACATCCATCACTATGACTTGCCTTAAGCATGGTCGGCCCCCCTTAACTAAAAATCCTGTCTCCGCCCCTGAATTATTGAGAAAAGAAATATTAGATTCAATATATATATATATATATATATATATATATATATATATATATATATATATATATATATATATATATATATATATATGGGGCTTTATTTTCAGAACCCTGTTAAGTGCGGGAACTGCGAGAACTCCAATTTTGCATTAGAAAACAGGCATGTTCATATAAAAAATGTATGTTTTCTTACATACACCTTAATATACATACCTGCGTAACATGCATGTTCATATAAAACCATTTTGCATTGATATATTCACTTAACAGGGTTTTATATGAATATATATGTTATGCAGGTATGTGTATTAAGGTATATGTAAGAAAACATACGTGTTTTATAGGAACATGCATGTTTTCTAATGCAAATTTGGAGTTCTCGCAGTTCCCGCACTTAACAGAGTTCTGAAAATAAAGATACTATATATATATATATATATATATATATATATATATATATATATATATATATATATATATATAGGCGGCCATTCATGTGAGAAATCTAATTTTTGTGATAACGCGAGAACTAATCGTAGCCACTCCTTTTCTCCTTCTTAAACTTTGATCTAACGACTATTATTAGCTAATGATTTTTTTTGAAAAATTTCAAAAAAATTTCAAAAAAATTACAAAAAATTTTCGAATTTTTTTTTTCACATGTGACGATTTTTTTTTTCACATGTGACGGAATTTTTTTTCAGATGTGACGAAAAAAAATTTACATGCGACGAATTTTTTTTTTCACACATGACAAAAAAAAAATTGTAAAAATTTCCAAATTTTTTTTCACATGTGACGAATTTTTTTTTCACATGTGACGGAATTTTTTTTCACATGCGACGAATTTTTTTTCCACACGTGACAAAAGAAATTTCGTGAAAATTTCCAAATTTTTTTTCACATGTGACGATTTTTTTTTTCATATGTGATGGAATTTTTTTTTACATGTGACGAAAAAAAATTTTACATGCGACGAAATTTTTTTTTCACATGTGACGAATTTTTTTTTCACACGTGACAAAAAAAATTTCGTAAAAATTTCTAATTTTTTTTTCACATGTGACGGAATTTTTTTCACATGTGACGATTTTTTTTCTTCACACCTGACAAAAAAAATTTCATGAAAATTTTTAAATTTTTTTTTACATGTGACGAAATTTTTTTTTTTCACATGCAAATGGAATGTAGGTTGAACAGACATTTATTACGCTTTTATATTCCCAAACTTTATTTATCACTAATCACTTATTATCCTAACAAGTTACTCAACAAACAAACACACGCCCTGATCATAAATCCTCACAACTGTAAACCTATTTTTTCCAATTAACTCATTCAATGGTTAGAATAAATTAATGAATAACGGTTATACACAAACAGTACCAACTGTAACCCACCCGTAGTAACTTTTAGCCTACCAGTACTAACTACACCCAACAGTACAAACTTTTTTTCTCAACAGTATTAACCTAAATAGTTTGAGAAAATGTCTTTTGTACCTTTTCTTGTTATGCTTACTGAAAATCACATATTTTCTATGTATTGACTAATTCAATTGCATTTCTAAACTAAGTTGTTTGAATTTGTAATTTTATTTCCAAACAATCAATAAAACATCAAAAGGTACTGCCCATGCCTATAATTGACTTTTACAAGTCAACTTCAATCAACACTCAAATTATAAACTCTTATATAACTAGACTTATAATCCTTACTACGTCCAACAAACAAAAGTCAAATGTTGTAAACATAGAAAACTGCATATTTACTAATAGTAGATAAGTATGTTACTTTTTACAACCAAACAGTTGGAGCATTTCCAAATGTAATTGAATGTCAAAAAAGTTGGAACATTTCCAACTATAATTGAAAGTACAATATAGCAGCAAAAGTAATTGTTTATAAACATATAATTAGAACAACCCATACATCAAGTCAACTTCAAAACCATTAAACATCTGGAGTATCTCGAGCTCTTAAACCAATTATGACTCCAGTCATAGGTGGTGGCCTCTTGCCTATTGGAGCTAAAGTTGATGGAGCTTCTGATGGAGGAGCTTGTGATGGACCTTTTTTCTTTTGACCACCTGTTTTTGAAGATGGGGGAGGTCTGCCTCTAGGTCTTCTGGGAGCAGGTGAAGCAGTTGAAGTGGAAGCTTTGCCTCTTGGAAATGAAGTTGATGGAGCTGTTTTCTTTTGACCACCTGTTTTTGAAGATGAAGGAGGTCTGCCCACTACTACAAAAAAAGCCATAGAAACTGGTTAGAATGACTCATGAAGACTGGTTTTGTGACCACTCTCTGTGAGGGGGTATCTCTATAATTAAAACACATAGAAACTGGTTCTCCAACCAGTCTCTAATATAATTATCAAAACCTACTTTCTAGTACAAACCTGTCTCTATTATAAATTAAACATGCTTTTTTTATAGAGTAAATAAATTGGTTTCTATTTCACAACCAGTCTTATTGACAATATTTTTTTGAAATATATATATATATATATATATATATATATATATAATTGTTTTTCAAATGTCCAGGTATTCATAAAATTGAAAATCAACAACCTAATTTGTCAAACGGAGCTAATATATCTTTGTCGTAATTGCTAGTACAATTAAAGCTACAATCATTGAGAATATTTATAGCTTTAAGCTAGTAATTTAACCCATTCAGATCAAACAACTTCTCAAGACATAATACGTAAAAATGCTTCTCTATTAACCATAGTAAATTACATGTTATAATAAAACAACACTATAACTTTAAGCTGCAATAATTTAAGGATTTGTCACAAAAAGAACTCAAATCTATAACTAATAGTGCCAGACAGTTGAATCAAACAATTACTACCGATCTCCGACCTTTCTTTCGCAAAGTTGAGATATATCTTCTCTTCTCTTTTTAACAATGAATTAACTGCTCAAAAAAATGTTAATTCGTTAGTACATGATTGTGAAGCCATAGCTAAATTTCAACCACACACACATATATAAGAAAGAGATGACCTTGTAATAAGTTATGTTATGACCACCATTTCATTCAAAGTTGTTACGTACTTGTGAATTTGCTCCAGGTACTAAAAGAAGACACAAATTACCATCAAATGCACAACGACATCCTCCCATAGTGATAGAATTAAGAAGTAAGAGCATAACAAGTAGCTTACATGTGTATGAGTTAATTATTCACAACAAAGTTTCACAAGTATAAAAGCATGCTTTCAGTGGTATAGCATACTCTACTTTGGTGTACTACACTTGCACTCTAATAGTGGTACACATATCAATTGAAGCTGGCTTTAGTTTAAAAGACTTGTACGCAAACTGTCGCCAAGCTGAAGCCGACAAATTAAATTTTAATTAGATGATTAAAACAACAATAATAACTTGATTATAAGCTACAACATATCTCAATTATACATAGAAAGATCTGAGTATAACATTACGAATCTACATAATCTTAGTATTAAATTTTGATCAGGAGTTTAGGCTAGCAGCACCCTGCACATAAAACACCGATCTATACTAGTTACAATTGATTAGTATATTAACATTTTTGTGAGTGTATAAACATGTCACCAACACATACCTTCCATAGGATGTTATTCCCCCTAATAGTTAAAGACAAATCATATAAAGCCTATAACACTCTGAATACAGTAATACTTTAGCATGGTAACGGACTAAAAACTTACTTGCTCGTGTTCTAATTCTAGACAAGCCTGGAGGAGTTCTACCAGCTCCTTAAATCGTCCAACAATCGCATATATAAAACGAGCATAAGTATACATATAAACACAAGTATTCCTAATCTAAAAGAACATGCTTGCAAACTAAAGTATTTAATTAAACTACCGATAAATAACCAACAATGCTTGTTACATATATAAACAAATTGGTAGTACCTAATGCTAGTGGTCTTGTACATCTGTTGAGCCCCATAGTAATTCCCTTCATTTACATTGTTTTTTAGCTTTTCAATATTCTGCAATTAATTGATCAGAATCAAAAAAACAAAAAAAACAAAAAACAAAAAAAAACAAAACAAAAAAAAAAAAACAAAACAAAACAAAAAAACCAACAATTACAAATATCGATTGATGAATTAAATCAAATTAACGGTAATTACCTCTGCTCCTGGAGGCAACAAAGCTTTTCTAAATCGTTCTCGTGAAATTTTGGGTCGCTAAATTTGGTTCAATCTGCTGTTTATCGATCGTTGATGTATACCATCATAAACTCTAAAAAATAAAGATCACCAAGAAATATCCTAATGAGCAAATACAACATAACAGTAGTTGATCGATTGTGCTATAATATTTCAATAATCAAATATTAGTTGAAATACAACAAAAGATCCCCAATGAGAATTCAGTAGTTGATCGATTGTATTAGAAAAGAAAAGAAAAAGAACAAATTTGTTTAGAAAAGGAAAAGAACAAATAATTATCAATTGAAGAAGATGATACCTATGATGGAGGCGTAAAATGGAGGCAAACAGTAAAACGAATATTAGGGTAAATTTGGCACCGAGTGGTGCGGAAATTTTTGGGCCAATTTAAATTTTAAAGATGGTTTGCTAGGGGTGTTATTCGGTTCGGTTATCGGGTTATTCGGTTAATTCGCTTCGGTTATTTCGGTTAAAAGTTTTTTTAAGGTCAAACCGTGAACCAAACCAAACCGAATTCAAATTCGGTTTTTGGTTCGGTTCGGTTCGGTTCAGTTGAATTCTAGTTCGGTTTGGTTTTCGGTTTAATCCGAATTACACACTTTATTTATAACAAAGAAAAAGAAAATATACAAATATATTTAGCCAAAAAAACTATTTCAAACATAAAAAGTATTTTTAATATTAGGATAAAATTCTATTATTATTTATATATAGATCTTTTTATATATAACATTTTATTGATCTTTTTGTATATATAAAAAATATATATGTTTATATGAATACGGTTTTCGGTTCGGTTTTCGGTTTTGATTAACAAAATCATATCCAAACCGAAAACCGAATTAAAAGTTCGGTTCGGTTCGGTTATTAGTTCGGTTCGATTATTTTCGGCTCAGTTCGGTTTCGGTTTTCTGTTTATTCGAATTTTTCGGTTTTTCTGCTCACCCCTGGTTTGGCAAAAGAGCAATGAGCTTTACTAATATTTAGGAAAACTAATTTTACATGCTTTTTTAAAAAGTGGTGACGTGTGGTTACTGCTCACAGCTCACATGTTATGATCACAGCTACTTTTGGCAAACACACCCATAAGCTCAAATCTTCCCAAAAAAGCTAAATGTGGCTTCTCAAAACACCCGCATATAAGCTTATAAGCCCACTCATATACACTTAGCCAAACACTTGGTTTAGGCTTAAATGAGTCATATAAGCTAATAAGCTCATAAGCCCACTATATAAGCTAAAGCAAACACCCATTACTATAGGGTTTGGATTCGAGAAGCGATCAACGCAATAAACGACATGCCAAATAGATGGACCAAAAGTTTTCTAGGAGATTAAAGTTTTAAACGACTAGGGGATTTCTGTAAATATGTGCGCCACTTTTTTAAGATTAGGAGAGAAAAGTTCATTTGCATACCTTTATTTTTCCTAAATACTGAGAGACGCATCCCAACTATCCATTTAATTTAATCAAAATTTAATTGGTTAAACCTATTTTCTTGTCTCTCTTTTCTTTTTCTTTTCTTTTTTTTTCTTCTTATTTTAATGTCTTTCTTGTTTATTTACGTATACTAAAAACATTTTTTTTAGAACGGCAAATAACTATCTCATAAAAAAACATTTTCTTGTTTTTATAAGTTTTCATTCGTTTTCATACATTTTCATACGTGTTCGGCCGCTTTAAGACGTTTTCTTAAGTTTTCGTCCGTTTTCATCCATCTTCTTACGTTTTCGTCCGTTTTCATAAGCTTTTGGCCATTTTCAAATGTTTTTGTTTGTTTTCATAAATTTTCATCCGTTTTCGTCCGTTTTCATACGTTTTAATCCGTTTTCGCCCGTTTTCTTACGTTTTTGTCCGTTTTCATAATTTCGTCCATTTTCATATGTTTCCATCCGTTTTCATTCGCTTTCGTCCTTTTTTATGTTTTCGTCCGTTTAATATGTTTTCGTCTGTTTTCATACATTTTTGTCCACTTCATATGTTTTAGGCCATTTTCAGATGTTTTTATTTGTTTTCGTCCATTATCAATCGTTTTTAAAACGGACGAAAGCGTATGAAAATGGACGAAACATATAAAAATGTACGGAAATAGACAAAAACATACGGAAACGTATGAAAACAGATGAAAACGTATGAAAACGGACGAAAACCTATGAAAACGGACAAATTAAAAATGTTTGAGGTTTGGCGATTATAGAAAGAATCAATTATCAAAGTAATTATTTGAATAATCCGATATTGTTTAACATAATATTGGATCACCATTTTTTTATTAGTATTTAGGATGGGTTTTATCTTTTCTTTATTTGAGTAAACTGACGACATCCTCGGTTTTTATAGATCTACAAGGAGAGCCATCATAAAATAAAATAAAAATACCCATTTTTATCCAAATAACCGGTGCATATCATAGAAAAACGTAGAGACTTGTCTTATCAAAACAACCAGTGTCTTTGATTTTGTACAGAGACTGGTTTCTTATAATAGAAACAGTTTTAGTGTGATTTGGATTAAAGAGACCGGTTTGTTTGAAAAAACTGGATTGTATGCTCCCATGCTCCCTACTTTTTAATTATAGAAACTAGTTTTTTTTTTTTTAAAACGGTTTCTATTAAGAGGTGTTTATAGCCTTTTGTGTAGTAGTGGCCTCTGGGTCTTTTCGGAAGATGGAGCTGTTTTCTTTCATCCAATGTCGCTCCATACTCTCTTAATAGTCCTGAAACGAATAATGAAGAAATAAGACATCACTACTAACAATTCTAAGCATAAATAGTTAATATAAAGGGGAAATTGACACTTAGAAAATTAGATTATTTTACATCATCAGCACCTACGTTTCCCACTTTTCAATGTTTAACCATTTTCTCTTTATAAGTAGTTAAGATATCACATGGTGTATGAGAATTAATCTCCAGGGCTTTAATGAAATTTTCTAGAGCTTTTGAAAATTCATTGGATTATATTGATAAAAAAAAAACAATAAGGTCTATCATAATATAAACAAAAAAGTAAGTACATTAGTTAAGACAATATTTCACCGTTCGTCCCTAAACTTGTCGCAATTCGCACATTTCGTCCCTAAACTTTTTTTTTGGCATTTTCGTCCCTGAACTCTGCATTTTTTGCGCGTTTGGTCCCTGGAACCAACTTTTGGCTGACGGACGTTGCTTTGCAACGTTTGTTGACCAGTCAACTAGGTTTTTTGTCATTTCACATTTTTGTATTGGCGCATTTGGTCCCTTCCCTCACTTTTTTTCCCGCCTATCTTCTTGAGAACCTGATGAGGCGAAAAATGATCCGTTTTTAGGGGGTCATTTAAGCCCGAATCCGACTTTATTTGATCAAATATTGCCCTAAATCGTTCCTTTTGTGATTTTAGGTACTTGGAGAGTGAATTCTGGAAAAGAAGCCATTTCGAACGTTTTTGGAGCATAAAAGTGAAGAAAACGGCAAAGTCTCAAATTTCTATGCTGGGAACAGTGCATGAAGGCGTCAAGAGTAATTCTTGACGGCGTCAAAGTCCCAAGAATAAAATACCGTGGTTGATGACGGCGTCACATAGGCCGTCATAAGTAGATCAAGGCCGTCCGAGGAAGTATTTGGTGGCAAGATGACGGCGTCACACCATTGCTCTTGACGCCGTCACCTCGATTTTCCTATATATAGTTTTCTAGTTTTTTACATTAAGAGAGAGAAGTTTTGGTGAAACCCTAAAGACGAATTTGGTGCAACTTTTACAGGTTTTTCAAGGGTTCCAAACCCTTGATACCTTGCATTGTAATTGAGATAAGTGTTCTTCTAATTCAATCAATATGTCTATGTGTTGGTTGTCTATATCTTGTTCTTGTCTCAATTCCATTATGCTAGGCTAGATCTCTTTTGTGTTTGCTTAGATCTAATGAAACCTAGATATTGATTATGTGTTGATTACTTGTTTATTCTTGTCTTGGATGAATGATTTTATATGTTAGGCTTAAGAAAACTGGCAGATCTCCAAATGGTAACATGCTTGAACGTCTTAAGAAACATGAACCGAGGCGTACTAGGTCTTTATTGGTTGTATTTAATG
Organism: Artemisia argyi; assembly: GCA_030686995.1. Classification (NCBI taxonomy): domain Eukaryota; kingdom Viridiplantae; phylum Streptophyta; class Magnoliopsida; order Asterales; family Asteraceae; genus Artemisia; species Artemisia argyi. Next base: position 200,040,841 of record CM060687.1, on the reverse strand, counting down.
CATGAGCCACTGTTTACAATCCCTATAGTTGTGTTGGGTCATGGTGTAGGAGGAGATAAGAGCTCATAGAATTGGGGAGTTATGTATGCCACCCCATGAATGGTATTAAGGAATACAATCCGTCATCCATACAATTATAACAAGTAATTAACGTGTAAAAGATATCTAGGGAGTAGTGAAGTCTAAGTAAACACATTTTCTCCAATTACTGCTCACAACCTTAGTATAAATTAGTTTAATTTCATTTTTAGTATTTTATTTTGATTATATTTTAGTTTTGGGTTAGTTGAATAGCAACTAATTCCGCCCACTCTTCCAAAACCCGAGATTTTACTTGCTTTCATAAAAACATAAAAACACAAAAATAATCATCCCTCACCTTTAGAACTAGTAATTAGGCTTTCTAATCCTAGCGACACTATTCCTAAGCTGAACGATCAATCCCCCGGTACTTGTCACTATACTATACTACAATGATCAGGTACACTGCCTGGTGGGGGTTGTAAGCTTCTCGAGATCCCTCGAGAGGTAAAGCCTGTTGCGATTCCCACGCATCAGAACCGTTCAACAACTCGTCAGCCTATTTATAACCTCGTTTGTATACCCTAGATCACACATCAACACAGAAATCCCTTTGAAAAAGAACCACACTTAAAAATGGCCGCCCCAAATGCAAATGGAGGTTTTCCAAGTGAAGTTGACGAATACGAGTTTGTCTTAAACAACGCCTTGTGTGTTCAATCAATTCGGGTATGATCCCGTATTGGAATTTTGGAATTACAGGCATGTTAGCATCGTGATGAGGACATAAATACTGAGGTGGGTGCGGAGACAGGACTTTTACTAGGATGAGGTTTTGGGGTTGAATGAGAAGAAGATATAGAGGAGGAGAACCAAAAGGAGGTGGGGGATGATCAAAATCAGGTGGTGCAGCAGCAAAACGTGGTGAAGCAGCAGAATAACGTGGTGAAGCAGCAGCATAACGTGGTGGAGCAGTAGCAAAACATGTCGGAGGAGTAGCAAACTGTGCTTTTGGACAGCATGGTGGAGGAGCGAGTCTCCTAGGTTATCGAGCAGCAAGATAGATTGAATTTGGTAAGCAGGATTAGGGCTCTTGAAATTTTCTTAGAAGAATTTAAAGAAAGGAAGGATAGGAGGGAAAGTGATGCAAGCTGGGAAGAGAGCTCTGGTTCGAACCGGTGGGGGTGAAAGTTTTTATGATTATGGTGTTTGTATGGTTTTAGTATGTTTGTAATCTGGTTTTTATCTGATGTATGGAATGGTGATGTATGGAATGGTTGCTACTTGTTACCTCTATGAATAAAAAATATGAAGTTTAATTACTAGTCGTTGTTTATGGTTGATTGTGAATGTTTGATTGTCAACTCCATATCAAGGGCTGTTCAATTCTACCACAAATTACTCTAATTGTATCCGATCTCAACCTTTATCATAAGGAAGTCATGATTTGCAGAATTTGTAAACTAGAAACATGAAAAACATTAACCATTAAGTAATTAAAGTAATTAAGTCAACTACATCACAGAACCCAAATAAGTCTACTACATTAGCACCATTCATAGTAAGTTAAGAAGTATTTACAACCATCATCAGAAGTGAACAAGTTTTTCAAAAGTATAAGTTGGACATGATACATCATCTTCATGTTGCCTTGCCTTTCCCCTTGCCCTTGCCTTTCCCTTTGGCTTTATCTGTTGCCTTTGCCTTTGCCTTTGCCTTTGCCTTTGCTGCTTTTACCATTATCCTGGTCACATTTACGTTTCTTTGCTGGAATTGGCTGCTCATCAGGGACAGGCAGAGCTAGGATAGCAAGGTCAGCTGGGAGAGGCTGAGAAGATAGAATAACTTGAGAGGTACAGCTTCTATTGGCGAATCAGAGCTTGTAGAATCTTCAATTGAATACTCAGAGGTTGTAGCAGACTCAGTTTCTTGCTCTTCAAGTAACCAGTCAAGCAATCCGGGTGGGATTGTGTAACCACCAAAACTTAAACTAGAACTGCTGGAAGATGAGCTAATTGGTACTGGGTCACATTTAGGGATGAGCACGGTACCGGTCCCGTACCGATCCCGTACCGAATTAGTGGTACCGATTTTTTCCCGAGCATAAATTAGTAGTACCGGTACCGTACCGAACGGGATTCGGATACCGGTACCGGTATCGGTATCGGTACCGGTACTAGGAAATAGGGATTTCCGGGTTTTTTTGGGGAATTTCCCGATTTGGTACCGGTCCCGTACCGAATTAGTGGTCCCAAAATTTTTTTTTCTCCTTATTTCGTAGTACCGGTACCGTACCGTATATCAGAAATCGGTACCGTTTTGGTACGGCACCGGTACGATTTCGGGATTCGGTTCGAAATGCTCATCCCTAGTAACATTAATATAATTGGTACTGTTAGTGTTCAAAGGTAGGTATCAAACAACATTAAAGGCACAATACATTTCGTTCAAGTAGGCACAAGGCATGTGTCACAAATGAAGGCGAGGAGTGAAAAGTTTGATCAAATAATAAAATAAGCTCATTATGGTCTTTCTAATCTTAGTGTTCGAACGTAGGCATCAAACTACATTATGGTCTTTCTAATCTTAGTAAACACATACAAGCAAACAAAACCCCCAAATCTTGTCACTTAAAACAAGGTCAAATATGTTAAACAGGATAAACAACAATTAAATGGTGCAAAAGATGTATCAAATGATAAATAACAATTCCAGTATAAATACCTGGACGGCTAGGGGAGCTTCACTGTGTTGATTTTTTTTTTTTTTTTTTTTTTTTTTTTTTTTTTTTTTTTTTTGGAATTTAGGGTTTGATCGGGTGTAGTTACTGTTTGAGTGTTATGTGTTTAATGTTACCAAGTGTGTGCTCAATACGCTATCTTGCTTTTTATAGTAGGTAAGTTGTTTGACTTTAATTAGTCAAATTTATTGAATGGCACATTCAATGCTTGTTCAACGGATGGTTGAAAGTCAAATTAATTGCTAGATACACTTTGTATTTTTTTTAATGGCACACACAGACATGTAAGGAAATGAGATAACATATTACAAATGTGACATTGTATTATTGATCCACTAAATTCTTTTGTGCTGAGTAATTCTGCATTGATAGATTGTGTAGGTCATCTTGTTTGAACTTGTTGAGAAGCAGTGACTTCTTTACTCCTTGATTGTAGCAGTACCTTCTTTAATTCTACCAGTATCATTTTTTTTCAGCAGTACCTTCTTTAATGTATGGTCACATTAAAGTTGAAGCAATATATTGTCATATTAGTCCTAACAGTTATTATACAGAAATGAAGGAAATGATGAAACTGATTTCATTTCATTAAACTGAAACAGATTACACAAGATAGTCAAACAAAGCAAACATATATCCATTATTTGTTTTGTTACACAAGCAAGCCCCAAAGCAGGTTATACTCCTCTTCTTCTTGTTGCAGCCTCTCTTGGTCAGCCTTTACAAAAGCTTCTTCTTCTTATAATGCAAGGTTTAATGCTTCTTCATCTAAACTGTGCTGAATTTCATCATCAATAACATTTCCAATTACCTGCATCTCCAATTCACCCTTTTCTTCTTCTTCCATCAGTTTCATTATTTCTTCTTCCTCTAAAATTCCACTACAACGAGGAAGCGTATCTTTTTTGAATACCTTAACTAAGTTTTTCCTGGTAATGTTAAGATAATGGCCTGATTTAGGTGAAAACACTGAAACATTACGAAGAATCAAAGCAGCTCCTACAGTAATATCCTTTCCATAATCCCCCTCATTAATGATTTTATGATGTATTGTACCAGATATTTCACCTGAGAGATCTTTGACAGTAACTGTAAGATCTCCAAGCGCATTTGGGGTACACGACTTTATTATAGCAACAACTTGTTCAACTTTCCCCTTATTGATAAAGCTTTTGATATCACCTAAACGTCCAATCACAACCCCCCATTAACATTCACATAGTCCACGGCACTAAGCCATGACCCACGTGGAAAATCCTTATCCTCACCCATGTCTTCAACAACTTTCCTCATATACTCCTGTGTGGAAATTATAGACATCTCTCCACCTTCCTGGGTTTCCTCTATTTTACGTAGCTTCGCCCTTTGACAGACACCCGCAGGACCTGGTATGATCCTAACGGGATGTTGGCTAGAAATTTCATCATTCTGGTGATCTGATGAAGCACGGGGTGAGTTACTCATGTTGTTGTCGTTTTCTGTGACAGCAAGAACATTCTTGCCAATTTATAGTGTCCTTTAAGTTGGTGTTTGTGAGGGCCAATAACGCGATTCTGCAAATGGGGACGATGCATGTAAAATGTTTTCCCAATTCAGGGACCTAAAACGAGATAAAAGGGTTCAAATAATGCTCATTTGCCGGGATTTTTAATTTTCCCACCAATTATTTCTATCTCACAGAGTGTGTGTTTAGTCCCTGAATTACTGACCTTGTTTTACCGTTAGTCCTCGAAATTCACATTCTATGTTAGTCCTTTGGTCATTTTCCCCGCCAAACCACCATGCCACTGACAACTCTCATTTGTTCCTATAAAACATGGCCCATTACCCTTTCCATTTGCAGCCACAATTTGCATCCAACAATTCCAAATGGCTAAAAAGAAAAGCAGTCTGTTCATTGCAACCCACAACTCCCAAATGGAACAATCAAGAACAAAATGGGCATCAATGCTGGCATTTATCAAAGATGTTGTTGACCATCTCCCTGAATGGTTTGATGAGGGCAGTGACGATCCACTCAACTTCACTGAGCTATGGTTGAACAGGATTCATGAATACCACAAGTTCAATAATCTGCTGAATGCCATTAAAAAAACTTAAGGGAATAAGTTGACATGTTAGAAAACAAGATTACAAAGCAAAAGGTTTGTCCAATCAAGGCATGGGCAGATTGGAATGAAACCTTAGACAGCACACTTGTCAAACTAACTAATGGTGCAGCTAATGTGCCAAGAGTTAAACATGAAATTGTTGTTGTTGATCTTGTTACTCCTGAAGCTGTTGTTGATGAATAGGTGGAAGCCAATGGAAGGCCACTATAGAGGAAAAGGGTGTATGCTGGTGACAAGAAGGATTTGGTAACTGATGGGTGTTTTTATGTTTAGTTTAAGGTTTTTATGTCTTGGATGTTGTTGTTATGGGTTGCTTAAGTTAATGTCTTTTGTACTCACCTAATATGCTTAATGAAAATAAGTTATTGTGTGTGTGTTGACTAATTGTATGTTCTACAAAATGAACCATGAAATAATATACCCAATATTGGTCATGGCTTTAATTGACTTTCAAAAGTTAACTTACTTGTGAAACTCATTGGAGCAAAATGTAATATTACTAAACTTAAAATACTTACTAATTTCAACAAACATAATTCAAATCATTTAAAATGAAAGCTAACAAGACACAAATATGTTACTTTTTTACAACTAAATGTTTGAACATCTACAAACATAACTTTTAGACTGTTTGATCATTTCCACACATAACTTTCAGACTGTATGAAGATTTTCCTAAGCAGCTCTTTTGCCATCTGAGTATCTTCTTCGACAGTCAACTTTACAGATAATATCACATTGAGAGCATGTGTTGGTAATGGGTATTCTTTCTCCACCAGCATGTATATGTCACTGCCACCTTTTGTAGACACATGGTGAACTCCATATATATCATACAATATCCATTTCAATGATGCTTCATTTGCATTAAACTTCCATAATTTGTCATCTTTATCTGGTTCAAAAAGCCTATTCAATTCAACCCATAGCATTTTTTCCTTGTCATCAGCTATCTCTGTTAACTTGAACCTTTCAGTGACTAAACTCCATAGCTTGACCAAATCTTCCCTGTCAAATGCTTTCATCATATCTTGAAAGTGTTTGTATACCTCAGAACGATTTCCACCTCTTATTATCTTCCAGTATTTTCCAAATTCACCAGTGTAGATCTCCCAGTCAATGATTGGATATTTGGCTTGTAAAGCTTCTGCATTCATACAGTCATATGGAACAATTTGCATCATATGCTGAAGCTGTTCTACACTCAATTCTTGTTTCTCTTGGTCTGCAACATATGCTTTTTGCTTCTTTGAAGACTTTGATTCTAAATGTAAACCACCTCACTTAAATCTTCTACTTTCTTCTTCTGAATGCATTGGAATAAAGTCGTCAACCTTCCTGCGAGCAATTCTGTGTAGATTTACAATTTCCTGAAAGGATTTTCCTTTCAGTCGACTTGCAGTCCAATGATCTTGATTCATCATATATCTCTTCATATAGCTCATCATTTGTGCTTCAGTTTGGGGTTTCTTCTTTTTAGCTTCTGCTTTCTTTGCAATTTGTTTGCTTTTAATATTCTCGAGTAGATCATTAATCGGATTATCTCTGATATGAACTAATGTCTGTACAGCTGTTTCATCAATATTCGGAGTACTAGCAGTACAAACAGATCCGCCACCAGTACCAATATGTTCAACAGTATCTTTAACAGTATCTGCACCATCAACTTTAAAAGGGATATCAAATCCCATTTGATCTTCAAACCTACCACCATTTGCACTTTGAGTAATGCAGTTTGACTTGCTAAAGTCAATCTGGATAAAGGCCCTTAATTGCTAAAGTCAAATTGCAGATTCACTTAGGTAAATCATAAACTAACATAAAGAGCATTCATTAGAGTCACAACAAAAGGGCAAATCAACATCAAAATGGTGTAAACACATGCTCAAGGTTGGCCATTTTAAATAAATACCAAAATTCATACCTTTATTCTCCTCTGCTTGCTTTCCCTCCATGGGTTTTGAGGTCTGACCCAACACAGCTTGAATGGTAGGAAATTCCTTACTGGGTCCTTTTTTGAGAACTGTCAAAATAAGATGGGGCAGATGATCAAAAAAAGGTCAACTCAAATCATTTACTCTAAATTTAACTATAAACAAGAACAATGCAACAATGTGCTAACCTTTCACCATAGCATAGTTCCATAAGGTGTCTAACATTTCATCAGACACCTCATCTCCTGACTTTCAGCTATCCTTATAGGTTTCATAAAGATAATCTTTCATGTCTTCAGTCAACGTAACTTTGCTCTAATCTTTGTTGGCCATTGCAAGAATCACGATGTGTATGAGATTGTTTGTGTGTGACAATGATCGGGTTGCAGAGTAACAGTTTGAAGATGACCGGGTTTGCACAGTAACAAGTGACCCAATAGGGTTGTAATAGCCGTTTTATATTCAGGGACCAAGCATTCAATTAGTAAATTACTAAAATGTGAAATGACAAAAAACCCAGTTGACTGGTCAACTAACGTTGCAAAGCAACGTCCGTCAGCCAAAAGTTGGTTCCAGGGACCAAACGCGCGAAAAATGCAGAGTTCAGGGACGAGAATCCCAAAAAAAAAGTTTAAGGACGAAATGCGCGAATTGCGACAAGTTTAGGGACAAACGGTGAAATATTGTCTTAGTTAAAGTTATTATTTTTTAACTAATGTTGTAGACGGGCCTCCAACAGAAAAAAGGCACACGGCCTCGAGACGGCCCTGAATACCGGTCAACCAATCAGTAGAAGATACATTTAGTGAAATGGTTCAAAAAGATACGTGGAACTTTGATGAAATTTTAAAACATGTGAATAAGCATAATAAGTTATGAATGAATACTAACAAATCTAAAAATCTATTGTCTAACACTAGACAAGTACCTGTGTATAGCAAAAGGATCTTATAACGGCAAATAGTTGTAGCGATAAAAAAAAAAAGTTTATGGTTTATAAACGAAAAATAATAAAAGTTTGAGGATTTGGGATTAAACATAATGTTTTGAAACTCGGTTCGACCTGGCCGGTTCCACTTGTTGAACCGATTCTGATCGAAAAAACGGGTCAAATAAAACCGTTTTTATATTTTCGAAACCCAGTTAGACTCGAAAATTGTGTTTGTATATTTTTTTAACTAATGTTGTAGAGGGGCCTCCAATAAAAAAAAGGCACACGGCCTCGAGACGGCCCTGAATACCGGTCAACCAATCAGTAGAAGATACATTTAGTGAAATGGTTCAAAAAGATACGTGAAACTTTGATGAAATTTTAAAACATGTGAATAAACATAATAAGTTATGAATGAATACTAACAAATTTAAAAATCTATTGTCTAACACTAGATGAGTGCCTGTGCATAGCAAATAAATCTTATAACGGCAAATAGTTGTAGCGATAAAAAAAGTTTATGGTTTATAAACGAGAAATAATAAAAGTTTGAGGATTTGGGATTAAACATAATGTTTTGAAACCCGGTTCGACCTGGCCGGTTTCACTTGTTGAACTGATTCTGATCAAAAAAACGGGTCAAATAAAACCGGTTTTTATATTTTCGAAACCCGGTTAGACTCAAAAATTGTAATTGTATATGTTTCCAGAAAATTAATAAAATGTATTTTTCCGAAATTTGGTTTTGTATACTATCCATTCAACATTCTGAAAAAATTCAACATTTCATATATTGCATTAAATATTAAATACTTTCCTTATTCATTTTTCAACAATTCAACAAAGTCAGGAATTCAAGTTTGACCATTTTTCCTTTTTATGTATTAAAGATAATACATATAGAGGAGAAATTCTTACTATTATATAAAGTACATGGCCAGTCATAAAAGTTAAAAGTGGATGTGCATAGCAAGACGAATAGTTTACATCTTTGCATTAAAAAAAGAAGATGGTTTGTATACTTTTATTTTTTATTTGCGCATTTCAAACTGTGCATAAAATAAATGTATATTTTTTATATTCTGGTTCTGCATGTTATACACTGAAATTTGCAGATAAAGAATATGAGTGTCTCAATCAACTCTCTTAATAAATTAAAAAATATTTATATATAATACTAAAAAACATATTTAACAATGACAAAGCAAGAAAAGAAAAAAAAGTTGCGGGAGAGACAATGAAACAATCAAATTGATCAAATTAAATAATGCAATAATCATGGTACTATGAGTGTTTCTATAATTGATTTGAAACAAAAGTCGTAACTACCATCTTTGAATAAGCAAGGTGCAATTTTTTCAAACTTATTCATATTTTAAAATGAAGAAAACGTGCTTAATGTCTCTCGAATATATAAGCAAAAAAATTAAGATAAGGATGAACTTTATTTTAAGAGCAAATTCTATGAACGGCCCAGTCTATACATTTTCTAAACCAAAGAAAAGTGACTTCTCAAAATGACACAGGAGACTTGGGCGACTTTTCATATAACTTTAAATCTTGACAAGTGTCCATTTTTTGTACTTTTGGCGACTTTTTTTTAGATGATGGCTATATTTGGCAAAACTAGCTGTAAGTTGTATGCTGTAAGCCGTAAACTGTAAGCTGTAAGCTGCAAAGCTGTTAATATGAGCTACAAACTGTATCTTTTTTTTCAATATAAGTGTTTGGTAAATTAGCTGTTTAATGTAATTATTAGCTGTTAACAGTAATTTTATGTTTTAACAGCTCCAAAACATTTTAAAAGCTTCATGAATCAGCTTTTCATTTTTGAGCTACTTGTTTAAATTAAAAGCTTGAAGTTGATGTATCCAAACAGAGCTACTTGTTTTGGAGGAGATTATTTTTGTAACAAAAATCTTACAGCTCCAAAAAAAGCTGCGTACCAAACAGGCCCTATGTGTAAGATACTTTATGTACTTTTTCAAACATGTTTTTAGGAGATCTATAATTAGATTTTGGGCGACTTTTTTTTTTTTTTTTTTTTTTTTTTTTTTTTTTTTTTTTTAAATTAATGAGTCAAACAAAAAAAAAATTGTTAATCAAGTACTTTAAGAGACTTACGGCTCGTGTACTTTAAGAGACTTTTTGGTGCACTTTAATTTTTTTTAGTTAACTACATTCAGGGGCGGATCTACCTTGTATAGAGGGTATGCACGTGCATATCCTGAGTAAATTCTTAGTAGCGTAAAAAAAATTCGATTTTTCCCAAAGTTAGTATAAAATACACTACAAGTTTATGAGTACATACCCTTTAAAATAATGAAAAATTATCAGTGTATACCCATGAATTCCAAAGTAAAGAAAAAAGGAAGAAGGAAAAAAAGTACTAGTGTAAATCTGAATAGGTCGGCACTTGCAGAGCTGCAGTGTGTTGAAGAAGAAAGTCAAATGGTTATGTTTTCTTTTAGGGCACAATAGTAATATAAAACTAATTACTATATATACTAAAAGGTAGAAACAATTCCTGTAGCAAGCACTGTAGCTGCAACAGTGCTTGCTACAGTAAGCTACATTAATTTTTTTCCGCCACGTGTCGCTACAGTACTCGCTGCAGTTTTTTTTTTTTTTTTTTTTTCCTTATGAAAATTTGTTTTCTAAAAAAAAATAAAAATAAAAAAACATAAAAAATAATACACTTACAAAAAAAATTCTTATACAAATTTGTATCTTTTAAAATACCGAACAAGAAAAAAAAAAAAAAAAAAAAAAAAAAAAAAAAAAAAAAAACCCAAAAAAATTTCAACCGCAACACAAGCAAAAAAAAAAAAAAAAAAAAAAAAAAAAATCCGTAAACATAAACAAATTATGCTTCCAAGTAAACATATGCATACTTCAAATAACAAAATTATTAATTACACCACACAACCCACAAAATACAAAACACAAAACACACCCGCCGCAATGCGCGGGCTACCTAACTAGTATATACTAAAAGGCAGAAAGGGTTATTGTAAGAGCTCTGTACAGTATGCTACAGTAATTTTTTTATTTTTTTTGCGCCATGTGTCGCTACAGTACTCGCTATTTTTTTTTTTTTTTTTTTTTTTTTTTTTTTTTTTTTTACATAAATTTCCTTATGAAAATTTGTTTTTTCAAAAAAATAAAAATAAAAAAACATAAAAAAATAATACACTTACAAAAAATTTTCTTACACAAATTTGTTTCTTTTAAAATACCAAAAAAAAAAAAAAAAAAAAAAAACATAGCGAAAAAACAAACAACCCAAAAAAATTTTAACCGCAACGCAAAAAAAAATAATAATAAAATAAAATAAAATTCCGTAAACATAAACAAATTATGCTTCCAAGTAAATATATGCATACTTCAAATGGGTAGAGATCTAATAAGAAGAATAATTAAAATGAGAAGGGTAAGAAATAATTCTAGCCACATATTTTTATATAGGAGGGAAAATTTGAATGAAGATGCATCCATTTTTGTAGGTGCATCTAGAATGTGTGGTTGTGGTTACTTCTTATCCTTCCTATTTTAATTATTCTTTCTATTTGATCCTAACTCTACTTCAAATAACAAAATTATTAATTACACCGTACAACCCATAAAATACGAAACACAAAACACACCCGCCGCAACGCGCGGGCTACCCAGCTAGTTATTTCTAATATTGAATTTTGAGTGCACATATTTCTTCTCAAAACCCAACCCAGCCCACTAAAAGTTGCACTTATGATTTACCATTGAATTACACTAGTTATAATGCCCGCGCACGCGCAGGGTTTTTTAAATTTTTTTTAAAAATAGTTAGAAAGTGCAATGTAAGTACAATATGCTCTTTACCTTGTGATCAGTATAGTTCTACTATTCAATTTCTTCATCCTCTGTTTCCCATGACTAAAGTTACTCTCTTCTAGCCATAAGCATAAAAAACCATGTAAGAACTTGAAACTCCAAGAAACATTGCAAGTCTTCTAGAGTAGGCTTGTCTGCCACAATTCGAAAGAAAAGTGTAAACATAATTTGTCAGCCATGTAAGAAGACTAACAAAGAGTTATCAAATTGACATATAAATTACCTGAATGACTTGCAGCGTAAATATAAGTCGACCGCATGATAAAAATATCCACTCCCTTGAACACCATTTAGAAGAGAAGTAGTTGGTACAAACTTGAAGAGCATTGCTTCAGGATTAGTACCTACCAACTGTCTAGAGCCAGTTTGAGTGAGTATCAAAAAATACATCCCCTGTTCCAATTAGCCTCTTTTGCACTCAATAATTGTGAGGCCATGTTCCAATGTATGTCGGTCATACATCAGTTTTCCATACTTGATGGGTGGTTCAGGTTATGGGTCCAAACTGGCAATAATTTTATGAATCATAATGGGTTGGATTGACATTAAACTCTTTTGTTCCAACAGGGTGTTAAATATGACTACAAATGTCAAACCATTTTAATAATAGTATAAACTTAGGAACCACATAAAATCTTTAAAAGGTTTTATGCATTAGAAATATACTTTTGCCGCCTTACACCTTTTAACCCGTTACCTTATAAGCTGTTCTTTTACCAATTTATATAGTTAAAACAAAACCCAAATCAACCCAATCATGCGTAAATGGGTTAAAATTCCCACCTCTAATTGATATGCTAACAGTAAATGTTTATCTTATTCAACTTACATCCTTTGCTAAAGTTTCAAAATACGGTTGAAGACATCATGCACCTAAAAAAGGGTCGAGTTGTTATCAATTTAAGCTTAAATGAAAGTTCGAAAAGCAAAAAACTACAAAACTAAAGACGTACAATAAGTTAAAAATTAGTTTTTGTTTGGCATATCTTTGTTTTCCACTCGATTAGTGAAGGACTTCGCCCATCTGAAAATGAACTCTCTCCAAGATCATCCATATATCTTTTTCAGTTCTTCAGGAGGAATAGTGGACGACGGTTTATGTTTGACACATACTAAATCTTGACCTCCAACGGCCACCCCGACAATAATGTGTGTGCCATAAGTCTGAATGGAACTGTCATACCCATATGTAATATATATCATAAGAATCAAAAAGCAGCATTTTGCAACACAATTGATTGAACTTTGGTTAGAATGTATGCATAAAAGCGTTAGATATGTAAACAGATATGTACCTAGCAAGTAATGATTTATTCCAATAAGTATAATAGCATGTGCACTTGCAATTGCAAATCCACCTACTAAATGGATAACAAACAAACTGTAGGACCGTAGAACAACCTAAATCACTATTGAATCATGCCTTAAACCTAGAGAGAGAAAGTAAGTAGAGAGAGAGAGAGTGGATGGGAACTCTAGTGTGTGGAATAATAACCTTGATATCACTAAATGAATCACTAAGAGAACCAACCTCTCAAATGAGGTTTACAAGAGTATTTATAGTTGAAGTCTAGGGCATCATCTATCTTATACATAATTACACTAATGGCCCTTAGACTTTCACAAAACATGAATACTACACATAAACTTCATCATAATGATATTCTAAAGCAACCTATAACTATACGTTAATGACCGACACTTTTTATAAATAAAAATACGATGCTAACACAAACATCAGGTTCCGGGCGATCCCACTATCTTCACCGACTGTCAACCACCACAAATTTACCTAAGAATTGGAATTTGCAATCAAAGTAGGATTTTAAGCAATACCTAGATAATTATATATTAGTTCAAATGTTTAATTCTAAGTAATAGAATATGTATTCAGTTAATTAAAAGCTGTAAAATCCAGCAACCACAAATTATGGAGTCAACACTCGAGTCAATTGTGATAACACTAATCTCAAAAGACATAAATGGATCCAAATGCTACGTCTTGCAACCCATTATGTTATCGTTTCATACTAATTTCACCTACTCTATATTATTTCAACTGGAAAGAAGAAAACCTCTAAAGGAAAACTATCTAATTATAAGTATTGGATTATCGTATAGTTTGAAAGGAGACTCTTAGAAAAAAGTGCTCGTGATCCAACGGCTAAATAATCATGAGCTTTATACTATGACAATGCTAATTTTATACTTTAGCAAATGTTACATTAAATTTGTAATTATGTTAAAGACACGCACCTGTCAACAATTCATATGCATAGATAGACTTGGACTATGGCGCGTCCTCTTTGCCTCCAAACCACGCACCAACTGCGTCCCTCAGCCTATCATCAAGCATCAAACCCATCAAACAACAAAAAGATTGCAGTTCCAGTAAGACTATTGAATATCTATGGTTGCAAAGTTGTAACATGTTAGTACCTGAATTATATACGTCAAATTATGAAATATTAAGTGTACTGGTCTTTAAATCTGTTATTGTCCTGTCAGGCCCACAATCTTACAGCAACCACTAATGCAGCAGCAATACCAATAGTGTAATTGTCCCTTATTGCAGTCGAGAGAAGCTCTAAGTGATCCATTATTTCACCTATATTATTGCAGTGGAGAGAAGCTCCAGTTTCATAATACAATAATTGCAAATCAGTCACAAAGTTTTAAAAACTTACAGATTTTGTCCAATGGTGTATATATTGCCTTTTCCAATTGCTTTTGAATATTTCGTTATCTAATTTAAAATATTGCTTGTTGCTAACACTTGTAATTACCCAATATTAACAGCTTATAATTGTTTCCATGTGAGTGCATGAGACTTGTTCCAGCACCTGTGGCAGCATCTGCAACAAATAAATGAACAAAGGTCAGCATACCACTATTTTCAGCCGTCCAAGAAAACAAAAAACATAGGTAAGAACGTGCAAGCCCAAGTACATAGACAACGGCGATGGTGCGTACCTCGAGGGACCGACCCAACGCGATAATTGTTTGTTTGTGACCTCGTGTTACTTGCCCCAGTGTTGCGACAAATACCTATGATAATACTAAACACCCTCCTAGTTTAAAACCCAATTTTAATTATAAGCATAACCGAATCAAAGATTTCATACCTCATCGAGCTTCCATCAGCGGCAAGCAGTTTATTTGGAGATCCCCATACAATGATGTCAATCCGGACTTGATTTAGGCTAATAACTGCAAAAGAACATCATGAATCTAATAAGCCACATCATACAATAAAAAAACAGACAAAATTATCAGTCTACACAATGATTTTATCGGTTAAATGAACAGATAGTTGTGCTATTTTTTTTGGCATCAGATCGATTATGGTTGTGTTAGGTTTAATATTCATCAAGCAATTACACTACCTTTTACCACGACATGTGTTGGTCCCTTTTACTTGGTTATCAGTAACTAAAAAGCTAAAGTAACCAAGTTATATGACTTGAACACAAATGTATGAAAATGATTAACAATAAAGTAACGTAAAAATAAGAGACAATATTTTCCAACGTTTAATTCTTTATTAGAAGTTAATCACAAAGAATCGTACCCAAGTGTTTGCGGAATAACACTTGGGATTGAAAACGACAAGTATTGTATGGACTCCTCACTAAACTCAAACTATGTTGAGTGACAACTTAAATTACCCACTGAGCTATCTCAGGGGCTTGTGTTGTTCTTTGGAGGAGTAAAGTGGTTTGTGAATGCTTTGCATTAATTGCACAAACTTGTCAACTTTTACTCCTCACATTTGCTTCCTATTTATACACAAGTATAGAACAACTAAATATACATTGGACCTAAAGCTTCCTTAACAATATCTTGAAAGATATTATTCTTCTGGCAAGGAACCTTCATTGAGTTTGGTTCAAAAGGCACTTTCTGATGACAGACTGGTTTTAACCATTTTGGGAAAGTTTGACATTAAAGTGATAAAGCACTTTAATAATGCAGCTCAAACTTTCCCACCCAGTCCCGCCAAAACTTCAGTCTTCTTGTCATCAGTCTTCAGTACAATTAAGTTGTTGAGGAGTCATGGGGTTCAGTGAGTTATTGTCATCCTCACTGAACCCATCACCTTCTTCTTGGCTTAGATCACACTTCACTGAGTTCCACCTCACTGAATGGAGAACCTTTCTTCTTAGGTTCGGTCTTAGCATCCTGAAGGTGACTCACTGAGTTACTGTTCACTCAGTGACTTGTTTATACTTAGGTTATTTTACGTTCAAATCCTTGTAAGAGGAGGATTGGGGAATTCAGTGACCCAACAATCTCCCCCTATTTGAACATACAAATAGCCTAAGTGTTTGTTGATTCAGCATGAGTTGTCAGGGTACTTCTTCTCTTGCTGAATGTTTGTTGTAATTGTAAGTAGGACATAACATTTAAACAAAAAACATCAGTTTATTCATAGCTATTACATTTTCTTACAAATTACAAACAAAATAAAGATAGTTGTTGTAGATCAGATGTTCAGATGATAGCCAAGTCCCTCAATCTTAGCTTTCTTTGATCTCAGCAGGTGTTTCTCAGGATGCTTCTCAATCTTGGCCCTAAGATCCTTACAGAACCTTTGGTTTGCCTCACTTTGTATAGGAGAAGCTAACATCAGGTATGTTACCATTGCCTTGACCCCTGCCTTGTCTATATCAGACCATCTTTGGAAAGCAAGGTCTCCATATTCATCCGTAAAGCATAGACCTCGTTCAGGGTGTTCAAGTACAGTGTTGTTCACGAAGGTGATTCCTTCAGGAATGGACCTATCACAATCCAATCCTGGGACCTTGATCTCAGGCTCGGATTCAATGTGCTTCCTTTTTCTTTTGGTGGCTGTTGATGAAGCAGTTCCTGTTGTTGGAGCAGGAAGAAGGGAGGGAATGTTGAGGGCTTCAGGCATTGCTCTCAGTCTTTCATACCTTTCACTCAGTGACTTGAGAAGGTGATGAACAACGACATTGTTTTTCTTGGCAATGATGGGACGGAGTTCATCAAGTTCAGTAATCCCAAAGTCAGCGAATCTGAATGGGTTATGAGTGTCCATGATTCTTTTATCAGCCCCCCTGAAGACAGTGACCATTGCGGGTTTGGTGTTCCTGTGGATTTTAATGTCAGTGATGGTTTCAGGCTTCAACCTTTCCTTCATCACCCAATGATATCTTTCAACCCTGATCTTTCTAATTTGAGCTTGCCTTTTCAGCTTTTCTTCCCTTTCCCTTTTCAGAGCATTCATCTGTTCTTCCTGAGCCTTTTTAAAGGCTGCACCAGCTTGCTCAGTAGCTTTCAGCTTCCTCATGAACAACCTGTATCAGTTCAGGCTTGCTCAATCTCTCTTCTTCAGCTACCTTTGCCACTTTCTCAGTTCTTTCCATGTAGTCTTGTATTTGGTCATGGGTGAGTTGATAGATTTTTCCATTGATTGCAAACGGGACCCTGATAGGTTCATCAGGGTCAACTCTGACCATTGTGGAGGCAGGCTGGAGTCTTACTTCAGGTTCTGAGGTGGTGGCTATACTTTTTCCTCTGTCCTGAAAGAGAGTGGAGGAGACTGGTTCCTCTTGTGGTGGAACTTCAGTGATCGGTGTGGCTTCAGTGACATACTCCCCCTCAGTGTGAGAGGGCTGTCCAGCTTCTTGTTCATCAGTAATAGGGGTTTTAGGAACATTCTCCCCCTCAACAATTGCCGGAGCTGCAGTGATGGCAAGTGTTGGAGTTACTGAAGATGAAGTAGAGGTGCCCTTGAAGGCTTGAAACATTTCCGTCATCATTGACTTGATCTCCGCAGTATCCTGATGAATGAGAGATACCTTGGAGTCAAGTGTAGCCTGAGAATTTTCAAGGGCAGCCATCCTGGATCCCATAGTCCATGCCAGAGATGTGGACTTCAGGGATTGAGCTGTCACTGATGCTTCCAACTGAGTGAAGGAAGACTTGAGGGACTCCACCGTGGAGCTGAGATTCTGAACATTTGAATCCCTTATCAAACCAAGTAACTCAGTGAGAGCCGCCGAATTGACCTGGTACGTCTCAGATGCCTGAAGAATTTTCTTGTTGAGCTCAGGATCATCCTTGACTGATTCTTGAACTGACTTAACCCCTGTAGCCAGCTCCTTTAGGGATTCCAAAAACTGATTGATGTGCGAAGCCATTTGTGTCAGGGAGTGAGAGACAGTGGAATTTTGCTCCCTGACATCATCATTGTAGTCTTCAACAGCATCTTTGAGGAGGTGATAGTGGACTGCTTGCTCAGCATGCATGTCAAACACCTCTTCAGTGACCCCCCTGTACAAAACATTGGTCATTTTCTTGATGAACTTTTTGAAGGCTCTTTCAGTGAGAGGAGTTGAAGCGTCTTCTGAGGTTTCCGGCTCGGAATGGTGTTCATCTTCATCATGGTTAGAGGATTGAGGAGACTGAGTAACAGGTTTAGGGACTGTCTCCTCAACCTCCATTTCATCTCCGGCCGTGAAGACTTCCTCATCACTGTTAAATTCATCATCAGAAAATAAGAACGCCTGAGCATCTGCCAGGGAGGTAATCTGCAACAAATGGAGGTTATCCGGCTCCTCTTCATAAGAAGATTTGCCTTCGTTTTGGCCAGGTCCTGA
Source organism: Artemisia argyi (assembly GCA_030686995.1). Lineage (NCBI taxonomy): Eukaryota > Viridiplantae > Streptophyta > Magnoliopsida > Asterales > Asteraceae > Artemisia > Artemisia argyi. The sequence continues at coordinate 200,022,605 of CM060687.1, read as the reverse complement.
CCCCTTAAATCCGGTAGGTTGGGTTTTACCTACCTGGTCTTTAAGGCCAGTTCCCAAGTAATGCGCACCTCCGGGAGTGGTTTTGGGTTCCATATCAGCGGGTGGTTTATATCCCTCTGAATCTTTGTCCCCCGTGACCCCTTCAGACACTGATGGGTGTTTCTCAGTGCCATCACTAGGAGCCGTGATTGTTGTGTCCCTATCAGCGGGTTGTATGTTTCCCTCTGAGTCTTTGGGATGAGTAGTGGTGCCCTCAGACAAAAGCTTTGATTGGCGAATGTCCTCATCAGGCAGTTGAGTGGTTGTGTCCCCCTTTCCAACAGGCTTGTTCTGGCCTGTCGAAGGTTTAGGAACTTGTATTCCCTGATGCTTGGGTTTTGATTTACCCGAGCCTTTAGCAGGATGTGATTGTTTGTGGACCCCTTTCTTCAGTCGAGTGACTTGGGTTGAGCCACCTTCCTGGACCCCTGTCCCTTCTTCCTCTTCACCTTTTTGGTGGGAGAGGGAACTGGTGATATAATATTGTCACCCTGGGTAGCAGTACGCATATATTGGGTCAGGGTGACTGGTGTAACCTCTAGAGGGTCACGAGAGTAATTAGCCTTGTGTAATACTTCAGGCTCAAAGCCTATTGCATCAGGCTTTACATACTCAGACCCAAGCAAATCTTGTAGGGCACAGGAAATGAATCTAGGGTATGACTTAAGTTTTTGCCTAGACTTCCCCCCTAATTTTGCTATGAGGTCCTTGAAGATCAATTCTCCAAGGTCAATAAATCTATCCTCAATGAGACTGAACAATATCATTGCTTGAGTATTGTTCAATTGCTCAGTAGAGGATTTATTTCCCCCGAGGACCTGAATGACAAAGGTCATTATTATCCTCCAGGGAGCTGGGAACCAGGTCTTGATGATTGGGGCTTTGGATAGTAGGGCCCCAGGTGACACTTTAGGGTGAAGTTTGTCATAAGGCCCTAGCGTCAGTAAGACCTCCTTCACATCTTTATCAAATGGTGGGACAACGAAGGTCTGTGTGTAATCAAGCCCAGTGGCTTTGACAAAAGTTTTATAGTCAAGAGTTAGGGACTTAGTTCCATTCTTGACTGTGAACTTTATTTTGGCCTCTTTGGGCACATCAGGGCTTTCAACCACTGCTGTGCACCAAAATTCCCTCAAATATTCAGGGTAGATGACTGAGGGGGTTTTTGTGAATGCGGTGGTCAGAAAGCAGTTCTGAAGGAACTTCACCACATCCCTATTCAGGGAACCCAGCAGGGTAGGCAAAGTTCCCCACCACATTGTTCTTGGTAAGGTCTACACTTTCCATTTGGAAATCCACATTGGGTGCGTATTTTACGACCTTTGAAGAAGCCATTAAGTTTGGATAAAAAGGCCTGGTTTTTGAAAAAATGGTATTGGTGAGGGAAACACACGCAGTTTTGAAAACAATTTGCAAGAGTTTAGTTATGATTTTAAAAGCGTGTGTGTGTTTCCCTTTTTGTGGGGGTATTTATAGGGTGAGAATTAGGGTGGTGATGTTGCGGATACCAAAGGTTTAATTTATTTAACCGAAACGGCATAATAATTTTGGTTTGATATCCGCATTAAATATCACGATTCCCATTACCCTATTTTCTCTCACATCGTGGATGAACAGTTGTGCAGCTCTGCAAATAATGCACTTTTGCAGAGAGAAATTATCACAACTTTTGTGTGTGAGGGAGCATTTAATGCTCAGTGATGTTTGGTGAGAGGGATGTGGGGGCCCAAGGAGTGGATGCTAGTTGTGTAAGTGACATATATTCCTATATTTAATAGGATTCAGTTACCTACCTGGGACATTAACTAACTAAATACTTAGAGCATTTAGTTAGTGTATTCAATGCCATTTTTCATCATGATCCCCCCGAATGGATTGTCATTCAAAAAAATTTCAGGAAGGGTGTGATCAGGGACCTAGAGAATTTACATCAGGTTGGAACACTTTTGATCAGTTTCCTGATTCTATGTCCAACATGCCCAATTCAGCTTTCAATCTTGTGAAAGTGGGTTCATCCAAAGGTTTTGTGAAGATATCAGCTAGCTGATACTCAGTGGGGATGAAATGTAATTCAATTTCTTCATTTGATATATGGTCCCTGATGAAGTGGTATCTGATGTCAATGTGTTTGGTTCTTTGATGAAGCACTGGATTGTTTGAGATGGCTATGGCACTTGTATTATCACAAAAGATAGGTACCATCTTATACTGAATGCCATAGTCACTCAGTTGGCTTTTCATCCATAGTACATTTGCACAACATCCTGCAGCAGCCATATATTCAGCTTCAGCTGAGGACATGGCCACTGACTGTTGTTTCTTTGTACTCCAACACACAAGTTTACCACCAAGAAATTGGCAGGATCCTGAAGTACTTTTCCTATCCATGTTACATCCTGCATAGTCAGAGTCAGTGTACCCTTTGAGATCAAATCCTGAACATTTTGGGTAATACAAACCAAGGTTTGGAGTACCCTTCAGGTACCTGACGATTCTCTTGACAGCAGTGAGATGTGATTCTTTTGGGTCAGCCTGGTATCTTGCACACAGGCAGACTGAGAATTGGAAATCAGGCCTTGAGGCAAGTAAGTACATCAGGGAGCCAATCATTCCTCTGTATTGGGTTTGATTCACTGATTTTCCAGTGAGATCAGGACCAAGGTTGTTTGGAGGAACCATAGGAGTTTTTACTGAAGAGCAGTCAGTGAGCTCATACTTCTTCAGTAGGTTCCTGAGGTATTTCTCTTGGCAAATGGATATTCCTTTTACAGTTTGTTTAATTTGTAGTCCAAGAAAGTATGTGAGTTCACCCATCAAGCTCATTTCAAACTTTGTGGTCATAAGTTTTTCAAATTGTTTGCAAAGTTTGTAACTTGTTGAGCCAAAGATGATGTCATCAACATACACTTGGACAAGAATGACATCATCCTTTGTTCTGTAGATGAACAGTGTGTTGTCAATTCTTCCTCTGACAAACTTGTTTTGGATCAGGAAGGCTGAAAGAGTTTCATACCATGCCCTGGGTGCTTATTTCAGTCCATAGAGGGCTTTGTTCAGCTTGTAGACATGGTTAGGGTATTCACTACTTTCGAAACCAGGAGGCTGTTGCACATAAATATCTTCTTTGATGTTACCATTCAGGAATGCACTTTTAACATCCATTTGGTAAACTTTAAAGTTCGTGTAAGTTGCATAGGCAAGGAAGATCCTGATGGCTTCCATTCTAGCAACAGGTGCAAATGTTTCCTCATAGTCTATACCTTCCTGTTGATTATATCCTTTGGCAACCAGTCTTGCTTTGTTTTTGATGACTGTGCCATTCTCATCAGTCTTGTTCTTAAAGACCCATTTCATACCAATGATTAAAACACCCTGGGGGCATTCAACAAGGGTCATGACATCATTTCTGTCAAATTGTTCCAATTCATCTCTCATGGCCTGGACCCAGCTTTCATACGTCAGGGCAGGCTCAATTTCTGAGAGATAGTCAGCAATGATGTTCACAAGCTCAATGATTTTGGATCTAGTCCAGCTATCCTGAGGTTTGGGATAAGGATTTGAGCTTGAAGGAGCCTGATTAGGTTCAGACTCAGGAACATGAGGTGACTCATCAATATGTGCTTCAATGACAACTGTAGGAACAATTTGTTCTGTGGGTTCCTGAACATTTTGTTCAGTGGTGTCAGTCTCATTTGAGACAGGCTGAGTTTCTATGAACTCACTGATAGGTGGTTGGGGTAGGTTGTGAGGGATGATGTAATAGGAGACATCAGCATCAGCTTGGTATTGAGTTGAGGGATTGTTCTCAGGATGATACTCATCAGGAGGATATCTTGATGAATCATCAATACCAATCTCTTCTACTGAGGAATTTGAGAACCTGATGGATTCAGTGCTCTCATCAACAGTAATGTGATAAGTTTCCTCAGTTTGTTGTCTCCTTGTGTTGAACACTCTGAAGGCTTTAGAAACCAGGGAATATCCCAGGAAGTATCCATCATCAGCTTTGGCATCAAATTTACCTAAGTGATCCTTGTGGTTATGTATAAACACAGGACACCTAAATACATGAAAGTAGCTGATGTCAGGAATCCTTCCTTTGAATATCTCATAAGGAGTCTTGTTATGCCTTTTCACAATGATTGACCTATTTTGAGTGTAGCAGGCTGTTTTAACTGCCTCAGTCCAAAAGTGTTTAGAGACGACTGAGCCATTTAACATTGTTCTTGCTGCCTCAATGAGTGTTCTATTTCTCCTTTCAGCTACTCCATTTTGTTCAGGAGTATAGGGAGAAGTGAAATTTTGAGAAATTCCTTTCTCATCACAAAAACACTCAAGGTCTTGGTTTTTGAATTCAGTGCCATTGTCAGTCCTGATCTGTTTAACTTTGACATCATTTTGATTTTCAATGTTTCTGACAAATGACATGATTGTTTCAGCTGCCTGACTCTTTTTGGTCAGGAAGTAAACCCAAGTATATCTTGAGTATTCATCCACTATGACCAGAGTATACTTCTCATGGTGAATGGACATTGGACTGATAGGTCCAAAAAGGTCCATATGAAGAAGATGTAGGCAGCTTTTGATGGAAAAGGTTTGTTTGGTTTTGAATGATGCCCTGTGGTGTTTTCCTTTTTCACAAGCAGAACAAGGCTTGTCTTTGGTATACACCAGGGATGGAAGGCCCAGAACTTTGTTCTGTTTGGCCAGGTTGTTGATGTTTTTGAAGTTAAGATGAGAGAGTCTCCTATGCCATAGCCAGTTGATTGTCTCACTTGCCTTAGAGAATAGACAAGTCCCATTTTGAGTCAGGGATGACATGTCAAGGACATATACATCATCCCTTCTAGGGGCAATCAACACAACTTCCTTATTGGCATTAAAGATGGTCCCTCTCTTGTCATCAAACTGAACTATGTATTTGGCATCACATAGTTGGGAAACACTTATCAGGTTGTACTTCAGACCATTAACATAAGCTATTCTTGTAAAAACTATACCATTGCAGTTTACTGAGCCATAACCTTCAGTGGGAGCTGATGAGTTATCACCAAATACCACTTTGGGTCCTGGTTCTTCCACATATTTGTGCAGAAAACTTTTCACACCAGTCATACTTCTGGAGCATCCACTGTCAAGATGCCAAGTAGGATCCTTGATGTGTTTCTGCACAAACAGTAAACTGGGTTAGTTTTTCTTGTTGACCCACTTTCTAGTGGGCTTAGTCCTCAGGGACTTTTTAAACTCGGTTAGTGAATCATGGTCTGAAGTTGTGTGACCTGAGCTTCCACATGTTTTACATTTTGTGGAGGTTGATGCCTCAGGTGACTGAGAAGTGTTGGTTTGGTTTTTCCTTCTGGACTGAATCACTTTGTCATGCCCCCTGGTTTCATGGGAGGGATCTCCACAGTTGTCACAACATTCTTTCATCATACAATCATCAGGAAGATGATCATTGAAACCACAGTGAGGACATGGTGAGAAAGGCTTAGCCTTCAGTCTTTGTTTGGAAGGTGTGGCATACTGATAGCCTTGGGTTTTGTATAGACCCCTTGCCTTTAAAGAAGCAGTGTGGGGGATGTGATCACAAGTTATGTGGTCCTCTTTTTTGCATATCATACAAAACAGGACTCTGTAGCATTTATCAGTGCTGTGATTTGGATAATTGCACAGTTCACATCTCCCTGAGGGTCTGGGTGTGATTTTTGGTTTGGAAGAACCTGAGGATACTGAGGGCTTTGTTGATTTTGAGTCAGAGTTTTTCTCAGTAGACTCAATTTTCTCACTCAGCATCCTGACAAGTTCAGCAAGCTGATCAACCTTTGAATCAGTGCTTTCAGGCTTCACTTCAGTTTTTACTGAAGGTTTTTGGTGTTCAGTTGGTGCAGGAGTGGGTCTTTTCAGAATAGTCCTTCCTAATCCTGATTTCTCTTTAGGAGAGTGTGGTTGAAAGACTAATGGTGCAAGGTCAGAATTGGGTTCTGCTCCCTGAAGTTGTTTCAGTGGAGGGATTGATGAATCAGACTTAGACTCAGTGATGGACTCAGTAGGACTAAGTTCATCAGTGACTCCTAGCAGCTCCTTGATAGCCTGACTTTCAGGCTCCAGGATTCTTCCAGTGTTAAAATTTGGCAATTTACTATCAGGATTGTTTCTTTCAATCCAATCACTGGGTTTAGGAGCTAGTTCTTTGCTAGAGAGTATGTTGGTTAATAGAAAAGTTGTGGAATGGCTACTCTCCCCAGAAACTTCAGTGAGTTGATCATCACCCAGACCAGCCTTATTGGGGCTGGGTGAGAGACTCATTGTTTCGTAAAGTTTGGGGTTTTTCTGAGTCCATTTCCAAATAATTTCATTTTCTTTCTTAAGTTCTTCCTGAAGAGCTCGATTTTGTTTTACAAGTTCAGAGTTTTGAATTTGAAGTGTAACACTTTCAAGCTTGGCTTGTTTTAAGGCAAGTAATTCATCTCTACAATGATTTAATTCAAAACCCAGTTTGTTAAATTTTGAAAACAAATTAAGTCTTTGCTCTTCAACATACTTAAGATCAACATTAATATAATCTAAGTAAGATTTCCAATCATCATTATCATCCATAGAAAGTAAAAGATTTACCTTTCTCATAGTGATGTTGACCCATTCTCCATTTCTTGCATGACTCTTCCCCACAGCAAGTTTGTTGTCTTCTGACAGAGCCATCAGGGCACTGATGTGAACTTCATCATCATCAGAGGACACTTCAACCTCATCCCAGTCATATGTTTCAGCTACAAGCCCTTTGTTTTTGGCTTGAGTAGGCTTTGGAGCCTGAGGAGGCTGAGAGACTGTTGAGGATGATTCAAGAAGGGCAAGTTTAGCTTTTGCCTTTCTGTACTTGGCTTCAAAGTCAATTTGAGGAACTTTTTCAAATCTTTGACTAGACTGAAGCATTTTTGGTTGAAATTTGCTGGGGCCTGAAAAAGAGTTATTTCCTGAAAATTTGAAAGATGGTTCTGAGGTTGTTTTTGAAAAACAATCTTTAGCAAAATGCCCCATTTTGCCACATTTAAAGCATTCAATGTTGTCATTTGCTTTAGAAGGAAATTTGTTTTTCTTAAAAAACCTTTTTGAATTAGCAAGGAGTGCTCTTTCATGAAATTCAATTTGAAGATCATTAAGATACTCCTCACTGGTTCTTTGGTCAACCTCATCATCAGATCCATCCTGAAAATCCTGCACAACACCTTTTGAAAAGAAAGCAGTTGATATGGGTGTAATTGTCAAGGCCTTTTTGGTCTCCTGAGCTTTACCAGGGTATCTCCTGGTGATAAGATTTTCTTCATAGACAAACTTCCCATAGATGGCAGGGAGCTCAAGGTTCTGAATGTGGTTTGCATTTCTCAATCCCTGAGAGAAGTTTAACCACTTCTCAGGGAGACTGTTGACAAAACCAACATTGATTTCTGTCACACCCCCAAAATCGGGTCCAGCGGAAGCATACATGTAGCTGGGGTGTAACTCAATCGGTATTACAACACTAGTTCAAAAATAGTTTGCACTTGAATCATTTAGAATAAAATAGTTAAATCAAAATGCTGATTTTACACTGTTAAAAGTAATGCGGAAGTAGGCCCTTAAAATAATTTAAAACGGTCCCCTAATGATTAAATCAGAGTCTTCTATGACCATGCCATGCCCTGCCAAAACCTCCAGTAGCGTGCCATTGCTTAAAACCTGAAAATACATGCTAAAGTGTCAACACGAGGTTGGTGAGTTCATAGAGTTTGTTTAACAAATAAAGTTTATAGAAAGTGTTCACACAGCAAAGGCATCGTAAATCCACTCAGTTACAAGTCCCGCCATAAGAGACTTGTAACCTGTGTGTTCACAACCCACTGCTAAAATAGTTTAAGTCTAGTAGTCAAACACCCGTGGTCAATAATAAGTCAAGGCCGCTCCGAACAAGGGAGACTTTATAATGTTGCTCCGAACATGGGAGACTTCAAGTCACTCCACCACCTAGGCGAGATTTATTAGTCACTTTACCGACTTGGCAAAGATTTATTAGTCACTCCACCATGGCGAGATTTATTAAGGATGCTCTGAACATGAGAGACTTTTTAACGTTGCTCCGAACATGGGAGACTTTATAGCGTTGCTCCGAACAAGGGAGACTTTAAGTCTTAGAACATACAGTACAATAAGTCCAAAAGTTTAAGTCAAGTTCAAAAGGTCAAGACAAGTCATAAGTTCATAATAAAGTTCAAGTCAAAACCATGTTTAAAGAGTCAAGTAATAGTTCAAGTAAAAACGAGCATGTATTCTCCCCCAAAAGTTGACAAAACAATTTAAAAGAGTAGGGGCTATGACTCACCTGATGCAACAGCTACGATGACAAAAGTGTATACACAGAAATGAGGTTCGATCTTAAACCGCAACCTAAAATGAATGATGAATGATCTCATTTAGATCATCAAATGATGTTATGAATGTCCATGCTCATGTTTCTATACCACTCTAGTCTTTGGAAAAACACTTGTATTATCAAAAATATATAATCCAAGAATTTGGAAAATATTGCTATTAGAAAATATAAATGGCTAGTTATAATATATATACTTATATATATATAACGTAAGTTCTCATGTTGACGTTGAAATACTCGGGTTGTAATCCTTGAAATGATGAAAACATACTCATAATAACTAATACTACGTTAGTTATAAAGCTCGGTACTTGATATCATGTTTAGCTTAAAAATGCACTTCGTAGTTTTTGCGCCAAATTTATATAAAAGCTGTCAAATATAAAAGGGTTTTAGCCGATATTCAAACGAGTATATCTTTGTCGTTACTTGTCCGTTTTACTTGTTCTTTATATCCACGGATACGTCTTAGTATGTAGTAATATATTTTGGAAAGCTCGGCTCCTCCGGGTTAAGTCTAAAGCCTCTTTTTGACCGACGAAAAACGTCCAACAGCAACTATTTTCAGAAAAATACTTTTCGTCAACAATCTTGCAAAAATCATAACTTCTTCGTTATAAGCTCTTTTTAATCCGTTCTTTCGCCTACGGATTCGTTTTTGAATGTATTTTCTAAAAATTTTGCCAAAGTTTCCTTGGTGTTTACTGATTTTCCAGATTTTTACAAAACGGGACAGCATGTCTAAAATAGGTTCCAAATCAAGTTTCCAAGGTTAAAAATCAATTTCTACCATCACCAAACCTCTTGTAATCACCACATGGCTAATCTAATCTTACCATACACCTTCTTAGGGTGCCATGGACTCCTAACCAAGTTATTAGAGCAAGGGGATTCATAACTAAAAAGTTAGGGTTTGTATGTTTCTTTTTAGCCAAAATAAAGTGTGGTATAGCTACTTGTACATGATTTTTAGCATGATACTTATGAAATACATGTAAAAATAAGATGATCCATGAAAAAATAAAGTTGATTACTTACTTGACAAAATGAGATGATTATAGGATGATTATGCTTGATGTTCTTGTGTTTTTGTTGCTTGATTCTTGATTAGGCTTGTAAAATGAACAACTTTTGTGTTTTAACTTATGAAAAATGATCACTTGATCCTTGAGATGATTATGGGTCGTGGCTTTTGAAGAGGGAATGGGGAAGATGAGATGAAAATTGTTCTTAGCTCAAAAGTTGGTTTATGATTTGTAAAAATTGGTAAAGTTATGTTTTAAGTGGTTTATTAATATAAAATGGTTAAGTTAATGCAAGAGGTTAAAAAGGTGTGTCTTGGGCTGGTTTTTGGGTGTGAAAAGGAGTAGCCAAAACGGTTTTGATCACTTAGAAAATATAGTGTAGCGTTAAGTGTTATTACGCGTTATTCGTTAAAATCGGGGTACCGGTTTTAATAGCAATAAACGTTCACGAAGTTAACCGGGATGAAATAAAGTCATAATAATGTTGAAAATATGTTAAAAATATGTTGGGTACATTTACTGAGTGATCGGGTGATTATTGTTTAGTTTTCACGAAAACCGTCGTTATATTCATACGCGTACGTTATAAATAAAATAAATTTCCAAAATACTGGGTAACTGAATGTTATAACTTTTATGATGTCAAAATGGATTTAAAAATATGTCGGGACCATTGTGGGAATATTTAGATATATTCGTCGTGTATAAACCAGGTGTTAACGTTTACTATAATTACGTATACGTAAAAACGTTAAATGTACTGAATATAGAAATTTGAAAATCCTGAGAGTGGTATAACATGAAAATGTTGTTATGATGATATGCAGACTGTCTCTAGTCCGTATGCAGTGTCCTTAGCACTAATGAAATGAATTCGCACCTAAACCAATCTGGTTACGCGAATTTGAATACCCGTAAACTAAATTTACGATGAAATGAGTAATGCAAGTGAATGATGAAAACTTTTCCGGAAATGAATAGTGTTTAGTGAATAGTAAATTTCCAAAAAGTTTCTCAGAACATCAAACTGACCTCGAAAACGATGAATAGTAAAACGATGAATAGTGTTTTGATGAATAGTGATTTATGAATAGTAAAAAGTCGAAGTTTGGGAAAATGACCTGAAATGGTAAATGACGTGAAATGGTGAGTTGTGACAGTCTTCCCCTCTAAAAGGAACTTCGTCCCGAAGTTCAGTTTATGTTGGTCTCTGAAAACATATTGGTGAAAAGGTGATGAAAAGTATGAATGTTCTGACAATGAGGGTATACACACATGCATGAAACATTTGGAAAATGAGTAAAGGATTCAATCCAGACAGAATTTTATTATAACTATTCTCAGTGTTGCAAAATTCATCTCTGAGTCAGACATAGGTAGTCAGCCTATGTCCCACTATCCCGGGTTGAATATAGGTGACTAGTCTATATTCCACCGAGGTTCCATGAATTTTGAAATACTCAGCTCAGTTATACTAATACTATGTCCTTCACAAATACCAAGACGTTCAGAAAGACTAAGGCAAGTGACCAAAACTCGAGGTCAAATGATGAAACTATGCAAGGAAAAACATAATGTGGTGACATATATGATACGTGAACATGCTTATATGAAAGACAATTATAGTAATCAACTAGAATAAGTGAATATAATATACCAGATAATGAGACACAAATCTCATCACCTAAGTCAGCAACAAACCACAATGAGGCTTCAGCTTGGCAGGCAGGCACGTGACGGTCATAGGGTTAAGTTTTCTTGAAAGTAGCTATAGTCTAGGTTTTAAAAACACTTAGTTCGCTATAGCCAAAGCTCTGGTACCAATCTGTCACACCCCCAAGATCGGGTCCAGCGGAAGCATACATGTAGCTGGGGTGTAACTCAATCGGTATTACAACACTAGTTCAAAAATAGTTTGCACTTGAATCATTTAGAATAAAATAGTTAAATCAAAATGCTGATTTTACACTGTTAAAAGTAATGCGGAAGTAGGCCCTTAAAATAATTTAAAACGGTCCCCTAATGATTAAATCAGAGTCTTCTATGACCATGCCATGCCCTGCCAAAACCTCCAGTAGCGTGCCATTGCTTAAAACCTGAAAATACATGCTAAAGTGTCAACACGAGGTTGGTGAGTTCATAGAGTTTGTTTAACAAATAAAGTTTATAGAAAGTGTTCACACAGCAAAGGCATCGTAAATCCACTCAGTTACAAGTCCCGCCATAAGAGACTTGTAACCTGTGTGTTCACAACCCACTGCTAAAATAGTTTAAGTCTAGTAGTCAAACACCCGTGGTCAATAATAAGTCAAGGCCGCTCCGAACAAGGGAGACTTTATAATGTTGCTCCGAACATGGGAGACTTCAAGTCACTCCACCACCTAGGCGAGATTTATTAGTCACTTTACCGACTTGGCAAAGATTTATTAGTCACTCCACCATGGCGAGATTTATTAAGGATGCTCTGAACATGAGAGACTTTTTAACGTTGCTCCGAACATGGGAGACTTTATAGCGTTGCTCCGAACAAGGGAGACTTTAAGTCTTAGAACATACAGTACAATAAGTCCAAAAGTTTAAGTCAAGTTCAAAAGGTCAAGACAAGTCATAAGTTCATAATAAAGTTCAAGTCAAAACCATGTTTAAAGAGTCAAGTAATAGTTCAAGTAAAAACGAGCATGTATTCTCCCCCAAAAGTTGACAAAACAATTTAAAAGAGTAGGGGCTATGACTCACCTGATGCAACAGCTACGATGACAAAAGTGTATACACAGAAATGAGGTTCGATCTTAAACCGCAACCTAAAATGAATGATGAATGATCTCATTTAGATCATCAAATGATGTTATGAATGTCCATGCTCATGTTTCTATACCACTCTAGTCTTTGGAAAAACACTTGTATTATCAAAAATATATAATCCAAGAATTTGGAAAATATTGCTATTAGAAAATATAAATGGCTAGTTATAATATATATACTTATATATATATAACGTAAGTTCTCATGTTGACGTTGAAATACTCGGGTTGTAATCCTTGAAATGATGAAAACATACTCATAATAACTAATACTACGTTAGTTATAAAGCTCGGTACTTGATATCATGTTTAGCTTAAAAATGCACTTCGTAGTTTTTGCGCCAAATTTATATAAAAGCTGTCAAATATAAAAGGGTTTTAGCCGATATTCAAACGAGTATATCTTTGTCGTTACTTGTCCGTTTTACTTGTTCTTTATATCCACGGATACGTCTTAGTATGTAGTAATATATTTTGGAAAGCTCGGCTCCTCCGGGTTAAGTCTAAAGCCTCTTTTTGACCGACGAAAAACGTCCAACAGCAACTATTTTCAGAAAAATACTTTTCGTCAACAATCTTGCAAAAATCATAACTTCTTCGTTATAAGCTCTTTTTAATCCGTTCTTTCGCCTACGGATTCGTTTTTGAATGTATTTTCTAAAAATTTTGCCAAAGTTTCCTTGGTGTTTACTGATTTTCCAGATTTTTACAAAACGGGACAGCATGTCTAAAATAGGTTCCAAATCAAGTTTCCAAGGTTAAAAATCAATTTCTACCATCACCAAACCTCTTGTAATCACCACATGGCTAATCTAATCTTACCATACACCTTCTTAGGGTGCCATGGACTCCTAACCAAGTTATTAGAGCAAGGGGATTCATAACTAAAAAGTTAGGGTTTGTATGTTTCTTTTTAGCCAAAATAAAGTGTGGTATAGCTACTTGTACATGATTTTTAGCATGATACTTATGAAATACATGTAAAAATAAGATGATCCATGAAAAAATAAAGTTGATTACTTACTTGACAAAATGAGATGATTATAGGATGATTATGCTTGATGTTCTTGTGTTTTTGTTGCTTGATTCTTGATTAGGCTTGTAAAATGAACAACTTTTGTGTTTTAACTTATGAAAAATGATCACTTGATCCTTGAGATGATTATGGGTCGTGGCTTTTGAAGAGGGAATGGGGAAGATGAGATGAAAATTGTTCTTAGCTCAAAAGTTGGTTTATGATTTGTAAAAATTGGTAAAGTTATGTTTTAAGTGGTTTATTAATATAAAATGGTTAAGTTAATGCAAGAGGTTAAAAAGGTGTGTCTTGGGCTGGTTTTTGGGTGTGAAAAGGAGTAGCCAAAACGGTTTTGATCACTTAGAAAATATAGTGTAGCGTTAAGTGTTATTACGCGTTATTCGTTAAAATCGGGGTACCGGTTTTAATAGCAATAAACGTTCACGAAGTTAACCGGGATGAAATAAAGTCATAATAATGTTGAAAATATGTTAAAAATATGTTGGGTACATTTACTGAGTGATCGGGTGATTATTGTTTAGTTTTCACGAAAACCGTCGTTATATTCATACGCGTACGTTATAAATAAAATAAATTTCCAAAATACTGGGTAACTGAATGTTATAACTTTTATGATGTCAAAATGGATTTAAAAATATGTCGGGACCATTGTGGGAATATTTAGATATATTCGTCGTGTATAAACCAGGTGTTAACGTTTACTATAATTACGTATACGTAAAAACGTTAAATGTACTGAATATAGAAATTTGAAAATCCTGAGAGTGGTATAACATGAAAATGTTGTTATGATGATATGCAGACTGTCTCTAGTCCGTATGCAGTGTCCTTAGCACTAATGAAATGAATTCGCACCTAAACCAATCTGGTTACGCGAATTTGAATACCCGTAAACTAAATTTACGATGAAATGAGTAATGCAAGTGAATGATGAAAACTTTTCCGGAAATGAATAGTGTTTAGTGAATAGTAAATTTCCAAAAAGTTTCTCAGAACATCAAACTGACCTCGAAAACGATGAATAGTAAAACGATGAATAGTGTTTTGATGAATAGTGATTTATGAATAGTAAAAAGTCGAAGTTTGGGAAAATGACCTGAAATGGTAAATGACGTGAAATGGTGAGTTGTGACAATTTCATGTTTTGACAGTATAACACCATCATTGGTCAGCTCATTCAGGAGGGTCTTATACCAAGTATAAGTCTCAGAGAGACTTTCAGAATCCTTGGCCCTGAAGGTGTTGAATTCAAGCTTCAGGTCCATGATTCTATTCTCTTTGGTATCAGAAGGCCTTTCATAGCTATGAACCAGGTCAGTCCATGTCTGCTGGGCAGTGGGACAGTTGATCACTGATTTCATTATATCATCAGGAAGGCATGATATAATGATGCTTTTCAGGCGCTGGTCTTGATTGACCACCCTCCTTTCATCTGGGGTCCACTGAGCTTCAGGTTTGATTAAACCTTGGGCAGTTGTTGGGACATATGGACCCTCATTAATCAATTTGATGTAATAAGGTTCCATCCCAGTTAAGTAGCAAAGCATTCGCTTTTTCCACTTATTAAATATGCCAGCTTCAAGTCGAGGGGCAGTTGCTGAATAACTTCCACCCTTTTTATCAACAAGCTGGGGAACATCTATGTCAGTCATAGTGGGATCTTGATTTTAAAAACTTGAGCACTCTTAGGTTTTGAAAACAGGTTTAAGTTTTACAAATCAGAGGCTCTGATACCACTTGTTGGTCCCTTTTACTTGGTTATCAGTAACTAAAAAGCTAAAGTAACCAAGTTATATGACTTGAACACAAATGTATGAAAATGATTAACAATAAAGTAACGTAAAAATAAGAGACAAGATTTTCCAACGTTTAATTCTTTATTAGAAGTTAATCACAAAGAATCGCACCCAAGTGTTTGCGGAATAACACTTGGGATTGAAAACGACAAGTATTGTATGGACTCCTCACTAAACTCAAACTATGTTGAGTGACAACTTAAATTACCCACTGAGCTATCTCAGGGGCTTGTGTTGTTCTTTGGAGGAGTAAAGTGGTTTGTGAATGCTTTGCATTAATTGCACAAACTTGTCAACTTTTACTTCTCACATTTGCTTCCTATTTATACACAAGTATAGAACAACTAAATATACATTGGACCTAAAGCTTCCTTAACAATATCTTGAAAGATATTATTCTTCTGGCAAGGAACCTTCATTGAGTTAGGTCCAAAAGGCACTTTCTGATGACAGACTGGTTTTAACCATTTTGGGAAAGTTTGACATTAAAGTGATAAAGCACTTTAATAATGCAGCTCAAACTTTCCCGCCCAGTCCCGCCAAAACTTCAGTCTTCTTGTCATCAGTCTTCAATACAATTAAGTTGTTGAGGAGTCATGGGGTTCAGTGAGTTATTGTCATCCTCACTGAACCCATCACCTTCTTCTTGGCTTAGATCACACTTCACTGAGTTCCGCCTCACTGAATGGAGAACCTTTCTTCTTAGGTTCGGTCTTAGCATCCTGAAGGTGACTCACTGAGTTACTGTTCACTCAGTGACTTGTTTATATTTAGGTTATTTTACGTTCAAATCCTTGTAAGAGGAGGATTGGGGAATTCAGTGACCCAACAACATGTTATTTTGTTAAAGAGTTCCACCTATAATCCAACTCAACACTATCAATAAACAATGGCCTACTACATAAAATATGTTTTCAATCAAAATAATATACAACAACCCTTTAAACATATAACATAATTTTTATCTCTGTATAGCAAAGTAAAACAACATACTCATTAACATTTTAAGTAACAACAACTAAATATGCAACCTAAATCTAAATCTATTTGCTAGAATTGCTAATCAAATAACGCAGTTTCTACAAAGTATTAAATAAAATTCATGGTAAAACCAAAAAATATATTAATCATATAGTCAATTTACCATAACTAAATAACAATAATCTGTCTAAACCTACACAATCATATCAACTATTATAGCATCATGTTTTTCTTGCCACATGCCTTTAAAGCTGCCAGCCGTTGCTCATAAGTAAAATGAGCGTTTAGTGAAACTGTAAAAAGCAGTACAAAAAGGTACAAACACAATACCTTCCATTTGTCTCTGCCTTTTTTCTCTTTGTTTTTTCAAAGTCCTCTCTGAAGTTGACACGGGTTTAGGCCCAACATACACACTTGGCTGAGAAGTAGAAACCGAGTCAGCCTCACCTTCACGTTTCTGGTGTGCCTGTTCGGCCATTAGTTACCATTTAAATAGCATGTCATCTCCTCCTACAGCTGCTCGCGCTGCCACATTTGCAGTTGTTGTCCGCACCTTACTATCTTCCTCTTTGTTTACCTTCAATTAAACAAACATTTTCACGACTTCACCAATATAACTTAAAATGGTTACAAAGCAACTATGTATGTCGAAAGGCCCAAAATGTCCCCTCCAAAAGGGGTATCTGTTGTAGTGCGTATCCCACAATTCTTTTGTTGTCTTCATCTCTTTAACCATGTTTTTCGGTATATCATTTAGTGAAGCGATGATGAAGTTCATGACTTGTTTATCTGCCCTTTCCGACCATGCCGGTTCCTCTGAATATTTCCACGAATCTTGCAACTCCCCTTTAGGACCACGGTCTTTTAAGTCACCATTAACGTAACCTAACATTCTCTTTTGTTTTAGAAAAGTATTCATTTTTGACACCCAATTGTTGTACTGGACTTTGTTAATGTCAAGCAACTTGAAGGACACATGCCCTCTTACTCTGACGAAAGAAATTTCACGGCTATCTACATGACAATGACAATAGTATTAATTAGGAACTTTGTGTGAAACTATGTTATATAACAACATGGATGATCTGTGTTAGTAACCCAGGAATTGAAATCTAAATATGTCATTTAGTGACCAAATCATATAGAAGTCGTTAGAGTTAAAGACTAAAGAGATAATCTAGCAAATATTTTTAAATATATACATAGAATACTATATGTGTATAATCGATCAAATCAAAATTTTATATACAGTATTGTATAATTATCAGATTAAAATCCATATGCAATGTCGTGAACCTTTCATGTATCTATATTGTGGATAGGATTTGAAGTTCTTACCGAAATGAGTCCATAACATGCCCCATATAGCTTTCGATGTCTTAGACTCTTTAACTACTTCCTTCAGTGTATCATCTATTGAATCCCTGGTCCATTCCATGACTTGTGTATCAAACTTTTCCCATTTCACAGAATATAACCTCACATTTTCGTCTTGGCTCTCCCCTTTAGGATCAGGGTCTCTTAATGATCCATCAATGAAACCTGTCATTTTATTTGACTCCAACGTTTCCTTCATTTGCTCCTCTAAACAATGTACTATCACCATGGTCTTTAGAAGACTCTGATATATTGAGCTTAGCATCAGACTGCTGTAGCATAAATATACCCATTAGAGTAATATATTGTAATGGAACAGAAACACCATTAGAGCTTAGCATCAGTCTGAATAACGCAGAAAGTTATTAATTATATGTTGCAATCCAGTAAAAAAAAACAGTTCTAGTCGTTAAAGACTACATATGTCCAAAAGTTTGAATTAGTATCATATTATTAGTTCATTCGAAATAATATCTCACCTTTGAGCTAAGTAACTTCTGATTCTGGAAAGACATAACAAATTCAGCAACTTGAAAAAAAGTAACAATGTCGTTGTTTTCAATAGCATGGTGTTCTTTCTCAATATCCACACGGATCGACTGCATTAACACTGTTGAGGATGCAGTTTAGAGTTATTATATGGACCAGAATGTAAGACGCCCAACAGAAGTACTAAAACCACAAATAAACTGATAGTTTCTTTGATATTACAACATTTACCATTATAACCTCCCGCTAGAAACTGATTCGTAAAATCATGGAGTAGGCGAAAGATGTTTTTGTTTGTTGTGGGCATCCTTCCGCTGTCCCATAGCATCTTTTTGGTTGGACCAAACTGTTTTGTATGACCTTTAAGCACTGAGTCATGAGAATCTGAGCAAGGATTTCCTTTAACTAAAACTTTGGAGCCAACCTGTTCAAAAGGCCAATCACTGAAGTTAGCGAGGAAGATGTTAATGAACACATGACAGCTAAAAATGGCGAAATTTCGATTCATTTACTTATAAACGGGTCTATTCTGGTTATCTTTAATCTCTAATGGATCAAATAGGTGCTTAGATAGCTAAAACAAAAAAGGTCAAATGGGTCACGCATAACCTGTATATTTAATGCATAAAAAAATCTGAAAAAATCATTAGTATATTTTTAGAACTAAAAATACTACTGAACAAAGATGATTTTATAACAGGATCTGGCACACCAAGCTTTTATAAAAATTACAGATTTTGGACAAAAAATCTCATATCTGTCCAGCACAGCTAGTGTCGACCCACACAAAAATGACCCGTTACCCGGCTTGCCCATCTGGCACCTCTAGTTTAAGTGCATATAAATATTGTACCATAGTAAGTCGAGTGAATGATCCAGTGAACTTTGATCGCGAACCCAGATTACTGAGTATTATTTGCCTTATTTTTGCTTTTTCCTCTTCCATAAGAGACTTGAGATCAGCGGTAGAAGCTTCTGCATCTCCCTCTACCTGATGAACAAATGCAGTTACAACTACCTGATGAATAGATGCAGCTAAAGCTGCTACTTAATGTGTTTTTTATTAACAAAACAACAAAAGTTTAAATTGCCATCTGCTAGCAAGCAAATTAAAGGTTAGCCCCACTGAAAGTAACAATTAAAATTCTATATTAATAATACTTATTGAATAGTAACATTACCAGATGCACAAGATTCATGAATGTCTGGCCTATAGGATTCAAAATAATAAATTGCAGTAAATTTGGGGAAAGAAAAGAGATAAAGCAGCTTGTGTCTTGCTCATATTCAACATCAAACAACTATTACGTAGTGTTACACTACAAAAGAACAAACTTCATAGTCTATTATTTTATTTTATTCTCTAACAAATAGATTTCCATTGATATTTTTGGCACAAGTGTTCTAACTAATGTGCAATAAAGTGATAAACTATTCAAACAGCGACAAGAATAACCACCTTTATGTCGGCATCTGGATGAGCTTTTGCAACCACCTCTGGAACTTGACCCTTATATATGTAATAGAAAGTCTCTAACAAAAGCAAGTTATCCTGACGAAAACAGCCGCTCTGACCACCAACATGCTGTGTCAAAACTAAGATCAAGTCCATCACATTCTCTTCAAACAACAGTTCTAAGAACCGATCTCCAAGAAGTATACATTCAGAGGCTGATCCAGCAGCTCTCTGCTGCGTCGTTATCTCTTGAACGGCTAAAATGCTGCAAAATAAAGTAACTACCAACTGCACCAATTTCCAATCGTCCTCTGTGAACATATCCCTGCTTCAAATAAATTAATACCATAAATAAAACAAAGGTAAAAACAATATCATCATAACAATAGCCTAAATAGATATGGTTAGCCAGTACTAATCAGAGACATGAAGTGAACAAATAATTTTGAGTAAATTGCAAAAATCGTCCCTAAAGTTTGACCAATTTGCATGTTTCGTCCTACAAATTTCGAAACTGCAAGGATCGTCCCTAAAGTTTCGCCCGTGTGCATGTGTTGTCCCTAAAGTTTGGTCCGTGTGCATGTATCGTCCCTAAAGTTTGACCAATTTGGGACGATATATGCCCCAAAAGGACGATATTTGCCCCAAAAGTTTGCCACAGGGACGATTTTTGCAGTTTCAACAGTTCTGGGACGAAACATGCAAATTGGCCAAAGTTTAGGGACGATTTTTGCAATTCCCTCAATAATTTTTAAGATGCAAAATTGATCAAAAAACTCTAAGCATCGTCATGTTAAAACAATAGGAATTCACTTTCCCATCAATTTTAAGCTATATCGTGGAATTCACAATCAAATCACTGCCACTGCAAAAACCTTGAATACCTCATTTAACATACCAAGAATACCTTATTTAACATATTGTTTACCTTCTGGATAATTACTAACTAACTTAGTATTGTACTAACTCGCCGTTAAAAAAATAAAATAAAGAATACCATACTTTAATGGGCGTTCAATCTTGTTAAAATAATAGTCGATAAAAAAAACATTTACGTGTTCACTACCGTAGTATCTTAGATGTTATAAGAAACTGCCATAATAAACTCTTGCGTAGGTGGTACCTGAATAATCATGACAACTCATCCTGCATTACAACCAATCAACATTCTTATTAATTTAATACATAAACATTAAACAGCTCTAACACAATATCACAGTGATTACCTGGACATGAACCGAACGTACCCTAACTTCTTTATTCGTGTACTGCTGCAATATTCTTTTGCTTTAAGGTTTTTTACACTCGTTTTTAATTATTCATAATGGACCTAGAGCTATAACATCTTGAATTCACTGATAGAAAACGTACCTTTGAATAACCAAATCGTGACAAACACAACATCCGTTGAATATCACACTGTGTAAATAAAAGAGACAATGAAGGTTCCTGATGTTGATTTATACAAATAAAGAACAAAAACAGTAACAAACATCATTCTTTTTATAACATGTATGAGTGCGACGATCATAATGCAAATAATAATAGTTCAAATAATAATTACTCTGTACGATACTCTGTATGATCAAACTTATATTGAGTTCAAGAGTGCACGGCATGTCAACTCAGTTTCTTATTGCAAACCTGGAAAACCCCAACCTCTGGCACTTGTCTATATGTTGTTTTGGAAAACAATAAAAGTAGCTGACTACTTCATATCCTATTATCGCCTTCAGTATACAAAACCAAACACCATATTATACTTTACTCGATCAATTATTATTTGATTCTGATTATTCATATCACAATAAACAGTTTTAGAAAAAATATCTTTTATATAGTTGCTAAGAATTATAGAGATGCAGTGTCTTCATGTTTGTAGTGTGGAAGCATAGATTTATACAAATAAAGAACAAAAACAGTAACAAACATCATTCTTTTTATAACATGTATGAGTGCGACGATCATAATGCAAATAATAATAGTTCAAATAATAATTACTCTGTACGATACTCTGTACTATCAAACTTATATTGAGTTCAAGAGTGCACGGCATGTCAACTCAGTTTCTTATTGCAAACCTGGAAAACCCCAACCTCTGGAACTTGTCTATATGTTGTTTTGGAAAACAATAAAAGTAGCTGACTACTTCATATCCTATTATCGCCTTCAGTATACAAAACCAAACACCATATTATACTTTACTCGATCAATTATTATTTGATTCTGATTATTCATATCACAATAAACAGTTTTAGAAAAAATATCGAAACAAACCCCTACATAACTCATAAAGATACCCTAAATCTATGCTTCCACACTACAAACATGAAGACACTGCATCTCTATAATTCTTAGCAACTATATAAAAGATTACATTAACTCAAAGCCTCTATAAAAAAAAGTATGACCTTTGTTGCGGGATACTTGTGTCCAAACAATGGATGATCGGTTTCATGATGATTCGATTTGTTGCTGATGATGATCGATGATCTCATATTATGATAAATAATGGCGTTGATTATGATAGACATATATGATTTATAATTTTCTGATAGCAATAGTATTTAGAACTTTAGAAGGAATGTAACTCTCATCCGTAGGTTTAGGTTTTTGCCAAATAAAGAAATATGTAGAAGAAAAAAATCAGATTGAAAAAATTATTACTAAAAAAGGAATGAATTGATTTTTTTGAAATGGAAAAATTCCAATAGGGGTTTTATTTTATTATATAAAAGATAGGGTCATTTTATTTTAACACAACTCTGTTTTACTTTTTCGAACATATACAAGTCTGCTATAAATACTTTTATTTCTTTTGAGTTGTAAATTGGGAAATTTAATTTATTTGGAAAATTGTTTTTAAATGTTTAAAAAAGTTGGTTGAATACTTGTTATCGTTGAATTATATCTTGTCGATCACATGATTGAAAAACATAAGAATTTAGTTTGTTACAAAATATTAAATGAGTTACATTTTATCTATTTGATCAACACATAAAACGAACTAATTTTAATCAAGATATCATACAGCCTAAATTAATCACATCAACTATAGTAACTCGGTTCCGAAAAGTGAAACCAACATGCCTAATCCTAATACTGTTATAAAAACCCAACCCGGGAAAATTTAACATTTAAAACCGAATTATATATTTAGTCTACAAAATAGTGCATACCCTAACCTGAAATCCTGGGCCACTGACTACATTTATACTTGCATCGACGGTTTCCCCACATGGATGATCCTTGCACTTTCGTAACGTTTGAGACGAAATATGCAATTTGGCCCAAACTTTAGGGACGATTTATGCAATTTACTCTAATTTAATTTTACAAAGGGGTTTTACAAATTGGTATGCATATTTTACCAAAAGGGTTCCAAAAATCAAACATAATCGTCATCATAATTGAATAATTTCTTCTGGGCAATTCTTAATTCTCATAATTGACACTAAATTTTATATAAAAATCAAAGCTTTAGTGTTATGGGTAGATCAAATTCAAGTCTTGAAGACTGCAAACCCAACTCAGGTTTAAGCAAGAACACACTCACTAAGTTTCATATTTTAATCCATATGTACATAGTTTTAGGTGGTATGATTTAGTATAAACATAATTTTATATGATCATAGTATGTGTATGTCACATGTTTTATGTTTTCCTAAAGAAAATGAAGGTGTGAATTGTTGTGTTATGTTTTAAGGTAGCTGAGAATGTTTAATGTTATTTGATTGTTAGTAGTGATATAGTGATCAAGGGGTTAAGTTGTCGAGACTGATTGTTGTCACTTGCCATTAGGGGTGTCCATGGTACTGGAACCGTCTCGAACTAGAACAGTCCCGAAAGAACCGAGAACCGAAAATATAGAAAAAGTGGAACCAAGAACCATCTCAAGTTCTTCGGTACGGTTCCGGTACGGTACTCGGTTCCGGTACGGGAATTTCGGGTAATTCCCACAAGAACCTAAATGTTTAAATAATTTATTTTTTTCATTGTCAATCATTCACAAAGACATGCTAATAATGTTATAACAATACAAATAAACACGGTATTTAACTAATGTACATGATTAAATATTGTATACTTAAACAACATATATACTTTACTATACTTGATTAAATATTGTGCATCATATTGAATCGAAAAGCATAAACTATACCAACACCAACTGACCAACATTTTAATATAATATAACATGCATTCATACTTTCAACCCATTATATTCGTTAACTACAAATTCGTCATTTGTCACATATTGCATTATATAATTCACTTGATTTTTCTATTACTATAGGTAAGTATCAAATTTACGATAATGATCTCAAGATAAACATACTTTCATGTTGAGAAATGATGATGATGATGGTGATCTTTGAACGGATTAAAGGTTTGGTTTTAATTTTATTATGTGTTTTTAAGTTTTAGATTTTTTTTACGTTACAGTTTAATAATGAGTGGATTTATTTATTATTTATTTATTCTCCTTAAAATGTTATACACATTACACAACGTCCCAAATAAACCTTATAAAATTTCATATTTTTAAAGTAGTCGGTTCTTTCGGGAAAGTACTGGAACCAGACAGTCCCGACCCGAACCGTCCCGAAAACCTAAAATTTGGACTTTTAGGAACCAAGAACCGTACCATGGTTCTAATATACGGTTCGGTTCCGGTACGGGACCGGTACAGTTCCTCTGTTTTTTTGGTTCCTCGGTTCTTTTGGACACCCCTACTTGCCATTGCGGATTAATGTTTATGCTTTGTAGACCAACTACCGTTGTAGAACTTTTTGGAAAAACATTGAATTACTAGGTGCCTACGTTGTAAAATTGTTCACGCACGCATATTTGGTGTGTTGAAAGTAATAGAATATCTCCATGACAAGCTTGTTGAAAGTTATGGTATAATTTTGTTATACATCCCCTTATTTTGTTTAACATGTGCAGCCAGTTGACTTATTTTATTTTGTTATACATCCTTTTTTTTTTTTTTTTTTTTTTTTTTACAAAACTCATTATTACACTTGAAACCTTATGTTTTGCTATTTTATAAAAGCCTATACCGAAACCTAACATCTTACGCGTTAATCCTTTATTTTACGACAACCCGAAAAATTATCATTTTCAAACCAAAGTTTCCAAAAATAGAATTTCACACTCATTAACAATATAACCCATAAAAACCAAACTCTACTTATTTAATAACCCTCAAAAGCTCAAACAAAACTCGTTACGCAAACACCGAACATAAAACAACACAAGTCATTTCTACACAACCAAGGTGATCAAAATAAACTTATCCCAAAATCAATACTACTCAACTCACAACGATAACATCATACAAAGAGATTTAGTGCCAATACACACTCATCTCATACATATATCACACATATATCTAGGGATGAGCATTTCAACCCGAATCCCGGAACCGAACCAGAACCGTACCGGTACCGTACCAAAACGGTACAGTTCCCGATATAAGGTATGGTATCGGGACTGAGAAATAAGGTGGAAAAAAATCGGGACTACTAATTCGGTACGGGACCGGTACCAAATCGAGAAATTCCCGAATAAAAATGGGAAAACCCCGATTTCCCGGTACCGGTATCCGAATCCCGTTCGGTACGGTACCGGTACCACTATTTATGCTCGGGAAAAAATCGGTACCACTAATTCGGTACGAGATCGGTACGGAACCGGTACCGTGCTCATCCCTACATATATCACTTCAATCATCTAAGACACACCAAACAAACGTCAAACGAGTCAAGACTATCAGTTAAACTGACCTGCTAAAATCACGGTTTTTACAGAACATGTATAAGTATATTATTTTTTGCAATCATATATGTGGTGTAGATATTTATGTTGATAATATATTTTATATAACAGGGTACCAAGATCCATGCAACCATTAGTAATTTAGTGGTTTATGATTTCCAATTCCTCATTCGCCAGGATGATACTCACTCTATATCAAACTTCACTGTTAAAAGTAATACATACATGCTTAGACTAACTTCTCATGCATGCAAAATTTACTTTCTTAAAAAAAATGTTCAACGATGTTCTGATTTTGCTGATATACAAGAGCCTTTGGACTTTGTGTCTTTTGAAGTTTTTTAGGTCATAGAATTGATCCAAAGTGTTCCTTTGGTAAGTTTTTTTTTTTTTTTTTTTTTTTTTTTTTTTTTTTTTTTTAATTTATTTATTTATTTATTATTTTTTTTAGAATGACATGTGTCTCTTATACAGTATTGCATATGATTTATCTTTCTTAGATGTTATTTTAATTATCAGAATTTAATTTGTTTCTTATACAGAAATGCGTATGATTTATCTTTCCTATATGTTATTTTGAGTATCAGAATTATATTTGTTTCTTATATAGTATTTTTATATAGTATTGCAAGTATCAAAATTAAATTTGTTTCTTATACAGTATTGCATGTGCTTTATAAAAAACCCATATAGCAAAATATTCATAACACATTAAAACCTAATGAGGCATTTAATCAAACACTTGGTTGGTGATCAATCAAAAAAATTAAAAATAAAAAACGTTTCTTTAAGATCTTCACCATGCAAATCTTGAAGAATATCAAGAAACTTATCTAAAAGCAAAGCATCATACTCAATCAACTTATCATCTTCAGATACTTTACTAGGTACCAACAGCCTCAATTGTGCATCTATTGATGCCAATTTCTCCAGGTTCCTACTTGCCATTTTTAGTGGTTTTTGTTGATGAGTAGGTTAATTTGTGATTGGGAATTTTGGGGGATATTTATAGACAAGTGGCGAGTGTAGGGTTCACAAAATAAAGAAAGTCTTCGCCAAATTGGCTAACTCCATGCCTACATTATTGGGATATTTTTTTTAATCAATTTTTTGGTTCAAAATTATTGTTACCCTAAAACGAAAATAGGTAAAATTAACTTACCCTAACCCACAACAATTTTATAGAGTTAGATTGGAAATAAATTAAAACCTAGGTCCTTTGTTATCCAACAGCCTCAATAAAGGACCTAGGTTTTAATTTATGTAGATCCAAATCAGTAACGATAACAAAGGACCTAGGTTTTAAAGGACCTAGGTTTTAATTTATGTAGGTCCTTTATAGAGTTAATTTGTGATTTGGATCTGTGTGTGTTTGTGTGTTAGAGTTAAGGTTTGGATCTGTGTGCGTTTGTGTGTTAGAGTTAGTGTTTGTGTGTGATGAATATGGATGATGCAATTTATTTGGGGGTGAAGGTTTATGTGTGTGTTGTATGTGTTTTGATCGGTTGGTGTTATCAGTAATGTGTGTGTTAAAAGTGTTTGTTTGAATATTTTTATAAAATACATTTGTATTTGTATAAAATGTATTTTGTTAAATATTTTCGTATTAAGCATTTGTATTTAAAATGTATGGCATAATAATCGAGAAATAGTAATACATTAAAATAATATAAAAATGTACTCGTTACCTAACTAGTCGCTTAAAAATAAATAAAAGTGAGACCCGGTCGCCTAAGAATTATGTATTATTATATTATATTAAAAGGCTACACTTTTGTACAAAAAGACAAAAAAAAAAAAAAAAAGTCGCCTAATAAATAGTGTGCCCTAGTCGCTCAAAAAATACCTATCGTGTACTAGGCAGTACTTGCACAAGTACAAATGGGGACATGTGTAAAAAATCTATGATAGTCGCCCAAGATTAACACCGCCCATTAGGGAAATGAGATTTTTTTGAGCACATGAGGTAATTACCTTTATACTTGTAGGTAAATCAGCTTGTTGCTTATTTGACATCTATGAAAATACAAATTAACTCAATGTAGTTAAAAACCAATTTCGTTTTATTTTAATTTTACAAATTGTCATGCCATATTTGTTAGTCCAACAAGAAAATACCATTTTACATTTTTACCAAAAGGGTTCCAAAACCAAACACAATCATCCTCCAAATCAAATAATTTTTTTCTGGGCAATTCTTAATTCTCATCATTGACACTAAAACTTAGATAAAAATCAAAGCTTTAGTATTATGGGCAGATCAAAATCAAGTCTTGAAGACTACAACCCCAACTCAGGTTCACATTTCTAAAAAGATAATCAAATTTAGTAGTTAATGCGTATTTACATAGTTTTAGGTGTTAAGATTTAGTATAAACATAGTTTTATATGATCATAGTATGTGTATGTCACATGTTTTATGTTTTCCTAAAGAAAATTAAGGTGTGAATTGCTGTGTTATGTTTTTAAGGTAGTTGAGAAATGTTTAATTTTATTTGATTGTTAGTAGTGATACGGTGAAGAAATGCGCGTATGAATAGGATTTATAGTGATCAAGGGGTTAAGTTGTTGAGACGGATTGTTGCCACTTGCCATTGCGGATTAATGTTTACGCTTTGTAGACCAACTACCATTGTAGAACTTTTTGGAAAAACGTAGAATTACTAGGCGCCTACGTTGTAACAGAATGAGTAATAGTATTGTGAGGGTAAAATTGTTCACGAACACATACAAATACACATATAAATCCTGCTATTTTGTTTAACATGTGCAGCGAGTCAGATTCATCACATGAGAGTAATAATCCAGAACAAATACAAAGAAAATCTTGTTGGAATATTGCATGAAACTGGCTCGAAAGAGGTTGTCATCGTGTGTCACGGATATAGATCCTGCAAGGTTGGTCATTCGTGATTTGTGATATCTATTCTTTGACAATGCAAACAAGAAGTTCAGCCTGTGTATGCATTTACGAAAGGATGGTTTTGTAATTTTATGTCTTTGTTATATAGGACAAGATTCCTATGGTGAATCTTGCTGCTGCTTTTGCAAATGAAGGAATTAGTGCCTTTCGCTTTGACTTTGCTGGGAATGGGTAATCTTCTCCGCTAGTAAAGTTTTTCCAATAAAAATTTAGAATGTATCATTTAACTTTGTTATTAGGATTTTACCATGTTGACGATAACTTCTTTTGTTAAATCTGTCAGAGATAGCGAAGGTTCATTTCAATATGGGAATTACTACAGAGAAGTTGGATGATTTGCGGTCGGTGATGCAATATTTTGAGCAAGAAAAACGGCCGGTCACTGCAATTATTGGGCACAGCAAAGGTCTGTTTTATGTTTTCTCAGAATCTAGTTCTATTTTTCTTTTGTATATAAAAAGTTGTTATATTGAATTACTGATCAGAAAGATATTTGTAGGAGGAAATGTGGTGCTTTTTTATGCTTCGAGGTTTAAAGATGTTGATAATGTGGTCAACATTTCTGGTCGATTTGATCTGAGAAGAGGTATTGAGGGTCGTTTGGGTAAAGATTACTTGAAGAGAATCAAACAATATGGATTCATTGATGTTGCCAATAGAAAGGGTAAGCTTTCGGGTTTGTGGGTTCATCTTGTTGCTTATGGATAGCATGTGTGCATGTGTATTATCTTATATTATAAATGGCAAGATGGGCCGGTCAGGGGTGGTAACTCGTTGAAACGAGTTCAGTTATAAATTGTTTTTTTTTTACTGCCAACACTTTCTTGAAGATTTTTTTTAATGATTAACCAAAATTCAAGAACAATGCGTTTGCAATGGTATAAATTTAGGCGAGTATCAACCCACGTGATTTTTCCCCCTTTTAGCCAATTGTTTATTTGACCCATTTGAGAAAATAATATATATATAACCCAAATCGACCCA
Organism: Artemisia argyi; assembly: GCA_030686995.1. NCBI lineage: Eukaryota > Viridiplantae > Streptophyta > Magnoliopsida > Asterales > Asteraceae > Artemisia > Artemisia argyi. The sequence goes on along the minus strand of CM060687.1, from coordinate 199,993,510 downwards.
TTCATAAGCAACTGGGTTGAAATTGACACCTCAATTTTTTTTCACTTTGGATCTTATATGAACTTGTCACCAATATCAGGGAATATAGAGTATCGTGTAACTGAAGAAAGTTTGATGGACCGTCTAACAACAGACACAAGTGCAGCATGCCTACTGATTCCTCAAACCTGCAGGTTCTTAACTCGTATCAGATTCTGTTGGTTCTTTTTGTCAATTTGTATTTATACTTACATAAGTTGTCAATCGTCGGTCCATTTAAGTCATAGTGCTATTTTTGTAAATAATTTGTGGGTTAATTATAATTTGCGATAATTTTACTCACGTTTCGTACAGTGACATCAGTAATTGTCATGATTGCAGGGTGTTAACGATCCATGGTTCTGCAGATAGGATTGTACCTACAGAAGATGCTATGGAGTTTGCAAAGCATATATTCAACCACAAATTGCATATCATTGAAGGAGCTGATCATGAATACACGTCTCATCAAAATGAGCTATCTTCGGTTGTGCTTAATTTTGTTCAATCTGGTTCTAGTCATGACAATGCACAATCAGAAAATAAGTCTCGACGTTCATTCTTATAACTATAGATCTATTGCTTCAAGTTATGTTCATTTGCCAATAATTTTTTATATTTCATCCATCTACAAGTTATATTCTCATTGAATACCGCTTAAAAGTAAACAAGTCTATATTGCCAGTTCGCCACATACATGTGCAGTTAGCAACTATCTGAAATGACAGTAACATACAAGAAAATTAACCAAAAAGTTCCATTAAGTAGGTGCTTAAAGAATCCGCTTAAGGAGTACAATCAGAAAACCAACTCGCAAATTCTAGCTTCAACATAGTGTCAAAACAATTTAACTTGACGCGCACATAAATATGTCTAAACAAAATCTCACGATAATGACTTCACATCCTGTCCTCTCTCCTTCTTGGGGCACAAGTGATGATCTCATCGACTCTTAGGATCATTTCTGCAGCTTCAGTTGCAGAAAGCAATACCGCCTGCTTCACCTTGAATGCCTCATATAAGCTCAGACATATTTCCAACCTGTTTTAACATATAACGAAAAACAAAACATCAAAACTTTAGACAAAAGAGGTGGCCATTTTGACCAATAGTTCGGACAAACACTTTAAACTTGTCTTGCTACAATGCGACCAGCTAATCAGTCTTTGTTATGAACTTGTTTCACTTACAGAGCCAGTAATCACATCAATCCCGGCATTGATGTTCCCTTTATGGTGCTCAACTTGAAGTTGAGCAATCAACTCAGCACCGTCCAAACCAGCATTGTCAGCAATGGTTGTTGGGATTGCAAAGCAGAGCTCGTGAGAAAGCATCGATAGCATGAGACTTTTTGCCGGGAGTTTTGCGGGCCAACTCATCAACAGCCTTAGCCATTATCGTCTCTGGCCATCCACCACCAAGTAGAACCCTGCTGTCATTTATGGTCTGAGATAGCACACATAAAGCATCATGCAGCGATCTTTCTGCTTCATCAAGAACATGGAAACTGCAAAAAGAAAACAAGCGTCACTATATATGTCTGATTATCATCGATAAAAAGATGGTACTTCGGATTTTTGATTTCGGAACTGATTATTATAAATTCCAGTAGCATAAAGCACATCCAAACACTATTTCTAGTGCCCATCCTATTGCAACTGATTATCGGATTCTTAGATTGAATACCATGAAATCACTTTCAAAACACACATCCAAACACCCTTCAAACGATGACCGATCTTTGATTAGATAGACTTGTGGATGCACCATTATATAGGATGACTAGTATTGTTAAGGAGGCACAATGACATGTTAGCAGGGTCAAGATTTATAAACGATCGGAATTTATTAGAAATGTGAACCTGAGTTGGGGTTGTAGTCTTTTTAAAAATGCATTAACTACTAAACATACACGTAACAAAGTGAAAATAAATACTAGTCACTTGTATCATTTAACAAATAGAGTATTCCAACATGTGTCAATAGCAGCTCGAATTTTCTTTGGTTTACAAACTTCTTGAATAACAATTTCCCAGGTGGATGCTTTTGGTATAAGGTACTTTTGAAGCATCACTTCAATAATTTTAGAAGCTCCTACAATTCTCCTTCGCTTGTGAAGCCGAATTACAAGTTCTTCCAAAAATTCACTCCCATCATTCAGCCCGTTTACTTGTTCCTTTAACGTTTTCAAAAAGATGTTACAAGTAACCAAATCTGGATCACACCCACGATCAAGCATGCCGTTTAGCAGATCAATAGCATGCGAAATAGAACCATTTTTACACAAACCATTGAAAAGTATGTTATAAGTAACTATATCTGGTTCACATTCAGACCCTGCAGACAGCATCTGGTTAAAAAGTTTTAAACCTTCTTCCACAAATCCATTATTGCACAGACCATGTATCATCGAACTGTAAGCAATAACATCAGGTTTATACCCTTTTGAAAAATGATTCTCCCAAAATGTTATAGCTTCATTCAGCTTCCCATTGTTGCATAACCCATGAATTACTACGCTATAACAGACTTCATTCTGCCCAAAATCATTCATTTTAGCCTCTTTCCAAACATCAAGAGCTTTCAGAGTGTCACCGGTGCTGAAAAACCCCTTCATTAGGGAGCTATATATGAAAGCATTCGGCTTACAACCCATTTTCTCCATTTCATCTAGAATGTCTTTAGCTTCATATGGTTTCATATCCCGACATAAACCATCTATAAGAGTACCATAAACTACAATATTCGGTTTGCATCCCTTACTTATCATCTCCTTCCACATGTTTAATGCCATTTCAGGTTTTCCCTCTTTGAAAAACCCGCTTATAAGTGTAGAATAAACATACTGATTTGGATGACGTCCCCTTTCCTCCATTGACACCAAAATGGATACACCGTCAGCTGCCCTTCCTTGCTTTACTAATCCGTTGATGAGTGTACTGTATGTAACATCATTTGGAACACATTTGTTCTGCACCATTCTATCTAAAAGACTAACTGCCTTGTCTAATTTTCCCTTTACGCAGAGACCATGTATAAGAGTGTTATATGTTACTTCATTCGGTACACACCCTTTTAGAAACATATTGTCTACAACTTTTGATGCACGTGCCAAGTCACCCTTCTTACACAATCCATTAATTAAGACATTAAACGTCACTGCACTTGGAAAGCAACCCTCGACTTGCATCTCATCCAACAGACAAACCGCTTCATCAATCCTATCTTCCTTACACAATCCATCCATTAAAGTACAATAAGTAAAAACGTCCGGCGTGCATTTTCTAAATGGCATCTCCCGAAACGTCTCTATAGCCCTATCAATAAGTCCTAACCTACACATTAGTTTAAGGATCAGATTGTATGTTAACACATTCGGTAAAATTCGCTTTTCTTGAATAATAACATAAGAATAGAACTCTAGAGCCTTATGATACAATCCCTCATGTATAACTACATTAATCGCAGAATTAAATGATCGAATACTCGGTCTACATTGGTACTCAACCCACATTTTATCAAACAAGTCTAGAACTTTTTCCGCTCTCTTTGCTTTCCCATACGCTTTAAATGCTAAGATGAAATTACCTTCTATAAACACTCTTCTTTCACGCTTCATTTGACAAAAAACCTTCTCCAACGATGATAAGTCTCCTGCTTTTGCAAAGTTCTCAATGAGGGAGTAAAATGTGGAATCACCCACTCTAAAGGAGCCCGATTTTTTACTGGATTTGAATATGTCTTCATGAATTGGTGGTTCAATACCCTGTTCCTCTTCACTTTCAGGCGCTATATCAGGGCTGATGACAGAAAAATATCGAATTTGGGAACACCCTTTTAAAATCAGTTCTTTCCTGATGGAAGTAATGATTTTAGAACTGATGTGCATCAAATGTTTACACTAGTTACCTACAAAAAAAATATATGTATTCTTTAAAAAAAAATCAGAAATAAAAATTTTAAAAATTAGGTAAAAAGTATTAACATAAACTGCGGGAACAGACAAAAACAATCAACCATCCGTAGTTGTATTATATGTCCCGCTCACTCAAACATATTGTAATATATTTTGAATATAGAAACGGTCTTTTGCTTCTTTAGCAGCCACCCTCACCTCCTAACAAATGCCGAGGCAGATATCCTCCTTTAAAACTTAAAAAATATATATAAATAAAAATAAAAATGAGAGTTTCTATTGTTTGGCTACGCAGCTGCTACCTTTGAAGTGTAGACAGCATACTTTTAGTGCAGAGTGCAGACTGCACACCTTTTTTTTAAGGACAGCAATAAAAATCGTTGTTTGTCGATGTTTACACGTTGGACTGAGTACCCAATACACTCTAGAAACAAGTGATAGCAAATACGGGCTATTGCTAACGCATCAACTATTTGCTAAGGATCTTGCAGATTTGATTATAGACGCGGATTTGGTCAAGCACATCATCGAAGACTTTTGTAAAATTTTAACCATATGCTTGTGTTCCCATTTTAGGGGGTGTTTGTTTAAGCTTATATGTGGGCTTATGAGCTTACTTGATTTCGGCTTATATTTTATAAGCCCTAATTTTCCGGCTTATTTTTTAGACTTATGGGCTTATATAAGTTTATCATATCATAATAAACTTATATAAGCCCACAAACCTCAAAATAAGCCGTAAAATTTAGGCTTATGAGATATAAGCCGAAACACAAATAAGCTCATAAGCCACATATAGGCTTAGGGGATGTTTGGGTTAGCTTATTTATATGGCTTATGGGCTTATTTGAACATGGAAAAAGCTCATAAAGCCCACTCTTTAGAGCTTATTAACTTGAGCTTATTGGCCATAGCCAATAAGCTGAAGATGATAACGTCATAAGCTCCAAAGAGTGAGCTTATCGGCTTTTCTATATTCAAATAAGCCCATAAGCCAGATAAATAAGCTAACCCAAACACCCCCTTAACCCCCCCCCCCCCCCCCCCCCTCCCCCCTCTCTTAGCTTGCAGCTGTTAACTTATTCATTTGACAGTGGTGCTTATACAAACTTTAAGCTAATATAAGTTTATAGAGAGGGCGCTGCTTTTAACTCAAATGTAGGCGGCCTAACTGACTAACCATTACAGAATCATCATGATATATTGTGAACAAATAATATGTAAACTATATTAGTTTTATAAATTTATCATTTCTGGTGATTGAATAACACATATTTTAACATAACAAAGAAAATTAACTATAGAGCATCCTTTTTTTTTTGTTGGTATATCTGGTTTCCAACTCGACATTACGGGGCCAACTAATCCCATGACGACTACCCTTTTAGAGCATAATCATTCTTTAAAAAAACATAAGAATAAGGTATCTAAAATAAAAAGGAGAAGCATTTAATAATAAAATTAGGTGAGAAACAAATTACCAGAAGACTTGTGGAGAAGGAGGAGGGGGGCTGATGGAAATTATTGTTTTAATCCAATAAAGCAAGCAAGGTTTGATTTTTATCTAACAAGTTTTAGTGTGAATGGTGATAGGGCTGTTTGGTGAAAGAGGGTTAAGAAGAGTGTTAGGGTATTATTGGGTTGTTTTATAGCAAAAACAAAAGAGAACCAAAAAGTGCTTTGTTGATGTGTGAGCAAACGGACCAGATGGACCGGACCGACCTTCGGTCCAGTCTCGGGGTTTTTCATAATTTCGGTCTCGGTCTGATCCGACTTAAAAACAAAACATTTAGCCTATTTGGACCGAGATCGGACCGGACCGACCATATTCGGTCTGGTCTCGATCTAGGTTTTTTGCCGGTTTCGGTCTCGGTCCGGTCCGATTTTCACTCGATGAGCACCTTTATGTATTTGTGTTTTGGTTTCACAAAGTACTATAAGGCTGCATGCAATAAGGCCAACGACTGACTCGGTCGATTGATTCCCAGTCGGTCGTCCCTTTTGTGGGCTGCAAGTCGCGACCGAAATGAAGGACGAAAAAAGAGTGAATCGGTCTCAACCTCGACCGACAATCGTCCCCCTTTTTTTTTCTTTGTGTGTGTGTTTAATTAAATATAAAAGGTAATTTTGTGGGGTATGTTTTTTATAGTGTAGGTCCAGGGACGGAACTTGAACACTTTTGGTGGGGGGGCCAACTTGAAAAATATCTATTTTAGGGGGGCAGATATATACTACGATGAAATTTTTGTATTAAAAATGAATAGAACCATATATAAAAAGGTATAAAATGTACATAGGATCAAAAATTTTAGGCGGCCCCCTCTGTCCCTTCTAAGTTCCGTCCATGTGTAGGTCGACCTTACTGGGGCACCCAATCGCGTGCAGGTCGCTGGAGAGAGAAAACTGACGTGGCAGAGAAAAAGAGGAGGATTGACCCTCTTTTTCGGTCATTATTGCACCCAGCCTAATGATTTAGAATAACTAGTTTGTGTTTTGAGATTTGGGAGTTTAGGATTTAGATTAAGTGAGTTAGGATTTGAAGAAAAATTAAAATGAGATGAGACTATTAATTTAAAAGAGTCAAGATATGACTAAAGATGTGTCTAATCTCGCATGGCATTATTTTGATACTGTAGCTATGGGATTCACTTAGGCCTCCTAATCATTTTTCTATTTGAAATGTTTAGTTGATTTTTTTTTTTAATGTACTGAATGACCAACACCAAACTTTTATAACTCCGACAAATAACAGAGAAAAAAAATACCCCGCTGCAATGCGCGAGTGTCACATTTCTCGTATATATTATAGCGACGATAAAACGACGGCGTTTTCCATCGTTTAAAATATTCGAATGAAATAAAAAATAATAATATATTTTCGCCCAACAAATGAACCAAAAAGGATTTTTTTTTTTTTTTTTTTTTTTTTTTTTTTTTTTTTTTTCACACAAAATACACCTTAATTATGCAACAACATAGTGGAGAACCCACTAACCACATATTATAATCACTCTAAGCCGACGGCTCGGCTCGGCTCAGCTCTTTGTGTGAGCAGTGTCGGCTCGAGCCGCGGCTCCACAGTGCACCCAAGCCGGGGCTCCACTCGGGGGCTTCGGAACAGTGCCGGCTCTCAAAACACTTCAATGAAAGTTATATAGTATAATTTGTTTCACTAATAGAGCTGGTAATCACATCTTGCCATTAATTTCAGACAAAAAAAAGAAGTTATAAGGTTGTTCGTTTAGATCGGATCCTTTTGTCGTCCACATCTTGCCGACGGTTCTTCGTTGTTGGAGTTTATTCATTAGTTTGGTTCTCGTGTCTGTTTGCATTAATAATCATTCTAATAAGCTGTTTACATACTCATTCTTGTATTCGAGTCTTAACGTTATGTACAAATCACACCCAACACATGCAAAAAGCAAGATTTTTGTCACCACATCTTTGCATTGTTAACTCGCGTTCTACGTTTTTCCAAAAAGTTCTACAATGGTAGTTGGTCTACAAATCATAAACATTAATCTGCAATGGCAAGTGGCAACAATCCGTCTCGACTATTTAACCCCTTAATCACTATATATCTTATCATACGCACATTTCTTCACCATATCACTACTAACAATTAAATAACATTAAGCACTTCTCATTTACCTTAACAATATAACACAACAATCCACACCTTAATTTTCTTTAAGGAAACATAAAAACATGTGACATACACATGCTATGATCATATAAAACTATGTTTATACTAAATCCTAAGACCTAAAACTTTGTAAATATGCATTAATTACTAAGTTTGATTATCCTTTTAGAAATGTGAACCTGAGTTGGGGTTGTAGTCTTCAAGATTTGATTTTGATCTACCCATAATACTAAAGCTTTGATTTTTATCTAAGTTTTAGTGTCAATGATTAGAATTAAGAATTGCCCATGAGAAATTATTTGATTTGGAGGATGATTGTGTTTTATTTTCAAAATTTTTTCGGTGAAATAGTATTTTCTTGGTGGACTAATAAATATGGCATGCCAATTTGTAAAAATAAAATTAAATGAAATTTATTTATTTATACATAATAAGATGCTATTTATATATTAACCGATGTAGTGAGGTCTACCCTTACCTTTAGCCTCTCAACCTCACGCGTCACCTTGCTGCGATGGGTCTTCCTCACGCGTCACGAGCCAGAAAAAAGGGACAAACGGTGAGCTTGTGTCATCTCTCGGCATTTGTGCAAAGTGGACATATTTTATTATTAAATATTTGATTTGCGAGTATGTGTGAGGTATTTTGTGGGGTATGTTTGTATGAAATGAGTATTTTTAAAAAAAGATGAGAAGAGTGGTGACCATTGTGGGTGAAAGATGAAGGGAATTGTGATGTGATAAATGATGATGTGACGATGAGATGACACTGATATGAAAGATTAGTGAAAGTAACCATCACCAGATCAAAAAACACGCACAACAAACAAAATGACAGGTATGTCGAAACCAATTCGGTGCGAAAATGAATGTAAGTGGACCCATGAAGAGAAAAAGTGCGTCTAAACCCAAAAACATCACTACCTCGTGTGCCTTGTAAGTTTAACGATAGTATAATAATGGAGTAGTAATAATACTGTTTTGAATGTATTAATAATAATGTTTGTTTTTGTTTTTCATAGAGAAAAGACTCACGATGGAAGGTCGTTAGCAATGCGGAAAAAGCCGTGAGGTGGTTGGAAGCAGAAGTTGTTGTTATTTTCGATGAAGATAAGGAGGAGGAGATGGTTGCACCTAGTCTCTACAATTACCAAATTGAAAACACTATTCGTCTACAATGACCTTTGGTAGTCGGCAAACATAAATCGTCATTGTGGTTTACGTACACTTTCACATTTCGTCTTAAAACTTAAATAATTACACCAATCATCCATGCGCTTGACCTTTTTTTAGAAAGGCAGCAATATAATAAACCACAAAAAAAGGTACAAACAAACGGCCTTGCTCATCTTCAAACGAGATTATTAAAGAGAGAGGAACCCGGACTAGAAATACAATACAAAGTACAACTCAAAATACAATACTTGAGGACATTACAATTAGCCAAAACTAAAACAAAGAAAAGAACTAGGGGACCACATAACCAAAACACCAAAACATATTACCCATACCCCACAAGGCTAAGCCAAAGACATAAACCAAAAGCATAAGGACTGCATGACTAAAGAATTATGTAGAGGCGACCCCAAACACAATGTTGAAGCTGTCACAACAATAATTCCTACTGTGATGTGTTGAACTGAAATAAATACCCACTGTAGCAAACTTATATCAGATATTGAACCAAACATCATTGAAGCTCACTCACACCATTATTTGCAGTACACACTGAAGTAGACCTTATATCAGATACTTGAACCAAACACTACTATTACATACTGCAACAGAACATGAGTTAGTTTATTCGTTAACTCAATGCAGATAGGGGTATTTTAGACTTCTTGCATCTGATCATGAGGGTACTTTAGTCCTTTTGTTATTCTCATCTTCAACCTCTAATTATCTCTATTAATCAATAACACTCATCTTCATCTTCAACTTCCAATAACAACATCAAATTCGTTTAAACATATTAATCATAAAACTTGTTTCAATTCTTACAAAAACCTAAAAACCAAATAACCACAATTAATTACCCCGAGATCAAACAAGAACCTCTTACCACTACTAAAAGTTACAGCTTGTAACAACTAAACATAATTTATTTATTGGCAATATATAATGATAGCTTGTGGTGTTTTTTACATCCGAAATCAAAATTCCGAAGTACCATATATGATTCATTAACACTGCTTATAGGGGTCAAACGACTTAGTTTGGTTCGGTGTATGGGTTATTCGATTGGTCCGTTTTATTTCGTTATGTTGGTTGGTGTTTTGGTTGTTTGAGGTGGATATACAACTTATACATATGGCAATTGGGTTGATTGACCAGTTAATGCCAAGGCTGACATATAACCCAAGAACGACTCTGCACGAATTGAATAGTCTAAAATCAGCTTTTGTGCAAAAGCAATATTGTAACCCCCACCACATCTATGGTTAATGCATATGTTCTTTATTTTCATCATATCAATGTCATCTATTTTTTATATTGCTTTTTGGTATAAACTCATTTGAGCATGGATCATTTGTAACAACCACTAGTGATATTGTATAGAACATCCATTTTGTGCCAAATCTATATTTGTTGAAAATTTAGTGTTAGGCTGCTTTCAAATTAATGACCCAGGACGTTATAAGTGTTAATAGTAAAACATGTGATGGTATAAGTGTTAATAACAAAAATTGAGTATCTTGTTATTGTAATATCAAGTGATAACGGCTATTTGGTGGTCATGTAATCAGTTTCAGATAAATGGTAAAAAAAACTTGATTATTTAACTAAAAGCATTTTTATCCACACTTTGTAAGCATATTTTAAGTATCTTTCATTTGTATTACATCAAAAGTTGACTTTAGATCCATACAATCAATTTATTATGTAAATGTTGATTTAAGTGTAATGATAAGAGAAGGTTTTGGTTAGTTTTATCTCAAAGGGGTAGTTGGTTGTGTGAGATAAGGATGAAAGTTTGAAAGAAAAATTTTAAATTGTGGCTCGAATTATTGAGCAAAGAATATTTTAAAAATGATGGCCGAATTTGAAGAGGTGGCTAGAATTATTTGAAGTTACGAGGAGAAAAGAAAAAAGTTGAAAAAGATATACAGTAATCAAAATGAAGATAAGGTAGATGAATAATTTATTATGTGATCTCATGACAAACAAAACCAAATATGGTCTGATGTATAATGTATCTTGCATCCGTCCTAAAAGTTACGGATGATGCCTAGAAGATTGAAAACTTCATAAGAAATCCCCATATTGCGTTTTGGCTACTGTCTTTGAAGTTATGATCAAATAAGAAATATAATTAAGATAAAAAGAAAGAAGAAAATACAACCATAAATTTCACATGCAAAAAAAAAAAAAAAAAAAAAAAAAAAAAAAAAAAACTTCCTTATTATTTTTTCCTTCCTTATTTAAATATGTGACAATAATTTCTTCTTAATGTTCTCATTTCAATAATTATTCTCATTAAATCCATTCTCATTGTATTTAAACCAAGTGAAATCGGATAAGAGTATTTGTCATTCCATTGAAATTGTATTCATGCAAGCGTTTCCTATTTCTCTTTTAAGTCTTCAGAAAGATTCAAAGATAATATAGAAAAGTTATATTACGTAGTTATTATGCTTGAGAATACGTTTCTTGTTAAGAATTGATGCTAATTGTATGGGATGTTTGATAGATTTATCCAATGTAGATAACAAATATTTTCTTGTATATCATACGAAAACCTATGCTAAACAAATATTTTAAGCATGTAAATATCATTATTCAGACATCTTAACAGACATATTTAATATCCTACATGTAATTAAAATAACAATGTAAGATCCTTTCTCTTTGTGTGGACTGGCTTAAGCCTTGTTTCTTTTTCTATTGCAGCGTCTGAGAATATGAGTGGGCCAGTGATAGTAATGTGTTTTTTTTTTTTTTTTTTTTTTTTTTTTTATATTGTTTGGGCCCACATAAATATGTTAACATTATTTGTAAAACTGTAAAAGGCTTTAAAAGGCAAACTCCTCCCCATGTAGAGCAATTAACAGATATGAGCCCACATTATTTATAAGGCTCTATATGTGGAAAAAAGGTACTTTTAGAAACCCTATGTAATTTTGTTCTAGCTCCTTGCTAGTTTTTTTTAAACATATGTTTTTGCCGTTAAAAAAAAAGATAATAAAAAAAATACTCTCTTTGTTTTAGATACGTAACATTTTTCCGAGGATGTGACACTAACTCGAGCCAACAACTAACAACTAACCCGCCGTTCAAAAAAAAAAAAAAAAAAAAAAAGATACGTAACATTTTTCCACATTATTTAATAAAAAACAAACAAAAAAAGTTCAAAAATACGGAAAAATGAAGAAAAAAAAAAAACTATATTAAAGTCACAAAAATATGTAATAATCTATACTACTATATAATGCATTTGGGACTATTCTATAATTAGAAAGGCTTAAAATTCAGACTTTTACTTGCTTATTAAGGAAGGATTTCAAAATTAATTGGTTAGGAAAAGTTGGTTAAGAAGTTGTTCAAACTAAAATTATTTGGCTTAACCATCTCTACTTATAAATCATAAAGACAACTAAATGTGTAACCGCAAAATATAGTCACAGGTACCCGCCGCCGCATTGCGCGGGTACAATAATATATACACCCATTAAACCCGAACAAAACCCACCCAACCCACTTTCAACACACAAATTTCCCCTTCTTCTCACACTCAAATTAACAGATTCAACTAACCCCATAATAAAGATCCAATCTTTTATAACAAGTAAAAAAACCCACAAAAAATGACCCTAAATCGCCTTCTTATTGAGGTACATCATATCAAGATTTGTTATAAAGTTTATTAATTTATGTCATTTTATCATATGGGTATTCATTATTTATGCTTATTTTGCTGTCTTTGTTAGAACCCATAATTTTATTTTAGCTTTTAGGGTTTAGGGTGATGCTTTTTAGGGGGTGTTTGTGTTTTGGATTAGCTTATTTTTGGGGCTTATGGGCTTATTTGGATATGGAAAAGTTTGTAAGTTCAGTTTTTTGGGCGTATGATGTTGTGAAGCTGAGCTTTGTAAGCAATAAGCTGAATTTGATAAGCTTATAAGCCGAAAAAAACCCGACAAAAAATGACCCTTAATCGCCTCCTTATTGAGGTAAATCATATCAAGATTTGTACTTTTGTTATAAAGTTTATTAATTTATGTCATTTATGCAAATGGGTATTCATTATTTATGCTTATTTTGCCGTCTTTGTTATGTTATGTTAGAACCCACAATTTTATTTTAGCTTTTAGGCTGATTTATATGGTGTTTTCAGTTGATGCTTTTTAGGGGGTAGTTTGGATTAGCTTATTTCTAGGGCTTATGGGCTTATTTGGATTTGGAAAAGCTTACAAACCCACATTTATGCAAATGGGTATTCACTATTTATGCTTAATTTGGTGTCTTATAGTTATGTTATGTTAGAACCCATAATTTTATTTTAGCTTTTAGGCTGATTTATATGGTGTTTTCAGTTGATGCTTTTTAGGGGGTGTTTGTGTCCTGGATTAGCTTATTTCTAGGGCTTATGGGCTTATTTGGATTTAAATGAGACCCTAATTTTATTTTAGCTTTTAGGGTTTAGGCTGATTTATATGGTGTTTTCAGTTGATGCTTTTTAGGGGGTGTTTGTGTCTTGGATTAGCTTATTTCTAGCTTATTTGGATTTATAGGGTGTTTTGATGCTTTTTAGGGGGTGTTTGTGTTTTGGATTAGCTTTATTTTTAGGGCTTATGGGCTTATTTGGATATGGAAAAGTTTGTAAGTTCAATTTTTTCGGCTTATGATATTGTGAAGCTGAGCTTATGGACTTAAGTAAGCAATAAGGTGAATTTGATAAGCTTATAAGACCAAAAAAAAAAAAAAAAAAAAAAAAAAAAGAGGGCTTATGAGGTGTAAAGTTGATGCTTTTTAGGGGGTAGTTTGGATTAGCGTATTTCTAGGGCTTATGGGCTTATTTGGATTTGGAAAAGCTTACAAACCCACATTTATGCAAATGGGTATTCACTGTTTATGCTTAATTTGCTGTCTTTGTTATGTTTTGTTAGAACCCATAATTTTATTTTAGCTTTTAGGGTGATTTATATGGTGTTTTCAGTTGATGCTTTTTAGGGGTAGTTTGGATTAGCTTATTTCTAGGGCTTATGGGCTTATTTGGATTTTGAAAAGCTTACAAAACCACATTTATGCAAATGGGGTATTCACTATTTATGCTTAATTTGCCGGTCTTTGTTATGTTATGTTATAACCCATAATTTTGTTTTAGCTTTTAGGGTTTAGGCTGATTTATAGGGTGTTTTCGTGGCGTAAAGTTGATGCTTTTTAGGGGGTGTTTTTGTTTTGGATTAGCTTATTTTTCGGGCTTATGGGCTTATTTGGATTTGGAAAAGCTTAGAAACCCACATTTTTCAGCTAATGAGGTTATGAAGCTGAGCTTATGGCTTATATAAGCGATAAGGTGTATTTGATAAGCTTATTAGCTGTAAAAAGAGGGCTTATGAGCTTATTTGGATTTTAATTGAGACCCGAATTTTATTTTAGCTTTTAGGGGATTTGAGTGTTTATTTAGTGTTTTTGATGCTTTTTGGGGTGTTTGTGTTCTGGATTAGCTTATTTTTCAGGTCTATGGGAGTATGGGCTTATTTGGATATTGAAAAGTTTGTAAGCTCGATATTTTTGGTTTATGAGGTTATGAAGCTGAGCTTATGGATAATTAATAAGGTGAATTTGATAAGCTTATAAGCAGAAAAAGTGGGCTTATGAGCTTTCCAAATTCAAATAAGCTCATAAACCTGAAGAATAAGCAATTCTGAGCACCTGTTTAGTCAAAGGTGGTGAGGATATATATCTTTATAGCAGTTTGGTTTCATAAAAAAGTGGGCTTATGAGGTGTAAAGTTGATGCTTTTTAAGGGGTAGTTTGGATTAGCTTATTTTTGGGCTTATTTGGATATGGAAAGCTTATAAGCTTGATTTTTTCGGCTTATGACCTTGTGAAGCTGAGCTTATGAAGCTCATAAGCTCATCATCATAAGCCGAAAAAGGTGGGCTTATGAGCTTTTCTAAATTCAAATAAGTCTTCCATTAATCATATTTTGTTATGCTTATACAGGTTCTGAAGCAACGTCCACAGGCGATCCTTTCAAAAAGCTTGTATTCTAGATCTTATAGTACTTTACAGAAGTTCAGATTTAACGAAGGTATATAAATGCATAGATGTCAACTTTATATTCTCGTATTGTCAAGAATAAATTACTTAAATAGTGTCAATGTGCAGTAAACAAGCTTCAAAGTGCTCAAAAAAGGTTCCAGTCCAGTTACTTGGGAAGTTTTACACGGAGATCCCGTGATGACGTAGACCGATCAATCAACGCATCTTATCTTAGGGAACTTTATCATCGGAATGATCCAGAGGCAGTGATTAGATTATTTGAAACTCAACCCTCCTTGCACTCGAGTCCTTCGGCACTTAATGAATATATAAGGGCCCTTGTTAAAGTTGATAGATTAGATGACAGTGAGTTGCTCAAGACATTGCATAGAGGTCAGTCAAACGTACTAATACAACTATTATAAATTTAAGGATTTTTTTTTTTTTTTTTTTTTTTTTTTTTTTTTTTTTTTTTTTTTTTTTCATACTGTAAAATACAAATGTTAAAATTACAGGAATGGCAAGCTCGGGTAACTCAACGTTCAATGAAGAGAGTGTTGGAGGCCTCTCAGTTTTTAAGAATGTCGGGAAACCAACAAAAGACGGTGTATTAGGAACTGCTGCTGCTCCGATACATATGGTAGCTACTGAAGGAGGTCAATTCAAAGAACAGTTATGGCGAACGGTTCGTGCTCTAGGCTTGGGTTTTCTACTTATTTCTGGTGTTGGTGCGCTCATTGAGGATAGAGGAATCACTAAAGGTGTTGTTTTTAATATTAGTTTTATTTATGTACTAACGTGCTTTTTCGTTTTTCTGTACTTGATAATCAAGCCGTTTTCATGCAGGACTAGGTCTACATGATGAGGTGCAGCCCAGTATGGAATCTAGCACTAAATTTAGCGACGTGAAGGGAGTAGATGAGGCAAAATCTGAGCTTGAAGAAATCGTTCACTACCTCCGCGACCCTAAGGTATAAAACGCACTTCCTTCTATCCTTTGTTAGCTGTTTTTTTTGGACCTTATCCAATAAATACATGTCTTCTTTCTAGCATCACATGTTGGTTCCATTTACGGTGCACGCTAATAGAAAACCTCTACTATTTTTTCTTCTCATTTTTAGCTTCTTAACGTTAGTTAAATCCAGCTATATGTGATCTAGTACCACTAATATAAGAAAAACAAATTACTTAAAAATATTTATTTCTGAATTACTTAAAAATATTTACTTCTTAAAAAAAAAAAAAAAAAAAAAAAAAAAAGAAAAAACCTAAAACGTGTTGGTTTATGCGCTTGGTGATCAGTCTAGTATAGTACAATAGATGTTAGCCAGGTTATCGTAAGTTTTCCTATTTTTCGTATTTCTTATAAACGTATTTTTCAGATGCAGTGTTTTTTTCATCTTACAACTGAGTTTCCAGTAATGGAACATATTCTTGTAACAATTTTAAGGACCGAATACCTAAAGGCCGACAATAATGGTTAACCTTTTTATTTTCACTTATTATAGCGGTTCACTCGTCTTGGTGGGAAGCTCCCAAAAGGTGTTTTACTTGTGGGCCCACCCGGGACCGGAAAGACCATGTTAGCCCGAGCTATAGCTGGAGAAGCAGGTGTCCCGTTCTTCTCGTGCAGTGGTAGTGAATTTGAAGAAATGTTTGTTGGTGTCGGAGCTCGTAGGGTTAGAGATCTCTTTTCAGCAGCCAAGAAACGGTCACCATGCATTATTTTTATCGATGAGATAGATGCTATTGGTGGAAGCCGTAACCCAAAGGACCAACAGTATATGAAGATGACTTTGAATCAGTTGCTTGTTGAGCTGGATGGATTTAAACAAAACGAAGGAATTATTGTTATTGCTGCAACTAACTTCCCACAGTCGTTAGATAAGGCACTGATTAGACCAGGTCGTTTTGACCGTCGTGTGGTGGTTCCTAATCCAGACGTTGAAGGAAGAAGACAAATAATGGAATCTCATATGTCGAAGGTATTTTCTTTTACTTTTTTGCAAAATAACGGTTTCTTATATAGAGATGGGATAATGTGTCGGGTAAAGGGTCAAAAAGGCAATTTGTACGCGTTTAACCTTGTAATATTCCGTACTTGTTTAAAAAATTGTTTCGTAATCAGCAAAAGTATTGTCCTTTAAAGGGGCTTTTTGCATTCAATAGCAATGTCCGTAAGGGTTAATAAAAATTCGGTTTTGTACCCGGTTTGTTCTTATGTAACTTTTAGTTTTTAGTATTTTTATGTAAATTTTAACATTATATAAATATAAGATTTTTATACATAAATATAACATTTTTATATAAAATTATCATTTTCGAAAGTCAGTTTTTAAAGTTAGTCGGGTTACATATATATAACTTTGAGTTTTTAGTATTTTTATAAGTTGGTCATTTTTAAACTTATCATTTTATACATATATTTTTTATATAACCAACACTTTTTATTGATTTATGTGTAACAGATCTTAAAGGCAGATGATGTGGACTTGTCTGTGATAGCCAGAGGAACACCTGGATTTTCAGGCGCTGACCTGGCAAATTTAGTCAACGTCGCTGCTCTCAAAGCTGCGATGGATGGTGCTATATCTGTAACCATGGCCGACCTCGAATATGCAAAAGACAAAATCATGATGGGAAGTGAACGAAAATCAGCTGTTATATCAGACGAGGTCCGTAAACTAACAGCATACCATGAAGGTGGTCACGCCCTTGTAGCTATTCACACTGACGGAGCCCATCCGGTTCACAAGGCAACGATCGTTCCACGTGGCATGTCTCTTGGTATGGTGGCTCAGTTACCCGAAAAAGATGAGACGAGTGTTTCTCGTAAAGAAATGCTTGCTAGACTTGATGTTTGTATGGGTGGGAGAGTTGCTGAAGAGCTTATTTTCGGTGAAGATGAGGTGACATCGGGTGCATCGTCTGATCTTGAACAAGCGACGGCTTTAGCACGAGCAATGGTTACGAAATATGGGATGAGTAAAGAGGTCGGTGTGGTGGCTCATGATTACGATGATAATGGGAAAAGTATGAGTACTGAAACAAGATTACTTATTGAAAAGGAGGTTCGGGAATTACTGGAGCGGGCTTATAATAACGCCAAGAATATTCTCACTACTTATAGCAAGGAGCACCACGCGCTTGCAAACGCTTTACTTGAGCAGGAGACACTGACTGGAAAACAAATAAAAGAATTGCTGGCTCAACTGAAATCACACCCTCAACAGCAACAACAACGTGTCATAGCACCTCAACCAGTACCACCATCGACACCAAATGCGGCAGCTGCAGCAGCAGCAGCAGCAGCCGCCGCTGCCAGTGCTGCATCTGCTGCTGCTAAATCAAAAGGTATTGCCCCAGTGGGATCTTAGATATGATATTGGTAATATTCTTGAACTAATGTGAATATTTGGAATACGCTTGCTTATCATGGCTTCCAATGATCTAAGTTATTGTTACTTCGATCTTGGACATAAGAAAGTTGTAGAAGGTCGAATTTAGCAGAAAAAGTGTCGAAATGTGGCATTCTTATCGGAATTATTAATTGAGTATCGTCCCTCACTAGTTTCTTAGATTCAGAGTCGATAATAATGAGTTTTGCAATGTTTATCATTATCTGGAGGTATATGTGGTTATACCGAAAGGTGCATTTTCAAAACCTTGATTGTAATCCCTTAAACCGCAAGCTTTTCAAAGAAGGTTGTGCTGTTCATATTCAGCCGTCAAATTATCATGATTGGTATGTATTGAAAGTGTAAGCAGACCACCTGTTTGCTTGCTTTTGTTGATGTTTAATAGATCTTTTCTTCTAGTATAATGATCTATGAGGTTTGTATAAAAGAGTTTGGACAACTTGCAACCTGTTTTAACTATGTTTTTACCTCGTTTGTCCGGTTCATCAATTCTCGCTTAAATAGTACGAAATGACCCATTTGTCAGTTGAGCTTACCATGCACTTTTTGTTCTTTACAAAAGCCGATTTTCAGCTTCTAGTAATGGTTTTCTGGGTAGAAAAAAAATCTGGAACATAAGCTTGTAGCACATTTGACAACAAAATAGAACAATCATACAAGCACATTAGAACATTTAACTTAGTCCAATGTATACCTAAGCTGAGAGGTACCTTACTGTAATTTCTTGTGAAAATGATTAAAGTAGATTGCGCCTTTTTCATACCGAAATATTTAACAGTGATCCGCTTCTTTGATGATCCAAAAGTACAAGGTGTGGGTGTTTGCGTACTTGCATGTCAGTTTTTAAACGAGTGTAATAGTAATTAAGAATTTACAATCAAAATAGTTTGAAACTACAAATATAGCTCGTTTGGCTCTAATAACTAAACTAGCTTTACATTTTTTCTGAGCTTGACTTGAGCTTGAAAATCATCAAACTCGACTTGAACTAAACGAGCTCGACTCGTTAACATCCCTAGTCATAGGGGTGTGATGTGTACAAGCCAAATATACAAAAAATGTCCAACAACACACTATGGCTATGTTTGGCACACAAAATTGTTGGGAGATTGTGCTTATTTTTTAAAAAAATAAGCTACTTAAAAAATAAATTTTGTTTGGCAGACATAACTTATAAGAGATTCTAAAAAAAATAATCTTTCATAATCTCTTAAAAGCAAAGGTTACTTCATGTAGCTTATAAAAATAATCTCTTTTTATAATCTCCACTCCAGCACCATCTCCAGTACTAGCACCAATTACTTTCGCCAAACATTTATGAACTATTACATTTTTACGTGATTATACCAGTGTGGATGAAAATAAATACTTTTTGGTATTGTTTTTGGAAAGGGAAGTGATTTGCACACTTTCAATTCTTATTGGGACACTCTAATGTACAAGCAGTTAAAACAGATTGTACTTAAAGTACAACTGCCTGATGCACACATTAGAGTGTCCCAATAAAAAATGGGAGTGTGCAAATCATTTCCCTTTTGGAAATCGTCTTTAAAATTTTAAAGCGACTCTTTGTTCCTAAATATATCTTTTTAAGGAGAATTACATGTATATCATTTTTAAAATTGAATATTATATAAATATATGTTAGTTATTAAACATGGCTCAAGAGGTGTGTACGTGATGCCGTCGTACTGGATCTCCACTTTAAAAAGACCACATTTTATTGGTCTTGTATAAAGATACGTTAGATATTAAACATATATGAGGCGTATAATTTAAGTTTGCATGCAATTTTTGTTCAATTTATAAGTATATTCAGCCTCCTTGTTGTTATTGCATAGCGCCACTAAAAATCACGGAACGAACCTGCTTCTCACTTTTGTTATTGCATCAATGTTGGGGTCCTTTTGGGCCGTCCGAACACCATAGGGTGTTTTTGGTCGGTTTTGTTTGACTTAGGGAGAAACTATTTATCTTAAATGTATAATTATCTTTTTAAAATTAGAAAAGATGAATAAATATGTGTTAGTTTCCTAATCCGATTAGGATTATATATTAACCTAAAACTTTATCACATCCAAACCCGTTACTTCAATTTTTAACCTGAGACTCTACTTGCTCGTGAGCCTCTTTAGTTCTCCACTTCCACCGTAAACCACCACATCGACGCCATGCAACTTAATTGTTGGTCAAGTAGTTAAAGGTACATATTAAAGCTTAAACCCTAAGTCACTACTTTCTATGCATTTATGTGTTTGTGTACTTGCTGTTAATTTTGTATACCTGAATTAAGTCCAGCTAAATTTATCTATTAATAAATCTAATTAGAGATTTTTAATTATGTTTGGAAACTAGGATGGATTTTAGTAGACGATGAAAACGTTAACTTTCGGAACCGTTGTTTACTTGGATGATAATAGTTATTTAGGTGGCTTAAACTTGTCACAAATATTTCCTTGGTCAAAGTATGTGTGTAAACAAACCGGACGAACATGGATGGAGCATGTTCATGTTCGTTTGTTAAACTTTAATTGGATAAATGAACGGACAAATTTTCGTGTGTTCATGTTTGGTTAAACTTTAAAGTATTTGGAGTATGTCTACATAATATTGTGTAATATATTAGAAGTTTTATTACCTTTAAGTAAACAAAAAATATTAGTATATGATAGAAAGATACAATATACCAACATAAGCAAATAAATGAAAGTTAACAAATGCAGAATCAGACTATAAATCAGCGGACGGGACTTTTGTTTCTGTTCGTTCATTTAACTGCTAAACAAACGTAAAATGTTGTGATATTCAAAACAGGTAAGTAGGAATCAGAGATTAGCACCAAATCTTACCCAGTAAGATGGCTAACCTACCGTGTCTGACTGGAAAAGAAAAAACAAACAAACCCGAAGATTGTGTTAGTAAATTTAGTACACTTGAGGGATCAATTCACACCTGGTAATGGGCTTGGAGGTATGGAGTATACACCCATTTGGTCACTGAATCCCCTGACTCAATAGTGGTTATGTATTGAATCTGCTGATAGCATGATTCTGCTGATTGTTGTTACCACTGCAAGTGTTAACGTTACCACTGCAAGGGTTGTTGTTACCACTGCAAGTGTTAACGTTACCACTGCAAGGGTTATTGTTACCACTGCAAGGGTAACTGTTTCCACTGATAACCACAGATCCTATAATTATGGAAATTATTATGTTATCATTAATGGGCCGTTAATTATACATAATACCATGGGCTAGGGTTTGAGTATTCTCTATTATAAATAGAGATCACATCATTATGCATGAAAGTAAGTTATCATACGATATACTAAACACAAAACCCTAAACACTTAAATACGCATCTGGTTCTTGGTTTGTGCCTAAAGCAAGAACATCACTTGGTCTTATCCCATAGAGATATTCGTGTAACCCAGGCATAGGGTCGAATAGTTTCTATTGGAAAGTGATACCACGATTTCAAGTGAATATCCGGTACCTTCATTGATTATCTTAACCCTAATCTGGAACTGTTTTGCAGCTATACAACCAACAATCAATAGAAACTATTAGTGATAATCAATGGCTGCTGCTATGAGACAAATGGCTGCTAACTTTTCCAAGTTGGAAAAGTTTGAAGGTGTTGATTTCAGAAGATGGCAAAAGAAGATGCACTTCTTATTGTCAAGTATGAATGTGGTGTATGTTCTCACGACTGAGATTCCAGAAGATCATGGAGATGATGCTACTATGGATCAGATGAGGGCAAGGAGCAAGTGGGAGAATGATGACTACATTTGCAGAGGTTTAATTCTCAATGGTATGTCTGATTCTCTTTTTGATATTTATCAGAATGTTGAAACTTCTCAAGAACTATGGGATTCCTTGGAAGCCAAATATATGGCTGAGGATGCATCAAGTAAGAAGTTCCTTGTAAGTAATTTTAACAATTACAAAATGGTTGATTCTAGACCTGTCATGGAACAATACAATGAACTTCTTAGTATACTTGGTCGATTCACACAACACAAGATGAACATGGATGAGGCTATTTCAGTCTCTTGTATCATCGATAAACTACCTCCTTCTTGGAAAGAATTCAAACATATGCTTAAGCATAAGAAGGAGGAGTTAACTCTTGTTGAGTTGGGCAGTCACTTGCGCATTGAGGATTCACTCAAAGCTCAAGACATTGACAAGCCAAAGAGTAGCACTGCTACTGGTCCATCAGTTGTCAATATGGTAGAGCATAACAACTCCACCAAGTACAATGACAACAAGGGCAAGCGTAAGCATCAAGATAACACCAAATCTGATCTTAACAAGAAACCTAAGGTGACTTGTTGGAAGTGTGGGAAACCTGGACACTTCAGGAAAGATTGCAAGGGTGGTAAAGTTGGAAACAAATCCAATGGATCAGGCACAAGTGGAGGGAATGGTAACACCAATTCTCTGAAAGGTCAGAATGTGTTTAATAAGTCTTTTAAGATTTATTATGTTACATATATATCTGACATTTACTTTGTGCAGGATGATGATGTTGCGTGGTGGGTTGACTCTGGAGCAACAATTCATGTGTGTAAAGATAGAAGCTGGTTCAAGACCTACAAGTCAATGAATGATGGTTCTATTCTTCACATGGGAAACGAGTCAACTGCCCTGGTGCATGGAAAAGGATGTGTTGAGTTGAAGTTTAGTTCTGGAAAGAGTGTTTCTTTATTTAATGTTTTACATGTTCCTGATATTAGAAAGAATTTGGTTTCTAGTAGTGTTTTGAATAATTGTGGTTATAAACAGGTTATTGAATCTGATAAGTTTGTTTTATCTAAAAATGGTGTGTTTATTGGTTTTGGTTATTTATGTAATCAAATGTTCAGACTTAATATTGTTCATGATAATATTGATTCTGCTTTTATATCTACATCAAAACTTTATGATTCAAACCTATGGCATGCAAGACTTGGCCATGTACATTTTAAAAGAATGCAAGATATGTCTAAGGATGGGTTAATTCCAGCCTTTGATGTGAACACTGAAAAGTGTAAAACTTGTATGTTGAACAAGATAACTAAGAAACCTTTTCAAGGAGTAAAACGTGAAACTAAAGTTTTGGAGTTAATTCACAGTGACCTTTGTGATTTACATGCAACTCCCTCTTTGGGGAATAAGAAATACTTTGTGACTTTTATTGATGATGCTTCAAGGTTTTGTCATGTTTATTTATTACATTCTAAAAATGAAGCATTAGATAAATTTAAAGTATTTAAAACTGAAGTTGAATTGCAACAAAGTTCCCTGATCAAAAGATTAAGGACTGATAGGGGAGGTGAGTACATGGATACTCTGTATTTTCAGTCTGTTGGTATAATCCATGAAACGACTGCCCCTTATACTCCTCAGCAAAATGGTATTTCTGAAAGGAAAAACAGGGCGCTGAAGGAGATGGTTAATTCCATGTTGTCCTATTCAGGGTTGAGTCAAGGATTCTGGGGTGAAGCTATGTTAACTGCTTGCTATTTATTAAATAGAGTTCCCAACAAAAGGAACAAAGTTACCCCTTATGAACTTTGGACTAAAAAGAAACCTAACCTTAATTATCTTAGGATATGGGGTTGTAGGGCTGTTGTAAGACTCCCTGATCCAAAGCAGAAAACTTTGGGTGAAAGAGGCATTGAATGCATCTTTGTTGGATATGCTGAGCATTCCAAGGCATATAGGTTTTATGTTATAGAACCTAATGAGTCTGTTTCAATTAACTCAATAATTGAATCAAGGGATGCAATCTTTGATGAGAATAGATTCTCATCTATCCCTAGACCAAGTCAAAGGATTCCAAATGGAACCAATAACAATGGTGTTTCAGAGGTTCCTACTGATGAGGTTCCTACTGATGAGGTTCCTGCTGATGAGGTTCCTACTGAGGTTGTGGAACAACAACCTGAACCTGAGCTCAGAAGGAGCAATAGGGTGAGGACTCCAAAGTCATTTGGACCTGAGTTTCAATTATATTTAATTGAAGGTACAAGGAGTGAGGTCTCTGACCAATACTCCTATTGCTTCATTGTTGAGGATGATCCCAAAACATTTGAAGAAGCAATGAAGTCCCAGGATGTTGCTTTCTGGAAAGAAGCAATTAATGATGAGATGGACTCCATCATGGGCAATAACACTTATGTGTTGACTGATCTACCACCTGGTTGCAAACCTTTAGGTAGCAAATGGATTTTCAAAAAGAAAATGAAGGTAGATGGAACTGTTGAAAAGTTCAAGGCAAGATTAGTTATTCAAGGCTTTAAACAAAAGTCAGGAATAGACTACTTTGATACTTATGCTCCAGTGGCACGTATCAGTACCATAAGATTGCTAATTGCTTTGGCATCAATTCACAATCTGATTATTCATCAGATGGATGTGAAGACAGCTTTCTTGAATGGTGATTTAGATGAGGAGGTTTACATGAACCAACCTCAGGGCTTCATCATGCCTGGCAATGAAAACAAGGTGTGTAAACTGATTAAGTCTCTTTATGGACTAAAACAGGCACCTAAGCAATGGCATCAAAAGTTTGATGAAGTGGTTTTGTCTAGTGGTTATTTACTTAATCAAGCTGACAAATGTGTATATAGCAAATTTGATGAATCTGGTAAAGGAGTCATCATTTGTCTATATGTTGATGACATGTTGATCTTTGGCACTGACCAAAATCAAGTTGATCTTACAAAAGAATTTTTGTCATCAAAGTTCTCCATGAAGGATATGGGGGAGGCAGATGTTATCCTTGGCATAAGGATTAAACATGAAAGTAACAAGATTTCTATCTCACAGTCTCATTACATTGAGAAGGTGTTAAAGAAATTTAATTACTTTGATTGTACTCCAGTGAGTACTCCTATGGATACAAGTGAGAAGCTAATGCCTAATACTGGCAAAGCTGTATCTCAACTTGAGTATTCTAGGGTGATTGGCTGCTTGATGTATGCCATGACTTGTACAAGACCTGATATTGCTTTTGCTGTGGGTAAACTGAGCAGGTATACTAGTAATCCTAGTGCTCATCATTGGCAAGCAATTCAGAGGGTCTTTAAGTATTTGAAGAGAACTATGGATTATAGTCTCTCATATACTGGTTATCCTTCAGTATTAGAAGGATATACTGATGCAAGTTGGATCAGTAACACTGAAGACAATTCGTCTACAAGTGGCTGGGTATTCCTACTTGGTGGAGGTGCAATTTCTTGGGCATCCAAGAAACAAACTTGCATTACCAGTTCAACCATGGAATCTGAATTTATGGCTTTAGCTGCTGCTGGCAAAGAAGCTGAATGGTTGAAAAACTTGCTTCTTGAGATTCCATTGTGGTCTAAACCTATAGCACCTATTTCTATCCGTTGTGATAGTGCTGCTACATTGGCAAAGGCTTATAGCCAGATGTACAATGGGAAGTCTAGACACTTAGGTGTTAGGCATAGCATGATTCGTGAGCTTATCATGAATGGGGTGATATCTATAGTGTTTGTTAAATCTCAACAAAACTTAGCTGATCACTTGACGAAGGGTTTGGCTAGAGACTTGGTTTTGAAGTCTGCTAAAGGGATGGGTTTAAGTCCAACTAGTCACTGAATGCAAGGATACCCAACTCCCTTCTAAGGAAACTTGGAAGCTGAGTTCAATGTGGAAAGCTGATCATTTGGTGGACTGAAGCACATGTATCACAAACATCCCAAGGTTGTGCTTGTTACCTGCTGAAAGGAGGATGAAGTCTTCACTTCTTAATGGTTAATTTTCTTTGAAAAAGTGCTAAGCAGGAGCATGAATTAAAGATGAACCACCTATGTAAATGTTGAAGTTTTGCCGCTTCAGGAAGCTTTGGACTTTTAGCTTTTACAACATTTATGAATTGGATATGGACACATGGCTTGTATAGTGTCAGGAGTATTTTAGTGTTTGAAAACTTGTGTGTATTTATCATCAGGTATTCAAATGGGTTGAAGGGTTCAATTCTTAGAACACCCTGATTCTCGAATATTTGAAAGTATATGTACTAATGTGGAAATTCAATCCTCAGGATATTTTCATTTATGCACTTGTTTTGGTTTGTGTTTGAATTTTCATGCAAAGGTAGTGAACTAAATTTGGGGAGGATTGTTAGTAAATTTAGTACACTTGAGGGATCAATTCACACCTGGTAATGGGCTTGGAGGTATGGAGTATACACCCATTTGATCACTGAATCCCCTGACTCAATAGTGGTTATGTATTGAATCTGCTGATAGCATGATTCTGCTGATTGTTGTTACCACTGCAAGTGTTAACGTTACCACTGCAAGGGTTGTTGTTACCACTGCAAGTGTTAACGTTACCACTGCAAGGGTTATTGTTACCACTGCAAGGGTAACTGTTTCCACTGATAACCACAGATCCTATAATTATGGAAATTATTATGTTATCATTAATGGGCCGTTAATTATACATAATACCATGGGCTAGGGTTTGAGTATTCTCTATTATAAATAGAGATCACATCATTATGCATGAAAGTAAGTTATCATACGATATACTAAACACAAAACCCTAAACACTTAAATACGCATCTGGTTCTTGGTTTGTGCCTAAAGCAAGAACATCACTTGGTCTTATCCCATAGAGATATTCGTGTAACCCAGGCATAGGGTCGAATAGTTTCTATTGGAAAGTGATACCACGATTTCAAGTGAATATCCGGTACCTTCATTGATTATCTTAACCCTAATCTGGAACTGTTTTGCAGCTATACAACCAACAGATTGGGCTGCGGCTTCATTGGCTGGATCGAGTGATTCAGATGTAATTTCACCTGATAGCCGCCCCAGGTCACCACAGTTTAGGTACCTATTTTACGTTTTCTATTATGAACTTTCGTTGTTATGGTGATTTTTTTTCCTAAAACTTAACATTCAAGGGCTTAATTTATTTAGAAAAGAAGATATTACTAAGGCGCGTTGGAAGGAAGAGTTGGTAATGGCTGAGATTATCAGTAAGAAAGGCAGGATGTGGACAACAACAGGAATTGTGCGCGATGGTGGAAAAATATTTATTTTTCTTGAAGATGTGTTGTAAGTCATATCACAAATTCACAATCGATATATACACTTTTTTACTTGTCTGATAAGAGTTCTTATATTTACACAGTGATACTATATTGTGTGAAAACATGTAGGTTTTTAGCAGAGATTGGGGCGTTGCATCTGTTAGACGATGAGGGTAAGTGTATTCCAATAGAAGATATTATTATGAAAATTGCACAAGGCGTAGGTGGATCATCTTGGGAGTCATTTAAGGTATACCGACACCTTAAGCCTCTAGGCTACATTATCAAGAGGCATGGTGTTTCTTGGAGTCGTAAAACTGTGCCTTCATCTGCGGACGGTGAATCAGGGAGCCAAGAGAACGCAAGTGAAGGCATTGATTCTATAAATGAAATCAGTGAGTTGTTTAACACTATAAAGATAAATGAAGTGAGACCGGTTTTTGATGTTTACCCTCCGAATCCCAAGTTTAGAAAGTCTAGTCCGGGCAATCCAATTTTTATTCTCTGCATAAACAGGTAAGGGAACAAACACTATACATTGATGTGTAGTTGTGTTCTGTGATCAAATTTGTAGTATTTGCAACAAATAACTTTTTTATTAAATTTGAATCCAGTGTGTTTTGGATTTTATAGCGGGAATCCACCAACAAAGAAACAGATTGAGTATCTTGAACGACAATGTGAAGGGATTCCTTTGATGACACATGGACGTGTAAGTTTCTATTCTTTCAATCAAATTGAGCTTCCCGTTCTTCCTTGACTTGTATCTATACGTACAAAGCATATACATTGAGCTTTAGCTTATTACTTACGTAGTACTATGCCCCGTGTCAGGATATAAACTCAATATGCTATACAAGCATAGGAAATTTGATGTTTGTTGACATTTAATTTGTGAAAAAGACTTAGTTGATTAAATTTTTGACTTGTTACAAGGTTTAGTGTTGTGTTTACTTACATTCACCCCAAAAGCATGGATCACCCACTATTGGATTGATAGATGTCAATGGTTACCAGAAAATATGGTGCTAGAATTTTGCTCGAAACCCATTGAATACGTGAATTGCATGGTTAACACAATTCAATCATCATCTTTTCTTCATACCGTACGTGTTAGGGTGATGGTAGGTCACATTAATCTATCTTATCTAGTTGTTGGCTATACAATCAAACTTTATGTACACCCCCTACTGGGCAACTTGAGTGAGATGGGTCACGTGAGTTAAGATACACACAAATGAGATTAGACTCAAATCTAAGTTATTGTCGTAAATCAGAAATCGCTAGGAAAATAGAAGTTTGATACTGGGTAGAGCTAAAATAAAATCTTGACCTGCACTTTGTGCGGTGAAAGTGTTTATTGAAGTGATTGGAATCTGTCAACTTTCTTGAAGGATTATAATTAGATCACTTACATTCCTCCCAAAATATGTCTAGGAAGCAAACAAAGGGAATACGTGCACACTTAGTTTGAGGATTCAAGGTTTAAAGAATATATAGAAACACAACTCATATGAACAATAGAGCTAGTTTAAGGCCTGTTTGTAGGGACGGACCTAAGATTTTTGAAAGGATGTTGCACAATTGCCATTTGAGTTAACTAAAGTTACACTATAAAAAACGAAAGTAGCAAAAGAAATTATAGGGAGTTGCGCATACCAAAATCTACTAGTTTTTATATTTATTATTATCAATATTATTTTCATTTCGTGACCTAGAATTGGGCGTAGCTCACCTATAACCAATGTAGGACCCTCCCTACCTGTTTGTAAGGAAGCTTTTTTAGAGCTATAACTTTATCTCCTCTAATTTAAAATTTTTGTTTGGACACACTAGCTTCAAGCTTCTAATTTAACTATATAGCCCATATATGAAATGCTCCTAGAGAAAGCGTTTAAATTTTTCAGGAGCTCTTTGGAATTGTAATTACCTAATTGGCCTCATACAAATGACCTACAATTAATGATTCGTTTTCTCATGCTGGTCATATCCTTTTCGTGTCATTTTACGTGGGTTATGTTGTATTTTAAAACTAGCTTTATAGCCCGCGCTTACCTAACGAAGTTTATTTGGACGTAAATAAATAGTGAATAAAGCCCTAAAGGCAAATAAGTAACACAATTGAGTTCCAAAAGTATAAGCAGTTTATAACAATGTAAGGCTATAATGTTGTTTCCTTACATATGTTATTCAAAATAATAAGTTCATTTAATTACACATAAAACATGTTTATTAATAAAACACTTAAAACTGAAAGTAATGAAAAAACAACCAACCAAACCTTTTAAAAACACGCTATCAAATCAACAACCAATAATACACATAACTATGCAAACTTAAAAATATGCATTCAAAAGCCATTAAATAAAAAAAAAAAAAAAAAAAAAAAAAAAAAAAAAAAAAAAAAAAAAAAAAGTGAAAGTAAACCATCTCCATGTGCAAACAAATAACCATAAAAAAAGCCAACTTATTTAGGGATAATCAGAAAGAAACCCAAGAGTAAAAAACTAAAAATTGTTCAATGCAAGAATCACTTGCTAGCTGGTAAAAATTACTAAAACCACCATAGAAATGTGAGCCACCTAGTCTTCCTTTTTAGTTTTCACCTGGACCAACTTTAGAGCCTTAGAGTTGCTACCTTCATTTTCTTCATCACTTTCAATCTCATCCAGATCAATAAAGACACGCTTCTTCTCACCACCAAAACTCTGTCCACTTCCAAAAGGCTCCATTTGTTTTCATGGTGTATGCATATCAAGCACATGGGTATCGATACTGAGGTTATTCAACTTGGTAGGTTTGATCAAATTTGTTAGGGTTGTAAATTCCTCCTCCCGACCATCCTGATTTTGTGAAAATTATAAATACATTAGACTTTGATCACATGAAAATAGGCATACATTAATTCAAGCGTGAATTGACATTATACCTCGTCTTCCATGGATCCTTTCTTGAAATGGTTTATCATATCTGGTTCATCATTAAATGCGTCACACCGACAGGTGTGATTGTTGTTGTTGACATTGTAGTCAGAAAAGAACACCTTGAAAAGAAACATATTACCAACGAGAGCATCCAACTCATTTGGCCAGTATTCATCTACATCCATACCGTGCTTCTCCATTAACTTCCATGCCGTATGTACAGGTAGCTTTTGGATCATGTTGTTAAAAACACAATAGGCACTGATACTGATTGATCAATGATGCATATTATGACCTTGAACCTGTTGTAAAACATCACAGGAATGTATACTTAAAAATATAAGAGATATTCATTGTGAATTAATAATTGTTACCTTGATGGCACCTGAACCTGCCCATGATCTTCACAGTAAAAAGTAGTTTTGCGACTACCTAATGATGATGCAGCTTTACTGGCCACGACACTAACCTTTTTGTTGCACTCCTTGCAAGCAGTATATGCCCATCCACTCTCCTTGTGAATTTTGTGAATCCGTGCATACACAATACAGTGTGATTTCTCTGTAATATAAGGACGATAATGTTTTTTTTGATAAATGTTTTTGTCTTTCGACATAGTTTATACTGAGCAAAAATGTAAAGCATGAAATGAGAAACTAACTTGTTCACATTCACAAATGCTTGCAACCATCTTTTTCACTGCATCATGAAAAAAGGGCAAATAATAAAAAAAGGGTAATATACTTGCCACAATTTCATCAAATGAGTAGTGAACAAATTTTTTTATTTTTTATTTTGAGGGTAATTTTCTTTCAAAATCATTATCTTTGGGGTAGTTTGTAAAAATTTTAGACAATTTTGCCCCTCATAGCTAATACAATTTTTTTTTCCCGAAGGGCAAAATTGTTCAAGATTTTTGCAAAATACCCTAAAGATGATGAATTTGAAAAAAAATTACCCTCAAAATGAAAAAAAATAGTTCACTACCCATTCGATGAATTTGTGGCAAGTATATTACCTTTTAATATCATTTGCCCATGAAAAAACTCTACAATTGTAACTGGTTTATGGGGCATGGAGAATTCTATTTTGAATTGTGACTCATTGTGGTTAGCTATAAATAAACTATATATGGGACAAGTTTTGCCACTGTGTATATGTGACATGGCATAAGAATGATGACATGGAATGCCGCCTCAATGATGACTGAGCATTTAATTATGATGTGGCATTTATGACATGGCACTACTCCAACTTAAACATGTTAAAACTTAAAAGATTGTCACATATCAGGATCGAACCCTGGGCTGTTAGATCACACACGAGTGTCTCATATAGTTTATAGCTAACTTCGATGAGTCTCAATTCAAAATAGAATTGTTCACACCCTAGAAACTAGCTGTGACGATTGCAGAGTTTTTTTTGTTGATAGTGAACCTAAAATTTGGGTTAAATATATCAAACCAAAAAGTATTTATGTATTATGTAAATAAATAAAAGGGTATGACTCTTGGCAAGAGACATAACTAAAGGGAAGAGGCATAACCAAAGTGAAGGGGTGCAATGATTCATCAAGGGGTGATTATTGTTAGTTAGTTATTAGGATAAGGTATTGTTTAGTGAAACAACACATTGTTTCATGATTCCTTTTAAGTGTTTATAAATAGGGTCAGTGTATTTGTAAATTGTATGAACAAAAATTGCAAGTATCAATCAATAGAAAGTATATTCATATATTACCTGTGATTTTGTTGATCATTAGCAAGTCTTGTTCTAACAAGTGGTATCAGAGCAAGATCGATTCCGGGAAAGAAATAAAGAAGGAAGAAGATACTTGTTCGATGAAGAGAACGAAATACATAAACTGTTTATTGAAACCACCGATTGTGGTTACCCAAGTCGGAGAAGGCAGCCGGAGTAAGACCAGAAATAAAGACCAGACATATCATCGATTGAAAGCAACACTTCTGATCATACCAACAATTGATTAAAAAGGAAAGAAAGAACACAACAAGTAGTTTTGTGATATTCTCAAAGGAGTGTTGAAATAAAAAAGGAACGAGAGATTATCGTTTTGACTAAAAAAATACAAAATAGCAAGTAGAACCCTTGATTCAAACCAGCAAGAAAGTAGAATCATTGCGTTTTAATATCAGCAAGAAAGGATCAATTATTTTGATCAAAGCAAGCAAGAACCTGATTAGCAAGTGCGTCAGGAGGCACGAACTGATTAGCAAGTAGGTCAAATACATGCAGTAAGAGCCAGATTAGCAAGTGGGGTCTCGAAAACACAATATTGATTAGCAAGTTGATCAATATTAAGCAAGTTTAGCAAGAAAACCTGGTTAGCAAGTTGGCCACTAGCAAGTAAGAGTTTTGATCTTTTGATCAAACACAAGAGCAAGAAAACCAGAAACCATCTCGATTCTGATTGTAAGAAGTAAGCAAGTAAGAAAGTACACAAGTAAGAAAGCAAGCAAGAACGCAAGTAAGTAAGCAAGAAGCAACACATCATGAAGATAGGAGAAACATCTACACCAACTCGTGAGCAAAATACAACACTTCAATGTGTGAAACTGAATGAATCAAACTACACCACATAGGCAATTATGATGGAAACAATCTTAAAAGCTTATGGTCTGTGGGAAACATTTGAAGCTACAAAAGTCGCAGGTGAAAGAAAGATGAATACAACAAAAGCAATGATCCTCACAACATTACCAGAAAATATTCTAATGCAAGTTGCACAATACTCGAAAGCGAAGGAAGTATGGGAATCAATTAAGGTATGATATATAGGAGAGGACCAAGTTCAGAAAGCACGGCTACAAACTTTAAAGAGTGAATTGGAGACTTTGAAAATGAAAAACAACGAAACCGTAAGCGACTTTACCAGAAAATTGGGAAGCATAAGAGGCAAATTTAAAAGTCTTGGTTCAACTTTTAAAGACAAAACAATCGCCAGAAAGTTACTGAACTCCGTCCCAAAGAAGTTTCTACCGAGAAATATTCCGAGATTGATAAAATGTCATTTGAAGAAGCAATGGAAAGAATAATAACTTTTGAAGAACGCATCAAAAGTCAAGATGAACCGGAAGAAATTTATCAAGACAAACTTCTGATGGCAAGTTCAAACAACCAAAGTCATGGTAAAGGGCGAGGTAAAAATTACAACAAAGAAGCCAAGGAAAGCATGAAATGGAAGAATAGTCTAAATGCACGTGGGACAAGTACGAGTCAAGGAACTAAAGACAAGAGCACTTTCAGATGTTATGAATGTGGTGACTTCGGCCACTTTGCGAAGGAATGTACGAAGTGGAAATACAATAAAGACAAGCAAGAAGAGTCTTATCTCATTAATGATGACGAAGGACCAACGCTGCTGTGAAGAGCAAGATGAAAGCAAGTTGAAGACCTACCTTAAGCCAAAGTTTAGTTTAAGGGGGAGTGTTGATAGTTAACCTAAACTTTGGGTTAATTATATCAAATCAAAAAGTATGTATGTATTATGTAAATAAATAAAAGGGCATGACTCTTGGCAAGAGACACAACCAAAGGGAAGAGGCATAAACAAAGTGAAAGGGTGCAATGATTCATCAAGGGGTGGTTATTGTTAGTTAGTTAGGATAAGGTATTGTTTAGTGAAACAACACATTGTTTCATGATGCCTTTTAAGTGTTTATAAATAGGGTCAATGTATTTGTAAATTGTATGAACAAAAATTGCAAGTATCAATCAATTGAAAGTATATTCATATATTACTTGTGATTTTGTTGATCATTAGCAAGTCTTGTACCAACATTTTTTCACTGTGCAGTGACAAATAAACTATGACGAAACTACGAAAGACCATATATTTATCAAAAACATTACCATCCTTATATTATAGAAATCGCACTGTATTGTGTATGCACGGATTCATAAAATTCACAAGGAGAGTGATGGGAATATACTGCTTGCAAGGAGTGCAAAAATAGGGTTAGTGTCATGGCCACTAAAGCTGCATCGTATTCAGGTAGTCGCAAAGCTACTTTTTACTGTGAAGATCATGGACAGGTTCAGGTGGCATCAAGGTAACAATTATTAATTCATAATGAATCTCTCTTATATTTTTAGGTATACATTATTGTGGTTCATTTATTAATATTACCTATTTACCTGTTCATGTTTTACAACAAGTTCAAGGTGATAATGCGCATCATTGCTCAGTCAAGTTTCGCGCTGATTGTGTTTTTTAATAGCATGATCCACAAGCTATCTGGACATACGGCATGGGAGTTAACGGAGAAGCACGGTATGGATGTAGATGAATACTGACCAAATGAGCTGGATGCTCTGGTTGGTAAGATGTTTCTTTTCAAGGTGTTTTTTCTGACTACAATGTCAACAACCACAATCACACCTGTCGGTGTGACCACGGAAGGAGCCAGAACTAAATATGACTAGATGCATAAAATCTTTTGAACCATAATACTATAAACACATTTTGAAGGATCGGGTGCATTTATGATGCATTTAGAAAAAATCAGTGTTTTTTTTTTTTTTTCAAAAATTAACACTATATAGAAAAAAATCCATGGGGTTCCCGGGCACCCGCGGGAACCCCTAGCTCCGTCCCTGGGTGTGACACATTTAATGATGAACCAGATATGATAAACCATTTCAAGAAAGGATTCATGGAAGACGAGGTATAATGTCATAACACGCTTGAAATAATTTATTCCTATTTATATGTGATCAAAGTCTAATGTATTTGTATTTGTCACAAAATCAGGATGGTCAGGAGGAGGAGTTTAAAACCCCAACAAATTTGATCAAACCTACCAAGTTGATAACCTTAGTATCACCCGTGTGCTTGAAAGTGATGAAAAAAATGGAGGTAGCAACTTTAAGGCTCCAAAGTTGGTCCATGTGAAAAACGAAAAAGGAAGACAAGGTGGCTGACATTTCCATTGTGTTTTTAGTAGTTTTTACCGGTTGGCAAGTGATTTTTGCATTGAACAATCACGAATTGGTACTCAGGCGGTCGACCTCCCTGTAGCTTGTAATTGGTCTAGGCGGGATTAATCGGTGATTAATTGGATTGACATTTTCGACAAAGTTTTCGGTATTTTCGAAAATTTTTAAGTATTTCCGGCAAGTTTTATGTATTTCCGACAAAATTTTTCTTAAAAAAAACATCTTGTAATAGATATAAACAACGACTATAAATTATCAAATAATTTTACGATAAGTTTTGGTATTTTCGGCAAGATTTAAAGTTTTTCGGCAAATTTGACCACTGTTAACCGTCATTAACCGCCGTTGACCACGGTTTACTGTTTTATAAGCAATGGTTATTTGTTTGCACCATGGAGATGGTTTATTTTCAGACAACTTTGTCATTT
This sequence comes from Artemisia argyi, assembly GCA_030686995.1. Lineage (NCBI taxonomy): Eukaryota > Viridiplantae > Streptophyta > Magnoliopsida > Asterales > Asteraceae > Artemisia > Artemisia argyi. The sequence continues at coordinate 199,957,929 of CM060687.1, read as the reverse complement.
TAATGGCTTTTAAATGCATATTTTTAAGTCTACATAGTTATGTCTATTATTTTGGTTGTTGATTTGTAATTTGCATACTATCAAAACCATTCTAATAGCATGTTTTAAGTGCTTTTAAAAGGTTTGGTGGGTTGTTTTTTCATTACTTTTCAGTTTGAAGTTTTATTTAATAAACATGTTTTGTACCTGTATTTGAATGAACTTATTATTTTGAACAAGATAGGAATGTAAGGAAACAACATTATTTTGAGTGATTCCTATATCTTTGTATGATCATCCATGTCATTGCTTGGATAACCATGTCAAAATTTGTATGAATAACACACCCGAATATTCCAATACTTCTTCGTTTAATCATGATTTTCGACGTGTTAGTCGACTAATCCATGTGGTTTAAATATTTCCAAAACATTAGGATACAGGTCTTAGGCCTTTTAGTTATACTATACTATTGACACAGGTTTTATCACGCATTAATTTAATAGAACTCCTGATATTCCAATAAATATTAAGACTATACTATTGAGAGATATTCTTTTTTTTAAACAAATTATTGATAGATATGGATGTATACTTGTTTGTTGTCTTGCAATCGTTTTTACTCGTTTGACCATGATTTTGGAATCTTACGGATTTTAATATATAGATGATTTGAACTAAGCAGAATGACGATTAAAGAATGTAGCCGTCGGTTTAAACAAATTAGTATGGTACTATCAACAATAATAAATCCATTAATCTTGTATTTTTGTATGTTGGGGTTGTATAGTATGTTACTTGCAAGAACATATATTAAAAATCAAACTCAATACGGGAAACATTGATTTATAAGTAAAATGTTTCGTGTTTTGACAACACTTTCTTAACAAACACAGAATACGACGTGTACATGAGAAATGGTTTATAAACAAATTAGTATGGTACTATCAACAATAATAAATCCATTAATCTTGTATTTTTGTGTGTTGGTGTTGTATAGTATGAATAGTAATGTTATGACACATAGATCCACCAATGTAGTTTTCAAAAGAGTTAGTTTTGCAATTCAAAAAAGGCTAGCGGCGCAACTTGTTGCTCATTTGCCTTCAACCACTATGTAAATTCTATTTTGATGAAATAAAGTTTATAATTGAAGCACTCTATTAGACCAAATGTAATGTGTTTCACAACTTCACGTACGTCATCGTCACATCATCTTCTTTCCAGCTCACCACCTTTACCTAGTACCAATCATTCACCTCTCACCGATTAACTATAACCTACTAATACCCCACTTAAAACACATGTATAGTACAAAACACTCACATATACAAAGTACACCTTCACTGTTGTGCCACAACTTATGGTCACCACCACCTTCTTATCTCTAGCTAAATCACTCCACCACGTATGGTCTCCCCTACCGTAAAAATGATTCACGCATGGTCAAGCAACACCACGCGTGAAAATGAACACTGTTACATCTGGTCTTATATCAAAGATACTTGTTAAGGCATCCCTTTGAATAATTTGAATAAGAGAAAATGTAAATATTGTTATAACAAAAAGATGTTTGTCATACTACTAATATTATCCTTTTTCCATGTACCCTAGAAATAAAAGATTCTGCCATGTGACTGTTACAAAAGTAGAAACAAAAATTGGCCAATTTCTTACAGTTGTACAGAAAACACATTCTTGTTTTACTCTCTACAAACCATCAAAATAAAGTGGTCCGTATATACTGTAGGACCTTTTTTTTCTTATACATATTTGGCTCAATTACTCAATAGCAAACATCATTTGTATACAAATTATAAAAGTTAGGTTGTAGACTTGCAGCAAGTATATGATATTCAAAAGTTGATAAAACTCAAAAATTTACCAGAAGTAGAAATGAGGAAATAGCTAGGCATTGAGTCGGTAACAAGTCACAACGGTTAAAATTTACCACCATTTCATATATGGTCATGATAGTTTTAAATCGGTTTCATAGATAATGGCTGGAGATATCATTGAATGGCCGGCTTGATTAGGTTGTAACCCGTCCATGCCCAGTAAACTTGTAATGTAGTTCTCACATCTTTTTTTTTTTTTTTTTTTTTTTTTTTTTTTTTCCCTTAACGGCGAAGTTTTATTAAGAGCTCGAGCAAGGTGCTAGAGCCAAAAACAATCATTACAAAGTAACATTTCAAGCACACTTCTAGGAACAATCCAATTGTGTGACAGCATTCTAATATCGTCCACTAACGTGTCTTTCCTTGGGGGTATTGGGTCGAAACAGATGTGATTCCTATAACTCCATATATAATGTCGACAAGGTGTGCGTGGTATGAACAACAACAATATTAAAATATCTAACTTGTGCTAGTTGTCTTCTTGACCGGTTAAAATTGGAGTATAAATAGATCGAACCACTATAAATTTTTATAAATAAGCTGAAGTTTGTCACATTTATCAAAAATTTGCTAACTAAGTAACCTAGCATGCATGGCAACATTTTTTATATATATAGGTAGTACTTGTTATGATTTACAGCATAAAAGAACTTTATTTCCTTTTCCGTGTCTATTTCTTTTTGTTTATTTAAAGTGGTTCAAGATACTCATAGTGTAGAACAACTGTAATACTTAAAAAATACTCAAAGCAACCACACCTTTCAGAAATCTAACCAACATATTGGAAAACTGACCTCAGTGTTCGTTACTAAAAACAATTTGAAAACCTAAAAGTAAAAAATAACAGAAAAAAGAACTAAAAGTACACCATAAATGGTGGCATATATGGCTAGTTCTCATCTCATCTTTTTCTTAACTTCAAATACTCACACTCACATACCGCTAGGCCAAGGCCAAAAGCTGGCTGGTTAATTTATCTGAACTATTCAAACTAGCTAACCAAGCCAAGGTATTTGATTCTGATTTTGGTTCGGGTTTGAGTTGAGTTGATGGTTCATATGATCAAGACTAGCCATGTTGAGAAAATGTTGATGATCATTAGGATTAGGAAATCCTCTAAGACCTAAAAAATCTCGCGTTAACTCGTCGTTTGCACCACCACCACCCTCTTTTCTAACTGTTTCAGATGAAGCTTGTGCTTGTTTTGTAGAATTGAGCATGCCATTGAAGATATCATGAATGCTAGTAGAGCCAACATTTGTAGAAGTCATAGGAGTGGTATGATGAAGCAGCTGGTCCATGCAACTACTGGTAACATTAGCGAAGGCATTGTTTTGTTCCAATATCACATGATGATTATTACCACTTGATGACAAATTTGATAAATGCTGCTGTTGATGATGATGATGTTGAGATGATAATAGAGGTGCACACATGTGATCTTGCTGAAGGGTTTGTTGGGACCCGTTTAAAAGAATAGATTGCTGATGCTGATGTGGCATTGAAATGGCGGGATTGCTAGTTGTTACACCCATTTGAGCTGCTTTTTGAAGCAAAGCAGTGGCTGACATGTGTGAAGAAGGTGACGGAAGATGTAGACTATTAGGACTAGAGTTTTGTTGTTGTTGATGATGTTGATTATGGTCTAACCATGATGGTAATTGGTGATTAGGATGTGGATTATTTGAGCCGATATTGAAGCTAAGTTGCGGGTTTTGGAAGAGATGTTGTGGTTCGGATTTGAGTGGAAAGTTTATCGGTAAATGAAGTGGAAGGTGGCTCAAGCTTGATGATGAAGATCTTGCAGTTTCTTCTGCTAAAGCATCACAAAAGGCTCTATGAGTAATGAAACTGTCTCTCCTGTAATAAGAAAGAATAATAAGCATAAGAACAAGTTAACCATTTATCACATATTGCTAAAAGCCCAAAACATAAGTTGCATGCTAACTTTTGTGTAGTAATTTTACAATCTAGCTTTCGTTAAAGTGTAACCATGAAGAGGTAAGAATAGTAAATCGAGCGCGGTTTAGTGACAAGTTTTGAAGCTCATGGGACACTTCTTATATATCATGTTATGAGATTATAATCGATCGAAATGATAAATAAGCTCATGGGACATTTGTTATATATCATGTTATGAGATTATAATCGATCGACATGTATTAATACACATATGATTGATCGTATCACCCCTTGAATAGGTTCCATTTGATACCATAGCAACTATTATACAAATATATGCTCGACAACTCACATGCGTCGTCTTGTCACCCCAATAATAAGCTTTACATGTAAGCGTTGATAAGACGACTATACACGAGAAGACGTGCCACGTCATGATCGTGGGACATATCTACTGTTATGTTATTTTTTGTACATGTAGCAAATTCTTGATTGTCATGATAAGAAAAGTTAAAATATTGAACTATATTGTAGCATGGTTAAAAGAAAACCTAATTATATATGTTTTCTACTATTCAACTTGTGAAGTTCTTGATATTTTGTTTAATTTGTTTGATTCTATCATTGCCTTTTTGAGAAAATAAGTAGAGTGATATGATGCTCAAATTGTGCACTTACCTTGAGAAAAGGGTACCACAATCGCATCGATATTCTCGTGTGCCACAAATCTTGGAATGAGCTTTCCAATCAGACTGAACCGCGTAACGCTTTGAACACTTATCACATTTCCATTTCTTCTCACCGTGTTTTCGTGAGAAGTGTTTCTTAATACCGGTAAGATCTCCAAGTGCTCTCGATGGCTCATGATGCACACAACTCGGTTCGGGGCACACGTACACTTTCTTTCTAACCACCTCAAGTTTCGACTTTTGCTTAAGTTTCCATGGCAAATTATGCCCTCTTCTATGTAATTGAAGATTTTGATCTCTTTGAAACCCTTTGTTGCATATCTCACACAAGAATCTGTTTGTTGCCATAAGTGATTTTGGAGATAAAGCTACCACCTCAGCTTCTGGATCTATTTTCATTCCAAAAATAGAAAGTCTTAAACTTTTGTACACAAATCACCAATTCAATCCAAGAAAAATGAAACTCGTATTTTAATCTTCAAATAATCAAGTTCTTGATAAGAAAAGCTGAAAAGTATATATAGCATAAAATTTGTAATTAATAAGCTCTTTGTGATCATTGCTTATTATTACAACTGATTATTTATGTTGTTGCACAAAAACTTTTGAAGATGTTTGGATTTACTTATCATAAGTACTGTTGATCTGATTAGCTAGGTGTGACTAAAACAAATAGTTTTGATTTGATTAAAGAGATTTACCTGGATTGCCTGGTAGATTTCTTTTTTTCTTGTTGGATTGAGTTTGATTGTTGGCACTAGTAGTGATTGGCACAGAACCAAAGGACTGATGCATCTGTGGTGGAGGGTACATAGTACCAATTTCATTCCTGTTGCCTGATGAAGATAGGCTTGCTTCATTTGATGCAGATGTTAAGTTTGACATGGTGTCATCCAAAAAGATGCCTTTCATCTCACTAGCTTATAAATCTTTGTTCTTTGTACTATTTATATAATTTAGCTAGCTAAAGATCATGAAATGATGTCATATAGATCTGAAAAATTACAAGAAACCCTAAAGTAAGAAGAAAAGAACAAGCAACAAATGATTAGATGAGCTAGTGTTTTTTACCTTATTTTGTAGTTTAGATAACAAAAGCTATAAGTTAGATAAGATGTGATAACTACAAATTAAAAGTGAAGAAAAAGCTCAAACCTGACACTTAGCAAACTTCACCTATCTCTAAACTGTCTCTCCAAGATGATATTCAACACAAGAATCCACACACTTGACTACAAATATACCAAAACAAAAGACAACCCAAGAATACTGTTTTTGTGTGTGTTTTTTCAGTGTGTGTTTAGTGTGTGAGAGATATGCGTGTGTGGATGAGAAGATAACTTTAAACTTGGGCCTCTTTGTAGCTAGCTCCAACCCATGAAAATGAAACCAAAAAGGCAACATGAGGGGCAAATTTTCTGACGCTACAAAACTTTGTCCTATTCATTGTTTTCTTGTCAATTTCAGAAGAATTACCACTTTGCATTATTGATTTTGCTTTTAGGAGTATCTACTAATCTTTTTACAAGAATCACTACTTTGTTTTTCCTTATATACATGTGTATATGTGTGTATACCTTTTCATTATTCTCCATACCAACTATCTAATCCTCTTAATAGTTGGAAGAAAAACCTATGTTAGTTTTATTGATCATTGTGTTTGAATATAGATATACAAGGACTCATAAAGAAATAATTGAACTTTTTGGATTCAAAAGTGGTCATAATTAAGATGTTGATATGGTATATATATGTATAAGAAATTCACATGCTGCTTGAAAGTAGAGGATAAATAAGCTTGAGCCACTATTATTTTTTTTTAAGGTTTTACGCATGGTAAATATATTGCTCCAAAAAGCATTTTAAGTATATATGATGTGAGTCACATCTCAGCCCGTTATATAGGCAGAAAACAAACACACCATTTGTGCTTCAAACTATACTATCATAAGAATAACAAACCAAGCTTATGAACTACTATAAGAAAAACAACGACTAACTTGATTACATTTGACTCAAAGTGATACCAAATATAACCTAGCGTCTAATCTGCCCATGGAGAGTGATATCGAACGCATCACAAAAAGCAAGTTGTTCTTTTGTTAAGTCCGATACCACATCATCATATCCGTCATACAGATCATACTCATCAAGTTCACGTAGACTAAGGTCATTATTTCCGCTACCTTGTTGCTTATATAAATAGGCCATAAACTGAGAAGTCTAATTATCCTACTCTTCAACCTCACTTTCCGAACTCCCATCATGCAAATTCATTGAAATACTAGGCATAAAACCCGATTCCACAGTCACTCGTTTATCATTGTTAACATCTTCTACACAATTAGGCTTTGGCCTATATTCTTCCAAATTATTCACCTCCTTTTCACAAATGGTACTGAGATAGCCCACACCCTAGTATCCTCCACGTCACCCATATTTCCTAAAGCATCAAAAGAATAAGAAGAAGTAGTAGTTTTAACAATCTGTGTAGCACACGGAACCTTTGGCTTTGACTATCTGGAATTAATCTTTTTGTCGTTCTTTAGTTGAACCGGTTTATAAACAAGATGCGACTTTGAACCAATATGAACACCACAAACTACTAGCCTAGGTGCCTTAGTATTGTTCGAAACATCCGAGACAATTTTCTTTAGGAATTAATCGAAGACATGGCAAAAAACCTTGCAATTTGAACATCTTGGTGGTTTCCACTCATACTCGATTCGAATAGTGTTCAAAATATACCCATTGCCCTCTATTTTTGCGATTGCCACCACAAGAGTATCTTTCAACTCCACATCAGCCCGTAAGTCAATTATAGCTCTCGCATAACTTGACCTACCCCATGACTCCGTACACATAGTTGTAGTATAGGCGTCTAACATCAATGGTGTACCAAGTTTAGTTACAATAGCACTCAATCTATCTTTGGTAAATGCAATAAGAGGAACATCATGGTATTTAACTCAAACGGGAATGTTAAATAACTGCTCCTTTGATAAGTTCGCATTCGGAGACCATTTTTTTAGAATTATTGGCACATTCCGAATTAACGATGAACCATTTTCAAGCATTGCATCCATCACGTCCTCAGAACTAAACTTGAAAAAGAAAAGCCTTTAGAGTTCTTCATTGTTCGAACAAGACCATATTTACTCCAAGTGTTCTTGACATAATTTTTAACAACTGGATATGCCAATTTTTTGCCCAAGAAAAGCTCATAAATAGAATTGCTAAATTGTTCATTAGCTTCAAGCACCAATGCTAATGAAATAGAAACATCAGCTCATTACCAGCCGGTGTTACTAAGGTATAAAAATTAATAATTTTCTTGGTTTCCACTAAGACGATTCGCATATGAAATAGCCCGGCTACCGGTCAATTTCGCACCATCATTTGGTCCAACATTAGCCACTTTAGTGGATGTATTAGGGGTACCAAACATGTCTAACAAGCATGGAAACGATTCTATTGTATTAGCTTGACCAACATTCAAAGGTTTTAAAGGTACCCTATCATCTCTTAATAACACGAGCTTGCCTTCAAGCATTTGACGTTCAATATCATGAATCTTTGCAGCAAATGAACTTGTGTCTTCCCCATTCACACTACAGGATCATCGTTACTCTTTGATGAGTAACCTACATCCTTCGAGCCAGTCGTCCCCTTAGTCCTATCCTTTTTCCTTCTACTCCCTCTCCCTCCCGAATCAAGAAACCCACTTTTCATGGTTACACCATGCACTACCATTAATCAAATAACCAAATACACAGGGGCGGAACTTGAATATTTTTTTTTTGTGGGGGCTGAATTTATTTTGAGGGGGTCGAATCAGAGATTTGTTTGTAACATAAACTAAATTACCCCTAAAACATATAATATTTACACTAAGTGCCGCAAAAAAAAATAAATAAATAAAAAAAATAGGGGGGGGGGGACCCTCTCCTACCCCTACATAGTTCCGCCCTTGCCAATACAGATCAATTAAATGCTATGAAAAACCCTAACTCGACTACAACAATTTCGAAACAAACGTAGCAAAACAAGATCAACCCGTACATAACCAAAAGCGATTGTAAAACCTTAGTCGATCAACTGAAAAACCACAAACGATTTACGAGGATAAGGATATTAGAAACAAGTTAGGATGGGAATACAATCGACCAACCAGTAAGTCACACAAATAATTAAATCAATTGGAATAAAAACGTAAACCTTCTAAACTCTAATCAAACAAAAGTTAATCTTACGATTAATTTATAACTATTGGCAACCAAGGATTAGAAATGACTTTAGATAGATAACAATCGATCTAAGCAGTTCAACAAACAATTATGTGTCAGCATAAAATTGCTATAACGCAACAACAACAATACTTCAATTAAACCAATAAGTAAGAAGCTAGAAAATATAATAAAGATCGAGTAGATACAATCATGTATATATCACGTGGCAATCTCGCGCAGTTTATTCACCTACTCGAACCAGTTTGAGACCAAAATAAAACATCTTGCAAAACTAGGAAACAATAATAAGCAAAAAGGGGCAAAATCCCAGTCATTAGACCAATTTTACGATGCATAAGTTGAGCTAATTTGACGACATGCATTAGTGTTAATCACTTTCCTAATCTCATCATGCATGACTTCAAAGTTCCTTGTAAGCAAATAAATATCTATAATATAAACAAGCTCAGCAATAAACACGTACTATTAGGCGTTACTAATAACGCACAAGAAGATTATTGCCCATAGACATACGACATGAGTAGCAATTGAGGGACTACTAATACCAAAGGGCGTGTATACCAATGGTACCGCTAATTGTGTGAGAAGCTCTTAAAAAAATGGTTGCAGGTTCAAGTCATGCTTAAGACATGTGAGATAGTTATGGTTTGTATTATGATATTGTTAGTTGCCGTTCAAAATAAATTAATAAATAAATAAAATAAAAAATTGAGAGACTACTAATCCGTGATTACTTAATGGCAATGATTTTCACTTGGAAAGTGATTGCTAGACGCACAATTTAGTCACTACTTTGTGCCATGGTTCTAAAAGGCTCGCAAAGGTGTCGTAAAAACGTGAGGCTTGATCATGTCGCCACGCCATGCCATCATGTCGCCTTATATCACGTCTTTTTGTAAACTGGATATATATGAAATATGATATAAATATATAAATATTTTAATATTTTGTGCCGCCTTATGTCACACCTTATAAACCCAAAAGCTTTCCCTTGGCCGCAAAGGCGTGAGGCTTGGTCATGCCCACTCCACGCCTTGCGTTATTTATAACATTGCTTTGTGCTAATATGTATGTCTATATATGAATTTTTTTTCCTATGCTAAAAAATTTGAGGTTTCTGTAGGAATCTGTGCTAAAGTTGTCTTTTTTATCTAAGGTTGCAGTTAAGGTAAATTAGGTTAATCGGTAATTAATAAATATCATTAGTGTGCAATTTAGGATTTACTTTAATCAGTCAACCATACACAGACACACCCATTATTTGAAATCAAGGAAGAAGACAAGCTTGCAGAAGTTGCAAGGAAGTTTCTCACATTAACAATAGTTGCAAAGGTTTGTAATTAGTGGCGTAGCTAGGATTTTACTTATGGGTAGGCCGAGATGTAGCACAAAACAATAATAGTCGTTAATTTGTGTCTTTCGGTAGGCTTAAAAGCTAAATCTCACTAGTGGTTAAATTTTACATTTAATGGGCAAACTAGTATACATTATTGCAATTTTTATTGGGTGGACCATGGCCCACCAATGCCTCCATGTAGCTACGCCTCTGTTTGTAATGATGTTGTCATTCGAAGGACATTTTGCGTTATATATGGATTTTGAAACCGATTGCTTTCACCCAAGACCACCAAAGAAAGGCACTCTTATTGAAAGAAATCGAAGTATTCTCGCACCGTTGGATTCTTCATAGAAATAGGAATACCAATCTCGTTTGGAATGTATGGCTAAATGATCCAATTTTCCTGTGTATGCACTTTTAAATGTTTGTAACTCTCTAGCTTCTTGCTAGTTTTGTTTATGCTCAAATAACTTCATCCAAATAAAAAAAACTTAGAGCGGTCCCTGAAATGGTTCAAATGTTGACCGTAAATCATTGTGAATTGCCTTTAAAATGTTTACCGTATGATCGATATATGATATATCGGTGAGGAACGCCAGATACACTTTTTTTTATACTTGGAACATGTACGTGCATGCATGCTTGTTTAAGACGAATGATATTGGTCAAGACATAGATTGCATGTGAAATTAATGCTTTTAATCTAGATAATAAGTAGATATTGTGGTTATAATTTCAAAATGCTACACACTGAGGGCCTAATTCGTAAACTACCTTTTGTTCAAACCTATGACTCGCGTATGTAACATGCAACATGTCTTGATCATATTATGATAATTTGTACATCCACAAGTTCAAGTTAAAGCCACCTTAAATCTAGACAAGAAAGTGTACACATATTTATCATGTAATAATTCATTTATTGCTGTTATATGTTGGGTGGTCTTTTTCCCCAAGGTAAACTTGCCAATCTTTGTTTGTCTTATCTAACAACATTAAGTGTTTTGTCATTTTTGTTATTACAAGAAATTTCAACCAGTATTTACCTTTCTATCTCCCAAAAAGTTCTTTTTGAACTTCCAACTTTATTAGATTCCAAATGTTATTTTATAGGTAGGTTTTAATTAGTTCTTCTAATTGTTGTACTAGTACTATTGAAACAGACGAAATCATAAATCATTTTTATATGCCTAACAAATATGTTACATCCTTTTTACAGGCCGTCTCAAGATTTTGTGTTGAAATAAGGATTTATAATCTGATTATTGCCTTGCTTATTTTATGTGCTTATTTTGTGTTAAGTTTATTTCAGGAGCTTCTTTGTATTTTTTGGATTTTTGAAGATGGTTGTTGGGCTTTAGAGGTTTTGTGGTTAATATGTGAAGAAAGAATCTCGGAGGGCTGCTCTACTCTTTTGCCCTCCGGAGGCTTTATTGATGGCACTTGTAAGAGGAAGTCTTTTTATTTCAAAAAAAAAAAAAAAAAAAAAAAGGTCTCATAATCCTGTTCTTGCTAACCAATGGGACTTATGTAATTATGTGGTTGTTACTTGGAGGGAAGAGATCCAATAAAAAGAAAAACTAAAATAAGAAGAATAAGAAAAATTTTTAGCCACACATTTCAAATAGGATGAAGAATTTTAAAATGAGATGCATCTAATTTTGTAGATGCATCTGAAATGAGTGGTTGTTGTTTCTTCTTATCATTCTTATTTTAATTTTTCTTTTATTTAATCATAACTCGTTACTTGGATTCTAAACTCTTAAGTGATGAATTATATGTTGTTCAAATTTATTCCAAAATTGCCTTTGACAAAGAAACTTATGATATAGTTGATGGATTTATTATATTTAATCTTCATAAAAACATTAACTCTTTAAATCAAAATGGGCCCTCTTTATCTAAATATTATCATAACGTCAATACTTTATGAAAACAATTCCATAAGAGGTCTAAACACTTTGAAATAGATGTCAATTTCATCATAGAAAAACTTGTAACTAGGATCATTAAAACTCAAAATATTAGGTCCATTGATCAAGTTGCAGACATTCTCACCAAGCACCCTCTCGTTCATATTTTCAAATCACTTTCTTAAAAACTTGGCATGTTTGACTTATTCAACAATCAGATTAAGGAGGGATGTTGAAAGAAGGCCTTATAACTTGATTATTGCCCTGTTTATCCATGTGCTTATTTGGTGTTAAGTTTATTTCAGTGGCTTCTTTGTATTTATTGGATTCTTGAAGATGGTTGCTAGGTTTAGAAGTTTTGTGGTTAATATGTGAACAAAGAATCTCAAAGGGATGGTTTGCTCTTTATTAATTTATATACGTGTCGTCCCCCATTAGGGTTAAGACACGTCATTATCATCTCTTATACACACCAATCTTTGATCTATTGATCATTTCATTTCTTGTAATCATTTGTATTTCACTAGTGAGATTATTATCTCATAAGACAATCATTGTGTACTCATCTTAATAATCAATCAATAAACATCTGACTGGTTAATTCAGCCGACTATTGTTCTTCATTGTGGTTGTTTATATACTTATTTGGTACCATCTCACATTTTGAGAGGCTAAAATGAGTAAAATCTCAGTTAGGGGTTTAAAATTTTTTGCGACAGAATAACACACCTAGTTATGGATCGTGCAACTATCACGTGACTTAATTGTGGTTGATATTTTTGGAGCTTTAATTTTACCTTCTTTTGATATATGAATAATCGGGATATATATTTTGATTTTTTTGTGGGGTGTAAACGAGTTAAGCTTTTGTCGAGTAACTCGACTCAAGTTCATTCGAGTCAACTTTTATCGAGCCTCAAGCCCAAGCTCGAGCCAAAGAAATGAGCTCAAAATGTTTATCGAGTCGAGCTTGATCTTATATAAGCTCTACCTGAGTTATTGTTGAGTTTTTCGAGCTTGTAAGTGATACCTATTTTTTTATATATATAATACGAATAATTTAAGGGCTTATATATACATGTAAATACATTAAGTGTAGATTGTTAATACAAATAATCGCATAAAACATTATTTCTATTTAACGATTTCTTTATATTTTATTAGTGACAAATATAAAAATATTAAGTAAAAGTTCAAGTAAACAAGTTTTAGACTTAAGTTTTCACTTGACAAAAATCACTAATGAATATGGATTCCTAAAACCTGTATACCGATCAAAGAAGGTTTTATCATACATAATGCATTAAACACTTGCAACATTTTTAAACATTGCATATTTTTATAAACTTTCACAAAAGTTTACTTACACCTTATTTTAAACATTAGTTTCATTATAAAAGTATGTTTCAATCCTCATTTGACTAACTAGTCAAGTATCATCTTTGGAAGATATTTAAATGAAATCATACATGACAATAAGGATTTACCATTTTGGTAATAATCCAAAATTAACCATCAAAAATATATCTTCTCATTTTGTAAGTATATCTTATGCAATCTCGCATTGATAAAGGGATTAACCATTTTGGTAATATTCGAAAATAAAAGTAAAAAGCATCGAACTTGATTTTGTATGAAAAACTCAATTAGTCTATTTAGGGTATTATGTGTTTTACAAATCAAATAAGAATATTGGCCATTTATCCTTGCACTTTCTCATGCATCACAAGTTAGAAAATATTCCAAACAAGACATGAATGACCTCTAATGTTGGTTATCAGTCCCTTTATCACCTGAACCTGAACACACACACACACTCAGATCAAAACAACAACCATGCTTTTCAATGTGTTTATTAGATTCAAAAAAGAAAACTGATTACACACTACAATGAAGCCTACACTAATCTATTTATAGCTAAACAAAGACTGCTACTTAAACATGAAATCGTCAAACTATTAAACTCGGAATAAAAGCTAATGAAGGCTAAGATTAAAGGCATAACAAAACCTTTATTGGTAGTGGGCAATAAAACCAAATAAATGCCCTTTAATTATGTCGGTTTCAACCTCATTGAAGAGTGAAGACTTTCATCAATTCCAACCAGCTCAGAACCGTGACCCATAATCCATCAAGAGTATCCTACATTCACCCCGTAATCATGATGATCTTGACCTGAACCTCGTCCGTGGTTCTCTTTCTCGTTCAAGACCTTTCCCGGACACCCAACCTTCACCTCGACCACGTCCAAAATCTTCACGAATCAAATTCACCACTCTTGTAACATCTCACATGGCATCCCGTTGGAACCGTTCATTAACATCTTGATTCTTCACGGATCGACGACCTCTTCCCTGGCCACATCCAAAGCCACCCGATTTGAACTCCAATGCCATAATATTCACACCGTATTGTTTCTCCGTTCCCGTCTTTTCTTGACATCAATTCCTTTTCCTATGAATGCTATTCCTTGAGATTCTTCCACCGATCAAAAAATAAGGTGACCACCACCTTTACTATCTTCTAATACGCGCAACACGAACCAAACTCAGAGCCACCTCTTTAATTTCCTTCCGCTCATCTTTTCCGCGCCTTTGGTTATTCACACAAACATGCTGATCAAGGATGGAACGTACCTTCAAGACTTCAAGATATAATCATAACATTACAGCCCCTAACATCTTTACTTAAGCTTGTTCCGAGATCCTTTTCCATCAGTCAAGAAGACAAGGTCACACGCGCCTTTACCATCTCCCATTATATGATGTAAAATAGTCCCGAAACAGCCCCCTGTTGTCCCCGCTTCCGCTGCAATGGCAACCCCGCACCCGAGGCTCCTCCCCTTCGAAAGTCGACTCTCACACCAGCCTCATTTTCACGATCCCAAGCTCTTATACCAAATGTTGGTTATCAGTCCCTTTATACCTGAACACACACACTCCGATCAAAATAACAACTATACTTTTCAATGTGTTTATTAGATTCAAAAAATAAAATTGATTACACACTACAATGAAGCCTACACTAATATGTTTATAGCTAAACAAAGAATACTACTTAAACATGAAACTGTCAAACTATTAAACTCAGAATAAAAGCTAATGAAGGCCAAGATTATAGGCATAACGAAACCATTATTGGTAGTGGGCAATAAAACCAAATAAATGCCCTTTAATTGTCTTGGTTTCAACCTCATTGAAGACTTTCATCAATTCCAACCCGCCGAGAACCGCGACCCATAACCCCATCATGATTATCCTACATTCACCCCGTAATCTTGATGATCTTGACCTAAACCTATTCCATGGTTCTCTTTCTTGTTCAAGACCTTTTCCGGATACCCGACCTTCACCTCGACCACGTCCAAAATCTTCACGAATCAAATTCACCACTCTTGTAACATCTCACATGGCATCCCGTTGGAACCGTTCATTAACATCTTGATTCTTCACGGATTGACGACCTCTTCCCTGGCCACATCCAAAGCCACCCAATTTGAACTCCAACACCATAATGTTCACATTGTATTGTTTCTCCGTTCCCGTCTTTTCTTGACAGCAATTCCTTTTCCTATGAATGCTATTCCTTGAGATTCTTCCACCGATCAAAAAATAAGGTGACCACCACCTTTACTATCTTCTAATACGCGCAACACGAACCAAACTCAGAGCCACCTCTTTAATTTCCTTCCGCTCATCTTTTCCGCGCCTTTGGTTATTCACACAAACAAGCTGATCAAGGATGGAACGTACCTTCAAGACTTCAAGATATAATCATAACATTACAGCCCCTAACATCTTTACTTAAGCTTGTTCCGAGATCCTTTTCCATCAGTCAAGAAGACAAGGTCACACGCGCCTTTACCATCTCCCATTATATGATGTAAAATAGTCCCGAAACAGCCCCCTGTTGTCCCCGCTTCCGCTGCAATGGCAACCCCGCACCCGAGGCTCCTCCCCTTCGAAAGTCGACTCTCACACCAGCCTCATTTTCACGATCCCAAGCTCTTATACCAAATGTTGGTTATCAGTCCCTTTATAACCTGAACACACACACTCCGATCAAAATAACAACTATACTTTTCAATGTGTTTATTAGATTCAAAAAATAAAATTGATTACACACTACAATGAAGCCTACACTAATATGTTTATAGCTAAACAAAGAATACTACTTAAACATGAAACTGTCAAACTATTAAACTCAGAATAAAAGCTAATGAAGGCCAAGATTATAGGCATAACGAAACCATTATTGGTAGTGGGCAATAAAACCAAATAAATGCCCTTTAATTGTCTCGGTTTCAACCTCATTGAAGACTTTCATCAATTCCAACCCGCCGAGAACCGCGACCCATAACCCCATCATGATTATCCTACATTCACCCCGTAATCTTGATGATCTTGACCTAAACCTATTCCATGGTTCTCTTTCTTGTTCAAGACCTTTTCCGGATACCCGACCTTCACCTCGACCACGTCCAAAATCTTCACGAATCAAATTCACCACTCTTGTAACATCTCACATGGCATCCCGTTGGAACCGTTCATTAACATCTTGATTCTTCACGGATTGACGACCTCTTCCCTGGCCACATCCAAAGCCACCCAATTTGAACTCCAACACCATAATGTTCACATTGTATTGTTTCTCCGTTCCCGTCTTTTCTTGACAGCAATTCCTTTTCCTATGAATGCTATTCCTTGAGATTCTTCCACCGATCAAAAAATAAGGTGACCACCACCTTTACCATCTTCTAATACGCGCAACAAGAACCAAACTCAAAGCCCCCTGCTTTGATTTCCATCTGCTCATCTTTTCCGCGCCTATGGTTAATCACACAAATAAGCTGATCAAGGATGGAACGTGCCTTCAAAACTGATTACACACTACAATGAAGCCTACACTAATCTATTTATAGCTAAAGAAAGACTACTAGTTAAACATGAAACTGTCAAACTATTAAACTAAGAATAAAAGCTAATGAAGGCCAAGATTAAAGGCATAACAAAACCATTATTGGTAGTGGGCAAGAAAACCAAATAAATTCCCTTTAATTGTGTCGGTTTCAACCTCATTGAAGACTTTCATCAATTCTAACCCGTTGAGAACCGCGACCCATAACCCATCAAGATTATCCTACATCTAAAAAATGGATAATTTTGGGCAGTTTTATGATGTACGGACCCTTCTTGGGGGTTGTGGGTCTGTCGGGGTCTGGTTCAGCTCCCATCTTGACTATTTAAGCAAGACATTTGCATACCATTTCACTTCTTATAGTCATCGTTCTAGAATTACTTCATACATTCATACACTTACTTCTTTGATCATTATCTAGTTTTATATTCATTTAAAGTGATCGACAACTAATCCATCTTTCTAGCGAGGGAAGAATACAAGAAGATTATCAAGTCTTATGTGTCATAGTTGTTAGCTTTTGTATTTGCGACTTAGTTGTGCTATTATAGTTCACTACCATACTTCAAAGTTCATAAACATCATGATACACCCAAATAGAGAGTTAGGTTAGCATTTTAGTCCTTAAAATACAGAGATTGAAAGGTTGGTTCTACCTCGGTTAGAACTCGATGCTTAGCTTAGTATCGATAAAAGTATAAGCAACATTGTGCGATTTTCTCAACCAAGTAAGAGAGCTCATTGAGATACCAAAGCGAACTCTTTCGAGTCGGAAACTCGGGGAGTGGAGTAGAGCGAATAAAGAGTTTCGTTACCGAACCACTATGTGGAAAACTAGAAGGGGGGTTGAATAGTTTTACGTCTTTTTAATTAGTTCTAAAAAGAGTTTTAGTGTTTACTTAATTTTTTAAAACTTAGATTCGATAATATGTGATCTCAAGTATTGCACAATACAAACAAATATCAATACGAAATATATAACAATGATAAGTAATGAAATAAGTAAGAGATGGAAAGATCGAACCGCGAAACAAGAGATTTATAGTGGTTCGGCTACAAGGACACCTTCCTTGCCCTACTCCACTCCCCGAGCACCTAACTCGAGAGTTTTCTTCACTATATCAACAAGCTCCCTTATGGCGGAGAAAACCTTACACACCAATTTACACACCAATTTACACACCAATAATCACACCACAACACCTTCACACCTAAGTCACAACTTCTACACACCTTCTTCAAATCAATCTACTTTACAACTAACTACTTCAACTCTATCTTCTTCACACCAATAGATTTCCTAGCTTTTCTTCTTCACACCAAGCTATCAACTAATCACACAATCTATATCTAACACAACTATCTACAAGCAAATATTCACAACAATCTTCACAAAGAATATGTAAATAATCTTGATGATACACCAACAACTTGGATGTGTAGATCACAACAAGTTGTAATACTTCTTGTCTAGGAAGATAGAAGTATTCTTCTCTTGCACTTGAGAGGATGGAAATTGGATCACTTTGAAACAAAGAATATATACACTTATGATCAAAGGATGAGAGAATACATAAATAGATCTAAATCAGAAAGTTTAGAAGTGCAAAAGGTGAGAAAAATCTGAGGGATGAATCAGTATTTAAAGGGGGGAAAATACTGTTCTGGAGCGTGCCGGTCCCCTTAATTGTAGGCCGGTCCCCTTAATGATTAAGGGGGCCGCCTGGTAAAATTAAGGGGGCCGCCCTCCTGAACGTTTCAAAAGTTTTTCTGAATAAAATTTGTTCTTTTTGGTTGGAAATTTGAAATCATATTTTTGTGGTTTAATAAAGCTATACCAAAAATGATTTACAAATATATATAAAATGTTAAAATCATTTTATATAATGTTATGTATTAATATAAAATTTTCTTTGATCATGAAATGTAATAAACTCTTTATTTATTCATACCTTAAGTGATATGGAAGCAAAGACAAGTATTAAGCACCAAAAACTTGTTTATGTCATAAGTTTTAGATTAATGAGTTTATACTTTGTAATTATCAAAACATAGAGACATTGTTAATATGCTAACAATGTTTTAAGACATTATTTATATCAACACACTATAAATCCTTATATTGTGGTTTGATATTTTCATTATTTACTTATTGTCTTGCATTTACATTTACATATTATCATTGCTAGATTTCACAATAAGTTTACGAAACTACGATTTAAAAAAAGAAAGCTATTCAACCTCCCTTCTAGTTTTCAGATAGATAACTATTTATAAATATACATCGAACTTTTCGAGTCGAGTTCGAGCCGAACTCTGATTTTGTTTTATATTTAAATTTTAGTTGGTTAAAAAGACACATCATTACATATAAATCAAGTTTATCAATCCGAGCTTGAGCTTTTCTCATGAAGGCTCATCAAGCTATCAAGTCGAGCTCGAGTCAAACATAATATTACCAAATCGAGTCAAGCCATACTAAAATTCTAACTAGATTTGACTCGTTTAGACTTTCACACTAAACCGTTTCAAGTATAAACACTTCGGGTCTTATAAATCTTGAGTCCTAAGAGCACTTACATCAATAACACAAGTTAAAACTTAACTCAGTGTCACGTCAGCGGCACATCAGCTTTAACACTTTAACCTTAAAAAAAAAAAAAAAAAAAAAAAAAAAAAAAAAAAAAAAAAACTTAACTCAATTTAACTCAACTTTTCATATATTTTTAATTTCAACCCTAAACTAAAACTAATAATTCATTTTTTAAAACCCATAACATTAATTCTTAAAATATATTACATTACGTAATTAAAACAATACATTACGAAATTAAAAATACAATACGAAATAAAAAAAAAAAAAAATACATTACAAAATAAATAAAAAAACATTATGAAATAAAAAAACAAAAAAAAATATTACACCACAACACATTTATTCATTCTGTACATTTTGGCAACCTGTATTTTTCAATGATACGGTCCTTTTCTGTATTCACTAGCGTCGCGTAGTAAGGATCTTTGCCGGTAGTGTCGACCAACAAAAAATCAAAGTCCCTCGTCCGTATTGCTGAGTATTGATTTTCAGCGGTTGCTTTGTAAGCCAAGGCCGCATCTTCACGTTTAGCCCGATACTCCTCGCGCAAAGCGTCCCCGAATTGGGCCGACGAAACAGATCCTCCGGTACTCGCGCCCTCGGTGCTTGTCGTTGTCTCGGATTTTTGTTTCTTCGAAGCTTGCTTTTTTCCGATCGGACGTGGATGTGCATCACTTCCAAACAACGTCTCGTTTGTGTGGCTTAGGACATCACCGGTTAAATCAATCGGATCCGGCGCGTCCCATTATTTATGAGAACGAAAAACATTCCAAGCCGCCTCATTATTAAACGGGGAAGAATTGTTCTCCACACGATAATATTCTTTGGCACGTGTGAGGATATCCATATCACTTTCTTCACTTTTTTGATCGCGTTGAGCACGTTTGAAACACGCGTTGAATTTTGCGCAATCACGGTTCAACGTGCGTCACTTCCCTTGTATCATATCTTTACCGCGTTTCTGAAAATTGTTTTTATTGAACTCATTTTGAACCCGTTGCCAAAACGTTTCCCCCGATTGGGAACGACCGACTTGCGAATCCTCGCTAGCGGCCACCCAATACGTAGCAAGTAATTTTTCTTCACTTGGTTGCCAACGTGTATGTATGCCTTCTCTATGTCCTTCATCATCGTCGTGATTGTTGTAACTGCTCTAAAAAGCTACTTGTAATTGTTTCATTGGCCAAGTCGACACAGCTTTTTATATGATTATGTGCATAACTATATATGTCTTCTAGACCACAGCTAGGCGCAAAACCACTCACATGTTTAATTATATGATCTATCTTGATCGACAACGATGTAAGATATACGCATAATGTTTCTTAAACTTTTTGGTCAATATATATGTCCTTAATTATTATGTTATTCTAGAAAGAGTGATGTTGCAAACGTTAGCTTTTACAGTAACACTCTATCCTCCTATGGTTTCCCTAACACCTTGCTAGGTGTTTTAATTATATTTCTACTGTTAGAAAGAAAAAAAATATATAGTATATATATATATGTACCTATTATATTACTCCACATAACTCTAGCTAATAATCAATAATTGGGAAGTGACTCCGTATTAAGATAACTAGACACCTTCACGTTACTTTCAAGTATAGAGATGGAATATTTAGATTTCCAAAATATATACTCTTACATTGAATGAGTGGTATTAAGTAAAATATAAAAGTGATAGGGTTTGATATTAGAAATGTATAATAGTATAAGAGCAATGGGTACATTCGTGCCATAGAGATGGTGTTATAGACAAAAAATGATGTCACGTTAGCAAAACCATCTATGACACTATAAATCATTTGTCACCATACTTTGTGTCGTTACTCTTGGTACCAGAACATGTGATGCCATAAGCAAAAGTGGCGTCGTTAGGTCCACACATATTCCCACTAAATACACAAATAAAAAAAATAAAAAAATAAAAATCTACCGTGTGGGTTGGTCACTATGGTGCAAGTAGCCATAACGCCACCCACAGTACGGTGAGCCGTTGTCCTTTTTGAGCTGATGGGTTAACGCGAGGCTAACAGCCAAGCAAACCTCCTGCTCTAATAATGGTAACCACAAAAAGGTTGTTCATCTAGCGCTCAAAAAAAAAATTATACTCCATGTTTATTTAAAATTATTGGAGCCTCCAAATTCGGATATAATCATGTTTTTTTTTTTTTTTTTTTTTTTTTTTTTTTTTTTTTTTTAATACGTTTTTGTTTATGAATATATATGTGAGACTAAATGAATCTTAATCTATTTCTTTTAAATACCCTACTATAATCATATCGTGGTCTCATTTTATAATACCTCGGAGCTTCCACTAAGTTGGTGGTGAAAGTATCTTATGCAAAAACAAAATGACCTTATTAACACTGGCCTTATTTGAGTAGTTAAGTATCAAATGATTACAGCTTAAGTTTCTTGAAACAAGTGAAAAATAGGTTGTTGTTATGAATGCATGAAAACAGTAGAAGAGTCACGTGATTTAAATTCCAAAGAGACAGACATCCTCATGGAAACCTGCTACATTTGATTCCCTTTTCATCCCCAAAAAGCATATATATAATTAATCTTTTATGTAATAAAATAATATCCATGCATATCATTCTATATTCATTCATCAATTCCCATCAACCCTAAAGGCATGCTATTCCCTTACTATTTCTCCATACTTTTTTCCTGTTTAATATCTTATTTTCTATCCTACCAATAATTAAACATATAGTTGGAAAGTATTGTTATAATGTCATCAATCATCACTAGACAACTAAGCTAAGGTCTCATTTGATAATGGTTTTATATCTTGTTCTTAGCCAAGTGTCAACTTTTATATATATAAAATATATGATAGACATAAAACAGTATTCTATCCGTCTTAATATTATTGTCAATCTTTTCTCTTTTGGTTATCCTAAAAGATTGTCCACTACTAAAAATAAAAGTTGAAATTGTTTAAGTTTACCATATTAACTTTAATCAAAATTCTTATTTACAAAATTAAATGAAATGACTAATTAATTGTCAAATGGTAAAACTGTCTTTTGGTTGCTTTTGTAGAAATCAAAGCAGTAATAAATGCACTTTGTCGGTGGACAATAATTTTACTACAGATGGAGTATATATTTTGTACTTAGTCGAACCTTAAATGTGTAGTAATTTTAGGATCAACCTTCAAACGCGTAGCTATGTTGGTTTCATAGGAGAAGATTTTGAAGGAAAATGGTTATGTTACTTAAAGAGGGCATGCACTTTCTTGAGTCGGCCACTGAGTCAGTATAAGATTTTCTTTCATGTATTGTCCCTGAAGTGAGCCATATGGTCTAATCGACGTTGTCAATATTAATGTTTTGCGAAAACTTAAACTTAACTACGATAGCATCCGCAGAAAGAGGATCACCCAAATATGTTAACATGTGTTTTATTATTTTCAAATAAAGATTTCACATATTTGTTGTAAAGAAAATAGTAGTAAGACAATGTCACAATAGGACATGGAAGGTTTATTTTAGTTGTTGGGCTTCTAATCCTAATGGGCTAACTGTAAGCCCATTAAGAGTATAGTGGACATTTTGCATAGATCTTGTGAACTAAAGAGTCTAAACTATGATTCTGTTACTTGATATGTTTTCTTCTTTTCCCAATGGAAACAATTTGGGCTTTCTTCATGTTCCAAGCACTTAAACTTGAAATGATCAAACTTTGCGAACCATTGTTAAATACATAAAGTTGTGCTTGTTCTTCGATAGCCAACTTCGGATAAACTCGAGCTGTTATACATGCCAACCCGTCTCCACCAAAACTTTCGACAATCGAATGATCTATCTGCAAAGCAATATGATATAAAATGATGAATATCCGCCCTTTTATCCTTAGAAGCACAAAAAATATTTGAATGTGGTAGTAAAAATACCAAGGTTCTCAACGAAATCTTTTCATGACGAGGATCAAGCGCAAGGAAGGCTCCGTAGATTGTTTTGTCGACCTCTTGTCTCAAAGATGACCTGGTTTAACAAGAAACAGCCATCAAACAAGTAGAAATCTGGCAAATGTTTTGCATAAATCATTAAAAAAAATATATATATATATATATATCAAATTATGAAAAGGTGTTGGAAAAATGTGTATCGGATCAACCCAACCCGCCTGCACAAAAGGTACTTATCTTGAGCTGACACATTTGACCCATAATCAGCCAGTTTTCAAAAAGACCAGGATTCACCCAACCCTGATTGACCCATTTTGACCTGACCGGTCTATTTTTCCACTTCTATAATATATCAATGTATGTATGCTGACTTAAGTTAAATTTAACCTCGTTTGGTCAGAACACATGAGGACTCGAAATTTGTCAGCACTTCTATAAACACGAAAGAAAACAGCAGTGTGTTCAGTCAAGTCCTTTGACGCCAAAACCAGCAATCCAAAAGGCCCGTGACTCCCACTCACTGAAGCATTCTTTTGTGTACAAAGAATTTGTGGATCAATTACATCTGAATTTAACACCTCGGCTTCATTGAGATTTGATAAACTAAATGTGATTTCAACATCAGCCTGCAATGATATGCAAATGTTTCTCGGTCAGATAAGTCCTTTTGAGATTTAATTCTTGATACTACTTAATACAAGAACTTTAGTTAGTCACCTGTGAAGCTGTAATGCCTGAAATTTGGAATAAGGATCCGCCCTTGAGTTCTTTGTTCATGTAATCCACTTTTCGTATACGTAGCTTTTCAAGTTCCTTAACGGGCCACTGCACCAACTGATCTCCACTTTCGCTTAGCCAGATGCTCCTAGGAATCGACTGAAGAATCATTGTTAATGGCATAACAAAATTCACGATGTAAACATTCTTATGACTTTATATGTTTAATTGTGTATTCACACATGCAAATGCGGATAATACACTTTTATAAGTGTAAATAACTTGACATGAAAATGAAAAACAAGTCAAAATGCACCTGAAGGCCAGACCATTCTTTCTTATTATCATCCGCTTCACTATCGCCTTCATTTATCCATGACCACAATACCCTTCTCTTCTTATCACCATCATAAAATGATTTCGAAGCATAAAACCTTCCATAGTCATATTGCAATGACCCTCTACTATCCATAAAGTCAATATCCACATCATACTTGTCACTTTTTGGATCATATTTTCCCAAGATATAATAGTCATGGCTCTTAAAACTAACTTTAAGGACATGCTTAATGTTCTTCTGTATTACTGATGTATCAAGCCCGTTTTTACCATTAGTACTAACCGGATAAAAATCAGGACACTCCCACATTATTGTTTTGTTAGAAGAATGTAGCGGGCTAGAAGTTCTAATCCAATGCCTAAAATCCTTACTCTTATAAAGTATTGCCAACCCATGATGATCGAGTTCACTTCCAATCACAACCCTCCATTGTCCATCCTGACCCATCCAAGCTGTGGACGGATCTCTATATGACATCGCGTCAATTCCTTCAGGAGGACTTAATATAGGGTTAAGTGACGATTTTACCCATTCAGTTAATAAAGGGTCAGATACATTCTTAGGAAATGCTAAGTTTTGGACTTGGTGTTTATTGGTGTCAGCGCCGGTGTATAGGATTGCAGGTTCACCATTAGGAAAGATAGTTGCGGAACCAGAAAAACAACCATTGATATCGTAAGGCTCGTTTGGGATTAGAGCAATATCAAGATTTACCCAATTAATAAGATCATATGATATCGCATGACCCCATGAAATGTTACCCCATAGCGCGCCATACGGATTGTATTGATAGAATATATGGTAAACACCTTTATAATACATTGGTCCTGCATTATACATACCAAAATTAAACTTTAAATAAAAATGTTGCAGAACTTGCTGTCAAAATTTTAAGTTTAATCGTTTTTAAACTTTCATAACATAGATATTCTAGTCGGGTCTTGAAAGAACGTTTTCCAAATAGAAATTGACTGAAAATATGTTTTCTTTTACGCGCTATATATAGTTTAGCAACCAACTTACCATTAGGATCTGCAAATTCAATCAGCAACCAATTTCGCATGCAAAAAAACATGATATAAAACACACACGTTAGTCAAGCCGTATCATAAACTAGTAAAATAGTACGAAAATCATATTTTTTACTAACAGAAGATTTGTACCGTTCATCCAGTTTTTTGATGGCTGAAAATGAAACGCAGTCCTATAAGGCTGCGAAACTTCTGATAACGCTGCATGGTTCCTCAACGCCTCAACCTCGACTCCATTACCTATCAGCAAATAACACAAAGAGAATACCAAAATACCAAAAAACTCCATCAAAGTTTTATTAAGTCCTATGAAGTGAAAATGTTGTATTGTGGTCAAGTGTAGTTGGCTTTGTATAGTAATGCATTCAATATTTTGGTCCCTATAAAGAAATGGCTTGAAAGCAACTATGCATTATTGGTCTATGTGATAATGACAAAATAAAATCTAAAAAATCACATTAATCAATAGTAAGGGTTTGAAAGAGTCTAATATTGCCAAATATTTCAAATTTTTATTCATGACATGTGACATGAACGATTTGCATGGAATATCATAAACGAAATATTGTCTTTAATGACTTCATTGGTCAAAAGACGTGGTGTGTCGTGGTTCGTTATTGTCATTCAAACTAAATATATTAGAAAATAATCGTAGCTTGTTAATGTCGATACCGATTTAACTAGAGGACACAAAGCTATGACTTTTAAGTCACTTACCTTTTTTCTTTTTTCTTTCTTTTTTTTTTCACACAATGGATGTGATTATAATGGATTCATTTTAATACGAGTTATCTGGCTCATAAGGTGTTCATAATTCGGTTGTCCACATGATTAAAAAATTGAATGGAACCGAACCGAATCTGTAAAATGGTTTTTTGTTCAAAATTGAACCGGATTAAACTAAATATTTATGTTTCTGTAAAATGGTTTTTTGTTCAAAATTGAACCGGATTAAACTAAATATTTATGTTTCGGTTCAGTTTTGGATTTAGCAAAATGTAATTCAAAGTGAACCAAAAACCAAATACATTTAATAAAACATGGGGAAAGGGAATATACGGATATTATATGTTGGAAATTATGGTCAATAATCAGTTTGAATGACAATTGAGTCATCAAATATACTAATGGGGCTTTAGAGCAAGATTAATGTTTGGTCATATGTAACGACCAATTTAATTCTATGTTCATGAGCAATTAGTAGGATTGATTGTGATAGTTAATTGAACCATTTTATTTCATCCTCCTCACTTATATATAGAGAGCTCTTCTCTCATTTCATTACACCAAGAAAATACTCACTCCTCTCCTTTGTTCATCATTAATCTTGAGCTTGTGTGTATCCATTTGTAATAGAGGGAAGATACGTTTTGGTTCGCCTAGATAACTCGTTTGTGCTAACGGGGTTATCAGTTGTTGTTGTGTCCTGTGAGATAGACGTCTATGTTTTCTCAAGCACCGTGGAGAGGACGAATCTGTCTTAACGAAAGTGTGAGTATCACACGCCTCAACATTTTTCTTGTTTGTGTTTTTTGAGTCTCCACATCCAAAGATTTACGGTATCGTTTTTTTACAATTTTATGTTTCCATATTACGGTTTATTTGTCTCTTGTAGCAATACACTTAATATATACTACAATCTTAAGACAGATTATTATTTAGAAGAGACATATACGTGTTACATAAAATGAAAAGAAAACGAAACATGGCAACCATTGATTGATTTACTACGTTGATATGAATTTAGTAGGGATGGCAATGGGCGAGAAAAAACCCACAACCCGCGGGTACCCGCCATAAATGGGTGGGTAAACACGTCAATTTTCACCCACGGGTGGGTCGTGGGTGAAAATCTTTACCCATCGGTGGGTGGCGGGTGTGTGACGGGTGAGGCATACCCATCGCGGGTAAACCCATGACACCCATTTAAAATACCCACGGGTATACCCGTCAAAATACCCGTAGGTGTACCCATAAACCCATGTTAAAATTAATTATACTAATTAAAAGATTTATGTTGTTGCAGATATACATTTAACAGTTACCATCAAGTCTCAAAAAAACACATTAATCTAAAAGTTTGTTTGAGTTTCAAGACTAAAAAGAGAGTATGAAAGATCAAATAATGAAAGTTGTATTTGGCAAATTG
Source organism: Artemisia argyi (assembly GCA_030686995.1). NCBI lineage: Eukaryota > Viridiplantae > Streptophyta > Magnoliopsida > Asterales > Asteraceae > Artemisia > Artemisia argyi. Next base: position 199,930,284 of record CM060687.1, on the reverse strand, counting down.
ATTGGTATCTTATTACGCAGTTTCATAGTTAATTTTCATATCATTATTTTGTAATTTTGTTGCATAACACTAACCTATGGGTTTACCCATGGGCAACAAATACCCGCGGGCAAGGGCATGGGTAAAAATTTGTACCCATGGGTGGGTGACGGGTGGGTGATGGGTGAGATAAAAACTACGTGGGTGGGTGACGGGTTAGAGGTACCCGTGCCCATTACCCACGGGTGCCATCCCTAGAATTTAGGCGAAAGAAAAAAAAAATATGAAATATGAGTTGCATATTTAATTTCTAGCTAATACATACCCCATTTACCACTGGTTATGAGGACAAAGATTGGGGATAACTATTACTTAAAAGCGTTAATTTTCATGAATCACATACTTACCTTATATTGATTTGTTTGAAAGTAAATGGAACTTGTTAAGCACCTTTTATATATGGATCATCTTAGTGAAAAAATATTTTGAAGTTGAGTCATTGATGAATTCATGAGAAAGAAATATTGAAACTTACTTTTGAAATAGTGTTGTGTAAATCATGAAAACAAGGCTACTAGTGTGTTACGGAAAACCATACGTTTTTTTTGTTGAGATTTAATTGTGTTCATGATTATCAATAAATGACATGTGTTTTATTAAGTGAGATTATATGAACGTTATTTGGAGTCCATGTTATGTTGATACGGAGTATGAATTTTCAATTGGTAATAATGATTAACATACATGCGGATAATTGGATGATTTTTTTTAACGGTTTGGCATTTAAATGATTGATATATTCGGTGAGAATTTGGTTTCATTTTTGATAAAAGGATTTTCTACGTTGCATGATCGTATTAATAGCTTTTATTGTAAATCACTGAGTTACGATAGTATTGTAAAATAGTGATTATAGATGCATACATAAATTTACAAGTTGGTATGTCGAATTTAGAAAGGAACCAAATGAAAGTCCACTTTGTTATTTATAATGTGATGCTTATACTGTTTTACATGAGTCATGTAAGTACTTTTTATTATTGTGCCAAACAAAATGAAAGGAAACTTTATTGTATTTTAGTAACTATTTTGTTACCTTAATGTGAATCAAGTATAGGCTAATGTTGTTATGATGGTGTGATTTTATGAGGAGTAGTAACGCACTAGTAATCTTCTAAGATTATGCATCGAATAAAGATAGACAACAAACTGTTCGTGATATTTGTGCAGTGGAAATTTGAGATTATTGTATTATGATAGAACAATATAGTGTTCAAAGTATGTTGGCTGAAATCTCATATTGATATTGGTTTGTGTAACTAGTATTGGTTTTCGATCATGACTGGATCGTAAAGATTAAACTCATTCTTGCGGAATGAGAATTTTTGGTATTAATTGGAATCCAAAATATTTGCTAACACAACTATGCACTTATGGGAAAAAGTGTACTGTTCACATAGTAAACTAATGAGTTTTGATTATAATTCCGTTATGCTGCACTCTAAGACTTTAAACTTGATTTTTGGAAAGTTTGAGTCGAAATAGGTGAACCGTTTGGTCACAAAGTATTTTGGTACAACAATTCATTTTGGAGTATTTGTTGTCACAACTGCGCATACATGGGAAATGCGTTGTTCACGTGGTAAACATTAAATGGGTGAACCATTTGGTCACGTTATTTATTTTGGTACATCATTTCCATTTGGACTGGTATGTTGTCACAACCGCGATGTCATGGAAAATTGTGTTTTTCGCATGGTAACAATGAGTTTTGCATCTATGTTTTTCCGGTGATTAGGTAACAATGAAACATCTTAAACTTGATTTCGAAAAAAAAAAAAAAAAATGTTGAGCTTAAACGGAAGAATTAGATTATCGCAGGTTTTATTTTAGCACAACATTTTTTCAAGCGGATTATAAATTTTTCAACGCTGATATTTGTGTTACTTGGATGTTTTTTGGCACAACATTTTTTGGTTGTTATAATACAAAATTATGTATTATTTTGTATAATGTTCAACACAATTTTTTTTGTTTCATTTGGTGCAAAACATTGTGGCAAAGTAGTGCCTATTTAAAGTTGTTTGGTGCGGATTTGTGCAACTAGTTTTGAACATGAGAATAAACAAGTCGCTTGATTTTGCATCGAATATTGGAAGTTTGGATGTTGCAAATATTCTGTTGTGAATATTGGTGCAAATAATCAAACTGCTTGTTATTCTAAAAAGATGAATAATCGTCAAGACTTGTTATAACTCATATTGTTAATAATCGAACGGTTTGTCATATGTAAGAAATGACTATGTGTTGAATATAACTGTGTTGATTGTGAAATGTCAAGAAAGAACCAACATATAGATGACAACGATTACGTTGGTTTATGTAACTAACTTGAATGGTCTGATTGTCATCCAATGTGAGCTATTGTCCATTCGCTAAGTTGGACATAGTTTGATTGTGTAAAATGATTACACATTGATTTTGTGTGATTATAATCACATAATGAATTGTGACAATCATATATTGATAACAGATTAAATGTGATCATATATATAATCACAGGTGAACTGGAATGACTTGTTATAAATGTACGACTTACACATATAACTTATTGGATCCTCCTAAAACATGTGTGGTTTAAGGTGGTGATTTGTCTAATAGAGGAATGTTATTAGATGAAGCTATGTGTAATCAGAATGATGCATCTTGTGTCATACGCTTGATTCTATGGTCTATATCATGCTAGATTTGGAATCTGTTAATTATGATACGGAAAATAATTAACTTAAGACACTCAAAAAGTGTGCATACACTAGTAAGAAACTTGTGAGGTGACAAATTACTAATGATCTTAGTGTCATATCCATGTGAGAAAAATCTTATAAACAAGATTAATATATTGAAAGGGAAAACCTTTCTACAAAATTCTTGAGATAAATTCCATGTGGGGGATGGCCTAGCTAGAGTTCAAAAGGACATCAACAAACATGAAGTTCTTGCCTATTTGGAATACTCAAGAATTACTTGGAACATGATACACTTAAAGAGTTGAACGAAAATCGAATTTGTACAGACATATTATGTCGATACGACAACTACTCTCAGTATGAGTTATCCCTATTGACAATGTGAAGTCATAGAATAAGAATGTGGATCCGCTTGCGGAATGCTAAATGTGAGAGTTAGTTATAAAGTCGTGAAGAGGAATAAGACTAAAGCCCTTGAAAAGTTTATATAAAGGAAAATCTAACCCAGCTGACTGGAGATCCCAAGATCTGGGTTCAATAGGACAACCTACTTGTATAAACTGAGGTCACTGTGGGGGAGTAATAAACTCCATATTCATTTAAGGGAGTTAGTAAACTTCCTAGTCCATTCCTATAACAGTGGCAATATGAAGTAAAGCATATGGCTTTTAATAATTAATAGAGAATCACCTATGTGAGAGAAAAGTAGTGTCGCTTCTAAGGGAATTGTTAGGGCGCAATTCTTAACAGCTCTCGCAGAACCAGGCTAACGTTCATGACCAAAACGAATATAACTATGAGAACCAAAAAGTGTCAAGGAGATATTTGTGTGAGTATATATTGTCGTCTCCACAAACAGCAGACAGTTCAAAGACATCGAGTTCTACTGGCTGCTAGGAGTCTAAGTATATTTCACAAGGGAAGGTTTAAAGGGTAACACCTACCTATCTTTTGTTCACCATTAATCTTGAGCTTGTGTGTATCTATTTGTAATAGAGGGAAGGCACGTTTTGGTTTGCCTAGATAACTCGTTTGTGCTAACGAGGTTATCAGTTGTTGTTGTATCCTGGGATATAGACGTCTATGTTTTCTCAAGCACCGTGGAGAGGACGAATCTGTTTTAAGGAAAGTGTGAGCATCACATGCCTCAAAAAATTTCTTGTTTGTGTTTTTTGAGTCTTCACATCCAAAGATTTACGGTATCGTTTCTTTACACTTTTATGTTTCCATGTTACGGTTTATTTGTCTCTTGTAGCAATACACTTAATATATATTACAATATATATGTAAGATTGGGTATAGAAGTTATTAAAATAATCATTTCTATTAAAACAGTACCATAACTCATCTCCCTACACTCATCACCAATATTAAAAAAAATAAATAAATAAATAATAAAAAAACCCTAATATATGCTCTAAAGTGAGGATTAAAACCCTACTTCGCCCTCAACACTTTCATTATTTGATCGCATGATTCAGGTATGTATCTCATCTTTAAGATTGCTATTAGAACTTTATCTAATTTTTATCAACAACTTCTTGTAATCTCCTTCGTGTTATAAAATATCTTTTGTTATCTATTGTTTTCTGTAATATACTTCCATCATGAACTTTCATGCTAATAGAGACTTTTTTAGTAGCAAAATGGTACATGATAATCCATCAGAAAATGAAGCCACTAACGCTCTGTCAATTGATGATATCGATGCAAATGGTTATTTGATCACCAATGTGGAACAAGATAACAAAAGTGATTGACCATATGATGTTGATGTAAGTCAGAGATGGGATGAAGAAGGACAAATTGCTGGCAATATTCTTGGGAAGGTGTTTGATACGCCTGATGGTGCATATACATTTTATAATAAATATGGCTTTACACATAGATTTGGTATATGTAAGCATTGGGATTATAAAAACAAGATGATAATGAGGTTTATAGAAAGTGGTACGTATGCACAAAAAAGGATTTAAAAGTGTGAAGGATGTTGGTACAAGTGTGTAGGTACTAAGAAACGTCGCAGAGATTGAAGGACGGGTTGTGAAGCACGACTTCGAATTACAATAACAAAAGATGGGAAATTGTGTGTGGATTTTTTTGATGATACACACAATCATTATTTGAGCACAACACCTACGAAAGTAATGAAACATCGTTCTCACGTGAAGTTTCATCGTTCTATGGCCTGCAAATCTCTTATGTTGGAACTTGGCCAATTCGGGATAAGACCTTGTCATGTCAAAAAAGCTGTAAATGCAATGAAACCTCCATATGTTGCTGATGTTACCTCAAAACAATGTTCCCATATTTTATCCGAGCAACAAAAACAATACAAAGGTAAGGAATTTCATGGACTAATTAAACATTTTCGAGATAAGGCATTAGTAGGTATTAACCAATATTTTAAGATCGAGTTGAATAGTGATGGGTCTCCTAGAAATATATTTTGGACTGATGGAAGATCACGTGATGCATATATTAAATTTGGGGATGTTCTTGTGTTTAATGTTACGTATTTGACCAACAAACTTAAGTTTCCATTTGCACCATCATGGTCAGTCCATACTCAGGGTGATTTATTGTAAAAGGGTCAAACAAAAGTTTATATTTTGGGTTGTCTTCTTTTCTCTGTAATGAAATCGTACTGATCTTTGCCATATTATAATGATCTTTGCCGTTTTATAATGAATCACTACATAATTTGAAGTACAATAGTACTAGAGTTGAGCTACTTGATGATTTAATGAACATTGTGCTTTTATCTTGCTATGTGCTTATGAGGTCAATCACACATTAATTGGACCTGAGTGTAGAATTTGAAGTACACGAGTACTCGAATTGAGCTACTTGATGATTTAATGAACATTGTGCTTATCGATTATGTTATACCACAAAACCTCAAGTACAAGAGTAATTGTATTCACATTAAATCACCTTTGATTTTTGTTACAAAGCTATATTAGGTTACTTAAGAATATATGTGTATGTGAAGCTTTGCAAAATTACAAGAAAATCGACTACATAAGATCAACAAAAAATTACATCAACGTATAGTGTCAAACATATGTTTGATCGATTTAAAGTTGGAAAGGCAATCAGCACATGGAGGAGGTGTCTACCTAAGAAGAAATGAGATTCTTATGTTTTTAGACACAAAACGACGTAGCATTCTTTGTTCTACATCTAAGGTTACATACACAACAGCCACACATTCACTTTTTCCATAAAATATTTATATATTGATACAAATAGAAATACCATTAAGCTTTTTTAGTATTAGTATATTATCTTTTTAGCACCGCAAATATATATTTTTTTATTAGCTGTGTATTTATTTTGATATATATATTTTAGTGTATGTTATCTAAATTTTATAGTTTATTTAAATATTTTTTTAGCGACGATTGTATTAAAACTAATAAGTTGCTAGAAAATTATATTTAAAATATATTTGTTTGGTGTGTGGTTATAAGTGATGTTATCATTTTGATATTTATAATCCCAAACATAATTGATACAATTAATTTAATTTAAGTTTAACTGTATTTTAAATTTTTAGCCCATGTAAACATGAGTTATTAAATGTGGATTGGGTTCAAATAGTAAGTATAACTAATAATAATATTTCAACTATATTTGTTTGGGTTTCAAAGTATGATCAAATTTTATTTTATTTATTTATTTTTTATCATTGTTTGAATAGTGTAATTTGATGTTATCAACATAATTCAAATTTAGTGAATATAAGTGTTTAGATATGTTATAATTATTCCTACGCATACACTCAATAATATTTGTTTCAGCTTGATATTTATAACGCGTACATTTACGAAGTTTATTTGTATTACGATCAATTTAACAACGACGACGTCGACGTTTTTTTACACCTAAGATTAGCCCATTTTTAAAAGTTTAGGGATTGATCATATATTCTATTAACCAATTAGAATATAATGTTTTTTTTTACACTTAGGTCTAAAAGTAAAAAAAATAATAAATAAATAAAAATAAAAAAAGATCTCCAAAGATCATTGTATATTTTCAGTTTTTTATTCTCCATCAAATATCTAAGCCGAATGTATTAAAAGTTTGATCAAATCAATTTAAATGTTAAATTTAATTGACCAATAGAACGGCTCAGTTTTGCCACGTGGTGAATTATCGCTCTATTATTGGTCCAATTGAAATCTATTGAAATAAGATAAAATTATTATTTAGGATACGATTAGATAAGTTTCAATATATAACTACTGTTTTTATTATGTGTTGTTATAAGTGTACTCATTAAAAAAAAAAAAAAAAAAAAAAAAAAAATCTTGATAGCGTATTAATATTAATGGTCCAAGCCTACTAATTACATGCTCGGATCAAGCCTATCACCAAGGCCAAATCAACACTTAATAAAGGCCCGGCATGATTTAGAGGTGAATTCATTTTCTTGTTTATTTGGTGGCTGCAACAATCAATTTGAATTCCTTGTTAGTTTGGTGATGGTGATGGGCCTCGGTGGTTGTTGGGGTTATAGTGGTGGCGGGAAAAAACCTTATAGCCCCTCCTTTATAAGAACACAACCTAAAAATGCGCCAAAAATAAAAAAAGGAACATAAAATGTAACAAACGTCATCCCTGTAAAGGACATATTTGCCTATGAGCATGTGCCCAAAGTTAACAACCAAAACAAACTCCCGTTTGAGCAAAGAACCAGTCTATGCAAAATGGACAATCACATGGACGGCCAATGTAATTTTTGAGTGTTAGGGACGAAAGGTGCAACTCTATATGAACCAAAAAATATTTATGTAATTAACTCTTTATTAAACAAACAACAAAATATTATTAATAATATTAAATTATTCCTAACAATCATAGATAGGATTTAGGAATAAAAGCTTACAAGAAAAAAGGACATATATAAGCATAAGACATAAACATATTTAATACACAAAAGCATAAACGCGTGCAAGCATATACAGAAAATATATGCATTGAAGCGTCAAGCAATGTGTGATCAGTCTTTCAAATGTATATCTATTTGGAAAACTCCATAACCCATGTATTGAAAGCACCACAAGCCGGATGAAAACCTTTGAAACCTGCCCCCTTGGCTAAGGCTTCAAATTCTTTCTCAGTCCTCTCTTTGCCTCCTAAGTGGCAAGCCATAATCATATCAGCGTTTTGCACAATTCGGGTTCCTCCAGTGGAGTCAGGAGCCTCAGGGAGAACAAATTCGGTTACAATAACTTTCCCATTTTCCGGGAGTGCTTTATAGCAATTTTTTAAAATTTTCAACGAGTTTGCATCACTCCAATCATGCAGAATCCACTGTTGAATCAAAGGCCAAAATGTCAATTATAATTAGAAGAAAATTATAAAGGGAGTTTTAAATCTCTAAGAAGTATTGAAATATATACACCTTTAATAAAATGGCGTCTCCTTTTGGTACACTTTCAAACATATCTCCTCCAACATGCTCAATACCTGATCGAAACCATTTTTATTAGTTTTTGATTCTTAAATCTGAATTATATATTATAGTCACATTATCTTATATATCCATACCAGGATAAGTTTTGGCCTCTTGAATAACATGGGGCAAGTCAAAATTGATACCCTTGAGTGAAGTGTGTTTCGAGACGATCATTTTAAGACTTGCACCAGTGCCACCACCAACATCAATTAGGGTGGTTAGACCATCTAAGCCATCATACAAATCTAGAATTATTTTCATGGCCATAGTGGAATGGTTAAACATTCCACTGTTGAAGAGATTGCTGTATCTTTTATCCTTTCCCATGTATTCGAAAGGTGACATACCATAAGCCTTGTTGAATGGAATTCCACCCTCCAAAACAGCATCTTTAAGAAAGTACCTAAACATCATGATTAAGATTTAGTTACCTAACCTTCATCTCACAAATACCTCCGGGAGCCGTTAGAAAATGCATTCTGAAACAAACTATACTCTATGTTTGTGTTGCATGATATTTAGCAGTTTATATTTCTCACATGCATGCATTAACTTCTTTTTTAAGGATGTTATTCAAAATGAAAAGATCATACCAGCTCTCCATTAAAATCTTATCATGGTTCATGAGCACGAGGGGTGCCACTGAAACACCATCTTCATTCTTGATCAAGAACTTGCACACCGGGGCTAAACCATAAAACCGCTCACGAACACCATCATTGGTCTCCTTGACGGAACAAGTGAGAACAGAATGGCTAGCAAGAAGACTACACATTCTGTCCAGCAACACGGGTGCTTCAGGGTTGTTAACTTTGGCACCAACCTGATCAGCCAGCTCAGAAGCCGAGCATGAACCATTAGGACCGACTTTTGCGATGATCTCAAGCAAATCAAGCTCAATGGCAGCTTTCAATACCATTGGAAGGGTGCATGCAGATGCTAATTGCGCTGCAAACACCATAGATTCAATTTCGTTTGCTTCATCAGAAACATAATCATGTTGCGACGTTGTATCCATATCTTGTTGGATAATGATATAATTTGTGTCTTTGTTGTTACAATTGTACGTATTTATAGACTTATGATGCATGCATTCAACAACGTTATTTATTATAATTAGATAGTTAGGTTATAATTAATATTACGGACCACCCTCTGATCACCATCAATCATTCAATGTCTTCAATTCGTGATTCACTCTTTTAATTGCTAGATTAATTCTCTTTTGTTTTAAATTTGCAGATTGTGAGTTTTCATTTGTTGAACGCCTTAAGAAATTAAGAGTTTATGACTTGTAAAAAGCTTGGATTTAGTGTTTATAGAATCGATATTTTATAGGTTTAATTGTAGCCGAGGAGTATTTGGATATTAACCTTATAGAGGTTCTCAAGAAAGGAAGAAGGAGGGAAAAATGATGTATTATTATGAAAAGTTAGTTACAAAATGAGAGTATACAACACTATATATACCGTTGACTTTCATACTACATGTACAGATTTTAGACACATTTTTACACTAGATACATTGACTACATTTTATTACACTTGACCAAGCTAAGACTGTGTAGAACTTGCATCCTTGAAGGTTGTCTTCTTTGTATTGAGTTAACTGAACAGCTTGTAGCTTGAGCTTGTGTTGTGTCTTGAGCTGTTGTATCAGTTGTATCCCCCCCACAAGTTGGCATGGAGTAAGCATTACAAATGCCTAACTTGGAGAGACAAGAATAATGCAATGCTCTACTGAGACCTTTAGTAAAAATATCTGCCACTTGTTCTCTGGATGGCACAAAAAATGGAAGAATGTCTCATGCTTTGATCTTATTCCTCACAAAGTGACAGTCTATCTCAATATGTTTTGTTCTGCCATGATGAATAGGGTTTGAGGCTAGAGCTATTGTTGATGCATTGTCACAAAAAATGGGAACATGAATAGAAATGTTGATTTGCAAATCCTTTAAGAGACATGTGAGCCAACTTATTTCACAAGTATTGTCAGCCAAAACCCTGTATTAAGCTTCTGTTGAGGATCTAGAGACCACACCTTGTTTCTTTGATTGCCATGAAATGAGACTGCTGCCTAGAAAGATGCCATACACTGTGACTGATTTTCTTGTGAAAGAACAGCTAGCCCAGTCACTATCACAATAGGTAATTAGTCTGAGAGGATTGTTTGCTGAGAAGAAAAGACCTTGACCATGACTTAACTTGAGATATCTGAGAACTCTGATTAAAGCAGCCATGTGAGGAGTTCTTGGTTCTTTGAGAAACTGACTTAAGGTTCGAGCAGCATAGGATATATCAGGCCTGGTTATGGTAAGGTATATCAACTTACCAACTAAGGTTCTGTACAAGGATGGATATGTAAGAGGTGTTCCATCAGTGAGATTGAGCTTTGTGTTTGGTTCTATTGGTGTAGCACATGGTTTAGAATCCAGAACATTGCCTAGTCTAAGAAGATCTAGGGTGTATTTTCCCTGTGACATAGAAAGACCTGTGTGATTTCTCAAGAATTCTATTCCAAGGTAGTAATTGATGGCTCCCAAGTCTTTTATACTAAAAGTATGGTGTAGTTGTGTCTTGAGAATATCAATAAAGGGTTTGTCACTGCCTATAATCAGGATATCATCCACATATATCAAAACAGAGATGAGAGAACCATTGTGAATGAGTGTTAACAAGGATGTATCTCATAACTTTGTTTGAAACCTTTGGTGATGAGACAAGAAGTGAGCTTCTCAAACCACTGTCTGTTTGCTTGTTTTAGACCATAAAGTGATTTCTTTAGCTTACAAACAGTGTTAGGTGGTAGTGATTGTGAATAGCCCTGAGGAACAGTCATGTACACTTCCTCATGGAGATCTCCATGGAGGAAGGCATTATTGATGTCTAGTTGCTCTATGTACCAGTTTTGAGAGACTGCTATAGCTAATAAGGTTCTAATAGTTACCATCTTGGCAACTGGAGCAAAGGTTTCCTTGTAATCTACTCCTTCTCTTTGAGTGAACCCTTTAGCAACTAGTCTTGCTTTATACTTTTCCATATAACCATTGGCATTGTACTTGATTTTGTAGACCCACTTAAAGCCAATAGGTATTTTGCCAAAAGGAAGTGCAACATATTCCCATGTTTCATTCTCTTCTAGGGCCTGCATTTCCTTGTTCATAGCTACTTTCCATTTTGGGTCTTTGGAAGCTTGGAAATAGGTGTGTGGTTCAAGTGACCTATCTATGCTATTGATGAAATGAAGTGAATGTTTGGTGAGATTTGAATAATTTAAAAAATTGAGTGATGGTTTGATAAAGATGGTGGGAGAGTGTAGTGATAATCAGTGAACTTTGCAGGTTGTTGTTTGGTTCTGGTGGAAACTCTCTGAGGTGGTGGTGGTGGTGGAGGTGAGTTGTGTTGTTGATTTGTTGATGGTGGTGAATTTGTGTGGGAAATAGTTGGTGTATTGGATGATGGAGTTGTGTTGTTGTTTGGAGTGGGGTTGGTTGGAGCAGGGGAAGGAGTTGGTGAAGGGGAAGGTGAATCAATGGGTAGTTCAACAGATGGAGTTGATGTGTTGGATGTGGTGGGAGCTTGTGTTGTGGGAATGGGTATAGGAAAAGGTATTGAAGAAATGGTTGGTGTTTGCTAGATAGATGTTGATGGTGTCTATGATTTGGTTATGAAAGTGTGGAAAGGAAAAATGTTTTCTTCAAATGTAACATGCCTGCTGGTATGGATTTTGGTTATGATTGGATCATAAAGAAGATATCCTTTTTGGTTTTGTGGGTAGCCTATGTGAACTATTGGAATGGCTCTTGGATGAAATTTATCATGAGTATGTTGGTGAACATAGGCTCTGCAGAAAAACTTTGAGATGATCAAGTGGTGGTGGATGATTGTATAAAATTTCATATGGACTTTTGTTGTGAAGAAGTTTGGTGGGTAATCTGTTGATTAAATAAGTGGCTGTGAGGATGTAATATCCCCAAAGATGTTTGGGTAGATTTGCTTGAAATTGGAGAGCTCTTGCAACTTCTAAGAGGTGTTTGTGTTTCCTTTCTACCCTAGAATTTTGATGTGGGGTATAGGGACATGAAGTTTGGTGAATTATTCCTTTGGTGTTAAAAAATTCATTGAGTGCAAAATTCACAAACTCAGTACCATTATCACTTCTTATCTTTTGGATGTTTGTTTTGAATTGTGTTTTGACATATGAATAGAAGTATTTGACTGTGGAAATGACATGATGTTTACTTGGTATCAAAAATGTCCATGTTGCTCTACTGAAGTCATCCACAATTGTGAGAAACAGTTTACATTTATTGATAGTTGAATGATGGTAAGGTCCCCATACATCCATGTGAACCAATTCAAACATTATAGTTGCATGAGATTGACTGACTTTAAATGGTAAACTATGATGTTTAGCTAAAGGACATATAGTACAAGGTGCATCTGGAGATGTAGAATCTGAAAAAGAAAGTTGTTTTTTTTTAGAACTTGAGCTGATGGATGTCCCAGCCTGGCATGCCACATTGTAGCTTGACTTGTGATAGAGAGAATGGTAGATGTTGAAGAAGATGTAGAAGGAGGTGAAGGAGGTGATACTGGTAAAACATATAATCCACCACAGAGAGTTCCAAGGGTTGATGTTCCATTATTGTCCTGAAAAGTACATGTGTTGTGTGTGAATGTGATTGATTTGAAAGTGTTTTGTAAGAGCTTACTAACAGAGATTAGGTTGTATGTGAATGTAGGAATGTATAATACATTGTGTAATATGATGTTAGGTTGAATTGTTACTGATCCAATTGTGTTATGTGTTGTGGTTTGTCCATTTGGTAAATGAATGATGATGGGTGTGATGCAAGTAATTATATTGTGCATAAGAGTTATGGAAATGCATATATGATCAGATGCACCACTATCTATAATCCAAACTTCCTTAGACTTAGTAATGTAGGTAGCAATGAGTCTTTTACCTACCATGAAGTTGCATGAACTAGAAGGTGAAGCCTCAGAATTGTTCTGAATCATTAGAAACATCTAGTTCAATTGTTTCTGAATTTGATCCATCCTAGCTGTGACTGAGTAATCTGGTTGCAGGGGCATCATTGGACTGTGTTGTTTTCCACTGGTGTCTCATCAGTCATGGCCATGTTCATTGTTCTCCCCTTTGATTTGTTGTTTGAATCCTGATAATTTTGGTTGTTCTGTCTCCTTTTTGGTGGTTGATACTTGTTGTGCAGAGGGTGTCCAACAGGGTATCCCACTAATTTGTAACACTCTTCCTTGGTATGACCTTCCTTATAGCAATTACCACAAATAACTCCTAGTTTGAAGGTACTTTTCTTAGCTTGTTGTTGAGTGTTCTGATTTCTGTTGTTTCTGGATAACTCAGAGGTGTTGTTGTCGTTCCTATAGGTGTTGAGTGCAAATGGGACAGATGGAGTGATCTGTTTAGGAACTTCTCTCTATTTTTCCTCTTGCCTCAGCATACTATAAGCTTTGGCAACCATTGGTAAGGGTTGAAGTAATAGAATTTGACCTCTAATGTTTGTGTACGACTCATCTAACCTCATAAGAAACTGTATCAATCTTTTCCTCTGGTCTCTCAAACCATTGGTTCTACCATTTTCACATGTGCACTTACAGGTACAATTATAAGGTGCTTCAAGTGCATCTAACTCATCCCACAACCCTTTGAGCTTATGATAGTAAACCTCAACTGAACTGTTTAACTGCTTAAGATGCACTATGTCATTCGTGAGTTGATAAATCCTATGGCCATCTAGTTGGGAGTAGTGATCATGTAATTGATGCCAGAGAGAATGTGCAGAATGAATAAAATTCAAATTATTACTAATTTGCTCTGAAACTTTATTGAGTATCCAAGAAATTACCATATCATTAGCTCTCTCCCAATAGGATTTGATTGGTGATGTCATTTCAGGCTCCTCATAATCTCCATTAACCAGTTTGATCTTTTTTCTTGCACTTAAAGCTATCATCATTGACCTTTTCCATGTGCTGTAATTCTCAGAACCAGTTAATTTCTTTGTAATGATTATCATTCCAGGATGATCTTGAGGATGAAAGTACAATGGATGATTGACGGAATTAATATCTTCCATTGCTTGAGTTTGTGTTGGTTGTGATGAATTTGGATCAGAATTGGACATTCTGATTGAATTTGGGGGTTTCTTGATGAAGATGAATTGTGTTAAATTGATTTAGTAATTGTGTTTGGATTGTTGTGAGGATCAAGAAAATGTTGAATTTATTGATTTTGGATGAGTTTTGATGATTACGGTGGTTAGTTACGGTGGTTGTAGTTTGTTACAGTGGCCGGAGTTAGTTACCAGCAGTGGTGAGTGGTGGTGTTATGGCGGAATAGTGGTGGTGTGATGGTGAGCGGGATATTTGCTCTGATACCATCTCAAGAAAGGAAGAAGGAGGGGAAAATAATGTATTATTATGAAAAGTTAGTTACAAAATGAGAGTATACAACACTATATATACAGTTGACTTTCATACTACATGTACATAACTTAGACACATTTTTACACTAGATACATTGACTACATTTTATTACACTTGACCAAGCTAAGACTGTGTAGAACTTGCATCCTTGAAGGCTGTCTTCTTTGTATTGAGTTAACTGAACAGCTTGTAGCTTGAGTTTGTGTTGTGTCTTGAGCTATTGTATCAGCTACAGAGGTGAGATCAACATATATAGTAAATCCTCAAAGAATCAATTGGTCAAATTTTGGTCATTTATTTTTTCATCAAAACAAACGAATCCATTTTCCATCTTAAAAATAAATAAATAAACAAAATTGCAAACAGTAAATCGTTAAGCGGCAAAAATTACACCATCGCAACGAGAATATTTTTTTAATCTTTTAGTAGACGAACAATTCGATATACTTTTGATAAACTTTTTTCGAGCTTTTTATTTTAGTGTTGAAATTTTCGCCATAAAAAATCACATTTGATTTGTAAAATTACTTGTGATTTGTTAAATCATGTGTGATTTCACAAACCAAATGCGTTTGTCAAATCATTTGTGATTTGTTATTAAAAAAAATTATATGTGATTTTACAAATCAGTTGTGATACATTATTTTTTTAAAGAAATTTGATGCATGGGTCTAATTAAAAGACCTAATAATCAGAGTCCTAATCTTTTTAGCGAGACACTTGGCATTAATTTAAAAACTACCAACTTATTATAGAACGAGGCATTCGGACCTGTGCGTTCCACACAGGTTGGATCTTATTGTTCTTTGCGGATATTGCGGAGGTAATTTTGATCGGCAACAGGCCGTAAATAATTTTGAGGTAATTTCAAAATGTTAAAACTTATTAAAACACCAATCCTCAAGTTTGAATCTTTGTTGAGGGTAAAATAAGTAATAGTCCTACTACCACTATGATGAGGCGAAAAATGATCCGTTTTTAGGGGGTCATTTAAGTCGGAATTGGAATTTAATTGATCAAATATTGCCCTAAATCGTTCCTTTTGTGATTTTAGGTACTTTGGGAGTGAATTCTGGAAAAGGAAGCATTTCAGACATTTTTGGAGCATAAAAGTGAAGAAAACGGCAAAGTCTTAATTTTCCTTGCTGGGAACAGTACCTGACGGCGTCAAGAAGGATTTGATGACGGCGTCAGGAGCAAAATGGATGACGGCCCAGAGAAAACGTGACGGCGTCAGAACAAGGGCGTCAAGAGTAAAAGTGGTGACGGCCTAGAACAAGATTACACATGACGGCGTCAGATCTGGATCTAGGCAATCCGAGAAGATTTTTGGCGGCGAGATGACGGCGTCAGAACTTTTCTCTTGACGCCGTCACCTCATAAAATCTATATATACTTTTCTAATTTTCATTCATTAAGAGAAACTTGTGTGGAGAATTTTAGGGCCGAACTTATTAAACCCTAGCTCGTTTGTAACAGTATTTACAAGGGTTTTCACCCCTTGAAACCCTTCATGTTCAATTGAGATAAGTATCCTTTCAATTCATTCAATATGTCTATGTGTTGTTTGAATATATCTTATGCTTGTCTTGATTTTAACATGCTAGGCTAGATCTTTTGTGTGTTTGCTTAGATGTAATGAAACCTAGATGTTGATTATAGGTTGATTGCTTTGTGGAAAACTAGAAGGGGGGTTGAATAGTTTTACGTCCTTTTTAAATTTATTACCAAAATATTTTGTAGCTTATTAAAAACTTTCGATTCGATCTCAAGTGAATTCAAGTGACAACCAATATAAGATATTCTAATCTAATAATGAAAGTATTGAAATGTAATGAAGAAAAGATAGAGTTAGAAAGATCAAACCACAACACGCGAATTTATAGTGGTTCGACTACAAGGACACCTTCCTTGCCCTACTCCACTCCCCGAGTACCACACTCGAGAGTTTTCTTCACTATGTCAATAAACTCCTTATGGTGGAGAAACCTTACACACCATGGCTTACACGAGTTAACGGCACTAAGCTAAATGTCGAGTTCTAATCGTAGCTAGAACCAATCTCACAACTTCACACCTTCTTCACACCTTCACAACTTCTTTAAGACTTCACACCTTCTTCACACCTTGTCAACTTCACACCTTCTTCTAAGCACAACTAGATCACAACTACTAAACTACTTTACAACACACCTAGTTTCTACAAACAACAAATTCACACAACACTTTTACAAAGATCTAACACTACTACAATATGAAACTAGCTAATCATAACATTACTACAATTAGGTGGATGTAGAGGAGTGTTCTTCTTCTTGCACTTGAATGGATGAAGCTTTGGATCACTTGGAAACAAAGACTTATGAATTATATGATCAAAGGATTTTAGATCTAGAAATGTAGGTTGGATCAGAAAGTTTATAGTGCAAAAAGGTGAGAAAAATATGTGAAATGATCCAATATTTATAGGGCCAGAAAATACTGTTCTGGGGCGTGCCGGTCCCCTTAATTAGGGGGCGGTCCCCTTAATGATTAAGGGGGCCGCCTAGTAAAATTAAGGGGACCGCCCTCCTGAACGTTGAAAAAGTTTTTCTGGATAAAATTTACCCTTTTTGGCTGGAAATTTGAAATCATATCTTTGTAGTTTAATATAGCAATACCAAAAATGATTTACAAATATATATAAAATGTTAATATCATTTTATAAAAAGTTATGTCTTAAGACAAGGTTTCCTTTGATCATGTAATGCATAAGATGCTTAGTTTATGCATACCTTACGTGATATTAGATGTAGAGGTAAATATTTGTTGCCAAATACTTGTTTAAGTCTTAATCTTGACTTAATTTGATTTGAGTTTTGTGATTATCAAAACATAGGTTTATTGAGGGATATTAATAACATTTTAAACATTATTTATATCAACAATCTCCCCCTTTTTGATGATTACAAAACTTAAACTCATTAACTCAAAAATTAATTTTTAAACAAGTATTTTAGTGAGTTTATATTTACTTCTCCCCCTTTTTGTAGAATCAAAAAGGTTATGCCGACAATTTTCAAACGTGAAAATTTGACGGGAAGTTATCTCCCCCTTGATGTGTACTCCCCCTCGTTTGGGGGCACCAAGAGAACGAGCTATAGAATGCTTTGCAACACAAAAAAATTAGAAGCACAAGTATATTCATGCAAACACATATTAGGTGATAAAAAAAATAAGCATGGTTTAAAGAAAGCATTCATATAAAAGAAATGGTTGTGTTAAGACACAACATACAAGTAGCAATAAGGATTACAAGTAGAAAAGCTAGTACACAAATAAACAACTAGGAGAATACATCATCATGCAAAGAGTACATGGTCTTCATAGAGCTTGCAAGCAAAAGGGTGGTAGAGGCTTTATTTATTAAGCATATCAAATGCTTAATTTAGAGAGCATGATGGTGATGGTGGAGGAATGGGTGAGAATTGTGGTGGAGGAATGATTGGAGAGGATGGTGGAGTTGGTGGTGGTGGTTGGTTGGTAAGCAAATGTTCAATATATGAAAACATATATTGAATTTCATCTCCAAGGCCAAAGATGACGATGCGGTTGTGGATACAACAAAGACAAGTATCCCCATGGGATTCAAGTAGCCTCCAAGGAACGGGATTGGCAAAGAATGGTGGTGTAATTGGTGGAGATGAAAGATGAGTATCAAGAGGTGTTATTGGTGAAAGTGAGATGGTAAGATGGGTGGAGATAGGTTCTTGTGTAGGAAGTGGTGATGATACTTGTGGTGACAAGTGTGAGTTGATGTAGTCATTGATTGATGAGGTTGAGGGTATGGAGGATGAGGAAGTTCCATGAGTGGAAGGTGTTTTAGATGGTGCATTGGGTGCACTTGGGGATGAGCATTTGGGTGGAGGTGATGGGGTTTTGTTGTCTTCATTTGTTAAGTCAATGAAGAGTTGTTTTGGAGGGATGACCACAAGTTTTTGTTTCTTGGAGGCTTTGGAGTGTGAGGTGCTTGGTGGAGTCATGATGATTTAGATGATGAATGATGAGATGAAGAATGATGATTATGGAGGGAATTTATAGTATGGAAATGGTTGTTTTAGGTATGTATTTGAAATGGTTGAATGAGATGCTAAAATCAGTTGGGTTAAAATGGGAAATGGTAGCTGATACTAGAGAAAGGGTTCACAAGATGCAAAAGAAAACAGTGAACCCAGTTTCAGATGGCTGGTCCCCTTAATTGTATGTCGGCCCCCTCAATGATTAAGGGGACCGCCTAGGGAATTAAAGGGGCCGCCCATCTGGTGTTTTCCCAGACGACCAGAGACCTAAAATTTGCAGAATTTGGTGATTTTTCAAGTGTGTTTTTCCAGCAAGCTCTATTAGAAGTATATACTCTAGGAATGATGATATATAAACATATATAAATAACCAAATTTTGCATGCAAATTAACATATTATAATCCACATTGAAAAGAAGCATAGCATAACATTAAGATAGTAGCATGATAATAGTTAGAGTCTAAAAATCGTTCAAGAGATAAACAAGAAATAACACAAGCATTTCCGAATTAATCGGACAAATAGCAAACCATACAAATGTCTAATAGAACCAAATAATAACAAGTAGCAATACGTCAACATCTTATACTTCTTCTTCTTTCCAAGCATCTTCCTAAACATTTTCCCAACGGATTTGAATCCTCCTCGAAGTTCTTCATGCATTTGTTGTTGACGGTTGATGATGGACGTTTGACGAGTGAAGAGAAGCTCATCGGTACGTTCATGAGGAAGAGAAATTTGATACTCGGTATCATCAATATCGGAAAGATTTTCAACATAGGTCGTGGGGGATGGAGTACTAACACGTGAGGTGTTTTCCTCCTCATGATCATCGTCCTCACGATGAGATGTAGAACCACGAGGCCTAGAATACAAAGGAACACGAGATTTTCCTTTGTCACTTCGAGAACGACGAGTATGAACATGAGTAAGTTGGTTCAAAGTAGGAAGGATATGAACGTAGTAATCTCGTTGAAGATGTGGGTAATGTTCCATCACATAACGATAAAGTCGTGTGAGGAACATACCATAAGGAAGATTGCATTTGGGGTGTTTTTGGCGGACATGATTCGATGAATAAAAAGATAAGCCAAATTGTATTGCTCTTCAGCAATTACACAATATAACATGTGGGCAATGCTCGCCGTGACATGATCACGATGACCACCCGTACCAAACGCATTCTCGCGAATGAGTTCTTCCCACTTCTTCATATCTTGGCTTAACTCTTTGAGGAGGATTTGATTAGCATGAATATCGACATTCTTCGACTTGATTACTCAACTAGTCGTACGACGTTCTAGTTCAAGCATTCGAAGAATGTCTTCAGGACTAGGAATCTCAGAATAGTAGGGGCCATCCTGAGGACGATTTCTTTCAAGAGAGGAAAGATCCCATTCATTTGAGAAAACAGCTTGGCCGTTGAATGGGATTCTAAGAATTTGTCCAAATTGAGCAAGAGTAATAGTGATGAATTGATTTTGAATCATGAAGGAAATGAGGAGATGACCATAGGGATCGGTTTGCACAGTCACTTGGCTATAGAAATCGAGGATAAAACGAGGAATGATTGGTTCGTTGATTTGGAAAAGACATTCAAAACGAATATTGGAGAACATTCGTTCTGTTTGATCATTTTCATAGAAAGATGGATCGACAATTCTTCCTTCGTGAATGTTTCTATTTTCAATAGGACGATAGAAACATGCAACTGAAGGAGACATGCCGGGAGTAGAAGAGACATTTGGAATGTATTGTTTGGTTTTGGAGACATCACCAACCGTGTTCTTAGGCATTTTCACCTAAACAATATAACAACAAAAATAAAATTAATATAAAAACAACTATCATGCATATGTTTTATATATATATATATATATATATATATATATATATATATATATATATATATATATATATATATATATATATATATATATATATATATATATATGCAATATATGTGGAACGAAATTCTACTTCGACACAAAAAAAATATTCAATGAAGTAGTTTCATAATGTTCCTTTTATTTTGATTTTAAACTCGTTTAGAATATATGAT
This sequence comes from Artemisia argyi, assembly GCA_030686995.1. Classification (NCBI taxonomy): domain Eukaryota; kingdom Viridiplantae; phylum Streptophyta; class Magnoliopsida; order Asterales; family Asteraceae; genus Artemisia; species Artemisia argyi. The sequence goes on along the minus strand of CM060687.1, from coordinate 199,909,497 downwards.
ATCAAAGAGTATGATATCATAATTCATTTTGAAGTAAGGCTAGATATGTATTAGATTATATATCTTCCATTTCATAAGAGTTTGACACAACATAAGCTTGTTTAAAAGATTAAAATGTGAATTTTAGTTTTCAAAAATATCTTTTTAGAGATAAACCAAACGCTCCCTTAACTAGATAAAATTATCCTAAAACATCAATATATATATTGATTATATATCTTGATGACATCTATTGATTCTAGTAGTATTAACACATATTATGAGCTAGTTTTAAGTTTCAAATAACCACATATAGTTATAGTTTGTTCATGAACCAAACGCCCATGTTGTCTTCATGAACCATTTTATAACGAATTGAAAAGTATGTTTTGATTGTTTATAACATTAAAACAATGCAATGTAGTAGGTTTTAACTAGATTTTAAGAGTTTGTTCATGAACCATCAAACGCAATCAACAAAAATGCAACTATGCAAGTACATTAATAATTTGTTTTGGTGGTAAGTATACAATCTTACATTCATATGGTAAGTACACAAAACTTTTTATCAAGTTTCTACGTACCCAAAATTTAACTTAAATTTTTTTCAGCAATAAACTAATCTTAAACATTAATACTGGCATTTTGAACATTGCTGCAACCTACAATAGTGTGAACTTCAACTTTCTTTTGTTTGATCTCTTCTAGCGGAATTGCTTTTTATAAACATCTTTTTCTGCAAATTTGGTTTCTACTTCACTACAACATCAGTTGGTGTGCTTGAAATTAATTGAGGACTGATCACCCTTGGAAGTCTCCTCATGTATAATTGTTATTGTAGGATTTTTCGTTTGGTGTTGCAAAGCCATAAAATGGAGGTATCTGCAACAGTGTTAGATGGATCGTTAGGTGACTGAAATATTCAATAATAACGGGTTACATAGTTTCTTACAAATACATAAATGCAAAAAATGCATCTTGCTAAATGTATGAGCTTAGAGATCTCTTACTGTGTCACTAAGTATCCTTGCAATCGTTTAGCGGTTTAGATATGTCTTTAAACTTACTATTGTAACTTGAATTGCGATAATCAGTTACTGAGTGTTAGGGAAACTGGGCAATGTTTCTATAACTATTACAGGTCAAAAATGATAAATCCAAATAAATACATTACTCATTTATCTGTTATCCTGAATCTTAAACTACTAACTATATTAATCCAAACAACCTCTAACTATATCTAAATATATGCACCAAACATAAGGCAACACACGACATTCCATACACAAAATAGCATAAATACTTATATAACAACCACCTATATCAACATTAATATATAACCGGGATATTTTCAGATCCATAATGCTCAGAGTCATCTTCACCCATAGACAGCCAAACTCCCCTTTAAATAATTTGCAAAGTATAAAAGTAAAAGAGAAGATAAATAGATATTTTCTAACATACCTACACACTTTTCTCCTTTCATTATATTTAAGAAATCTGAGAGAAATGAGATGATGGCTCAATATGATAAACCCACGACCCCGAGAGAAATGCAAGTAACAATTCACTACGGTTGTTAATAATTATTGATATGTTCACATACGTGCTTTAAGTTTATGCACTATGCAACTATTCAAATAATGTGAAATAAATTTGGTTGTGAATTGATTGTGCTTAACATCTGATTCAGTTAATTACTGTAACTATCGTAGCTTATAAATCAATACACCTTACATTTCTTCATTTATTTCACTATAGTGTTGTTTTAGGAATGACTATTCACTTTTACTATACGTTATGCGACTAAAATTATTGGTGACACGTTTTTTTACATATTTTAAGAGCATATATGATGTGTTGTCCGTCCACTTTCACAAATCTTGTATACATTTTCGAATTTGTACATGTAAATATTGATTTATATCCATGTATAAGAAAAACCACACCTTCTCTCCCCAGATCTGAGCCTCCACTTTCACCCTTCTCTGAATCTCTCGTCGCTGGCAACTACAACATCAAAAAAAACCCATTAAAAAGTGGGTTTTGAGTTTAGATCTGTAAATTGTCTCTTGTTTTTTAGATCTATCCGAATACTCACCTTTTTATCTAACTTTCTGTAACACCCCCATTTTTCACTGATCGCAGCGGATTAAGTGTTTGGGGTATTACTCATGGAATCAAAGACAAGATAATAGAAAATGACTCGAAAAGAGACATTTTTGAAAAAGATGTTATCATTCATTTATTCATCAGAGTTTTTACAGTAAAAGATGTACTTTTACCAAAAGAGAGGTCCCTAAGATACATTTTATGACACAAAACTTATGAATGATAACTATTCTGGACGTCCTCATGTCAAGTACTTCTCCGTTCCAGGGTTCCTATAGTGCCTAATTACCTAAGATAACATGCTTAAAAATCAACACGAATGTTGAGTGAGAGTCATGGGTTTAAGTAGATAGGGTATGAATACAAGTTCCACAGGGTTCAGCTTAAACCCTATGTGTGGAAAGGTTTTTAGTGATAGAAGGTATATTGCACTAAGCTCATGAACCACACGTTAACAGTCCGGGTTATGGGGTCTGCAGACCAACCATGAGGGGACGGGAAGGATAACCTGCCAAAGTTAATCCTTCAATGGGTTCAAATATAGTACTTATTGAAACCATCCAGAAAGATGTAGTATCAACGGGAGTTGTCAAACTCCAATAGATCTATCAACTATATTCGTGTTCGGGTGGGTAAAATATCCCAAACGATTAGACTCATGAATTTCAGTTATGTAGTGGTGGCAGATAGTTTACTCGTGCAATAACCAAAGAAAAAGACTTGTATTCGGTTTAAAGCATGTATCCCCCTTACAAGGTTGTAAGACATTTAAAAGTGAGGCAATGAAAACTCACCTGGGTCTTAAGGTAAGTAAAGTAGGGGTTTAGACAACTCACTCACGTATCCTGGGGGTAGTGTAGGTGTGTGTGTATTAAGTCTTAGTCTAGGTTTTCTTAACTAATCACTCTTAGGTTTTTTATATATAACATAACACTGTTCGGGCCATCATATTTTTTAGAAGTATATGACTCCTCACATGAAGCTCCCTATTATTGTATTATGTTATTAACATAATACTGTTCGGGCCATCATAATTCTGAAGTTAATACTACTCACACGAAGCTCCCTACTATTGAGTTATGTTGTTATTAAGGTTTAGTTATAACATAACACCGTTCGGGCCATCATAACTCAAAAGTATATGCAATAATCGTTTGAGGAGCCAAGGCACTTTAATTCGTAAATCAAAACGAAATATCCACATAGTACTCCTCGCATGAAGCTCCCTAGTATTGTGTTATGCTTCTAACTTAAATAGGTTTTATATTTATGTAAAAATAGTCCGTTTTTACCCTTCAAGATTATATATTTACATTTTCAACCCTATACTTATAAACTTATAACAATTAAGCATATAACTTTCTAACTTTTGCACATTTAATCCCTATAATTATCTATTTTAGAGAAATGACAAATATGGTCCCCAAACTATACTAACTTTCATTATTTACCATTTTTACCCTTAACTTTATAATATTTGCATAACTAGTCCTTTTTAGTTTATAATTTATTTTAATTTCTATCCTAAGGTTTCAAAACTTTGCAAAATAAGTCCTTGCACTAATAACTTCTAGGAAATGTCAAAAACAGTCCCTAGACTTTATAATTTCAGGAATTTATGATATATACCTCTATGCATGTAAAGTTTTAGTCCTAAATGCATGTAAATTATATTTTAACATAGCAACTAAGTTTCCTAGCTTATGTTTAGTTAATATAAGTTCAAATAAGTCATATATTTCAGATTATATCATGAGAATAAGCTATATCACACGTAAACATGTAATTGACTATATCTAGGGCTATGAAATGAAAGCATGCAAACGAGAAGATCTAAGGCTATCTTATGGTTTCTAAGGCTTATCCTAAGTGTCCTAGGTCTATTCTGAGGCTACTACAATGAAAACTAAGGCATACCTAGGTCGTGCAACGGTTAACGAGGGCTTAAGGGTTTCTAGGGTTTCTCTCGGCTCAAATCACAACTCGACAAGGCCAGGGCTTTGCTACTCAATCTCAAGGGATTCTAAGGGTCTTATACTATATAAGGGTTTAAGGTAGAGAGGAGAGAAAGGTGTGAAGAGAAATTGAGGGGAGGGGAGGTGTATTTATAGGTGTGTAAGGAGTAACAAGCAAGTAAAGGGCTGCTAAGTGTCGAGGGGGAAGGAGCTCGACTAATATGAGCTATGGGGTGGTGTGGCAGGTCTAGGAGGTAACGAGGAGAAGCTATGGATTAGCTAGGGTGCTGAGATAGGCCGGTTGTGGTGATGGTTTGCCGAGAGAGGCGGTTTGGAGGAGGTGGTGACAAGTAGGTGATCCACATAATTTCTTGGGTGGTTAGAGGTGCTAGGGTGTGTGCTTACTATTAGGGAGATGCTAGGGTGGTTTCTTGGTTGATTTGAGGTGTTTAACTATCTTAGTTTAGGTGTTTAAGTCAATTTTTAACCTAGTTTTGTCTAGTGAGAGTTCAAGGTTTTGCCTAGGTTTTGGTGCCTAATTCAGGGTCCTAAGGGGTTTTAGTAACTAATATAATTTCCTAAGAGGCTTATACTAAGTGGTGATAACTTATGGTAAAGATTTGGGATAGTTTAGACCTAGTTTTGGGAAGTTATGACCTAATTAGGGTTTTATGCTTAAGGGACTTGTACCTAAGTTTTAGGGAGTTGTACTATGATCTAGGGGGTCTAGTATATACTAAAGTAACTAATTTAAGTCATACCTAAGCCTTAAACACTCTCAAGTTAGTTCAGATAAGCAATTAGGGTTTTAAAGCTAACCGGGAACACATAGGTGCATTTAGGGTTTTCTAGCAAGTATGATGTATTAGAGTGATAGTTTTCTTAGTGAAAATATGTTTGTAACCTTGACTTGACATTCCGGGATGTTTACATCAAGTAAACATGGTAGTGGTTGGCATGTCTAGAGGTTAGTTAGGTCATAAGGATATAATAAAGCAAAAATTTAGCTCGGGAAAATCCTATAGGCATTTATAATCCTAGATTGTGCTTAGTGAGGGCCTAAGTTAAGTTATTAAGGAATTTCTAATCCTAGATTGTGCTTATTGGGGGCCTAAGTTAAGTTAGTAAGGCATTTCTAACCTAAGGGGAAGTTAATGGGTTGTTACAATCTCCCATCCTAAAAGAAAATCTCGACCCTAGATTTAACTAGAGTTAGTGTGCGAGGGTGAGAATAGATGGGGATATTTAGCACGGATTGGATCCTCTCATTCCCAGGTATACTCTGGTCCTCTTTAGGAGTCCCAACGTACCTTAACGATAGGAATACGGTAGTGTTTTAGATTTTTGACCTCTCGGTCCATAATTTCCACTGGTTCTTCATTGAAATTGAGCTTATTGTCCAATTGAAGCTCTTTTATAGGAATGACGAGTGATTCGTCAGATAAACACTTCTTAAGATTTGAGACGTGAAACATGTCGTGAATATTACTTAGTTCATCCGGCAATTCAAGTCGGTATGCCACCGGACCATTCGTTCTAAAACCTTAAATGGTCCAATGTATCTCGGACTAAGCTTTCCTTTCTTTCCGAGATGAAAAACACCTTTCCTAGGTGAAACTTTCAACATAATCCTATTTCCGACTTGAAATTCTAAAGGCTTACATCTTATATTGGCATAACTCTTTTGCTGATCCCTTGCAGCTTGTAATCGTTGTCGGATTTGAACTATTTTCTCATTTGTCTCATGAATTATCTCTGGACCCGTAAGTTGTACTTCTCCAACTTCGGCCCAGCAGACAGGGGATCTGCACTTTCTCCCATAAAGTGCCTCATACGGTGTTGCCTTAATGCTAGCGTGATAACTATTGTTATACTAGAATTCTACCAACAGTAAGTGTTTCTCCCATCCTTTTCCAAAATCTGTCACACACGCTCGAAGCATATCCTCGAGTGTTTGGATAGTTCTTTCACTTTGACCGTCGGTTTGCGGATGATATGCCGTACTCATGTCTATCTGAGTACCTAAGGCCTTTTGCATAGATTGCCAAAATCTTGACGTGAAACGAGAATCACGATCCGATATGATAGATATTGGCACTCCATGTCAGGAAACTATTTCCTTGAGGTACAACCTAGCAAGGGTTTCCATATCATCCGTTTCTCGTATAGGAATGAAGTGAGCTGATTTCGTAAGGCGGTCAACTATTACCCAAATAGTATCATACCCGTTGGATGTTTTAGGTAGTTTAGTGATAAAATCCATCGTAATTCTTTCCCACTTCCAAATGGGAATCTCAGGCTGTTCCAATAAGCCAGATGGATTTTGACATTCAGCCTTTACCCTAGAACATGTTAAACACCTGCCCACATATCTAGCAATGGATGCCTTCATGTCGGGCCACCAATAGTGTTTCTTCATATCCTAATACATCTTGTCAGAACCTGGGTGGATGGAGTACTTAGATTTATGGGATTCGTGCATTATTACGTTCCTTAAGTTACCATGATAAGGTAACCATCTTCGATGCTTAATACAACGAGTTCCGTCTGAATGTATCTCAAAAGCTTTATCCATTCCTAGTAAATTCTCAAGTTTACGACCTTTCTTTTCGAGAGCTTCATTCTGGGCTTTGAGTATTTGAGAAGGTAAATTCGACTGAAGAGTCATAAAACGACCTAACTCTAAGTGGTTTCATTCGTTCCTTTTGGGTCAAAGCATCTGCTACTACGTTAGCTTTGCCAGGGTGGTAACGAATCTCACAATCGTAATCAGCGAGCAGTTCTATCCATCGACGTTGTCTCATTCTCAACTCTTTCTGATTAAGAATATGTTGTAGGCTTTTTTGATCGGTGAAAACCGTACACTTAGTACCATACATGTAATGTCTCCATATTCTTAGAGCAAACACTACTGCTCCTAATTCTAGATCATGTGTAGTGTAGTTTTCCTCATGTGTTTTGAGTTGTCGTGATGCATAAGCGATTAGTTTATCCCTTTGCATTAATACAGCTCCAAGACCTCTACGCGAAGTGTTAGCCTTGCTATTTTATAAAAGATAACGTCAAACATAAAGAAATGGACTAGATATCATACAAATAGTACTTTAGGGACTATTATTGTAATATAGGCAAACATGTGATGTAATGAGCCTATAAATACCCCTCATGACTCTCCATGAGGGGTGTGGGAAAGTGTGTGTAAGTTTAGCTTAATTTCATTTTAATATAAACCCTTTTCTCCACCTTTCTCTCTCTACTTTCTTGATGAGGCGAAAAATGATCCGTTTTTAGGGGGTCATTTAAGCCCGAATCCGACTTTATTTGATCAAATATTGCCCTAAATCGTTCCTTTTGTGATTTTAGGTGTTTAGAGAGTGAATTCTGGAAAAGAAGCAATTTTGGACGTTTTTGGAGCATAAAAGTGAAGAAAACGGCAAAGTATCAATTTTCCATGCTGAAGACACTAGGTGACGGCGTCAAGAGTTACATCCTGACGGCGTCAGACATCAAGAATAAAACACCGTAGTTGATGACGGCGTCAAAAGTCATCCTGACGGCGTCAAAGTACCAAGAATAAAATACCGTGGGTGGTGACGGCCTCACATAGGCCGTCATAAGTAGATCAAGGCCGTCCGAGGAAGTATTTGGTGGCGAGGTGACGGCGTCACATGCTTGTCTTGATGCCGTCAGCCCAGTTTTCCTATATATAGTTTTCTAGTTTTTTCATTAAGAGAGAGAAGTTTTGGTGAAACCCTAAAGACGAATTTGGTGCATCTTTTACAGGTTTTTCAAGGGTTCCAAACCCTTGATACCTTGCATTGTAATTGAGATAAGTGTTCTTCTAATTCAATCAATATGTCTATGTGTTGGTTGTTTATATCTTGTTCTTGTCTCAATTCCATTATGCTAGGCTAGATCTCTTTTGTGTTTGCTTAGATCAAATGAAACCTAGATGTTGATTATGTGTTGATTACTTGTCTATTCTTGTCTTGGATGAATGATTTTATATGTTAGGCTTAAGAAAACTGGTAGATCTCCAAATGGTAACATGCTTGAACGTCTTAAGAAACATGAATCGAGGCGTACTAGGTCTTTATTGGTTGTATTTAATGCATGAGCCACTGTTTACAATCCCTATAGTTGTGCTGGGTCATGGTGTAGGAGGAGATAAGAGCTCATAGAGTTGGGGAGTTATGTATGCCACCCCACGAATGATATTAAGGAATACAATCCGTCATCCATACAAGTATAACAAGTAATTAACGTGTAAAAGATGTCTAGGGAGTAGTAAAGTCTAATTAAACACAATTTCTCCAATTACTGCTCACAACCTTAGTATAATTTAGTTTAATTTCATTTTCAGTATTTTATTTTGAATATATATTAGTTTTGGGTTAGTTGAATAGCAACTAATTCCGCCCACTCTTCCAAAACCCGAGATTTTACTTGCTTTCATAAAAATATAAAAATACAAAAATAATCATCCCTCACCTTTAGAACTATTAATTAGGTTTTCTAATCCTAGCGACACTATTCCTAAGCTGAACGATCAATCCCCCGGTACTTGTCACTATACTATACTACAACGATCAGGTACACTGCCTGGTGGGGGTTGTAAGCTTCTCGAGATCCCTCGAGAGGTAAAGCCTGTTGCGATTCCCACGCATCAAGTTTTTGGCGCCGCAACCCAGGGAATAGTTATTGTCTAGGTTAGGATTTCTTTTTATTAGGTCTACTTGTTAGATTCCTTTCTAGTAAGATTTTTGTTTTTATTTTTTTAGGTCTTCTTTAGTCTATCTTATTTCTTCGTGCCTTTGTTCGTAACTCTTTACCATCCGATATCATGGAATGTGGTAACATCTTTGAACCCATCATCCCACCACAACAAAACCCACCATTAGAACCCCTTAGGCCCCGAACCTTATGAGAGTATTCCCGACCTAGCCACCAAGGCTACCGAAACACCATTGAGCTCACCGGAGACAATGTGACCCCCTTGCGATCCGACACCATCCGGTTGGTGCAAAGCGGATGTGCATTCCATGGACTTCGTTCCGAAGATCCAAACCAACACCTTAAGGACTTCCTCAAAATCGTAGATTCCATAGACCTAGGTGTTGAAACTAGAGAGACTACCCGTTTACGCCTATTCCAATTCTCTCTACGGGATCAAGCTAGTCAATGGCTTGAGCGTTAACCCGCGGGATCCATCACCACATGGGATGATCTCACCACTCGTTTCCTTGCTCAATTTTTCCCACCGGGGAGAACTACTAAGTTTAGGAATGACATCTTGATGTTCCAACAACGTCAAAATGAATCTCTTTATAAAGCATGGACTCGTTTCAAGGACTTACTCCAAAAAGTCCCTCATCATCGCATAGATCTTTGGCTCCAAGTCCAAATCTTCTATGACCATATCGAAATCTCCACGAGGCAAACCATTGACCAATCGGCCGGTGGTAAGCTACGTGATCTTAGTGCGGAACAATCATGGGAACTCATAGAAGATCTTGCTCTCTATGACAACGAAAGTTGGAATGATCCCCGTGATTTGAACGAAACGGTCAAGGCAATATCTTTGCCTTCGAACAATTCTAGCACTCCCGACCGTAGGATCATGGAACTTGAAGGTCGAGTCAAGTCTCTTATGAAATCTTACGAAGCTCAAAAACCTTCATGCCAAGTAAGCAGAATCGCTTCTACATGCAAACTATGCAATGGCCCTCATGAGACTCATAACTGCATGGAACTTCCAAAGCGTGCTTATAACGAATTCACATCAACGCACATAGGTCAGGGTCCTCGAACTTCTGCCGAAGCCTATGAGGCATGGAAGGATAAACCTGATTTTAGAGGGTACCAAACGCGAAGCGTATCCTTCAATGACTCCTGACCACTCACTTGGTCCGAGCATTTTCCATCACAAAGCATTCCTAGGCAAAGCTGTGAAGATACTTTAAAGAAATTCATTCTCTCTCAAGAACTACAGATCGCTACGCTCGAGGCCAAATTTAAACAACAGCAGGATGATGTAAACAACAAGATTTGTAATCTGTTGACTGCTATCAAAGAGCATATTGATAATAAGCCCATTCCCGTTAATGAGGTTAAATCTGCTACCATCATGAGTCCACCAGCCTCCCCTGTAAAAATAAAAAGTCCTAGCAAGTTATTCAAACATCTATCTCCTAACGGAGAAGGACCTGTCTATCCTCCTGGACCAATCCACTGCGTAAACACCATCACCACAATATCTGCTGCAGCACCTAAACCAACCCAACAACAAACTAACAAATTCAGTCAGACAGCGAAGGATGAGACCCCAAAGGTTGACCATGCTTCGGCAAGGAAACCTACCAACTCACCCGAGCAATGCACCGCGCAGGAATCCGACAAACCGGATGAACAGAACGAGAAAGCGGAAGAACAGGAGAAAGATCCAGCCATTTTGAGTAAATCTATTATAGAAGAATCCGAGAGAAAAATGGAGGATGTTAGTAGTGTGGGTACCAATCAAACTAAGGAAAGTAACTCTAAATTTTTCAAGATCTCCTGTACTGTTGAGGAAAAGCTCTTAACTGATAGTCATATAGATCCTAGCTTCCCAGTCAACGTAATCCCACTTTCCCTATACCACAAAACCTTCCCAGAGCACGTTGCGTGCAAGAAAGTAATAGAGAATTTATCAATTAGGATTGGAGAGCTTGATTACAATACTGACCTCACCGTGGTTGATGATGTGGACCCTTTCACCAATCAAACGTTAACCCACCTTGTCCTCGGGATACCATTTATCAATGAATCGGGAGCAATCCTTGATGAGAAAGATGGTAGCGTAGTACTCACCAATGGTGTTAGGAAGGTAATCTTTCGTAGGGATAGTAAGGAGGTGTACGAGTATCGTCCCTCTCTTGAGGGGAATCTATATGGGTCAAAGGATGGAGAGTTGGGGAAGATAAGACGACGTGATCCAAATAATCTCAAAATCCCTTGCATGATCGGTCATAAGTACTTCGATAACATATACATTAATGTATTCCTGCCAAAGAATTTTATGTCATTGTTTCATTATAACAATATCTGTAGATGGGGGATGATTTATAAGGGAGAGAAAGTGGTTGGTAAGGATCATGAAATCCAGGTGTTCGTAGGAAATATGGCATTCCCTGTGGGATTCACGATTGTGGACAACATAGAGGACTATGTCGACCCTAGGTTATCACAAGTCGTCTTTGGAGCACCCTTTTGTGAAATCACTAATTTGATAGTGGATGACTTGAACGGAATCATGACCTTCACTGATGGGATTAGGAGGATTTCATACCAAACGCCATACAAGAGAAAAGACCTTAAGGGAATAGATTGTGACGGGCTTGATGTGATGAGCTCCCAACTTATCTTGTGTGATGAAGATGTTAGGAGAGGGTGTAGGAATATTTCTGATTTATCATGTGGATTCTTTAAGAATGTTAGTAAGCTTGGTTCTAAGTATCGACAAGATGTTTTCGAATTCGAAGATCTGAAGTACTTGCACTATGAAAGCGATACTGGTTTAGAAGACGACCTAGAGAGAGGAACCAATGATGGAATCACGTAGTAACCCATAGCCTTGAGTCTAGCTACAAGACTCGTAAATAAAGAAAAGCACTTCTTGGGAGGCAACCCATGTTTTGTGTGATTTTATTTGTTTGATTGTTATTTGCTTCCGTATGCATGTTTTATTTTTATTGTTGGTTGATCATGTTTCTCAATTAAAATGTGGAAGTACTTTATTATGTTGTTTGGCCTAGTCTTAACTTCAACCTAAAGGTATTTTTGCAAAAGATAAGTGTAAGGGGAAACCCCAAATATGTTTTTAAGAAACAAACCGATCATGATTCTCCACAATATTAAATGAACATGTATATTCGTATTTGTTAGAGTCAAATGCTTGTATTGAGTCATAATGAAGTTTTGCAGGATTTTCCAGGAAGTAGGACAAAGTTTTTCCAGAAATTTTCCGGAAACTTAACATAAGAATTTCTGCAGGTCCATTCTGACGGCGTCAGAGTATTACTCTTGACGGCGTCAGGAGTTAAAAATCTGGAAATTTTACCGGTTTTGTTTTTCTAACGGAGTCTTATGGTTTTTGTGAATTATTAAGTTTTATAATCTCTAGGAAATCTGCAAACTTCATTCCACAAGCATTATATCTTACTTTGTTTTCTAGGATTTAGTAACTTATATAGGATGCCGCCGATTTTACGCGAGGTTGTCTTGTCTATTGTTGTCAGGATTTACAAGTTATGTATGACAAGAAGATGATTTATATTCTGGAAGGGAAGCTTTGATTGTTCATTTTCTTGGAGGAAGATTTAACCTGGCCAACCTATAATCCATACCGAGCGAATCAGGGGAGTATTTGATTTCATTCTCTTTACTTCTTAACTTTTACATTCTTTACTTGAACATTGGGGACAATGTTCATCCTAAGTGTAAGGGGAGGGTAAAAAGATGATACCTTACATATGCACTTTCGCTTGAATTTGTTTTGTTTGATAGTAGATGTGTAATAAAACTATGAGAAATACTTGTTAGTGTAATTTTAGCGCCAAATTTAAAATTTTTTACAACATTTAGGAGTGAAACTTTAGCCATAGCAAGCGTCTCATGGATAGGAGATTGTATGACTAGCACAAAACCGTATATTCAGAAAAAATTTTCACCCAAAAATGTGAGGTTCGCCTTTAGATTTGATAGGAAAAGCATTTACTATTAGTGCTTATGAGTGTACCGGTAGCATTTAGATTCTAGAACTTGCGTTAGTGATGCATCCCGAGACCGCTAGTGAGACTACATTCGTGTAGTAGGATTTACTACATGATAAGAGGCATTAGGATCACCCTTGTGTTAAACCCGTATCATAATTACTTGACCATTTAAGTCATATTACTTGGCTAGTTAAGTCAACTAATTTTTCCCACACCCTTAGCGTTGTACTCATTTTTAGTACACGATACCCCTAGTACACCCCTCCGAGCCTATCTTTTCGTTTCTAACTTTAAGCATCTTACTTAAAGGAAGAATTTGTTACACCCCACTTAAATGTACACCCAAATCGCCTTAGCCTTCCGTGTATGCGCTCATTTTTAGTGCATTATTGTTATTTGTTAAACCCTAAGTTAACTTTCTAATTGATTACATGGTTGCTAAGTCGAATCATATCCTTGTACATATTGTTTTGGGACGAATGGGACTCATGGGTAAGTACTTATTTTATGGAGTAATGGGGAAGAACATCATATTATTACCCCCATATGTACGTTAATCTTAAAAGTGCTCCAAGTGTTTTGATTTTCTTAATTCGAGTCATTAGAATAGTTTAATGTAAAGTATGTAAAGATTCAAGTGTAAGGGGAATGCTCATACCCCTATGATGTATTATTTTGGATGGTAGGGTAAGAGTGTATGAAAAAAAAAAAAAAAAAAAAAAAAAAAAAAAAAAAAAAAATTAAGAAAAAGAAAAAAAATAGAAAAAGAAAAAGAGAAAAAACATACGGACTACCATCCTGTTTTTATTCTATGTTCATTTTATGTTTTTGTTATTTTTCATTTGTTAGCTTAAGTCGAGTCTAGTCTTGGCTTAGCAACGCCATCTTGTACATGTAATTAACCAAGATTGTTAACTCGCCACCAGTAAAACTTCCTTTATCCAACAAAACCGTGTAATTCATATCCCTATACCTAACGTTACAACCCTTTAAAAGACCTCTTTGATAGTTTATCCTAGGTGCTTACGCCATGTGGTGGAGGTTTGATCCTTTCCCAAGCCTATGGTAATCTATTTTGCTATGACAGGTAGTGAGAGATATCTTCCATTTCCATAATGTTATATTACTTTATTACACCCGAGAGATGTGAGTATCTAAACACTATTTGCGAGGTGCTTGTGTATGACCTCCGTGCTTGTCTATTGGTCTTTAGTGGAACGATTATTTGTTGTAATTACTTTTATATTAGTGTTAAATGACCCCTAACTTGTCTTTTGAGTAGAATAAAAGCTCATTTGCTTGAGGACAAGCAAATCTCAAGTGTAAGGGTATATGATGAGGCGAAAAATGATCCGTTTTTAGGGAGTCATTTAAGCCCGAATCCGACTTTATTTGATCAAATATTGCCCTAAATCGTTCCTTTTGTGATTTTAGGTGTTTGGAGAGTGAATTCTGGAAAAGAAGCCATTTTGGACGTTTTTGGAGCATAAAAGTGAAGAAAACGGCAAAGTATCAATTTTCCATGCTGAAGACACTAGGTGACGGTGTCAAGAGTTACATCCTGACGGCGTCAGACATCAAGAATAAAACACCGTAGTTGATGACGGCGTCAAAAGTCATCCTGACGGCGTCAAAGTACCAAGAATAAAATACCGTGGGTGGTGACGGCGTCACATAGGCCGTCATAAGTAGATCAAGGTCGTCCGAGGAAGTATTTGGCGGCGAGGTGACGGCGTCACATGCTTGTCTTGACGCCGTCAGCCCAGTTTTCCTATATATAGTTTTCTAGTTTTTTCATTAAGAGAGAGAAGTTTTGGTGAAACCCTAAAGACGAATTTGGTGCATCTTTTACAGGTTTTTCAAGGGTTCCAAACCCTTGATACCTTGCATTGTAATTGAGATAAGTGTTCTTCTAATTCAATCAATATGTCTATGTGTTGGTTGTTTATATCTTGTTCTTGTCTCAATTCCATTATGCTAGGCTAGATCTCTTTTGTGTTTGCTTAGATCTAATGAAACCTAGATGTTGATTATGTGTTGATTACTTGTCTATTCTTGTCTTGGATGAATGATTTTATATGTTAGGCTTAAGAAAACTGGCAGATCTCCAAATGGTAACATGCTTGAACGTCTTAAGAAACATGAACCGAGGCGTACTAGGTCTTTATTGGTTGTATTTAATGCATGAGCCACTGTTTACAATCCCTATAGTTGTGCTGGGTCATGGTGTAGGAGGAGATAAGAGCTCATAGAGTTGGGGAGTTATGTATGCCACCCCACGAATGGTATTAAGGAATACAATCCGTCATCCATACAAGTATAACAAGTAATTAACGTGTAAAAGATGTCTAGGGAGTAGTAAAGTCTAAGTAAACACAATTTCTCCAATTACTGCTCACAACCTTAGTATAATTTAGTTTAATTTCATTTTCAGTATTTTATTTTGAATATATATTAGTTTTGGGTTAGTTGAATAGCAACTAATTCCGCCCACTCTTCCAAAACCCGAGATTTTACTTGCCTTCATAAAAATATAAAAATACAAAAATAATCATCCCTCACCTTTAGAACTATTAATTAGGTTTTCTAATCCTAGCGACACTATTCCTAAGCTGAACGATCAATCCCCCGGTACTTGTCACTATATTATACTACAACGATCAGGTACACTGCCTGGTGGGGGTTGTAAGCTTCTCGAGATCCCTCGAGAGGTAAAGCCTGTTGCGATCCCACGCATCATTTCTCTCTCCAGAAACATGGTGTATTTTGATCAACCGCGACCTCCGGAACGTGTTTCTTGGTCATAACAAGTGGCATCAGAGCTAACCGAGGGCGAATCGTGGTGTTTTTGGGTGAAAAATCGGATCTGGTACTGTTCATCAAAATTTTGTCGAGTTTGAAAAATTTTTCGAGTTAGAAAAATGTTATCGAGTTAGCATGTTGACTATCGAGTTTGGATCCATTTTCTATCGAGTTAGCATGTTTTCTTATCGAGTTTGGATTTGATGTTTATCGAGTTTGGTGTTTGTCGAGTTAGGAGACAACTTTTATCGAGTTAGGGAGCTAACTATCGAGTTAGCTTAGCGAGTTAGACGCTTTATCGAGTTAGAAGCTGTTTTTTGCCGAGTTATGCATGGCTCATCCTTATCGTTCATCGAGTAAGGCCTCTCTTGGTTACTCCTAAGTCGAAACTCTGCCCAAATTTTCTCACATTATCGAGTTAAGACTTCACTTATCGAGTTTGAGTTTCTCATCAAGTTAGTAAGTTTTTACCGAGTTAGAGAATTTGAAATCCTTACCGAGTTTGACAGACTTACCGAGTTTGAATAAGGTTATCGTTTGCAAGGTTACCGAGTTTGGAAATGTTACCGAGTTAGGAAATGTTACCGAGTTAGGGACATCTATCGAGTTAGCAAAAAAAAAAAATTCAAATTTTTTCGCGAGATTCAAATTTTGGTATAACGTTGAAAATTTTGGCCCGAAATTCAAATTTTTAGGCCAAAATTCAAATTTTTTCGGTGAAATTTTGCGTAAAAATTTTCAAAACTCAAAATTTTCTTGTAACCTTAGAATTGCATTTCATAGTAATTTCCAAATTATGGGCGAGAAAATTTTCCAATTTTATTTTTGGAGGGAAAATACGAAATCACTACGAATCACCCGAAATAGAATTTCAAGCTTCACCAAAACACACCACGGATTGCTTAAACGATCCTGATCAAGAATCACAATCAAATGACAACGGCTAGTATCAGATTTTTGTGACTACGGAGTTTTTGTACGATATTGCTTATCTGGGTTTAAAGTTCATTTCAAGGGCATGTGTGCTTATTTATCTCATAGTCTAGGGGTGGATGGATGCATGACTTTCGGAGATACTTGTTTGAGCAAACACTGGTAGAGATAGTGATTAAGACTTGGATTATCTAGTTATACCCGATGTAAGGAGTTACATTGTAGTACTCACGGGTTATAGCTATCACTTTAAGGAGTTACATTATAGTACTCAGTGTTACATGAAGTTGTGGAGATTCCAAGAGGTGGATATTTCATATACTGTTTGTTGGTTTGGGTATATGGCACTACCTATGCTTAAAGGAGTTACATTGTAGTGCTCAGTATAGGTTCTTAGTCACACCTTCGTACAAGATTAAGTCACATATCTATGAGATGTTTACTTCATTCTCAAATTGGTTATATTGGGTTCTCTCCATACAGTGGTCATTTACTAGCTAGTTGGAATTTGAAGAGGTTGCTTAAAGTTGAAGAGAAGAGAAGAGATTGTAGAATAAAGAGAGTCATATCCTATCAGCATATTCTCACAAATTATGCTTTCATGGTCTATCTACATTGCATCAGAAGTGTAAAGTACGGGTAATTTTGGCATGTACACACAATAGTATGATGATTTCGATACATCGCAACCATCAGGAGGGAGAAGAACATGCCAAAAGAAGTAGTGTTTCATCTCTAGTACGTTGGTTGTTCGAGGGAATTGTGCTTACACTAGAACCGAAGAAGTACTAATGATGTGTACATCGGAGCGTATTACCAACCTTCTGTGCAAAACTATGTGAGTTATGCTATGATGCTCCAAGAATGACAACCATGGTGCAAACTCATTAGTATCTACCTTATCCGCTACAAGATGAGAAGAGAGTTGTCAGTTTAGGAGGGAGCAGAAGAAAAAGAACAAAGGTTCACTAGTTAGGAGGGAGTAATAACCTAACTAGACCATTACAGTTGAAGTTCAGAGCTACAAAGACCTTTGCCATCAGTGTCAAAGATCATACGCCGAGATCGTCGGAAGAGAGAACTTCAAGTCTGCCTCAGTATCTAGACTACAGAGACTCTGCGCTTCAACAACGTCAACATAGTTTACTATTGTTGTAATTTACATGTTTATGTGTTTATAGGTCTCATTGTATCCACTCATGTGTGACGATATCTTGGAGGGAGATTGTTAGCCTTGCTATTTTATAAAAGATAACGTCACACATAAAGAAATGGACTAGATATCATACAAATAGTACTTTAGGGACTATTATTGTAATATAGGCAAACATGTGATGTAATGAGCCTATAAATACCCCTCATGACTCTCCATGAGGGGTGTGGGAAAGTGTGTGTAAGTTTAGCTTAATTTCATTTTAATATAAACCCTTTTCTCCACCTTTCTCTCTCTACTTTCTCTCTCTAGAAACATGGTGTATTTTGATCAACCGCGACCTCCGGAACGTGTTTCTTGGTCATAACACGAAGCATCACAGTAAACGACAAAATCATCGTTTCCCTCTAGTAATGCTAAGATTGGAGCTTCACACAACTTTCTCTTCAAAAGTTGGAAAGCTATCTCTTGATCTTTTCCCCAGTCAAACTTCCTGTTTTTCTGGGTTAGCTCTGTCAAAGGTTTTGCTATTTTTGAAAATCCCTCAATAAACCTTCGATAGTAGCCCGCAAGTCCCAAGAATTGTCGTATCCCAGTAGGATTCATAGGATGCGGCCAATCCTTAACGGCTTTGATTTTTGCAGGATCAACACGAAGTCCTTGTTTATCTATCATGTGTCCGAGAAATTGCAGACCACTATCCAGAATTCACACTTAGAGAACTTTACATAAAGTTTCTCCGTCTTAAGTAGTTCTAGGATTATTCTCAAGTGTTTAGCGTGCTCTTCCTCATTTCGTGAATAGATAAGGATATCATATATGAACACTATAACAAATTTATCCAAGTATGGTTTACACACTGGTTCATGAGATTCATGAAAACCGCATGTGCGTTTGTCAAACCAAATGGCATAACTTGAAATTCATAGTGCCCATATCTCTTTCTGAAAGCGGTCTTAGGGATATCTTCTTCCCTCACTCTCAGTTGATGATAACCTGATCATAAGTCGATCTTTGAATATACACTCGAACCTTGTAGTTAATCAAATAAGTCATCAATCCTGGGTAATGGGTACCGATTTTTGATAGTAAGTTTGTTAAATCCACGATAATCGATACACATCGTCATAGATCCATCTTTCTTCTTTACAAATAGTACATGAGCTCCCCAAGGTGATGTACTTGGGCGTATAAAACCTCGATCGGTTAATTCCTGGAGTTGTTCAGAGAGTTCCTTCATCTCTGAAGGGGCTAACCTATAGGGTGCTTGGGCTATAGGTGCCGCTCCGGGAATTAAATCGTTTTGAAATTCTATATGACGAACAGGAGGTAAGCCAGGTAAATCCTTAGGAAAAAATTCTGGGTATTCCCTGACTACAGGGATCTCCTCCAGTCATTTTTCATCTGGCTTAGTCTCTGTTACTTGAACCGCAAAGGCTTGACAACCTCGTGACATGTATCGTTCCGTTTTGATACATGAAATGAAGTTAAGTCGAGTTTTACTTTGATTTCCTTGGATAGTTAAAGTCTCACCGTTGATAGGTACATGGATGATTTTCTCGTCACAAAGAATCTTTGCTTGATTCTTGGACAACCAAGATACGTTTTATGACACAAAACTGATGAATGATAACTATTCTGGACGTCCTCATGTCCAGTACTTCTCCATGCCAGGGTTCCTATAGTGCCTAATTACCTAAGATAACATGCTTAAAAGTCAACACGAATGTTGAGTGGGAGTCATAGGTTTAAGTAGATAGGGTATGAATACAAGTTCCACAGGGTTCATCTTAAACCCTATGTGTGGAAAGGTTTTAGTGAAAAAGGTATATTGCACTAAGCTCATGAACCACACATTAACAGTTCGGGTCATGGGTCTGCAGACCAACCATGAGGGGATGGGAAGGATAACTTGCCAAAGTTAATCCTTCAGTGGGTTCAAATATAGTACTTATTGATACCATCCATAAAGATATAGTATCAACAGGAGTTGTCAAACTCCAATAGATCTTGTTATAACCAAGAAACACCTTCCGGAGGTCGCGGTTGATTGAAATACCATTACAGTTGAAGTTCAGAGATTTGTAAATCAGTGCCGTCAGTGCCAAAGATCAAATACCGAGATTGTCGGAAGAGAGAACTTCAAGTCTGCCTTAGTATCTAGACTACAGAGACTCTGCGCTTCAACAACGTCAACATAGTTTACTATTGTTGTAATTTACATTGTTTATGTATTTATTGGTCTCATTGTAACCATTCACGTGTGACGATATCTTGGGGTGAGATTGTTAGCCTCGCTTTTTTATAAAGATAACGTCACACAAGTGAAATGGATTAGATATGTAGTAAGTTGCACCCATAGGGACTACTTATGTATATTAGGCAAACATGTAGTGTGATGAGCCTATAAATACCCCTCATGACTCTCCATGAGGGGTGTGGGAAATTGTGTAAGCTTTATTTCATTTATTCACTTTTAATAAAACACTTTTCTTCACCTTTCTCTCTCTACTTTCTCTCTCTAGAACCATGATGTATTTTGATCAACCGCGAACTCCGGAAGGTGATTATTGGTTATAACAGATCTATCAACTATATTCGCGTTTGCGTGGGTAAGATATCCCAAACGATTAGATTCACAAATTTTAGTTATGTAGTGGTGGCAGATAGTTTACTCGTGCAATAACCAAAGAAAAAGACTTGTATTCGGTTTAAAGCATGTATCCCCCTCACGGGGTTGTAAAACATTTAAAAGTGAGGCTATGAAAACTCACATGGGTCTTAAGGTAAGTAAAGTAGGGGTTTAGACACCTCACTCACGTATCTTGGGGTAGTGTAGGTGTGTGTATGTCAAGTCTTATTCTAGGTTTTCTTAACTAATCACTCTTAGGGTTTTTATATATAACATAACACTCTTCGAGCCATCATATTTCAGAAGTATATGACTCCTCACATGAAGCTCCCTATTATTGTATTATGTTATTAACATAATACCGTTCGGGCCATCATAATTCAGAAGTTAATACTTCTCACACAAAGCTCCCTACTATTGAGTTATGTTGTTATTAAGGTTTAGTTATAACATAACACCGTTCGGACCATCATAACTCAGAAGTATATGCAATAATAGTTTGAGGAGCAAAGACACTTTAATTTGTAAACCCAACAAACTCGTCAAAACGAAATATCCACATAGTACTCCTCGCATGAAGCTCCTTAGTATTGTTATATGCTTCTAACTTAAATAGCTTTTATACTTATGTGAAAATAGTCCGTTTTTACCCTTCAAGTTTATATATTTACGTTTTCTACCCTATACTTATAAACTTATAACAATTAAACATATAACTTTCTAACTTTTGCACATTTAATCCCTATACTTATATATTTTAGAGAAAAGACAAATATGGTCCCTAAACTATGCTAACTTTCATTATTTACCCTTTTTACCCTTAACTTTATAATATTTGCATAACTAGTCCGTTTTAGTTTATAATTTATTTTGATTCCTATCCTAACTTTTCAAAATGAGTGCTTGCACTAATAACTTCTAGGAAATATCAAAAACAGTCCCTAGACTTTATATTTTCAGGAATTTATGATATATACCCCTATGCATGTAAAGTTTTGCAAAACTAGTCCTAAATTCATGTAAATTATATTTATAGATAGAAACTAAGTTTCCTAGCTTATGGTTAGTTCATATAAGTTCAAGTAAGTCATATATTTCAGATTATATCATGAGAATAAGCTATATCACACGTAAACATGCAATTGACTATATCTGGGGCTATGAAATGAAAGCATGCAAATGAGAAGATCTAAGGCTATCCTATGCTTTCTAAGGCTTATCCTAAGTGTCCTAGGTCTATTCTAAGGCTACTATAATGAAAACTAAGGCGTACCTAGGTTGTGCAAGGGTTAACGAGGGCTTAAGGGTTTCTAGGGTTTCTCTCGGCTCAAACCACAACTCGACAAGGCCAGGGCATCGCTACTCAATCTCTAGGGCTTCTAAGGGTCTTAGACTATAGAAAGGTTTTAAGGTAAAGAGGAGAGAAAGGTGTGAAGAGAAATGGAGGGGAGGGGAGGGGTATTTATAGGTGCGCAAGGAGTAGCGAGCAAGTAAAGGGCTGCTAGGTGTCGAGGGGGGAGGCTGACTAAGCTGAGCTATGGGGTGGTGTGGCAGGTCTAGGAGGTGACGAGGAGCAGCTATGGAGTAGCTAGGGGGTTGAGATAGGCCAGTTGTGGTGATGGTTGGCTGAGAGAGGCGGTTTGGAGGAGGTGGTGACAAGTAGTTGATCCACCTACTTTCTTGGGTGGTTAGAGGTGCTAGGGTGTGTGCTTACTATTAGGGAAGTGCTAGGGTGGTTGCTTGGTTGATTTGAGGTGCTTAACTATCTTAGTTTAGGTGTTTTGTCAAATTTTAACCTTGTTTTGTCTAGTGAGAGTTTAAGTTTTTGCCTAGGGTTTGGTGCCTAATTCAGGGTCCTTAGGGTGTTTAGTAACTAATATAATGTCCTAAGAGGCTTATACTAAGTGGTGATAATTTATGGTAAAGATTTGGGATAGTTTAGACCTAGTTTTGGGAAGTTATGACCTAATTAGGGTTTTGTGTTTAAGGGACTTGTACCTAAGTTTTAGGGAGTTGTACTATGATCTAGGGGGTCTAGTATATCCTAAAGTAACTAATGTAAGTCATACCTAAGTGATGAGGCGAAAAATGATCCATTTTTAGGGGTCATTTAAGCCCGAATTCGAATTTATTTGATCAAATATTGCCCTAAATCGTTCCTTTTGTAATTTTAGGTACTTTTGGAGCGAATTCTGGAAAAGAAAGCATTTTGGACATTTTTGGAGCATAAAAGTGAAGAGAACGGCAAAGTCTTAATTTTCCTTGCTAGGAACAGTACCTGACGGCGTCAAGAGCATTCATGTGACGGCGTCAAGAGTAAAAGTGGTGACGGTCCAGAAGAAACGTGATGGCGTCACCCAAGGCCGTCACGTGTTAACTTGTCAAAACTTGTTCGCGGAGTAGCTGATATTGTTTTGGTCATAACTTTTGCATGCGAAGAGGACGAAGAAATCTAAAATTTGGTGGAAAAATGGGTATGATGTCGTCATGTGTAACGAGCTGACGTCGTTATGCCTTGCCAACAGAAAACTTGGCTATAAATATAACATCATAACTTCACTTTTTGTAAGCCCTAAACCCTAAGGTCGATTCCTAGGTTTAGGTGGGTGTTTTTCCAGCAACTTAGAGGGTTTCAATCACTCCATAAACATCTTGTAATGGTTTGATGATTCTATCTTAATTCATGTCTTCAATTATCATTATTGTTGCTTGTTCTTTATTAATTATGCTTGGCTAATTCACCTTGTGCCCACTTATGTTTATGTGAAACTTGTATATAATGGATTAGATCTTATTGATTCCTTGTTGATGTTTGTGTCTATCTTCATCAATTAGGGTGTGACACTTCAATAGGTCTAGTTGATTTAGCTTATAATTCTTGACTCCTATTGTCTCTTGTTTGGTTGATTGTATTCGATGTTAGGCTTAAGAAAACTGGTAGACTTCCATAGGGTAACATGCTTAAACGTCTTAAGAAACATGAACCAATGCGTACTAGGTTATTATGGTTGTATTTAATGCATGAGCGAATTCTAATGATCCCATGTTAGGAGCTTCTTGCAGGCTCGACATAGGAGTGAAGTAGGAGCTTATAGAGTTGGGGAAGTACATACGCCACCCCATGAATGGTATTAAGGAATACAACCCGTCAATTAAAACAAGGTGTGACAATTCAATAGGTAGAATTGGATAGCTAGCAAGGAGTAACATATCATAGGTAGACATGCTTCACATCCCTTGTAAAACCTTAGTTTACTTTTCTTGTTTATTAGTTTAAATTAGTAGCTTTTGGGTTAATTGATTAGCAACTATTCCGCCCACTCTTCCAATACCCGAGAATTTTACTTGATTTTCATAAAATATAAAATTACAAAAAGAATCATCCTTCACCTTTAGACCTAGTTAGATTAATTTTCAATCCTAACGACACTATTCTTGAGTTGAACGATCAATCCTCCGGTACTTGTCACTATACTATACAACAACGATCAGGTACACTGCCTGGTTGGGGTTGTAAGCTTCTCGAGATTCCTCGAGAGGTAAAGCCTGGTGCAATTCCCAAGCATCACTAAGCCTTAAATACTCTCAAGTTAGTTTAGATAAGCAATTAGGGTTTTAAAGCTAACCGGGAAGACATAGGTGCATTTAGGGTTTTCTAGCAAGTATGGTGTATGATGCGTGGGAATCGCAACAGGCTTTACCTCTCAAGGGATCTCAAGAAGCTTACAACCCCCACCAGGCAGTGTACCTGATCGTTGTAGTATAGTATAGTGACAAGTACCGGGGGATTGATCGTTCAGCTTAGGAATAGTGTCGCTAGAATTAGAAAACCTAAATACTAGTTCTAAAGGTGAGGGATGATTATTTTTGTATTTTTATATTTTATGAAAAGCAATTAAAAATCTCGGGTTTGAAAGATTTGGTCGGAATTAGTTGCTAATCAACTAACCCAATACTAAAGATGCAATCAAAATAAAATACTAAAAATGATAATAAACTAAATTATACTAAAGTTGTGAGCAATAAATAGAGAAAATGTGTTTACTTAGATTTCACTACTCCCTAGACATCTTTTACACATTAATTACTTGTTATAATTGCATGGATGACGGATCGTATTCCTTAATACCATTCATGGGGTGGCACACTTAACTCCCCAATTCTATGAGCTCTTATCTCCTCCTACACCATGCCCAGCACAACTATAGGGATTGTAAACAGTGGCTCATGCATTAAATACAACCAATAAAAACCTAGTGCACATCGGTTCATGTTTCTTAAGACGTTCAAGCATGTTACCAATAGGAGATCTGCCAGTTTTCTTAAGCCTAACATATAAATCATTCATCCAAGACAAGTATAAACAAGTAATCAACACATAATTAACATCTAGGTTTCATTAGATCCAAGCAAACACAAGATAGATCTAGCCTAGCATGATGGAATTAAAACAAGAACAAGATATAGACAGCCAACACATAGACATATTGATTGAATTAAAAGAACACTTATCTCAATTACACATGAAAGGTATCAAGGGCTTGGAACCCTTGAAAAACCTGTAAAATTCGCACCAAAATCGTACTTAGGGTTTCTCCAAAACTTCTCTCTTTTTTAATGTGAAAATTAGAAAACTATATATAGGAAAAGGGGTCTGACGGCGTCAAGAGTAAGCTTGTGACGCCGTCACCTCGCCGCCAAAACTATTCTCGGACTGCCTTGATCTACATTTGACGCCATCAAGACTTAATCATTTCCAGGCCGTCATGACTTTAACTCTTGACGCCCTACCTTTGTGACGCCGTCAAATCTCTACTGGATCGTCATGGAATTTTGCTCTTGACGCCGTCAGGATGTTACTTTTGACGCCGTCACCTACTGTTCCCAGCATGGAAAATTAAGACTTTGGCGTTTTCTTCACTTTTCTGCTCCAAAAAACGTCCGAATTGCTTCCTTTTCCAGATTTCTCTCACAAAGTACCTAAAATCACAAAAGGAACGATTTAGGGCAATATTTGATCAAATAAATTCAATTCCGGGCTTAAATGACCCCCTAAAAACGGATCATTTTCTCCTCATCATATACCCTTACACTTGAGATTTGCTTATCCTCAAGCAAATGCACTTTTATTCTACTCAAAAGACAAGTTAGGGGTCATTTAACACTAATATAAAAGTAATTACAACAAATAATCGTTCCACTAAAGACCAATAGACAAGCACGGAGGTCATACACTAGCACCTCACAAATAGTGTTTAGATACTCACATCTCTCGGGTGTAATAAAGTATAAATTACAATATGGAAACGGAAGATATCTCTCACTACCTGTCATAGCAAAATAGATTACCATAGGCTTGGGAAAGGATCAAACCTCCACCACATGGCGTAAGCACCTAGGATAAACTATCAAAGAGGTCTTTTAAAGGGTTGTAACATTAGGTGTAGGGATATGAAATACACGGTTTTGTTGGATAAAGGAAGTTTTACTTGTGGCGAGTTAACAATCTTGGTTAATTACATGTACAAGATGGCGTTGCTAAGCCAAGACTAGACTCGACTTAAGCTAATAAATGAAAAATAACAAAAACATAAAATGAACATAGAATGAAAAGGGATGGTAGTCCGTATGTTTTTTTTTTCTTTTTCCTTTTTCTATTTTTTTTCTTTTTCTTGATTTTTTTTTTTTTTTTTTTTTTTTTTTTTTTTTGCATACACTCTTACCCTACCATCCAAAATAATACATCATAGGGGATGAACAATTCCCCTTACACTTGAATTTTTACATACTTTACATTAAACTAATCTAATTACTCGAATTAAGAAAATCAAAACAGTTGGAGCACTTTTAAGATTAACGCACATATGGGGGTAATAAATGATGTTCTTCCCCATTACTCCATAAATAAGTACTTTACCCATGAGTCCCAATCGTCCCAAAACAATATGTACAAAGATATGACTCGACTTAGCAACCATGTAATCAATTAGATAGTTAACTTAGGGTTTAACAAATAACAATAATGCACTAAAAATGAGCGCATACACGGAAGGCTAAGGTGATTTGGGTGTACATTTAAGTGGGGTGTAACAAATTCTTCCTTTAAGTAAAATGCTTAAAGTTAGAAACGAAAAGATAGGCTCGGAGGGGTGTACTAGGGGTTTCGTGTACTAAAAATGAGTACAACGCTAAGGGTGTGGGAAAAATTAGTTGACTTAACTAGCCAAGTAATATGACTTAAATGGTCAAGTAATTATAATACGGGTTTAACACAAGGGTAATCCTAATACCTCTTATCATGTAGTAAATCCTACCACACGAATATAGTCTCACTAGTGGTCTCGGGATGCATCACTAACGCAAGTTCTAGAATCTAAATACTATCGGTACACTTATAAGCACTAATAGTAAATGCTTTTCCTATCAAATCTAAAGGCGAACCTCACATATTTGGGTGGAAAATTTTTCTGAATATACGGTTATGTGCTAGTCATACAATCTCCTATCCATGAGACGCTTGCTATGGCTAAAGTTTCACTCCTAAATGTTGTAAAAAAATTTTAAATTTGGCGCTAAAATTGCACTAACAAGTATTTCTCATAGTTTTATTACACATCTACCATTAAACAAAACAAACTCAAGTGAAAGTGCATATGTAAGGTATCATCTTTTTACCCTCCCCTTACATTTAAGATGAACATTGTCCCCAATGTTCAAGTAAAGAATGTAAAAGTGAAAAAGTAAAGAGAATGAAATCAAATACTCCCCTGATTCGCTCGGAATGGATAATAAGGTGGCCAGGTTAAATCTTCCTCCAAGAAAATGAACAATCAAAGCTTCCCTTCCAGAATATAAATCATCTTCTTATCATACATAACCTGTAAAACCTGATAAATAGACAAGACAACCTCGCGTAAAATCGACGGCATCCTATATAAGTTACTAAATCCTAGAAAACAAGATAAGATATAATGCTTGTGGAATGAAGTTTGCAGATCTCCTGGAGATTATAAAACTTAATAATTCACAAAAACCATAAGACTCCGTTAGAAAAACAAAACTGGTAAAATTTCCAGATTTTTACACTTGACGCCGTCAAGAGTTATCTCGTGACGCCGTCAGAAGTGACCTGCAGAAATCCTTATGTTACGTTTCCGGAAAATTTTTGGAAAAACTTGGTCCTACTTCCTGGAAAATCCTGCAAAACTTCATTATGACTCAATACAAGCATTTGACTCTAACAAATACGAATATACATGTTCATTTAATATTGTGGAGAATCATGATCAGTTTGTTTCTTGAAAACATATTTGGGGTTTCCTCTTACACTTATCTTTTGCAAAAATACCTTTAGGTGGAGTTAAGACTAGGACAAAACAACAAAGTAAAGTATTTCCACTATTTAGTTTAGAAACATGATCTACCAACAATAAAAATAAAACATGCATACGAAAGCAAATAACAAACAAACAAACAAAATCACACAAAACATGGGTTGCCTCCCAAGAAGCGCTTTTCTTTATTTACGAGTCTTGTAGCTAGACTCAAGGTCATGGGTTACTACGTGACCTCATCATCAAACGTCACATCCTCCTCACTAATCATTTCATTGTTATTCTCTTGGTAGTGTTTTACACGTTGTATGTTAACAGTAAATTCCCTACCTTCATTATCTAGTAACACCACGGCTCCAATTTTAGAGGAATTCTTTACTGTGAACGGTCCATACCATCTAGACTTAAGTTTTCCCGGAAATAATCTCAACCGAGAATTGTATAATAGGACCTTGTCTCCCTCTGAAAATTCTTTGGGTTTCTTAATTCTCTGGTCATGCCATCTTTTAGCTCTCTCTTTATATGTGATGGAGGATTCGTAGGCTTCTAGCCTAAGCTCCTCAAGCTCGTGTAATTGCAAGAACCTATTATTTCTAGCAATTGTGTAATCTAAGTTGCATGTCTTAAGCGCCCAATAAGCCTTATGTTCTAATTCCATTGGTAAGTGACATGCCTTACCATACACCATGCGGAACGAGGTCGTTCCAATAGGTGTTTTGTAGGCGGTTCGGAATGCACATAAGGCTTCGTCGAGTTTAAATGACCAGTCCTTTCTGTTTTGACTAACCGTTTTTTCAAGTATTCTTTTAATAGCCCTATTGGTGTTTTCGACTTGGCCATTGGTTTGTGGATGATAGGCGGTGGAGAACCGATGGGGTACTCCATACCTCTTCATGACCTTTTCCATTTGTGCATTGCAAAAATGGGTTCCCCTATCACTGATGAGAGCTTTAGGAATCCCGAATCTCGCGAAAAGCTTTTTCAGGAAATGAATAACTACTCTGGCGTCATTGGTCCTAAGGGCTTGTGCCTCAACCCATTTTGAAACATAGTCAATGGCGACTAATATGTACTCGTTCCCCCCTGAAGATGGAAAGGGTCCCATGAAGTCAATCCCCCAAACATCGAAGACCTCACAAACTTGTATAAAGTTCTGAGGTGCTTCATCCCTATGTGATATATTTCCAGCTCGTTGACATGCATCGCACGCCTGCACCATTTCTTTTACATCACGGAAAATTGTGGGCCAATAGAATCCCGCATCGAGAATCTTTCGGGCGGTAATGTTTATCCCATGATGCCCGCCAGAGGGACCAGAGTGACATTCCCTCATAATCTTCACTGCCTCATTTTCCGAAACACAACGCCTTATAATTTGGTCAGGACACCTTCGGAATAAAAAGGGTTCATCCCAAAAGTAGTATTTTAGCTGAGAAAAGAACCTCTTCCTTTCGTACTTAGTCAGGTGTTCAGGAACGAGTCTACTTGCGAGGTAATTAGCAAAATCGGCGTACCACGGCTCCGAGTTACTCATTAACATGAGTTGTTCGTCAGGAAATGAATCCCTAATCTCACTTCTATCGTGCTCATCCAAGGGGTTTTCGAGACGAGATAGATGATCTGTAGCCAGATTTTCTGCCCCTCTCTTATCACGAATCTCAACATCGAATTCCTGTAGCAACAGGATCCACCGAATTAGTCGTGGCTTAGCATCTTGCTTCGCAAAAAGATATAGAAGAGCCGAGTGATCAGTGAAGACGACTGTTTTTGAAAGGACAAGATATTGTCGGAATTTGTCGAACGCGAACACCACGGCTAATAATTCTTTCTCAGTGGTGGAGTAATTCTCTTGAGCGAGATTCATGGTTTTGCTCACATAGTAGATGGGTTGAAAAGCTTATCACACCGTTGGCCTAACACAGCCCCGACAGCGAAGTCGCTAGCGTCACACATGATTTCAAATGGTAACTCCCAGTTGGGTGTGATCATGATTGGAGCTTGTGTGAGTTCCTTTTTTAAGAGATCGAATGCATCCTTCCATTCTTGGGAAAAATCAAACGGAGCATCCTTCACAAGTAGTTGGGTCATTGGCCGAGCGATTTTGGAGAAGTCTTTGATGAATCTTCAATAAAACCCGGCATGCCCCAAGAAACTGCGTATTGCTTTAACAGTTGTGGGGTATGGTAACTTAGATATAGCTTCAACTTTAGCTTGGTCCACCTCTATTCCGTTCCCTGAGATCTTATGTCCTAACACAATCCCTTCCTTCACCATGAAATGACATTTCTCCCAGTTCAGCACCAAGTTGGTTTCCTCACACCGTTTAAGCATCTTTTCTAGATTAGCAAGACAGCGGTCGAAGGAGTTCCCGAAGATCGAAAAGTCATCCATGAACACTTCCATGTTGTCTTCCATGAGTTCGTGAAAGATTGCAGTCATGCATCGCTGGAAAGTGACGGGGGCATTACATAGCCCAAAAGGCATCCTTTTGTAGGCAAATGTTCCATAAGGGCAGGTAAACGTGGTCTTTTCTTGGTCCTCAGGTGCTATGGGAATCTGAAAATATCCAGAGAATCCATCCAAGAAGCAATAGGACTCGTGTCCAGATAATCTCTCTAATATCTGATCAATGAATGGTAAGGGAAAGTGATCTTTCCTCGTGGCATCATTGAGCTTTCGATAGTCGATGCATACCCGCCATCCAGTGACTGTTCTCTGGGGCACCATCTCACCCTTGTCATTCTTAACTACAGTCATTCCACCCTTTTTAGGTACAACCTGCACAGGACTGACCCATGGGCTATCCGAGATCGGGTAAATCAATCCTGCATCCAAAAGTTTTATGACTTCTTTCTTCACTACTTCCTTAATGTTATGGTTCACGCGCCTCTGGGGTTGCACGGTAGGTTTATAATCTTCTTCCATGAGAATCTTATGTGTGCAAAAAGTTGAGTCAATCCCCTTAATGTCGGCCACACTCCATGCGAGTACCCCCTTGTATTTTTTTAGGACCTCTAAGAGTTTACCTTTTTGTTCATGTTCCAAGGAAGAGTTTATGATTACCGGGAGTTGATCCTCTCCCTGAAGGAAGGCATACTCCAAATGGTTAGGAAGCTCTTTAAGATCTACATCAGGAGGTTCGATAATAGAAGGTTTGAGCTTGTTTTCGGGCTTTCGGAGCTCGAGATGCTCCGTTACCTCTTGTCTGGGGTAGAAGGAGACTGCACTAACATCCTCCATCTTTTCTACCTCTAGCAAAGGCAGAAAACTCTCGTCCCGTAGCCAGCCTTCATCGATCTGTTCATCGACACAACTATCAATGACATCTGTTAGTTCATCTACTTCCCCAATAAAATAGAGCCGGTTGGCTGCTTCGAGGGAGAGGTCCATAGAATCCTTAATGTCGAAGGTTGTGCTATTGTCTCCCACTCGTAAGGTTAATTTGCCATCGAAGACGTCGATGACTGCACGAGCGGTAGCAAGAAATGGTCTACCTAAGATGATGGGTACCAAGTCATCCTCCTCCATATCCAGGATTACGAAGTCGGCCGGGAATTTGAATTTCCCAACTTTGTCTAGCACATTCTCGCATATCCCTACGGGGTACTTGACCGATCTATCGGCTAGTTGGATGTTCATACGGGTAGGCTTCAATCCAGAGTATCCTAGTCTACGGAACATAGAGTGAGGCATGAGATTGATACTCGCTCCCAAATCGGCAAGAGCATTCTTGATTGATAGAGGTCCTATGGAGCAAGGCAAGGTGAAGCTGCCCGGATCGTCTACCTTCTTTGGTAGCCCTCGGTGGGTCACCACTTAGCATTCTTCCCCCAGGGTCACAAGACCCTCGAGTTTCTTCCGGTTAGCAAGTAGTTTTTTAAAGTATGTACTATACTTTGGCATGTGATAGCAAGCATCAAGGAGAGGTATGGTGACAACCGAGTCTTTTAGGTAAGACAGGAATCTCTTGTTATCATTCTCAGTTTTCTGATTCCTTAATCGGGACGGAAACGGGATTCTCACAGGTTGGTTAGGCAGGGTTGATGGGGAAGGGGTCGTCAAGGGCGGTTGGTCGGGGGTATTACCGCCGACATCCTCCTCCTCCTCCCCAGGTTTGTTTGGATCGGGGGTGATGGGGGACGAGTTTGGGTAAGGAGGGTCCTTGGTTGTTGTTCGAGCTCGAGTGGTTATCGCGAGCATGGGGTCTTTTTTGCTTACAGATGGCGTTTCAAGATTATCTAGGGCTGAGTTAAGCTTGTTGAAAAATTCTCCAATATCCTCCTGCTGCTTGTCGAAAAGCTCATTAAGACCTTTCATTTGCAAGCCTTTTTCTTGAGTGAAGTGACCAAGGTCATCTTCAAAAGTGCTCCTGATTTTGAATTCAGGGCCTTCCTCCCCTTCTATTCTCTTTACCAGATTTCCCCAAAGGGTGTAATCGTCATTTTGGTAAAAAGGCAAAAGGGAGGGATCAGCATAAATGTCCCCTCCTAACAAGCATGCATGTTCAGTTGTGGCTGCTCCTCCGCATTCCTCTACCTCATGCGGGCCTCCACAGTAATCACAGATCAAGTAAGGATTCGACAGCTGTTTAGGTAATTGCGATCCAGCTAGGTATTCCACTCTTTTGTGAATTTTTCTCAACCGATCCGAGGTGATTTCAGAAATGCTAACAGTCGACTCAGGTTCATCCCAAGTGTCATCCTGGTCTTGAGCATATTCTTCAATCCTATCCCATCCTTCCTCGGCACTAAGATTGGCCAATCTTCCTTTTCTCGATTGGTTAATTCTATTTCGGTCGTTAGAGGAGATATTATCGTAGAAGATTTGGACCAAGAGCCAAAGCTCAATGCCATGATGGGGAACTTGCCTTATTAAATCTTTGAATCTAGTCCACGATTTATGGAAGGGTTCATCCTTCCCCTTCCGGAAACGGAGGATCCTATCTCTAAATGCTGAGGTTTTTCCAGGTGGAAAGAACTTCTCATAGAACTTGGATATGAGTTGCTCCCATGTGAAAATAGATTCAGAAGGGAGTTTGTCATACCATTCTTGGGCTTTTTCGTATAAGGTGAAAGGAAAGAATCGCAATCGGGATGTGTCTCTAGTAGCCCCATCCGTATGGAGGGTGTCTACTATTTTCAGGAAGTCCTTGATGTGTTGGATTGGATCTTCCTCATCTATTCCGTGAAACTTACACACATTTTTGACAAGCCAAAAATCGTTCGCATGCAAGACCTCATTGGTGTGTTCGTTTGGGTAGACAATGGCGTTTGAGAAGCCACGAGAGGTTGGGGAGGAGTAGTCCTTAAGGCGCTTAGGAATGGGGGTTGCGGGGGTACTCATCTCGTCGTTGGGTTGGGAGCAAT
Organism: Artemisia argyi; assembly: GCA_030686995.1. Lineage (NCBI taxonomy): Eukaryota > Viridiplantae > Streptophyta > Magnoliopsida > Asterales > Asteraceae > Artemisia > Artemisia argyi. The sequence continues at coordinate 199,876,478 of CM060687.1, read as the reverse complement.
GGGTTGTGACATGATTTTCTGAGTTTTCATCAGAAAGAGGTGCGTCAAAATCGATGGCAACGCTAGATGGTTCAGAAGTTGAGTGATATTGTCTCAATCTATGCATTTCTCTTTTGGGTTCCGCATAAGGCAAGACCAGGTTTCTAGTGGAACTACGACTCCTAGTGATCCTAAGGTTAAAGGATTCATCGTTTGCCATGATGGCAGGTGGTGAAGAGTTATGAACAAAAACACAAAGAAATAAGATAGACTAAAGAGAACCTAAAAATAAAAATAAAATCTTACTAGAAAGGAATCTAGCAAGTAGACCTAATAAAAAGAAATTCTAACCTAGACAAAAACTATTCCCCGGCAGCGGCGCCAAAAACTTGATGCGTGGGAATCGCAACAGGCTTTACCTCTCAAGGGATCTCGAGAAGCTTACAACCCCCACCAGGCAGTGTACCTGATCGTTGTAGTATAGTATAGTGAGAAGTACCGGGGGATTGATCGTTCAGCTTAGGAATAGTGTCGCTAGGATTAGAAAACCTAAATACTAGTTCTAAAGGTGAGGGATGATTATTTTTGTATTTTTATATTTTATGAAAAGCAATTAAAAATTTCGGGTTTGAAAGATTTGGGCGGAATTAGTTGCTAATCAACTAACCCAATACTAAAGATGCAATCAAAATAAAATACTAAAAATGAAAATAAACAAAATTATACTAAAGTTGTGAGCAATAAATAGAGAAAATGTGTTTACTTAGATTTCACTACTCCCTAGACATCTTTTACACGTTAATTACTTGTTATAATTGCATGGATGACGGATCGTATTCCTTAATACCATTCATGGGGTGGCACACTTAACTCCCCAATTCTATGAGCTCTTATCTCCTCCTACACCATGCCCAGCACAACTATAGGGATTGTAAACAGTGGCTCATGCATTAAATACAACCAATAAAGACCAGAGTACGCGTCGGTTCATGTTTCTTAAGACGTTCAAGCATGTTACCAATAGGAGATCTGCCAGTTTTCTTAAGCCTAACATATAAATCATTCATCCAAGACAAGTATAAACAAGTAATCAACACATAATTAACATCAAGGTTTCATTAGATCCAAGGAAACACAAGATAGATCTAGCCTAGCATGATGGAATTAAGACAAGAACAAGATATAGACAACCAACACATAGACATATTAATTGAATTAAAAGAACACTTATCTCAATTACACATGAAAGGTATCAAGGGCATGAAACCCTTGAAAAACCTGTAAAATTCGCACCAAAATCGTACTTAGGGTTTCTCCAAAACTTCTTTCTTTTTTAATGTGAAAATTAGAAAACTATATATAGGAAAAGGTGTCTGACGGCGTCAAGACTAAGCTTGTGACGCCGTCAACTCGCCGCCAAAACTATTCTCGGACTGCCTTGATCTACATTTGACGCCGTCAAGACTTAATCATTTCCAGGCCGTCATGAATTTAACTCTTGACGCCCTACCTTTGTGACGCCGTCAAATCTCTACTGGATCGTCATGGAATTTTGCTCTTGACGCCGTCAGGATGTTACTCTTGGCGCCGTTACCTACTGTTCCCAGCATGGAAAATTAAGACTTTGGCGTTTTCTTCACTTTTATGCTCCAAAAAACGTCCGAATTGTTTCCTTTTCCAGATTTCTCTCCCAAAGTACCTAAAATCACAAAAGGAACGATTTAGGGCAATATTTGATCAAATAAATTCAATTCCGGGCTTAAATGACCCCCTAAAAGCGGATCATTTTTCACCTCATCAGTGTATTAGAGTGATAGTTTGCTAAGTGAAAATATGTTTGTAACCGTGACTTGACATACCGAGATGTTTACATCAAGTAAACATGGTAGTGGTTGGCATGGGGGATACGTGAGCTTGTCTAGAGGTTAGTTAGGTCATAAGGATATAATAAAGCAAAATTTTAGCTCGGGAAAATCTTATAGGCATTTCTTATCCTTGATTGTGGTTAGTGAGGGCCTAAGTTAAGTTAGTAAGGCATTTCTAATCCTAGATTGTGCTTAGTGAGGGCCTAAGTTAAGTTAGTAAGGCATTTCTAACCTAAAGGGAAGTTAGTGGGTTGTTACACTTTCAACCAAACACAAACCCACTTTAAAACAGAGACACAAACCTACGAAGAACACATAAATCTATGGTCTTCTATAGAAAAGTGTTCTAGATCTTGTATAAGGTCTCGGGTAGCTGAAGGTTTTTGTTTTGATTCGGTTTTTTTCTTCTTTAAACCGAATGAAAGTAAGAATGAAAACCGGTTGGTTTTGTTCTTTTCTTGAAAATATTCGGATATTGAAAAAAGCCATTTGCTTCTATAGATCGATGATGATTTTGTAGTTTTGAATCTTTGAAGGTTTTGATATAAACTCAAACGGTTACTTAATAAATCTGAGATCTTTGCTTTTGTTCTTGTATGAGTCTTGTAGTGTTAGGATGTAGATGAGAGTTGAGGAGTGATGGTGAGGGTAATTGTTGTATCTGCATGTAGAATTTGATGTTATTGTTCTTGTTAACGTGATAGTGTGTCTTGATTTCACGATTGTGAGGGTTTGTATCTGCTATTTATAAGCTATTCAATACTACCTCCATCCCATAATTATTGTCCATATTTGACTTTTTAAGTTTTTCTTTTACGACTTTGACCTTAATTATTTTTAATTGTGTAATATAATAGTTGATGCAAAATACATGAATGGATTGGTTTTTAAATGTATTTTCATTGGTATAACTTTCATCAAGCATTCTACAACACAAACAAAAAAAATTTAAGGTCAAAATTAAAATAGAAAGAATTAAAAAGTCAAACATGAAAAATAATTATGGGACGGAGTTTGTAATAAATAAGGAGGTCACTAATTAAAGAGGCTTTTGGATTTCTTATAACTAGAAATTATAAAATCTGCAAATAAAGGTGGTTTGTAATCATCTTCCTCACATTCAATTGAGAGCTCGTTGCTATTACGTGGAGCTTTGGCATGTTTGTACCGTACATTTTTTTTTTTTTTTTTTTTTTTTTTTTTTTGCACATTCACACTTGCATAGTGAATTAATGTACTTAATTTTTAGATATAGTAGATTCTTAGTGTATCAACTATGATAAACCTATATAAAGGTTTATAATTGATCAAAGTCATTAATTTTTAAACCTTTTGATTATATAAACTAATTTCTATTAGACGCAGATGGCCCAAGCCCGGTTGTGGGCTTTGGGTCGTTAGGGTTTTCAGGGTTTCTAGTGAGTTCCATGTAATTGTATTATAAATAACGTATAAATAATACAATATCTCCTATGGTGTTTACATTATCTAACATGGTATCAGAGCTGGTATAATCCTCAAACCTAGGTGGTTAAGTTGAGTCGCCTCTTTTATGGCACACCGTCAAACCTTAGCCGCCGCTATTTATCCCTTTTCCAAAAAAAAAAAATGTCGGCTTTTATTTTTTGTTTCGTTGCTTCTGCTTTTGCTGTTGTTGGATGGTGAAGATTAATCTCCGCTTGCTGTCTCATATCTTCATAAAAAATATTATCTTTGCTTTTACTGCTGCTTGAAGAATTGCTTCCGCTTGCTTCTTCATCAACAAATGTGTTTTTATTGCTTTCATGTTTTTGTTGTTTTGTAATCATATCCGAGCTTTTGTAATTTCGCCGCTCGAATTGCGCGAGAGTATTAGACGTAGATGGCCCAAGCCGGTTGTGGGCTTTGTGTCCGTTAGGGTTTTTAGGGTTTCTAGTAAGTTTCATGTAATTGCATTATAAATATCATATCAATAATACAATATCTCTTACAGCGTTTACATTATCTAAGTAGTTTCCCATAAACCTTTTCATTACTTATAAACCTATTTATAAACCACAATAGTTGATGCTCTATCTAACATTCTTAAGTAGTTTCCCATAATTTTAGTATTTCCTTTTTCCCTTTCCTTTTTTTTACACTTTTTAGGATTCTTCTTTTTCATAAAGTATTCTTTACTACTCCGTACTAGTTTACGTTGTATGGTTTTATTCAATAGTATTTCATTTCTTTTTAAAGCATGAAATTTTACTAACCAATTAATTACAGCAAACTAAGAGCCAACTTTCCATGACACATAACCATTAGTAAGCCAAACACTTCAAAGTTCAAAAACACAAGCCTCGTTAAAAAAAAAAAAAAAAAAAAAAAAAAAAAAAACATTTCATGTAGTAATACATTTTTTAACTAACAAAGTTTTGCGAGTATTTAATATCATTAGCTGTAATAGTTGACAAAAAGCGTTGGGTAGCTTAGACGGCCCGTAAAAGGTTTGCTCTTCAATGCGATGTGACCAGTGGTCCATTTGTCGATTTTATTTTATTTTTTATTTTTCTCCCTAACAACAATTTTAACTATCTCATAATGTTTTATATCATAAATTTATCTCATATGTTTTAAGCAGGACTTGAACCCATAACCATTTGATTAGTGAGTTTCTCACATACAATCGGACCAATATAGTACACTATTTGTGGTGGCATTTATGGTATAGTATGTCATTGTTTGTGGTTTGAATTCTGTGATAGGCCAGTGAATATAGTGCAAGAGTTAGGTGTCATTTGTGATTGTTGGTCCCTTTATGTCTCTTTACTGTATGAATTTTATAGCGCTGGGCATAGGATTTTGAGTAAATTTCACCGTTGGTCTCTAAACTTGTCAAGATTTGCGCGAATCGTCCTTAAACTATTTTTTTTTCATTTTCGTCCCTGAACTCTTTAAAAATTGCGCGGTTGGTCCCTAAACCTTTTTTTGACTGACAGACGTTATTTCTGGCCGTTAAGTGCCTTGTAAAGTTACTTAAATGCCCTTCTCATATAACAAACACACAATTGAAAAAAAAAACACACACACACATGTGCTGCATATGTGAAATCCTTAGGGTTCTTCAACATCCCATCTCCTTCGATCTCACACCATAATAACCCAAACCCATTATCATTTATATATAAAAACTGTAACATGGGATGATTTATTGCTTATTACTATAACAATATTTATACTACAGATGACAAAATCTTTGAACAATGTTAACCCACTTCGCCTTTTGCAGAAGATGCTTTTGAAAAGGACAAGATTCTGCAATTTTTGAGCGATAACAAGTTTCCATTGGTCACTTTCCTAACTGAAGTGAATTCTGTTAAAGTTTACGCCTGCGAAAAACCTCAGGTTTCCATCTAATTTTCAGTTATATTTGATTAAATTCGTTTCATGTTCTTTTGACATTTTTACATCTTAAAATAATGTATGGGGTATTTGGATGTGCATCTTACAATGTGTTATTGATCACTGTAACTAAAATTTTCAACCCCATTTCCTTTTACCACTATTTTTGCAATTGACTCAAAAAACCCGGATTGACCCATTTATTAAGTCATTGTGTCGCAATTGCCACCTCACCAGTTAAATATCTTTCGTATTTAACTTAGTTCAAAGATTCACTGATGAAGTTTAGAGTTGGTGGGAGTGCGGTTTTGTTGTCGAATAAAGGAGGTGATAGGTAGCGTGCTAAGTATTAGTTAGTTCATGGTGTGAGGACTCATCATGGGGCGGATGAGAAAGCGTTTAGGTGTGTGTATCAGGAGCAGGATGATAATGGGAAGACGGGTGTTTCTTTGTCTAAAGATTTGATGGCGATTGCTGGTGGTGCGTTGAAAACTTGTGCTTCCCATTAGTGAATAGCTTTTGTTCTTTTGTACTTTGATTGCAAAGAAGTTGTTTAATGATAAGGTTAAGCCTTATATTCCTGATTTTAAGTTGGCGTTTGAACATTTTTGTATTCACGCTGGTGGCAGAGCAGTTATTGACGAGCTTGAAAAGAATTTGCAGTTGTTGCCAATGCATGTTGAGGCGTCAAGAATGACACTTCATAGATTTGGGAACACGTCTTCGAGTTCTATTTTGTATGAGCTGGCTTATATTGAAGGGAAAGGGAGGATAAGAAAGGGTCATAGAGTGTGGCAGATTGCATTTGGGAGTGGTTTTAAATGCAATAGTGCGGTTTGGAAGGCTCTAAGGAATGTAAAACCGGCTGCTCATAGTCCTTGGGCTGATTGTATCGACAAGTATCCAGTTGAAATAGTGTCATAACACAAGAAGCTACATGGGTTATTATTAGAGGTATTCCTTCTATTGGCGTATTTAGCTCCCATTTTTCGTCATTGTACTGATTTTGATCATTGAAAGTTATATCTGTTACTGTTATCTATTTACTCGTGTTTATTTGGATAATTTTACGCTTACTAGATTTGTATCTGCAAAACCATTAAAACCATTGCTACGCATTTTGCTTGGGGAGGCTTTGAGTCTATTATAGTGTACTTAGTTGATTATATATAGTGGATGCTTTATTATATCTTTGTGTGTTGTATATCGTGTGATCGCGATTGTTGCAATGCTCTAAATAAAAATGTTTTATGGTGGACTATGACAGTTGCACTCAGTTAGAACCATTGTCAGTGCGTATGATTTTGGTATGAAGGTTCATGATTTTGTCTGTACGGCATTTTTGTGCTCTTAAAATTAGCAGCAGAAATCATCTAAGAAAAGTTTTACATTAATACAGGTGAGGGTTACAGATTTAGTAGCGACAAGAAAACATGTAATGGCGCTATCCGGCATGGGAGAATCAGTGAGAATCAGCCAACAGGAGAGAGACCGAATGTTAATGCTACAAGAGAAATTAGAGAAACCAAATACTGAGAATGAGGTACCAGCAGGGGAGGATGGGAGAGGGGTGTTATATTGTGAACTGGATACAGACAACGACAAAGTTCCAGATAAACACTAGAAGTCAAATGTATGTTGAGTTAGGAGGATAAAGCAACAAAGTGAGTCGCTGCATAGTCATGTATATATGTGGTTCATGATTAATTATGTGCAAACGCTCATAGATTCTTTGAATTTTCAGTTTTGTTGTAACATTGAGTTAACGTTTTTCACAGGAATGCTACATATATGTATATAATTGAATTCAATTTTAGTATCAATTGCTCAAACGGAGCAAGTTTACATTTCTGTTTCAGAAAAAAGAAAAGGAAAACTGTAGAAATTATCCATTCTAGAACGCGTATTCTTTTACACACCTTTACAACTTATCTCACACGTAATATCAAAAAATGTCTCCAACGAGACTTGAACCCATGACCTTTTAGTTGATAGGTCACCCGCATACCACTAGCCTTGGATTTACTTATGACAATGTTAGCCTCAGCACACAGACTAGAAAAACATGGTTGAATCATGGCCCTGTTTGATGTAGGCAGCTTTGTCAATAATTCTTCAATGCTCTCCAACTTATAAATAATAGAAAAAACCTTGGCTTTCCTTTGCTCAATCTGCACACTGAAGTCTCTGAAACAACTCTTGATGTATAATGCGTGGGAATCGCAACAGGCTTTACCTCTCGAGGGATCTCGAGAAGCTTACAACCCCCACCAGGCAGTGTACCTGATCGTTGTAGTATAGTATAGTGACAAGTACCGGGGGATTGATCGTTCAGCTTAGGAATAGTGTTGCTAGGATTAGAAAGCCTAAATACTAGTTCTAAAGGTGAGGGATAATTATTTTTGTGTTTTTATATTTTATAGAAAGCAAGTAAAAATATCAGGTATTGGAAGAGTGGGCGGAATTAGTTGCTATTCAACTAACCTAAAACTAAGATGCAATCAAAATAAAATACTAAAAATGAAAATAAACTAATTATACTAAGGTTGTGAGCAGTAATTGGAGAAAATGTATTTACTTAGATTTCACTACTCCCTAGATATCTTTTACACGTTAATTACTTGTTATAATTGCATGGATGACGGATTGTATTCCTTAATACCATTCATGGGGTGGCATACATAACTCCCCAATTCTATGAGCTCTTATCTCCTCCTACACCATGCCCAGCACAACTATAGGGATTGTAAACAGTGGCTCATGCATTAAATACAACCAATAAAGACCTAGTACGCCTCGGCTCATGTTTTTTAAGACGTTCAAGCATGTTACCATTAGGAGATCTGCCAGTTTTCTTAAGCCTAACATATAAATCATTCATCCAAAACAAGAATAAACAAGTAATCAACACATAATCAATATCTAGGTTTCATTAGATCTAAGCAAACACAAAGGAGATCTAGCCTAGCATGATAGAATTAAGACAAGAACAAGATATAGACAACCAACACATAGACATATTGATTGAATTAGAAGAACACTTATCTTGATGAATCATGCAAGGTATCAAGGGGTTGGAACCCTTGAAAAACCTATAAAGTTACACCAAAATTGTCTTTAGGGTTTCTCCCAAAACTTCTCTCTTAATGTGAAAAACTAGAAAACTATATATAGGAAAATAGGGATGACGGCGTCAACACAAACAATGTGACGCCGTCACCTCGCCGCCAAATACTTCCTCGGACGGCCTTGATCTACTTCTGACGCCGCCAAATACTTCCTCGGACGGCCTTGATCTACTTCTGACGCCGTCAAGGCCTAGGTCGTCACACAAATTACTCTTGACGCCCTGTGTGTGACGCCGTCATCAACTACGGATTTTAATTCTTGGGGTTTTGACGCCGTCAGGACAACTCTTGACGCCTTCATGAACTACGGATTTTAATTCTTGACGTTTGACGCCGTCAGGGAATTACTCTTGATGCCGTCACCTACTGTTCCCAGCATGGAAAATTGAGACTTTGCCGTTTTCTTCACTTTTATGCTCCAAAAACGTCCAAAATGGTTTTTTTTCCAGAATTCACTCTCCAAGTACCTAAAATCACAAAAGGAACGATTTAGGGCAATATTTGATCAAATAAATTCGGATTCGGGCTTAAATGACCCCCTAAAAACGGATCATTTTTCGCCTCATCATATACCCTTACACTTGAGATTTGCTTGTCCTCAAGCAAATGCGCTTTTATTCTACTCAAAAGACAAGTTAGGGGTCATTTAACACTAATATAAAAGTAATTACAACAAATAATCGTTCCACTAAAGACCAAAGACAAGCACGGAGGTCATATACAAGCACCTCACAAATAGTGTTTAGATACTCACATCTCTCGGGTGTAATAAAGTGTAAATTACAATATGGAAACGGAAGATATCTCTCACTACCTGTCATAGCAAAATAGATTACCATAGGCTTGGGAAATGATCAAACCTCCACCACATGGCGTAAGCACCTAGGATAAACTATCAAAGAGGTCTTTTAAAGGGTTGTAACGTTAGGTATAGGGATATGAATTACACGGTTTTGTTGGATAAAGGAAGTTTTACTGGTGGCGAGTTAACAATCTTGGTTAATTACATGTACAATATGGAGTTGCTAAGCCAAGACTAGACTCGACTTAAGCTAAAAAATGAAAAATAACAAAAACACAAAATAAACATAGAATGAAACGGGATGGTAGTCCGTATGTTTTTTTCTCTCTTTTTTTCTTTTTTTTTTTTTTTTTTTTTTTTTCTTTTTCTATTTTTTTCTCTTTTCTTTTTCTTGATTTTTTCGATTTTTTTTTTTTTTTTTTTTTTTTTGCATACACTCTTACCATCCAAAATAATACATCATAGGGAATGTAAATTTCCCTTACACTTGAATCTTTACATATTTTACATTTAACTAATCTAATGACTCGAATTAAGAGAATCAAAACACTTGGAGCACTTTTAAGATTAACGTACATATGGGGGTAATAATATTATGTTCTTCCCCATTACTCCATAAAATAAGTACTTACCCATGAGTCCCAATCGTCCCAAAATAATATGTACAAGGATATGACTCGACTTAGCAACCATGTAATCAATTAGAAAGTTAACTTAGGGTTTAACAAATAACAATAATGCACTAAAAATGAGCGCATACACGGAAGGCTAAGGCAATTTGGGTGTACATTTAAGTGGGGTGTAACAAATTCTTCCTTTAAGTAAGATGCTTAAAGTTAGAAACGAAAAAGATAGGCTCGGAGGGGTGTACTAGGGGTTTCGTGTACTAAAAATGAGTACAACGCTAAGGGTGTGGGAAAAATTAGTTGACTTAACTAGTCAAGTAATATGACATAAATGGTCAAGTAATTGTAATACGGGTTTAACACAAGGGTGATCCTAATGCCTCTTATCATGTAGTAAATCCTACCACACGAATGTAGTCTCACTAGCGGTCTCGGGATGCATCACTAACGCAAGTTCTATAATATAAATGCTACCGGTACACTCATAAGCACTAATAGTCAATGCTTTTCCTATCAAATCTAAAGGCGAACCTCACATTTTTGGGTGGAAAATTTTTCTGAATATACGGTTATGTGCTAGTCATACAATCTCCTATCCATGAGACGCTTGCTATGGCTAAAGTTTCACTCCTAAATGTTGTAAAAAATTTTAAATTTGGCGCTAAAATTGCACTAACAAGTATTTCTCATAGTTTTATTACACATCTACTATTAAACAAAACAAACTCAAGCGAAAGTGCATATGTAAGGTATCATCTTTTTACCCTCCCCTTACACTTAAGATGAACATTGTCCTCAATGTTCAAGTAAAGAATGTAAAAGTTAAAAAGTAAAGAGAATGAAATCAAATACTCCCCTGATTCGCTCGGTATGGATTATAGGATGGCCAGGTTAAATCTTCCTCCAAGAAAATGAACAATCAAAGCTTCCCTTCCAGAATATAAATCATCTTCTTGTCATACATAACCTGTAAAACCTGACAAAATAGACAAGACAACCTCGCGTAAAATCGGCGGCATCCTATATAAGTTACTAAATCCTAGAAAACAAAGTAAGATATAATGCTTGTGGAATGAAGTTTGCAGATTTCCTGGAGATTATAAAACTTAATAATTCACAAAAACCATAAGACTCCGTTAGAAAAACAAAACCGGTAAAATTTCCAGATTTTAACTCCTGACGCCGTCAAGAGTAATCCTCTTACGCCGTCAGAATGGACCTGCAGAAATTCTTATGTTAAGTTTCCGGAAAATTTCTGGAAAAACTTGGTCCTACTTCCTGGAAAATCCTGCAAAACTTCATTATGACTCAATACACGCATTTGACTCTAACAAATACGAATATACATGCTCATTTAATATCGTGGAGAATCATGATCGGTTTGTTTCTTAAAAACATATTTGGGGTTTCCCCTTACACTTATCTTTTGCAAAAATACTTCTCGGTGGAGTTAAGACTAGGCTAAACAACAAAGTAAAGTATTTCCACATTTTAATTGAGAAACATGATCAACTAACAATAAAAATAAAGCATGCATACGGAAGCAAATAACAATCAAACAAATAAAATCACACAAAACATGGGTTGCCTCCCAAGAAGCGCTTTCTTTTATTTACGAGTCTTGTAGCTAGACTCAAGGTCATGGGTTACTACGTGATCTCATCATTTGAAATGATATACCCCATGTAGTTGCGATCATTACTATTATGGTGGTAGTGCCTCAACCTATCGATACTAGCAATCACTATTCCACCTAATTTGCTTCTCAATTTAGCTACCCCATCTTGGCTCAATCCTTCGATTGTGAATGGCCCATACCACCAAGGACTTGGCTTATCGGGTGGTATTGTTGTCTCCAAGTGTCTCAAGAGCACCAAGTTCCCTTCCTCAAATGGTGTATGATTTTTTTCGTGTCGAGTATGTTTGAGTTCAACCTGAACCTTACTGCTTTTTCTCCTTTCATCCTTAGCTTTCTTATAGCTTTTGATTCTTGCCTCCCATGCAAGAATCTTATTCTGAACACGAATGGGTGTCGCGCCAATGTTGTTTTTGATCATTCTCCAACTCAAATTCTCATGCCCACCTCGCGGGGTCATGGGGAAGCTAATCTTTCTTTTTCCAGATTTAAGCTCAATCTTCCTACCTTCATACTTAATGACAGCCCTAGCGGTGGTGAGGAATGGTGCCCCAAGGATTCTTGGCATGCATCAATCCCCTTTATCATTGATGATCATAAAATCAACTGGGTACATGAATCCAGCGACATTAACTAACACATCTTCTGCGATTCCTAGGGGGTATACGTACGAGTGTCCAACAAGAGATAACCTAACACGAGTAGGTGCTGGCATTTTTGACGTTAGTTGGATGTAAATAGTTAGGGGCATAAGATTTACTTCCGATCCTTGGTCGGCGAAACCACTAAGATGTTTCAAGTCCCCGATGCTCGTTGGTATTTCAAAGTTCCCACATGCCACCTGCTTAGTAGCCACTTTCTGTACCAGTAACCTCTCGAATACTGATCCTCCAGGAAGCGTATCATACTCATCTTCCTCTTCTTCCTCTTTCTCAGGAATCTGTCCGAAGGATTGGTTACGCCCATCACCCTTAATCCAATTTGTTATGGTGTTTTTGTTTATATCATGTTTCAGGTAGTAACTCAAAGGTTGGGATTCTGGTGGTTTTTCTAAGGTCTGTTTAGCTGGAGTTTCTACCTTCTCGTTATCTTTATGGACAATGGTGATGGAGTTAACAAACTGGGTGGTGGGAGTGACGCTTTCTTTCCTTAGTAGTATTCGTTCGGGGGTTCTCTGGTTGGCATACTCCTCCAATAGACTCAACATCTCATTCATTTTCTCCTGCATCTCCTCTTTTTGTTTATAAACTGCTTCTTCGAATCTAGCAAGCCGATCTGAGTGAGTTGCCATATATTCTCTCATCCTAGCCTCAAACTCCTAGCTAAGTTCCTTGGGAGGGGAACAAGGTGGGGTGCACCTTTGAAAAGTCTCGACATGTTCTCTAGAAGGTGACTCAGATAATGGTGCCGAAGTTGGTTTTGAGACAGAATTGACAGTGGCTTGTCTAGGACTTAAAGGTCGCCTTTGCCTTTCCTCAAAATAGTCAACTTTTGCCTCAAGTTTGCATAGGAGTTCATCGGGGATTTCGGTGGTTCCTCTGGATGTCGAGACTGCATTGATGGCCGCTTCTATCGTACGTTTAAATTCCCACATCTCATGATTATCAACAGCGAGCTCTTCGATAATTGCCCAAGACTCCTCGGCGTTCTTATCACGCAATTTACCTCCTGCGGCCCTGTCGATGGTGCGCTTAGTGTGATAGTCAACATGGTCGTAGAAAATCTGGACTAATAACCAAAGGTTTATGCCATGATGAGGGATCTTGTGGAGGAGATCCTTAAAACGGGCCCAAGCCTCGTAGAAAGTTTCACCCCGCTGTTGCTCAAACATCAAAATGTCCCTTGTAAGCATTGCAGTCTTTTCCGGCGGAAAGATTGGGTGAGGAAGCGATTGGCGAGATTGTCCCATGTGGTGATGGATCCCGCGGGTAAAAGCTCAAGCCATTGACTAGCTTGATCCCAAAAAGAGAATTGGAATAGGCGTAAACGGGTAGTCTCTCTAGTTTCAACACCTAGGTCTATGGAATCTACGATTTTGAGAAAGTCCTTAAGATGTTGGTTTGGATCTTCGGAACGAAGTCCATGGAATGCACATCCGCTTTGCACCAACCGGATGGTGTCGGATCGCAAGGGGGTCACATTGGCTCCGGTGAGCTCAATGGTGTTTCGGTAGCCTTGGTGGCTAGGTCGGGAATACTCTCCTAAGGTTCGGGGCCTAAGGGGTTCTAGTGGTGGGTTTTGTTGTGGTGGGATGACGGGTTCAAAGATGTTACCACCTTCCATGATGTCGGATGGTAAAGAGTTACGAACAAAAGCACGAAGAAATAAGATAGACTAAAGAAGACCTAAAAATAAAAATAAAAATCTTACTAGAAAGGAATCTAGCAAGTAGACCTAATAAAAAGAAATCCTAACCTAGACAATAACTATTCCTCGGGCTGCGGCGCCAAAAACTTGATGCGTGGGAATCGCAACAGGCTTTACCTCTCGAGGGATCTCGAGAAGCTTACAACCCCCACCAGGCAGTGTACCTGATCGTTGTAGTATAGTATAGTGACAAGTACTGGGGGATTGATCGTTCAGCTTAGGAATAGTGTCGCTAGGATTAGAAAGCCTAAATACTAGTTCTAAAGGTGAGGGATGATTATTTTTGTGTTTTTATATTTTATAGAAAGCAAGTAAAAATATCAGGTATTGGAAGAGTGGGCGGAATTAGTTGCTATTCAACTAACCCAAAACTAAGATGCAATCAAAATAAAATACTAAAAATGAAAATAAACTAATTATACTAAGGTTGTGAGCAGTAATTGGAGAAAATGTGTTTACTTAGATTCCACTACTCCCTAGATATCTTTTACACGTTAATTACTTGTTATAATTGCATGGATGACGGATTGTATTCCTTAATACCATTCATGGGGTGGCATACATAACTCCCCAATTCTATGAGCTCTTATCTCCTCCTACACCATGCCCAGCACAACTATAGGGATTGTAAACAGTGGCTCATGCATTAAATACAACCAATAAAGACCTAGTACGCCTCGGTTCATGTTTCTTAAGACGTTCAAGCATGTTACCATTAGGAGATCTGCCAGTTTTCTTAAGCCTAACATATAAATCATTCATCCAAAACAAGAATAAACAAGTAATCAACACATAATCAATATATAGGTTTCATTAGATCTAAGCAAACACAAAAGAGATCTAGCCTAGCATGATAGAATTAAGACAAGAACAAGATATAGACAACCAACACATAGACATATTGATTGAATTAGAAGAACACTTATCTTGATTAATCATGCAAGGTATCAAGGGGTTGGAACCCTTGAAAAACCTGTAAAGTTACACCAAAATCGTCTTTAGGGTTTCTCCCAAAACTTCTCTCTTAATGTGAAAAACTAGAAAACTATATATAGGAAAATAGGGATGACGGCGTCAAGACAAACAATGTGACGCCGTCACCTCGCCGCCAAATACTTCCTCGGACGGCCTTGATCTACTTCTGACGCCGTCAAGGCCTAGGCCGTCACACAAATTACTCTTGACGCCCTGTGTGTGACGCCGTCATCAACTACGGATTTTAGTTCTTGGGGTTTTGACGCCGTCAGGACAACTCTTGACGCCTTCATGAACTACGGATTTTAATTCTTGAGGTTTGACGCCGTCAGGGAATTACTCTTGACGCCGTCACCTACTGTTCCCAGCATGGAAAATTGAGACTTTACCGTTTTCTTCACTTTTATGCTCCAAAAACGTCCAAAATGGCTTCTTTTCCAGAATTCACTCTCCAAGTACCTAAAATCACAAAAGGAACGATTTAGGGCAATATTTGATCAAATAAATTCGGATTCGGGCTTAAATGACCCCCTAAAAACGGATCATTTTTCGCCTCATCAATGTATGCTATGCTTGCACCAATTTCTAGTTGGTTCTCAACTTGTGTCTTCCCTTCCTCCATTTGAGCCGTATTGGCCTTGATATTAGCTTTCTCTTCCAGTAAAAGCACCCGTAATTCGGCCATATTTTTTTTGTTGACGTGGCATTCCTCTCTGCTATAGTCTCCTGCATGATACAGTAGAGTTTGAAGAAAACACAAGGGAGTATATATTTTAGAAACTATCGGGTCAATTGGAAATGCTTTATCCCTCACTTAGCATAAAAGTTATGATGGTTACAACAACAATGTAACAATCAAAGGGTAAGGGCATCATGATCAGAAATTAGAATAGAAGCATATGTAACAATGAAAGCATATATAAGCATAAGCGCAACAAACATAAAAGTATATACGAATAAATGTTTATAGCACTATAACTAGGAAGGTATCAGGTCAAATTTGTTAAAACCTGCCCAATGTACTAAATGTGTATAACCTCCCTACATCATTATATTCAAAACAACTTGTTACATATGAAATGATATAACTTTTAGAAATCACATTTGACACTTAATTTGTTTTTTCATTAAATAGCCATTTTGAAGGTCAACCCGACCCCGACACATACAATAATGCCTGATTTGACGCACCTGATACCTAACCAGCCCATCTTGCAGCTTCTACATAAACCTAAAACATTGGAATTAAATATATTACCTGCTATAAATATTTCGCTGAGTCATCATTCCCAGGAACTTGATAGCTAACATTTGTCCAATTTTGATTGGCCAAATTTGTACCACCAGGTACTGGTTGCCCATTCCCAGTAAATTTTGGCAAGCCACCAGATTTAGCTGCAGCAGCCATTATTAAGTACTGCTGCTGAGCTAGCATAGCAAGTTGTTGTTGATGAAGAGCATATGGTGATGTCATATTATTACCCTGCAAACATAAAAAGGATGAAAATTATTTTTTAATCCATGGTGATCATAAAAGATAAAACGATAATATTATTCACAAAACAGCAAGTTGCTCACTTGAAGGCATAACTAAAAATTAACGTATTGGATGTGATTATAGAGGCTAATAATTATAAACTTATATCGCATTACTAAATAAAACTATATAGAAGGTCATAAGCATTGCAAACACTTTGGATGCTTCCGACCCACATGATCTATTCGACTCGTATCTCCTATAGCTAAATTACGTCAGGCATTGGGAATGTAAGAGGCTTCTCGCCATCAGTACGTAAGAGTTCTTTCACCAGCTCCAATGGATATGTGCTAAGACTTGAGGAATGTGGAACCATTATCAATAGTAGATAAAGTTAATAGTAATCTAACATAAGGAAAAACAAGAACTAGACATCAACTAACAGTATTAACTCTCTGCAAGTGACGTATTATGCAAATCTCTGCCAGTAAAAATGTTCTTGTAGCAGTACTAACCACTTTAACTATTTAATTAGCTTTTTCCATACTGTTGTGTTTCTTATCTCATCTATCCTAATAATTAGAGATAAACAATACAGGTACTTCAATTCACGATAACATATATGATGTATCGTATATGACTTTCGAGGTCAAACCCATAAGCTTTAGAAATAACAAAAAATTATAAGATTACCTGAAACGAATTGCCAAGCACATCAAATTCCACTTTCGGCACTCATCCAAAACATATTTTTGCACATGAAGCGGTGGGTTATCACCCCACTTTTCTAGTGCCTTTCAAATCCTATCAGTCAATCTAGCACTCCCACAAACAGTTTGCAAGCAATTCAGCTTAGTTCTCTTATCCCAATCCAGCCACCACTCTTATCCCAATTATATACATATATGTAGCAATTGACTCAAAAAACCCGGATTGACCCATTTCTGTTGATGAAAAAATAAGCAATAAATCATCCCATGTTACAGTTTTTATATATAAATGATAATGGGTTTGGGTTATTATGGTGTGAGATCGAAGGAGATGGGATGTTGAAGAACCCTAAGGATTTCACATATGCAGCACATGTGTGTGTGTTTTTTTTCAATTGTATGTTTGTTATATGAGAAGGGCATTTAAGTAACTTTACAAGGCACTTAACGGCCAGAAATAACGTCCGTCAGTCAAAAAAAAGTTTAGGGACCAACCGCGCAATTTTTAAAGAGTTCAGGGACGAAAATGAAAAAAAATAGTTTAAGGACGATTCGCGCAAATCTTGATAAGTTTAGGGACCAACGGTGAAATTTACTCTAGGATTTTTGATGGTGGCTTAGTTCATTTGTATTGTGAGGTGCTTAGTCCTATGTTTGGGCTTGCAGTGTGTTTTTAGTTTTTTTTTAGTTTTTGGTCTTGGTCTGATTGTATGCGTCTTGTGGTGTTCTTTGGTTCCTTGGGTCTCTTCCTCTCTAATTGTCTTGATTGGGGAGGTGGGATGCCTTTCATTTGTATTTTGTTTGTTGGGTTTTATCCTTTTATATATATTGCCTTTCTAATAAAAATAAAATAAATTAAGACACAAACTTTTTGATAATTTGTGTAACTTTTAATTTTTTTTTCTCAAGATTTACAAACATACTTTTCTTACTTAAACAACTTATGTATGCACTACAGATAATGCGAATTTATAAAACGCTATAGAAAAAGAGAAAGAATCTAAAATAGATGTTAATGATAAGCTCATTTCGACGTTTGAATATTATAAATCTTTTATTTATATAATATATATATTTAAAAAAATATATATATTTCCTTATTAGGTAATATTTTAATTATTATTTTATAATTTATAAATATATAAATTTATTTTGTTGATATACTACAAAAGTAGATGATAAATACAAAAATATATATAAAATGCAACCAACAATATCTTTAATAATATAAAACAATAATTAAAAATTATAAATCAAAAACAAAGATTGAATTATTTGTTTTTTAATAAATAAAAATTTATCATTAAAAAAAAAAAAAAAAAAAAAAAAAAAAAAAAAAAACTGCACGTACGCGAGCATTATAATTAGTATTAACATATGAGATCTTATCACCCAGCCCCCGTACTAAAATTTATAATCAATAAAGTTAAGATTTATAAACTTCAAAAATATTTTGGAAGTCTGCCTATAGATAAATTATAATATGATTTACACAATTAGTTTAGAGGATCTATTTTGATTATTATTCTATATAGAGGAAACTCCAAAATACATCCATGTGGTTTATATATTTTGGCATCTTACATTCTTATCAGAAACTTTTGGCAATATACATCTCCCGTTAGGCAAACGTTTGCCACAATACATCCCTCGTTAACAATGAGGACTAACGGTGCAAATTTTTTCTCCGTTATCTCTTAACAAGACTGAAATTATTACACTGTTAGCCTTCGTTAGCCAAACATTTGCACCGTTAGTCCTCTTTTTTAGTTTTTTTTTTTCCGTTTTTTACGTTTTATCCTTTTTTGTCAGTTTTTTTTTCCGTTTTTTTTTTTCATTTTATCAGTTTTTTGACTTTTTAATCTGTTTTTTGTATGTTTTATCCATTTTTGTCAATTGTTTTCCGTTTTTTGTACTTTGTATCAGTTTTTTTTTACGTTTTTATCCATTTTTTGTACGTTTCATCCGTATTTTATCAGTTTTTATCCGTTTTTTGTCAGTTTTTTTTTATGTTTTTATGCATTTTTTGAACATTTTATCTGTTTTTTTATATTTTAATCCGTTTTTTGTACGTTTTATCCATTTTTTGTCAGTTGTTTTCCGTTTTTTGTACGTTTTATTAGTTTTTTTACGTTTTTATCCATTTTTTGTACGTTTCATCCGTATCTTATCAGTTTTTTACGTTTTTATCCGTTTTTTGTCAGTTTTTTTTATGGTTTTATTCATTTTTTGAACATTTTATCTGTTTTTTTATGTTTCAATCTGTTTTTTATAAGTTTTATCTATTTTTGTCAGTTTTGTTTACATTTTGTCTGTATTTTGTACGTTTTTATCCGTATTTTGTACGTTGTCTCTGTTTTTTGTCAGTTTTTTTCCGTTTTTTGTATGTTTTATCAGTTTTTTTCCATTTTTTGTACGTTTAATACATTTTTGTCAGTTTTTTTTTAACATTTTATACGTACAAAAAACAAATAAAAACTGATAAAACGTTCAAAAATGGAAAAAACTGATAAAAAATTGATAAAACGTACAAAAAATGAATTAAACGTAAACGTACAAAAAACGTAAAAAACTGATAACACGTAAAAAATGGAAAAAACTGATAAAAAATTGATAAAACATACAAAAAATGAATTAAACGTAAAAAACTGATAAAACGTACAAAAAAGAGGAAAACTGACAAAAAAAATTGATAAAACGTACAAAAAACAGATAAAAACGTACAAAAAAGGGACAAAATGTAAACAAAACTGACAAAAAATGGATAAAACGTACAAACAACGGATTAAAACGTTAAAAACTGATAAAACGTACAAAAAACGGGATAAAACTGACAAAAAATAGATTAAACGTACAAAAAACGGGAAAAACTGATAAAACGTACAAAAACGGAAAAAAGCTAACAAAAAACGGATAAAACGTACAAAAAATGGATAAAAACGTTAAAAACTGATAAATTGTACAAAAAATGGAAAAAAACTAACAAAAAACGGATAAAAACGTTAAAAAACTGATAAAACGTACAAAAAAGGGATAAAAACGCACAAAAAAAGGATAAAACGTAAAAAAAACTTATAAAACGTACAAAAAACGGAATACAACTGACAAAAAATAGATAGAACGTACAAAAAACGGATAAAAACTTGAAAAACCTGATAAAACGTACAAAAAACAGGAAAAAACTGACAAAAAAAGGATAAAACGTAAAAAAAAACGGATAAAACGTACAAAAAAGGGGAAATAATTCAAAAAGAGGACTAACGGTGCAAATGTTTGGCTAACGAAGGCTAACGGTGTAATATTTTTAGTCTCGTTAAGAGATAACGGAGAAAAAATTTGCACCGTTAGTCCTCATTGTTAACGAGGGATGTATTGTGGCGAACGTTTGCCTAACGGGGGATGTATATTGCCAAAATTTTCTGACAGGATGTAAGATGCCAAAATGTGTAAACGACAAGGATGTATTTTGCAGTTTCTCTTCTATATACTAATAGGCGTTTTTAGACGGTGTTCAACGAAGTGTGATTACGGTATCATTATGAAGGTAATTTTTTCCCTCATTGGATGTGTCAATGTACTTTACTCCTAATGTGCCACCTATCAACATCTGATTGGTCAGTTTATTAATGACAACGGGGTGCAACAGTACCTTAGTAACAGTGCACCCCGTTTTCCGTTTGGATCGTTCACTGTTTTTAGTACTTTTGTCATTGTTTGGATCTGTGGGAAGAGTAACACATGTTACTTTTGTGTGTAAATAACGTACGACACACTGTAGCACTTTATCTATTTCTCTCTTCCATTATCTCTCCCACCTTCCCCATTCTTCTTGAACCTTCTTCCATCTAAATACTCAAAACATACATGGACTACAAGATCTATCCAGGAACAAGACGAACTGAAAAGTGAATTATTTCCATTGCAAGATGACAAAAAAAATTAAAGTAGAATAAAGTGAAGGGTGAAGAACCAACGATTTGTAATTGTGAGCTAGGTACTGCTTACTTTAATTTTTATCCAAGAATTTACAAGCTTCTATTTTTTTATTTTTTTTTTCAAAATTTTAGGTTTTTCTTTAGCTTTCTATGTGGTGGACTTTTACAGGTGGTTGTTAGTGAATTGGCGGTTGTGGCTACGGAATAGGGTGCAACAATTGTTAAGTACTTTATGTTAAATTTATGGTTTATAGTGTGATATTGTTTAAGGGTTTTGTTGTATTAAATTTTTGTTTTATGGTTGTTATGATTTACGAATCTTTAAGGGTGTTTGGGATTGGTTTCTTGATTATTGTATAATAATGGGGTATTAATTTGTTGAGATAGGTGTATTCCAAATTGCTTCTGCTTAAGCATCGGCATACTTTTAGACCTGTCTACTTATATAAGCATTTTATATAGGTTTGGAGGCTGAAATGGGTAACTTTGGGTGCTGAAATGGGTGTGGGTTTGTAGGCTAAAATGGATGGGTTTGGGGACTGAAATCAGGATGTGTAAGTGCTAACCCGGGGGTTGAAAGGATGGACTTGGGTACTGGAATGTTTCCTGAATTGGGTGCATTTGGATGCCGAAATGGGACTGAAAAAAAGTGTGTTTGGGGCTGAAGTGTGGGCTGTAATAGGTGGTTTATGTCTGAGAAACAAGGTGCTAGAAGACAACTTTTATGCAATGGTTTGGGAAGTGATGAGGTTTGTCATAGTGGTTTGCAAGTAGGAAGTTCTGAGGGTTGTGTAAAATAGCCATGGCTTCAATATTGTTGATGTGGGATTAACTTGCATTTAAGTTCAAGGTTAGTTGTATATTGCATTTTTTTTCGTAACCGTTATATTTGGTTTGTTGTATATTAGTATAATTAGTTTTTATAACTGAAAGTTGCTACATTTTTTATGGATTGCTTTGATGCAAATGGTTACTTGGCATTAGCTATTGATAAAAAACTGATACTTGAGAAGCGAGTTTTAGATATTGGATGGCGTTGTAAGGTTTATGACCAGTGTTTTGTATCTGAAAGTGGGCGTGCAAGCAGGCGTGAAAATTCTCTAAATAGCGTTGGTATGGAAACCGAGCATGTAAGACTATTCGGTGTTCAAGCCGAAGGTGAAGGATGTTCGGTTGGTGCTTTATTGATTGACATTGTAGCTGTTGGAAATGTTGGTGCAACCAGTGATGGATCTCAAGGTATGTAAATGTTAGTTAATCCTTTTCAAGCTGGCACTAACAATGATAACTAACATTTACACTAACCTTCCTGCTTTTTTAACCTGTCGTACTCAATTGGAGTTTGAACTTAGGACGAAGACTTAAAAAGCTTCAGCCAGTGGGAAAGCAAAACACCTCGACACCCTCAAAACTTTGTCGCAACTAGCGCATACGAAAGCGAGTTTGGAAGCGTTGTGGGGATGTAGGTGGTGAGGAGGATGGGTGTGGGGGCTGTAGTACTTATTTGGTTTCCATTGTGGAGAGTGGGAGTCAGTGTCAAGTCAGGTGAAGATTAGAATTGTGCCGATTGATATATTATCTCGACTGGTGATGTTGAGGCCTGCTTATGTGCTTATTTACTACTTCATGAATTGTAGGCACATTGATTATTTACTCTACTTATATGTATATTTTTAAGTAGATAATCTGTTTGAAAACATTCTAAATTACTTTTTCTTATATAGGTGCAACTTAAGAAACAAATCAACTTGCGCACAGTCACTTTTGGTAAACCTGGGTTTGAGCTTGGCCAGAGAAGGTTGTAATGGCGTTCCTGTATCTGAAAATATGGCATCAGTTAATGGCAATTCAACTTCCGTATATCCTCCATCGTTAAACCAATTGAAGGTCTAGCAAATTTCCTTCATCTACACAATGTGTTCTGATATGTAGGTTTTTTGGTATTTTCACATGTTATGTGCTTGATGAATCAGGTGTCTACCTGCAGGTGTATAGTAGCAGCTTTAGGTGGATTTATAGAGCGAAAACGCGCAAGCTGTATCCATTGAGGTATTAACGGCCTGTTGTGTTAAATGGTAAGATGAGAGATATGGTTTGTAGTATTAATAGAGTCACAGTGCAGTTAAGTAGGACGTAATATTTATTTTGTCGCCATTCTAATACTTTTCTTTTGTATTTGAATGATCTTTAGGTGACACGATCGTTGCAGGCACCGACCTGGTCAAGGAACGTAGAGTCGACAATCAACATATCAATTTGGTAAGTAGATTAACTTGATGTATTTAGCTTTATGTTTTTTTGCTCACAATAATGTTAACGGCTTATATGGATATATAAAAGCTGCATTATACACCTTCTTTTTTTTTGAAAGGCGCATTATATACCTTCTTATTATTTGTTTAACCTAACTACCAGAAGATGAAACGTTTAAGCCGTATAATGACTTAATGTGTTTACATCTATGGGGGTCAAATCATGTTGTATTAACAATAGAATGTAAAAGGAAAACATCTAGCCTGATTTCAAATGCAAAGTCTTATTTCAGATTGCAATGCTTTGTTTTTTATATGTTTTTGTTGGTCTCAAACGGGCTGGGATTGTTGCCGACAGTTTTAGAAGGCATAGAAAAGTTCCATTTTTAAATGGGTGGGTGAGAAAAAAGATAGGGGAATGTGATAGAAACTGATACTCAAGCTGTAAAGCAGGATTATTTTTTGTAAATAGGTAAATCCATGAGAATGAATGATCTTATGGGTATTTTTCTTCGTTGAACAGTCTTTGAACAATATATGATTCATTTATGCTTATATTTTAAAGGTATAGTCTACAAATACTTGATCCAGATATATAATAAAAGGCTCAGTGGATCAACCCATTCGACCCGTTTTGCCAGTAATTTTATGGTTTCAGGACCCTGGATAAGGATTTTCGTCGTCTTTAATAATCCTATAGAACGAAACCAAATACCATGTCTGATAAAGATGAGGATGAAACAGAGAGTGTAAATCAAACCAATTACGATTTGGTGGGTTGGGTATGATTATACTGCATTGCACGTTATATTCAAGTAGATTGCTTTTTCATGAACATTCGGAGTTTAGTTCTACCTGTAATACAATAACAAATATTGGTTATTTTGTTGTGCAGGTGGAAGCTACAAAAAAGAAAGTAAAAAAAATCCAACGTACGTGTTTCAGAGTTGGTTTACGGGGTAATGCTTCATGCATATGTGCAAAACGCAGTGGAAACTAAAGATGAAACACTGGCACCAGTGTTTTTATGCTTGGCAGGTAAACTTATGTTTCTTTGTAATCATCGTTGGTCGAATTTGACTCTGATTTTGAGTCTCAGTTTTACTGATTTTTATGGGTTTGTGAATGTTTGCAAGCGCATTGGTTTTAAGATTTTTATACATAGAACGCCATAGACAAGGCTTCTTGATTTGCTAATGCTGTGAATATTATATAACTAAAATTAAGGTACATGTTTTCTCATTAAAATTTCTAGATTCTTATGCTAGGTCCACTTTTTATAAAAATGTTTCTATTCGACAAGATTCATGTGCATCTTTTGTTAGAGTTGGCCTCATTTTCTTATGAATTGTGTTTTATATTTTAGATTGAAGCCTCATACGCTTTAATAGCTATCAATATAGTAGGCCCATCTCCATCAGTTAATTTAACAACAGAGTTCGTAAACCTATCTCCACAAATTAATACCCCATTATTAATTTGAAAGAAGCAACTCCTGAACTAAGTATAACCTGTTTATCCTACACTTCCTTATAATCATATAGTCACTCACTGAGCCCAAACAAGTTTAATGAAACAAGTGGGGGTCAAATAACTTACTAGCTGTAGCATGATTAAGAAGGAACAAATATGTACTTGAAATATATCTTTACTGGTGCAGGTTTGGGATGATCAGCCACAATGTGAATCACAAGTATTAAAGGAATATGAATGGATATCAGGCATTGGCTTAGGAACAACGATGAATTATTGTGAGAATTGTAAATTGGCGAATTGCTTATTGATGCTCACAATGGTCAAATGTATATATTTAGTTGATTTACTGGTGTCAAGGCAATCCCTTGGCAATGCGCGGGATACCATTTAATACAACTTTTGTGGTCATTGATTATTCGTATGATTTGGTGATAACATATGCATTTGTATTCTGATGCACATAATACTTTCGTAGTGACATCATCACTAACTTGACAGTTGCATTGAAACATGTTGTTTCTGTAATCCGTAACATGTTAAAATTATTTAACAAATTGATCTTTTAAATGATAATCCATTCAACATAAGTTTTCCTTAGATTGTTTTTCTGGGGACATGCTCGACAAGACAATCCCGCGGCAACGCGCGGGCTACCATGCTCGTTTTCATTATTCTTGGAACCATTAGTCCATGAGACACCAAAAAGATATGCATAAGATGCCCAGTTGCATGATTCCAAACCCTTTAGTAAACCCATATTTTTGAAATCATCAGTTCTTTTGAAAGAAAACATAACAAACAGAAATTAACTGAAACCTATGACACCGATCGAAAGAGCTTGAAGGCCTGGACGGAAACAAGAAGGCCTCTAATCGATCCGGCAGCAGCAAGAAGCAATAAAACCAAGCACACCAAGCTCAGTATCTTCAATATCATCCAACACAAAGAATTTCTTCGGATCTTTGCCTGAGAGAGATACATTTCTATTGGTAAATATACCGTAAAATAAATCAATGTTAACCCAATCTCGTCTTCCACGCGGCATGATGGAGGTGAGATATGACAGCCTTAACACCACCTAAATATAGAGAGTAGAGAGGCTTCTTTCAGAAGACCTCCGACCTTTTTGTAGGGAGTAAAGATCGAACCCTCAACCTCTGTGTCCAAAGAAGAAGGGTTTCTACACTCTATTGGGATATATACTGTCAATGGCCAAAATGTTGTTGAGCCAATTAGAGCAAGAAATTCATTGAAGAAGGGGAAGATCATGGCCACTAGTGATGTTGGTATAACATATGTCGACCTCCAGATTACCCTGTACCGATTGATCCGAAAGTATCCAATTTCCAATGGCTTATTCCTTACTCAAGAATTTGCTTTCTGGCCACTTTCTACAACTCCAGTTCTCCACAAACGCAAATATTGGCTGGACTACAACCTATTATAACTTTATAAGTGTCATGAATTTTTTAGAATCAAGAAAAAATTTCAAATTTATTCTGCTAATTTGCCAATTAAGAAGTTAAGTTGGTTGATTTATTTGGTACCTGGTAAGCACCAACAAGGTGTATAACAATGCATAAGTTGGCAATGTCAACAATCATCTCATTTTAGCATCTTCAAATCTAAAAAAAAAAAAAAAAAAAAAAAAAAAAAAAAAAAAAAAAAAAAGATTATCATCGGCTCATCACTAAATTTTGCATAATCATCACCGATATCTATTGCATCATCAATCATTAATTTTAGCTTCTTCGTCATCTATGATCATCATCAACAGTTTCCTTTTCATTATAGCATTGTTTTCAATATCATCATAATCATCGATCATCTTTTCAGGAAAAACCTTCAAACGGATTTTAAAAAAAGTGGACGAATGAACCTAGTAAATTGAAGTTAAAAAATGAAAATAATTAACCAAAAAGGATGGTATTAGAGGTAAATCAGTTGATTGATTCATAACCATAATAGCGTACACATATATACAACTCCCCCTATATACATCATGCATTGAAAACTTGTGTTTTGGAGAAATATGTAGTTATTGAAGTTTTATTGGGGATATATGTAATTCCCCCTATATTCTAGTGCACCATTATTTTTATGGGATGATGCTCTTGCAACGCGTGTTCACTCAAAACAGTTCCCTTATCCATCTCAAATTAAACAAGAAACCGTATGAGCTTATTAACAACAAAAAACAGATATCTCGTATCTACACGTGTTCGACGCGTTATGCTATCCGATTAACTACCGAAAAGATCTAGGAAGTTGAAAGCAAAAGGCGATATTGGTATTTTTATGGGACATTCTAAAAACTCTAAGGGTTACAAGGTGTATAATAGGAGAACTAAGAAGATGATGGAGATGATGAATATCAAGTTTGATGAATTGTCAACCATGGCTTCTAAGAGATATGCTCTAGAACCCGCGCTTAAACTACAAACTTGTGGATATATCAGTTCAGTATTCATACCTAATGAAGCTCTGTCAACAATTCAACAACCATCAGAAAGTAACTTGGATAATCTGTTCGAGACAATGTACGATGAATATCTAGGTGGACAACCGAAGAATGCTAGACATTCCGCTGCACCGAAACTTGCTCAAGCACCTGCACCCGCACCTGCTCCACCACCTGCACCTGATAATCATATTCGAACCGATCATATTTGGTTTGGTTTTCGATTCTATATATTTATGACTTTCGGTTTCGTTTCGGATCTGTGAGGTTCGGTTCAAGTCAAAACCGAGAAAAACACACATAAACCTTTAAACTGAACCTAACTGAACCGATTGGACCG
This sequence comes from Artemisia argyi, assembly GCA_030686995.1. Classification (NCBI taxonomy): domain Eukaryota; kingdom Viridiplantae; phylum Streptophyta; class Magnoliopsida; order Asterales; family Asteraceae; genus Artemisia; species Artemisia argyi. The sequence continues at coordinate 199,849,086 of CM060687.1, read as the reverse complement.
ACATAAAACCGAACAGAATCGAGTCACTTCATTTTGGTCTTAGGTTCATGTCTTTCATAAAATTGATTTTCGATTCAATTTAATTTTGATCGATTCGGTTTGGCTTTGACTCAATGCTCAGCCCTTACTTTTACGAAACACACTACTCTTCGAGTTAAGTTTCTTAACCATAAATTATGGAAAATACTATTTCTTCCTATAAATTGTTTTTATTTATCATCCTACTCACAGGATTCTGACAAGTGTCAGAATTAACGGCTTTGATGCAAAAAAAAAAGAGTGAAAAAAATATATATAATATTTTTATGTGTATAAGATGATCATTAAAAAGATATTGTACCAGGTTTTAATTTATTAAATATCCACACCTGTTCGAGAAAAACCTAACGGACACCCGAAGAATGCAAGAAATTTTGCTGCACCGAAACTTGCTCAAGCACCTGCACCCACACTTGCTCCACCACCTGCACCTGATAATTAGGGCTGTAAATAAACTGAACGTTCAGTGAACATTTCATGAACCGTTTGGTAAAAAGTTCGTTTATGTTTGTTCGTTTATTGAATGAACGGACATGAACAATATTTTACGTTCGTTTAGTTAAATGAACGAACATGAACAAAAGTCTCGTTCGTTCATTTATGTTCGTGAACGTCCGATTAGGCGTTCATTAAAGTTCGTTTATGTTTATTTATCTATTTATGTTCGTATATCATATCTTTTAATTTTATAATTTTAAAAATTGGTTTGTTTAAACAAAGCAACACTTATAAAATAATATATTGTGAAGAATTGAATAAAGTTTATGTTTATTTGTCTATTTTCATTTATGTTCGTTTAGCGTCTTAATGAACGAACATGAACAATTCATTTTCTTAATAAACGAACATGAACAAGAAAATTCGCCTGTTTAAGCATCCGTGTCCATTTATTTGTCCGGTTAAAATTAAATGAACGAACATGAACAGGGTTCCGTTCGTGTTCATCCGGTTCGTTTACAACCCTACTGATAATCATATTCAAACCGATTATATTTGGTTTGGTTTTCGATTCTATATATTTGTAATTTTCGGCTTCGTTTCGGATTTGTGAGGTTCGGTTCTAGTCAAAACCGAGAAAAACATACCTAAACCTATAAACCGAACCGAACCGAACCGAACCGAACGGACTAACATAAAACCAAATCGAGTCACTTCGTTTTGATTCTAGGTTCATGTCTTTCATAAAATCGATTTTCGATTCGATTTAGTTTTGATCTGTTCGATTCGGTTTGGCTTTGACCCAATGCTCGACCCTTACTTTTACGAAACATACTACTCTTCGACTTAAGTTTCTTAACCAAAAATTTATGGAAAATGCTATTTCCTCTACAAATTGTTCTTACTTACCTTTTTGCTCACAAGATCCTGACAAGTATAGAATTGACGACTTTGATGAAAAAAAAAATGAGTGAAAAAATATATATAATATTTTTATGTGTATAAGATGATTATTAAAAAGATGAACCTTGATAGGGGGACCTAATACATGGGCCTAATCATGGACCTAATGCTTAAAATACTTGTACAGTGCATAAACTGTATAAATATTTTAAGCATTAGGTCCATGATTAGGCCCATGTATTAGGTCTATTAATCAAATTCCTAAAAAGATATTGTACCAGGTTTTAATTTATTAAACATCCATTATCTAGATTTGACTTTTACTTGTATTGTGGTGCAAAGTAACCATGCACCCAGATCCCCAAACATGAAGAAGAAAAACCAAACCCCTTGTTCTAAAAACACTTTCTTGTACTACTACTAATGTTGTCATTGTACCAAATCCAAACTTGATCTAAGATAATTGTTTGTAAATACACAAACCAAACCATGGATTATAAAGATACATCAACAACAACAACCCCTCCTTATCTTAGGTCAGTTTCTTCATCTTCTGTTAATGTTTCTTAGAACCAGATCTGTTTGGAAACAGTACTAGGAAGGATATATCCTTAATGGGTGTTTGGCATTGCATTTTCAAACTCATTATTAAGCTTATTTGTGAGCTTACAAGCTTATTTGATTTAGGCTTATAGCCGGGTCTTGACCGGGTCTTGGCCGGATATAGCCGGGTCTAGGCCGGAGATAGCCGGGTTTGACCGGGTATAACCGGGTCTTGACCGGATACTACCGGGTCTGACCGGGTATAGCCGGGTCTTAACCGGGTACAACCGGGTTTAACCGGATTTTACCAAGTAAGTCATAAGCCGGCTATATAAGCCGAAACAAACACACCCTTATGTAAGGAAATATTGGGCCTATATAAAATATAAGCCGAAATCAAATAAGCTCGTAAGCTCACAAATAAGCTGAAACAAACAGCCCCCGAGTTTATAGTGTCTGTGTATAGTTTTAAGAGTAGTTATATTAAAATTGATTTGGGTTATATGAATATTTTAAGAGTGGTCGTAAATTTTGTAGTTAATCGGGACTTCTCGAAATAGATATCTTACTAGTGCAGGTTCAAAATGCAATGCCAAATATCCCCGTAGCAATGTATGTATTTGGTGTACGTTGATTTATTTGTCAACTAAGCTGCTTTACTCTGTTTAATTTGTAAAAATGATATCTATTATTAGGGTGAATATGGTATTACTCTCAAACATGAATGCGCAAGTTTCGGGTTGTTTGGATCAAGGGTTTGGGAAATGAAATGTTAGGTGGTGTTGTGTTTAACGGTATAGCTTCGAAGTTAGGAAGTGAATCCTGATTTGAGACTTTGAACCAAACGCTACCCATTTTTTTAAGGTAATATGACAAAATGTGATGTTTAAATAATCAATAAGTAGCATGGATATGTTTGTCAAGTAAGCTGCTTTCTTACGTTTAATTTGTAGAAATGAAAATTTTGCTACTGGGATTCTGGGATGAATGTATCAGTTTCGGGGGGTGTTTAGATTGAAGGTTTGGGGATGGAAATGATACATAGTGTATGGTATAACAGTATAGCTTTAAAAACTATGAGTTTTCGCTGTTTAGGTTACCCAGGTTTTTTGACTGATGTACACGCCTATCCAAGTTACCATTTCCGAACCCTTTCTCTGGCCACCCCCAAGATGTTTTACCTAAAAAGGTTTGAACCTTAGACCTCTAGGTCACCTTGGTGGCGGTTAACCGTATAGCTTTAGAGATAGGAACTAAATTCTGATTCCAGATTACAAACCAAACGCTACCCATATATTTAGGTAAAATGATGAAAATGTAAACAATTCAGTAAGCAACATAGGATTTATGAAAACTTATAATAGGAGACAATGTCACATTGTTTGCTTAAGATAACAACGTGAGACAAAAGTTAATCTGTCAAACAGAAGTAAAAACAGCATCAGCTTACTCGAGTTTGAAGTAAATATGTATACTAATCAATATACTTTGTTTACTTTGTAGTTTATTTGCTGCTTTGTCATATGGAATCGCATCAATGGCCATGGTTTTTATAAACAAAGCGATTGTCATGGAGTATGCGCACTCGATGACTCTCCTTACTTTACAGGTACTATTCAAGTACTAAATACATCCAGTTTTACAATTCTTGCAAGTGTATCAGCATTATTATTGCTTACGAGTATTTGTATTATGGAAAATTTTCAGCAAATGGCAACTGCGTTACTTATACATCTCGGACGAGTAATGGGATGGACAAGAGCCAAGGCACTAAACGTTGATACAGCGAAGAAACTTGTTCTTGTGTCATTGTTTTACAATGCAAATGTGGCGTTTGCTTTAGCTAGCTTGAAAGGAGTTAATATTCCGATGTATATTGCTATAAAAAGATTAACGCCTCTTGCTGTAATTGCTGGACTTTTTTATAAGAAGGGGAAACACTCCAAACAGGTGACTTATTTCATCACGTATAAGTAATTACTCATTTCTTATAAAAATGAACAAAAAATAAGTGTTTACGGAGTATTATTTTTGGATGATTTCTTGAACTAACATTTAGCCCTTTACGTTGTCTCTTGTTTCAGGTGATTCTTTCTGTATCACTAACTGCGGCAGGGGTAATGATTGCAGCATTGGGAGATTTTTCATTTGATTTTTTTGGATATACCATGGCTCTCGTTTCTGTCTTCTTCCAGGTGAGATTTTATGTTTATATAGTCCACTTGAGTGCTCTTAGTTGTATATTCAGCGTGAATGATGTTCAAATGGTATATGCAGACAATGTACCTTGTTTTGGTGGAAAGGTCCGGTGCTGAAGACGGGCTTTCGTCAATAGAAATTATGTTTTACAATAGTCTTTTATCCTTGCCGTTCCTCACGTTTATGATAATAGTTACAGGGGAATTCCCAACTTCACTCTCGTTATTATATGCAAAGGTCAGTATCTCAGCTTCACTCTCGTCAATTTGTATTATTTTGATATATATCTAAAGCCGAAACTAATTTAGTACTGTTGTGTTGAATCTGCTGCTAATTTGAGTTGTTTTCCTTTTTGTAACAGAGTGCTTCGATATACTTTTTTGTGATGCTTGTTCTTTCGCTGGTGATGGGCATAATCTTGAACTACACCATGTTTTTATGTACGATAGTCAATTCAGCCCTTACTACAACCATTGTTGGGGTCCTCAAGGGCGTTGGATCTACTGTAAGTAACCGTAGTTTTCTTCTCTATTTAAAAGTTCTGATTAGAGGTGGCAAAATGGGCGTGTTGGGGTTTCGGGTCAAATGTGAACAGGTTGGGTCAGGTTGACCAACACAATTTCCATTCTTTTATTTCAGTAATAAAGTGTTTTAGGTGTTTTTAGCTATTAAAAGTAACCTAGTTGACCCGTTGGAGATTAACATGACCTGGATCAACCCATTTGTATATAAATGGATTGAAATTGCCACCTCTAGTTATTATTATTCGTGATTCTAATTAAATGATTTATGATTGGTCGGTCAGACCCTAGGATTTTTCATACTGGGAGGAGTTCAAGTACACTTTCTGAACGTTAGTGGATTGGTGATCAACACTCTCGGCGGTTTATGGTATTCGCTTGCCAAATATCAGGAGAAGATGAAAAACAAGGCAATCCCAAGATAACTCAACGTTGTTCAGGTTCTATGTAAGCTGAAAACAAATTCATTTTCATAGCTCTAAAACTTGATCGATATACAAGAGGTTCGTTAGGCTAGTAAATTCATATGTTAGTATCATGGATTAATGCTTGTAATTTTTATAGACCATCAATCGGGAAAAGGTTCAAAAAAACAAGTGAATCCTCCCATATATGTTAGTTACGTAATTATTTTTCTTAAAATCTCAAGTATTCTTATGAATGTAGCAATGTAAGCTCAGTTTATTCTATATAGACATTGGATCATTGTTCTCGAAACAATTTCGAATTCATGGCTTGAATCTCCACTATGCTCTAGGTTTTGCGAAAATGATTGGCTTGTACCACCTATTTGTGTTTGCCGACTTATAGTTCATCCATCTGTGCATTCTATCTAGTTGCTTTAGGTTCGACTCAAGTCATTTTATTAATTAGCCTTTCAATATTTTTTTTGGTAACTATGGTTTTCGAGCGTTTGGCCAACTAATCCGCAAAGTTTGAACCTAGTCATACAAACTCAAACCGAGTAAAACCTTTCCGTTTCACCTTTTGAGGAGGTTGTTGTGGGGGTTGTTTGTTGAACTTCAGAACTCACATTTATGATGACCAAGGGTGTGCTTAAAAATTGAAAAAACTGAACCATAACTGAAAACCAACAGAAACCAAATCGAAAAACCGAACTGAAGCACAAACTGCAAACCGAAGGTTCGGGTTTTAAATTATCCTAATTCTATGCTTGAGTTTTTGCTCTGACGTTGGAATCATATACACAGAGACAGAGTAGTTTACCTTTTTAAACATGAATCAGACACTAAAAATGTATTTCAGGTCAAAATATCCATACCCAAGTTTGCAAGTTTTCATAAGTTAAACTACGTTTTACCTTACGTGTCATTTGCAGTTTTCGACCTCATAATTCATGCTGTCACTGAGTTATGTACACTTGAATTACGTACACTGATGGTTACTAATGAATTAGAGTAGCATTGGGTTTTCCGACACGCCCTTAACTTGGGTACATGTATAAATGGTTCGACCAAATGTATGAGTCTAAAAACGAAACCAAATCAAATCAAAACCGAACAGATTTAAGCTAAAAACCAAAATAAGCTAACTTGTTAAAGTTGAAACCGAACAGTTTCTAGATCTAAAAAACCGAGGAAAACAATTTTACCTAAAATAAATTTGGTTTAAGATTTAAAAACCGAACGGTTTAAGATGGATGCTTAAGTTTAAGATGATTGTTAGTTTTATATTTTTATATTCGATGAGACTGGAGGAAAACAATTTTACCTAAAATAAATTTGGTACTATGAGTAAAACTAGTTTAACATTAACTTCAAATACTCGAATTAGATGTGTAAAGTTTTAGCACGTTGAGAGTAGAGGTTTTTTATTCAACAAGTAACGCATTCGTGTAAATAATTAACGTAGAGAATTCGAGACAACAGTTCTCTTTTCTTGAAAGCAATCACGCAAATGTGTCAAATTCAAGTTGAAATATTTCACACCTACGCTAATGCATCTAAAAACCTGAAACCAAAACTTAAGTTAAATGATAGGCACGGGCGACTTGAGCTGACTTACATCATTGAGAACGCAAAGCAATGCCGAAAAACACAAATCCGAAAGCTGCACTAAGGCCTGCTACGCTAAGTAATACTGTGCATAACATAAACCAAAATAGAGACATACCATCAAATTCCATTTCCCGCAAATAACTTTTAAAAAGGTAAAAATAAAGAAACAGTTATGATTTACCTTCCTCTGTAGTAAGATGTGGAGCGGGTAGTTTTTTCTTGGGAGTGATTGGATGCGCCCAGTCAGGTACTTTCTGTAAAAATCCAATATTTACAGGCGTAGTGAGTAATGTACATGTTGCATTTACAAGAGAACATTGAGAAAAAATAAACACAGAATGCCCCATGTAAAATGTGACGTATAGAAAACAAGGATACCTCAATGCCCCATGTAGGAAGTGAAGAGCGGGGATTAGCTTCTAGTATGCCGGTCACAAATTCAACTGACGTGATAGGAGGATCAACGGATATTCTACTCTTTTTTCCTTCTGCATATAACAGCAAAACACTCGCAAACCATCAATTTCCGAAATAAGTTTATTTTTTTAAACGTACAAGTTACAACAGTTTTGACTTACCTTGTTTATAGCGATATGCAATTACTTCCTTGAGAAAATGTGACTTCCAACAAGTAGGATTAATCTGTAAAATCAAATCATTTGGCAAGCATTAACGATAATAAGAACATTTATGTGAACGATTAACCTGGTGTTATATTACTAAGACCTACAAACTCATAATGTTAAACAAACAAAACTTTATCATGTCAAGTTTTCCCTTTACCACTATTATCACCTGCCTCGCCTCATTCCCCTGTCTAACTTCCATCCACTAATAATTATTTACCCAACTTGACCCATGTTTAACAAAGGCACTCAAATTACCACTTCTAGGTATTTTGATGAAAATAAAGATGATTGAAGGATCGATTGTTACCTCCAAGCACATACTAACAAAATTTTCACTTTCTCTGTAGTGCCGAGATCTAAAATACCCAACGGCAAGTAAATACATCTCTTTTTTCTTTTGTTTGGGGCTAACTTTAGTGTCTTCCACTGAACCTGCAGGCGTAGCCGTAACCAGCGATGAATATAAGAAATTAATAATTAAACAAGATAATCAAAAAACCATATGTTGGTGCACCTTTAAGCATATTCACCCCTCGATACATGTCATCAGGTTTTCTCGAGTGAATAAGAACCCATGAATAGCGATAACGGATCACATCTTTTTGTTCCTCAGAAGAACAACAAGCAAATTTGCAGTCCCATAGCTGTAACAAAAAATATCATGGACGAGGAGCATGGCATAAGCTTTAGACTAATTTGAAAGCTAACATATATTATGGCACTTGGTGTCAACTACTTTTTGGTTACATATGTTGAACTTCACCAAGATACAATCAATACCATATTCATCCACAATTTATTCACAAAATGAGAAGAATATTTTAAACTGAAAATTAATACTTACAAGAACAGTCTCTGGGTCAGTCCAAGGGAGATAATCGTAGCTTTGTTTAGTAGAGACTAACATCGAGGGCTGTCTCATAGATTTTGGTGGCCCTGTGCCATCACCACAAAGAGGCCCTTAACCACACACATAAAATACACATGCGTGTATCAGTAGTGCATGAGCTAATCAAACTTAAGCATCATATTGTGTAGATATATACTAAAAGTGCGTGAAATTTTGTGGCCCTGTGCAATAGCACCACAACATCCCAAGATAGTGACATACCATCAATATATAGCATTTCCCATACAATTGTATATATGCACGATTAAAGAATCATGCACATGAGTACATGACATTAAAAAGAAAGAAGAAACAGTTAAGATTTACCTTTGTCTATAGTCTGTTGAGTAGATTCTTTTTTCGGAGAAGTTATTGGATGCGTCCACCTAGGTACTTCCTGTGAAAATCCAATATTTTGTATATCAATGCGAGAGAACATAAAAGAAACTACGTAAAGGAGATGTAGTTGCCAAAGCAAGTAAATCGAATATATATATATATAGAAAGCAAGGAGCCAAGGATGACCTCAATGCCCCATGTGGGATGTGAAGAGCGGGGAGTAGCTGCTAGTATGCTAGTCACAAATTCAACCGACGTGACAGGAGGATCAACGAATGCGCTAATCTGTTTTCTTTCTGAATATAACACCCACAAATCCTCAATTTCCCAAACAGTTGTATTATGCACATTAGAAGAATAATCAGACAAGTTATAGTAGTTTTGATCGACTTGCCTTTCTTGTCACGATATGCAATAACTTCCTTGAGAAAAAGTGACTTCCGGCAATTTGGTTTAATCTGTAAAATCAACATTTTGCACGAGTAATCTAAATCTAAAAACATGTCAACAGGCATCTGTTAAAGCATGAAAGGTTTCGAAAACTATCTATGATTTATTGATACCTCCAAGCACCTATCGACAAGTTGTTCACTCTCTGGGTAGTCCCGACTTCTAAAAAACCCAACAGCAAGTAAATACATCTCTTTTTTCTTTTGTTTGGGGTTAATACTAGTACTTTCCACTGAACCTTTAAGCAAATCCATCCCACGATACCGGTCATTAGGTATCCTAGAGTGAACAAGAGCCCAAGCATAGGGATACTGAATCGTCGCATCTTTTTGTTCCTCGGAAGAACAACAAGCAAATTTGCAGTCCCATAGCTGTCACAAAAACATCATGTAAGAGGAGCATGCATGCATGCATGACATAAAACAAAGGGACTTCATAGGACACTCTTCAACTTGTATAATGACAGTTACCAAAAGATTTAACAATTTCTTTACAGAACCTTTAGAAAATATATAAAAATAAAACCCTTACAAAAACAGTCTCTGAGTCAGTCCAAGGAAGATAATCGTAGCCTTCTTTAGGTTTGTCAAAACACCCCATGATCTTCTTCTTGAGTCTGTGTGTTTCTTTTCTCTTCGATGATTTGCCAAAGTATTAATAACAGGGATATATCTATCCAAAAGTTTAAAATTGGATAACTTAAATTTAAAATTAGATGTATATCTATATCATTTCAAAAGTTCAAAAATCACATATATCCAACTTAAACTACTAATTACACTATTATTTCTAACCTTTTGTAATTTACATTTTAAACTTTGTAATTGCATATGTATATCCTTTCTAAACATTTAATATGTCATATATATCAAAATATTTTTAATATAATTTTAAACTCTAAGTTATGATATTTATAATTTTATAAATAGCAAAAATAACATATGTTTCAAAAGTACGATATCGTGAGGCTTAAAATGAACGGTCTAAAAACAATACATCAAGACAATAATTAACCTTAGAGGGGGAAAAAAAAAGTCTCATACAAATACATGAAATAAACTTATGTTATATATGTATAATAGATAGTGTATGTTTACAATTGATAGCGTATATTACGGTCTAACAAGTTTATAAATAAGAAAACAATAATTTAAAAAATAACTTTTTTATAACTATTGTTGTAATAGTTGTAAATTATATTAAATAGTTATATGGAAAAGTCCATGTTATCGTAAAATGACATGTCTGCAACTGAGTGAAATTATTGACTTAACCTTTTTATTGTGTTGATCATAGTATAAAACTATGAAAGGATATATGCACCAATAAGTGTGTGAAACTTAATTGTGGTGGATTTTATAAACCTTACCGGGCAGCTTTAGGTGTCATTGTCGTGACTCTATAGGATCGATTATGTTATGTTCTGGCGAGATATGGTCTACGTCTGATCCTCTCATGGCTGAAATTTTAGCCATTGGAAGCACTTGTCACTTAGCTATCTCGCACGGTTGGCAAAATCCAACATTTGAGTCTGATTCCAGATTGGACCGTAGCTGCTATTATTGATGACATTAAGCTATGGGAATCCCAATTAGCTTTCCCTTTCTCATGGGTTAAACGTGAATGTTGTAACACCCCCAAAATTTGATACAGCGGAAGACTCAACAAGCTTTCGGGGTGCTACGGGGATTGGTATCCAACACAAGACAATATAGAACGAGATAAAGTAAACATAATAAAAACACAACCAAAACGAGGTTTTAAGGTTTACATTTATCCCAACATCATTCAGAGTCAGGTCCAAAATAAAATAACAATAGGTCCAAATTTAGTTATCAGAGTTTAGAAAAATAGATCCATAACCCGTGAGCCGTGGCCGAGCCTTCCATTCCAAGCATGCATCTCAACACTTAATTACCTGAGAAAACGTGCTAAAAGTCAGCTTTCGCTGGTGAGATCATATGTTTAAATTCAATTAACAATATAGTGGACGTATACGCAAAACGCTTGCTAGCTAGACTAAGGATTCGCTAAAAGCCTGCGGATACCCTCCGCTCCAACATAACACACGGATACCCTCCGTACTAACATAGATATTCGGGTAACCCCCGCAATACCAAAAATACTCGGATAACCTCCGAAGCATTAATAACATATAGGTGCACACTATAGTATCTAAATAAGTCAACCTTGAATAGTACACACAACATATTTGTGACTAAAGCTGACAATTCCAAATAACCAAATAAGCCAACCTTGAATTGTACACACAACCTATATGTGACTAAAGCTGACAATCCACCAATAATCAAATAAGCCAACCTTGAATAGTACACACGACATGTGTGACTAAAGCTGACAATACATCCTAGTCCATACGCATAGCAAGTTTAGAAATAATATAAAAGCGATAATAGTCCACATAAAATAATTTGCACGTTTCTCAACATAGTTCAAGAGTAAAAAGTGGGGCTATGACTCACCTCAAGTCCAGAAAATATCAAGTAGAAGTCGGTAGAAATAAGATGTATGATAACTCACGAAACAGCAACTACGGACTTGGCACGACCTAACAATATTAACTCTTTCAGAAATCATTTCCGAGAATTTATAATATACCCAAACCCGGACGAGAATCCGTTTTATTTCCGAAAATCCATTTCGTATTAGTTTGGTGTATTTGCGTTTGGTATCTGACTCCTCCCAAACCAACCAGTCAGCCGTGTGCAGCTGTTAGGCCCACCTGGGAGAAAGTGCAAGTTAATATTGACCGTGGAAGTACAGGGAAATCCCCGGGTCGTTAAGTCCCAACGAGATTGAAATTGTATTTGTGAACGATTAGGAAAGTGAGTGGTACTGAGGACAGTAACAAAGATGATTTGAGGGTTGATTATACTACTGATTGCTTGATATTTGGAAAATATAAAACTATAACAAAAATACAGATATAAGCACAAAATCAGGTAATCAGAATACAGACAGAGAAAAGTGGTATTTAACAAGTTACAAACTACAGGGGTTAAAAGTGAAACTTTTGAAAACTTAATATTAAAGAAAATAGAAAATGAAATTTAAACTATGAAAATGATTATTATAATATTTAATTACTATTTAATTAATAAAACTAATTAAACTTAATTTAAATTAACTAAAAATTACAACTATTACAAATAAACCTAAAAACTTATAACAATAATTTCTAAACCTAAATAAGAACTTGAAGAAAGTATAAAAAATAAAAATAAATATTTTTGTCTTTTTATAAGTATTTTATTAATTAATAACTATTTCACTTAATTAAACTATTTTAACTATTTTAAATTATTATTAATACTAAATTACCTTAGAAAATTATGATAAAATTTATAAAACTATTTAAACACTACAGGAATACTACAAAATTATAAAAACTTGCTAAAAATTATATTTAAGCTAATTGACTAATTAATTACTTATTAATTAATTTTAAGCTAATTTAATTAATTTAAATAAGAAAATTATAAAATGAACAGTGGAAATTATGAAACTATTTTTTAAAAGTCTTAACTACTTTATAAAACTTAGGAAAAATATAAAATTCTACTTTTGTTAATTAAAATTAAAGAAATCTATTTAATTATTAATATTACCTATTTAATTATTTAAATTAGTTTTAAATCTAATAAATAGTAAACTGCTTAGGAAAATTCTAAGAAAATTATTTTAACTACTTTAAGGTACTAAGTAATTTATAAAATTATAAAATTGGATAAGTGCTTATTAATAAGTTGAAATAAAAATTAATTAGATAATTTCTATTAAATAGAAGCTATCACTATTTTTATGTTTGCTTTTTCTGGTTTTTTCTTTTATAAAACTACTTAAATACTTAAATAATGAAACTTTAATAAAGACAACTATTTTAGAACCTTGAAATAAGCACTGAGAGTGCTTATAAGCTTATACAGTTGACTATGGTTGACTAAATTAAGAATTAAGCTAAGCTGAGGTTATGTGGGGTCCACTATAGTGAAATCTAGTTTACCTAAGTTACTTACACCTAATTAAGCTAAATATGGTGAGATAAGCTCCTAGAATAAGCTGGAAATCCCAAATAAGCACTTGCTTATTTCTCTTCTGACTCAGAAATGGGACAGAGATTGGGGACAATTTAAGGTGGGGTCCACTGATCTATAGGTCAAACTAATGGTCAACTATTGAACCTGGGTAGGAGGGGGGTTGTAATAAGCTAAGTAGAAGGTGTGGGGCCCACTGAGTTGGCCACAAATCACCACCAAAGTGGTGGTGATGGCTGTGTATCTGATGTGCAGGGCAAGGCTTTGCCTTGCAGTCCACTTTCAATGAGTGTGGGGTCCACAAGAGTAAAACAGGGTTCAAGCTAAGCCTAGGGGTTCAAAGATGGGTTGTTAAGCTACACAATAAACCAAGAAGCTAGGCTTTTGGCTCACTAATAAGCTCTGTGTGAGCCTTTGGATTGGTGAACAAATACTGAGTAATCAGTGTGGCTTGTTTTACAAAGGTCACAGATTTTATCCTAAAAGCTATCCTACAATAAGCTAAAAGCTAAACTAAGCCTAGATGTGATAAGCTGGACTAATAAGCTACAAATTAAGCTAATGGTTGGGATGTGGGGTCCACTGGAGAGCTCACTAGGGGTCTTGGTATTTTGACTAAAACCTATTGCACAGGGCAATGTTTTTGCCCTGCAAGGTACTTTGGTTGAGCTTATCTTGCTTAATAAAAATCTTAAAAATGAACTAGATGTGGGAAACTAAAGTTAAACTGGTAGGTAACAAATAGGAATAGGTTTCAACTTCTGAAAGCAAACATAAAAATCAAAACAATTCCCTGAGTTTTTGTAAAAATCTGAGATGAGCACTTTGACTATTTTGCTTAAAACTAAAACTTTGACTTTAACCAACTTTGATCCTAATTTAACTACTGAGAATGGTTTAATATGATAAAATAAAACTAGATTAAGCTATATTAGTAACTTATGAATAGGTATGAAGGGTTTTGAGTTCAAAGATCACCACAGTTTAACTGTGGTGATGAGTTTTTTGTAATTTTGACTTTTAGACCTAAACTTCCAAAGTTAAAGTTGAATTATACTTATTTGAACACAAGCATGATACTGAGATAGAAATGGTGCAGATACAACAACAATTAAACACCTACTCAGCTTAATCCAAACACCCTAAATATTGACTGATAAGATGATTTGTGAAGTAAATGGTTACAAGAGCTTATGCTACTGATCCATAATAACTTATTATGCTATATTAAGTATTAATAAGTGCTTAGAAACAGATTTTAACCACAGATAAATAAGAACACAAAATAAGCTATATTGACTGATTGATTTTTATTTTTTTAGTTACTATTAATTCCAACAAACAAACAATTAATTCTAGACTAGATTATGGTTAAATAAGACTGAATAAACACAAATAAGCAATATTAAGTACTTAAACAACAATAAAATAAGAAATACTAAAAATTAAGATTTGAACTTACAAATTGCAATCCTGCTTTAAACCATGAATCAAGAACAACTTATTTCCCCCCCTGAGGATCTAAACCAATACTCCAAGCTTCCTTATGCTTCCAATTCAGCTTTGAATCCCAGATATCAAGAACAAATTGCCACAGTTGACTATCATTGACCAAATTTGTATTTTGTGAGATTTTTTATATTAAGCTGATTAGTAAGTTACTAAAAGCTTTATTGAGCTTATGGGAGCTTATGTGAGCTTACTCAATCCATGAAACCATACATAATCAACAACACAGCTTATTGAGATTTTTTATATGAAATTGAAAATTGCATTCACTAAGATAATAATACAAACTTGCTTTTTATTAACTGAAAAGATTACTAGTACACTGAGGATACTTAACTGAAACTTTTAAAGCTTTAAATTACACTTGAACAACTAATACAAATTAAACGACATACACTTTTTTAATTAAAAACTAGATATGCACACTCCTCTGCTTCTCTTTATCTTTATAGGCTTCAATTAGGTTTAGGAATATCTTCTGATCTTTTCCCACTTCATCTGAGCCATCCATTTAGTCCAATTAACATCCACCGTTTAAACCAACTTTTTGGCGCCAAAGTCCTCCACGTTAATGTGGAGGCAAAGGGTTGTAATTAAAGATTGTTGGAGGTTTGTGGATGTGTCAGGAGGCAAAAGGGAGTGTTTTAAGGACAAGTTGGTTTATTATGGAAGAAACAGAGGTTTAGATGTAGTTTGGAGTGAAAAATTGTGGAGAAGGCATTAAATGCCTATGTGGTTTGATGTGTGAGGTGGAAAGGAGGTGAGGGTGAGCTGGAAGGTGGTGAGGTGGTGGTAAAACCACCTGGTATTGGTGAAGCAGGGGTGGGGGAGGAGAGTGAATAGTGTTTGGCGGTTTTGGGTGGTCAACGCGGGTCAATGCCCGTTTTAAATAAAAAGGGTGGTGGATTGGGCTTATGTTTGGGCTAGGGGTGTGTATGGGCTGGGTAAGGTTTGTTGGTTTTGGTTTATATAAATAAAAAGGGCTGGTTTGGTTTTTAGCTTAGAAAATCACAAGGACCAATTTTGTAATTATTCCAAAGTTGAGGGGCTGTTGTTGTAAATTCCCACATGTAATTACAAGGACCTATTTTGCCATAATTGAATAGTACACGGTTATTTTTGATTTTTTTCATTATTTAAAATACCGGGGACTATTTTTGCCAAACTTGCAAAGTTGAGGGGCCTTTCTGTAATTTCTCCAAACTTTTAACATAAGGACCAAACCTGCAAAGTTAGATAAACCAAGGACCAAATTTATGATTTTTCCATTTTAAAAATATTCAGGGACCTTTTCTGTAATTTTTCAAACTCCAGGGACCATTATTGTAAATTTGGATTTTTAAGGGACTGTGATTGTAATTTCTCAAAATGTTATCAAAATTGTTCCATTTTGTCATTCATGCATAGTACAAGGGTATTATTTGTAAATTTCCAATTTTGAATACCCAGGGACCATTTTTGCCAATTTTGTAACTTGAGGGGTAAAAGTTGCCAGTTTGTATAAACTTTCATCCAGGGATCATTTTTGAATATTTTTGGTTTCCCAAGGACTTAAGTTGACTTTTCATTCATTTTAAACCTTCAGGGACTAGTTTTGTCAATATTTGAAACTTGAGGGACTGAAACTGCCAATTATGCAAACTTTGTACGTTTTTCATTTGTTTTTGCATATTTTGTATTTGAAACATATAAAACACACTTCAAAGATATTTTAAGTATTATGATGCATTTTTGAGTGTTTTTGTATGTTTTGGCAGTTCAGATTGGTACAAAATGATGAGTATTTAGACACTCATCAGTATCCATACGGGTGGTGGGTTGACTCAAAACAAACCAAAAAGATCACATAAAGAATAATAAAATAAACTATGGATCTAATATTAGCCCAATATATCATTTAAATAAATCGCCGAAGTTTATCAAGTCCGTCGATTTGATAATCCTCATATTTATTTACGTAACATACCGTTCCAAGATTACACCCAACCTAAAGCACATAGCACATAATTATTATATAGTACATATCATAGTTTAATAAGTTCCTCATATATATCGTCAAATTGGCCAGATTTCCCGATATATACACTCGCAATTTATTACACTTTGCATATAGAACAACCTATGGGCGTCGTAGGATACGATGCCCATTAATATATTCATTTCATATAACCAAATAACCCGGTTCAACCCTACGGTTAAGTGGTTATTTAGTTATAGAAAACGTGTATATTAATCGTCATATATCCGTGACAACACGAACGTCACAAATAATAACTTACCTGGACCCGAGTGACAACGACTTCGCATAACTCAATAAGTTTATCCGTTATATATCCAAAATGACATTTTATTAAACGTTTAATAATTTTTCGGGAGTTTCCCGTTTTATAACACACTTTTATAGTAATAATACGTTCAATAATATTACGCCACTTTCGTAGCCTAATATATACCTAATTGTATTATTTATAATACGACTCGTGATTATTATTATTATTAATATACGCGCCTATATAATTATATATACGTTATTCACGTATATATATTCATATAAACGTTCATATTATCAATAATTGTTATTACGAGTTTTATTATTTACATTTCAATTTTAATAGTTATCGAGTCATACGAAATGGTCACATGTCCGAGTCATGACTCTCGGCTCATTGTCCAAGTCCAAAATAATAAGTAAAAGTCATAAAATAATACATCTCCGTCCAATCAATCCCAATCCACGTGCTACAACATGAGGGTCCGACTACGGCACCCAACTAACCTATCTCCGTCAATCTAACGACCGTCTCACAATCGGTCCCCAATATCTCTTTTCGTCAACAGCTTCATAATACAACAATAATCCCTTGTCGAGACCAAAAATGATCTCGACTCAAGCAAACATTCGGCCGAATCCAACAAGTGTTCAAACAATAACAAGTAATAAAAATTAATTATCGACAAGGTCCATCATCGGGTTGGTTTACCAAGCCAACCCGAGCCACTCGACTCACTTGAGTCTCGGCTCCATACACGAGTCACAAGGACTCGAGCCAAACATATAGATAATCAAATACTCCCATGAGCACAACAAAGTAGCTATTCGACCCATATGGTCTTCGGCAACAATAATAATAACGCTGCTATTAGCCGCGACCCACCAGGGGTCGAACCACATAAACTTTGAGCCCATGGCTCGAGCCACGACCAAACGAGAACCCCATATGGGTCTCGACTTGGTTATACGAGCAACCATCGGAAACCCCGAGACCTCATGGGTCTCGGTTAGGCTCGGGTCGAAGAGCAAACCCTCGACATGAACCAAACTACCAAACCAATGAACCAAAGCTTCTCCAAAGCTCGAATAAAAAATAAGCCGAGAGCATAGGCTCTCGGTTCCGAGTCAACCACTTCCAAAACCAAGAACCCGGATACCAAACGTGAGTTTTATCATCAAAACTTCATTTCCCATCAAGATAAATTCAATTTCCATCAAAATAATCCGTGTAGCCACGGATTAGTACCAAAACGTGGCACCCAAAAACCAAAAATCAATTCTTCTCACCTTCTTGGACCTCCAAATGAACGGATCTTGTAAAAGTAACAAAACTCGAATGGATTTTTAAAGGTTTGGTGGTGTTAATGATGGTTTTAGGGTATGTATGATATACCAAATGAAAGAGAATTTGGAGAGGAAGAAGATGGTGGTGTTTATTTTGTATGGTGATCGGTGTAGCGGCGGTGGTGGCCGGATTTGGCACTCGGCGGCTAGGGTTTGAAATGGGGGAAGAAAATGGAGGTGAGAGAGAGATGAGTGAGGGTTTGTGTGTGTGTGGGTGAACCGGACCAAACACACCCTTTTATTACTCTTTCTATTTATTATTATTTTTTTATTTTTTTAAAAAGGTTAATAATAATAATAATAATAATAATAATAATAATAATAATAATAATAATAATAATAATAATAATAATAATAATAATAATAATAATAATAATAATAATAGTAATAATAATATTACTATGGTGTCAAGCGGGTAACGTGGGTAAATGTGAAGACATGTGACCCGAACCCGAATTCATTTCAAACTTCAATATCTCTCGAAAACATCTCGTAAATAATTAAAATATAGTCGGACTCGTAAGACGAATCATAAAACTTTTGTTAGGTAATCCTAGTGCCAAAGTCAACGTAGTACCAAGTGAGAATTCAAGTATACATCACCGAACATTAAATCAAAAATGAATTATGAACATAATTCACGAATTCCATAACGTCATTAATTAAAAATATCCATAAAATAGGTCTTACAAGTTCGTTGTGAAATAAAATTTCAAACAAAAATTATAAACGAACTTTAATCGTAATGCGGGTTTTTTTTTTAAAAAATAGCTCCCTAAACTGCCGGTTGTCACATCCTCCCAGTCTCAGAAGGAAACCCGTCCCGGGTTTCACTCGGAAAAAATTCATCTACGAAGTGAAAAGCTTCAGATATCTCTTCCAGAACTTGTCCTCACGTTCCCACGTAAATTCTAGTCCATGTCGGGAATTCCAACGAACCTTGACGAGCGGAATGCGACTTCTCTTGAGTCGTTTAACTTCACGATCTACAATCTCAATTGGTTCTTCCACGAAATTCAGTTTCTCATCGACACGAATATCCCTCATTGGAATGACGGGTATTTCATCGGAAAGACATTTCTTCAAATTACTAACATGGAACACGTCGTGAACTTTACTCAGTTCATGCGGTAATTCCAACCTATACGCCACGGGCCCAATTCTTTCTAAGATCAAGAATGGTCCAATGTAGCGTGGGTTGAGCTTACCACGTTTCCCGAAACGTATTACACCTTTCCAAGGCGAGACTTTCAGCATTACCTTGTCTCCAACCTGGAACTCTAAAGGTTTACGTCTCTGATCAGCGTAGCTCTTCTGTCTATCTCTGGCGGCTTGCAATCGATCACGAATCTGAGCTACTTTCTCAGTAGTTTCTAAAATAAGCTCAGGGCCTGTGAGTTGGCTATCTCCAACTTCTGCCCAACCAATAGGCGAACGACACTTTCTGCCATACAAAGCTTCGAATGGTGCAGCCTTAAGACTTGTGTGGTAGCTATTATTATAGGAGAATTCCGCAAGGGGTAAATACTTCTCCCAACCTTTACCAAAGTCTATGATGCATGCACGAAGCATATCCTCTAACATCTGAATGGTCCTCTCACTTTGACCATCGGTTTGGGGATGATATGCAGTACTCATATCAAGCCTCGTCCCCAAAGCCGTTTGAAGTGATCGCCACAAAGCTGACGTAAAACGACTATCACGATCCGAGATAATAGATATCGGGACTCCATGACGCGAAATAATTTCCTTCACATATAACCTCGCAAGCTTATCCACACTATCATCTTCACTAATAGCTAAGAAATGAGCAGACTTTGTCAGACGATCCACAATTACCCAGATAGCGTCACAACCGCTAGCTGTCCTCGGTAATTTGGTAATGAAGTCCATAGTAATCCGCTCCCATTTCCAGACTGGAAGTTCTGGTTGTGTTAGTAATCCTGACGGTCTCTGGTGTTCAGCTTTAACCTTAGCACATGTCAGGCACTTACTAACGTACGATGCTATATCTGCCTTCATATTTGGCCACCAATAGAACTTCTTAAGATCCTGGTACATTTTATCGGACCCAGGATGAATGGAGTACCTTGACTTATGCGACTCATGCATAATCAACTCCCGAATTTCTCCATATAAAGGTACCCAAATCCGATCTCCAAAACATAATAATCCATCAGAACGCTTAAAAAATCCTTTCTCGTTATCAGCCATCCCAAATATATTCTCGGCAGATCTATTTTCTGCTTTCAACGCTTCCGTTTGAGCTTCAAGTATTTGAGACGGTAATGGCGACACGATAGTCATTCCCAATGACCTAACTCGTAACGGTGGTACTCTTTCCTTTCGACTAAGAGCATCAGCGACAACGTTTGCTTTACCAGGGTGGTAGCGAATTTCACAATCATAATCACTTAGCAACTCAATCCAACGTCGCTGTCTCATATTGAGCTCTTTTTGATTCAAGATGTGTTGTAGACTTTTATGGTCAGTAAATACAACACACTTTGTTCCGTACAAGTAATGTCTCCATATTCTTAAAGCAAAAACCACAGCACCTAGCTCCAAATCGTGGGTAGTGTAGTTTTTCTCATGCTTTTTGAGCTATCGTGAAGCATAAGCTATCACCTTCTCTCGTTGCATTAACACGGCTCCCAATCCTTTATGTGAGGCGTCACAATAGACAACGAAATCCTCGTTACCTTCCGGTAACGCTAAGATAGGAGCACTACACAACATTTTCTTAAGCAATTGAAACGCTTCCTCTTCTTTATCTCCCCATTCATACGTAACACTCTTTTGAGTTAATTTGGTCAATGGTTTAGCTATCTTCGAAAATCCCTCAATGAATCTTCGGTAATAACCAGCTAAACCCAAAAATTGACGAACTTCGGTTGGGGTTGTAGGTGCAGCCCAATCTTTTATCGCCTCAATCTTAGCAGGATCCACATGGACTCCTTGTCTATCAATCACATGACCCAAAAATTGTACCGTCAGAATCCAAAATTCGCATTTCGAAAACTTGGCATAAAGTTTCTCCTTCCTGAGCAATTCCAAAATGAGTCTTAGGTGCTCCTCATGCTCTTTCTCACTCTTTGAATAAATCAGAATGTCATCGATGAATACAATCACAAACTTGTCTAAGTAAGGCTTACACACACGATTCATGAGATCCATGAATATTGCTGGTGCGTTAGTCAACCCAAACGGCATCACCTGAAACTCGTAATGCCCGTAACGGGTTCTGAAAGCCGTTTTCGGAATGTCTTCTTCACGAACTCAAAGTTGATGATATCCCAATCTCAAATCGATCTTCGAATACACACTCGATCCTTGGAGTTGATCGAACAAGTCGTCGATCCTAGGTAACGGGTATCGATTCTTCACCGTTAACTTATTCAACTCTCTATAATCAATACACATACGAAACGATCCATCCTTCTTCTTCACAAATAAGACTGGGGCTCCCCAAGGTGAAGAACTTGGTCTTATGAATCCTTTTTCGGCTAACTCCGCCAATTGTTTCGAAAACTCTTCTAGTTCGGTAGGTGCAAGACGATAGGGCGCTCGTGCTACAGGTGCAGCACCAGGTATCAACTCAATCTGAAACTCGACTTGTCTAGTCGGCGGGATTCCCGGCAAATCATCGGGAAACACATCAGGAAAATCACGAACTATAGGCACATCTCCAATGCACCTTTCCTTATTCTTCGTCTCTCCCTTCTCAGAAATTTGGGCTAAGAAAAGGTAACATCCTTTCTCCATTAGCTTTGGCAACTTAGTGCATGAAATCACTGCTAATCGGGATGGGCTCCTAGAATCCTTTCGGTCTCCTAATATGTTTAGGACTTCCTTTCCGTATGGTACGCGCACGATCTTCTCATCGCAAAGTATGTGAGCACGATACTTCGACAACCAATCCATACCAATGATGACATCAAAACTTCCTAACGTGACGGGTAGAAGATCTATGTTGAAAGGGTGGTTCAAGAAATTTAACGTACAACCGCGAATGATGGTATTAATCCTTTCTATGTTCCCATTAGCTAACTCAATATCATATCCAATTCCTAAGGCCATCGGGGGTTTCTCTAGTAAGGGTGCAAACGTAGTGGACACAAAACTCCTATCGGCACCAGTATCAAATAGTATGGAAGCATAACGATTATTGAGAAGGAACGTACCAGTAACGACGTTCGGATCTTCTCCTCTCTCGTTCCCGAGTGCATACACTCTTCCCTGAGCGGCTCCAGCTTCCACACGTTGGTCCCCATTATCTTGTCGTCCACGGTTTCCTCCAATTCCACGGTTTCCATAATTGTACCCATTACCACCCGAGCCTTGATTTCCACGGTTCCGCGATTCTCTACACTCATTCCTATAGTGTCCCTTCTTTCCACACCCATAACAAGTAACGTCTGCCTTATTTCTCATCTCAGGCGCAGCTTGAACCATAGCAAGAGGTCGAGCTCTACAGTCCCTAGCTGTGTGTCCTTTCTTTGAGCAATTCTGGCATTTCACGCTACACCATCCAGTATGATGCTGGTGGCAACGATCACACTTGGGTGCATCACCGTTCTGATTCTTCTTATCTCCATTCCCAATAGCATAAGCCTTAGCTTGTCTCTTGCTTCGGTGATCATTACTCTTAGAGTGACGGTCTCTCTTTCTTTTTCCATTCTTCTCCTTATCAGCTTCTTCTAATTCCAACGAATCCATAAGTTGTTGAGCAATTGTGATTGCCTCATGGATGTTTGCAGGCCTAGCAGAAATCACATCATTCCTCGTAGCTACAGGCAACCCATCAGTATACCTCTCGATCTTTTGAGTCTCAGTTTTCACCATATCTGGGCACAACAAGGCTAATTCCTGGTAACGACGATTGTAAGTCGCCATATCAGTACCTTTCACCTTGTGGTTCCAAAACTCAATCTCTAGCTTCTTGACCTCATTCCTTGGGCAATAAGTCTGAATCAGCAAAGCCTTAAATTGCTCCCAAGTCATGGCATAAGCTACATCACTCCCAACTGCATTTCGGTAGTTGTTCCACCAAGTCAAAGCTTCATCCTTGAAAGTAAAAGAAGCAAACTTTACCTTCGCATTCTCAATCCACCTAACCAAGTAAACCACTCCTTCAGTTCCACCATATTTTGATGTATTTTGTTCAATAATAATAATAATAATAATAATAATAATAATAATAATAGTAATAATAATATTACTATGGTGTCAAGCGGGTAACGTGGGTAAATGTGAAGACATGTGACCCGAACCCGAATTCATTTCAAACTTCAATATCTCTCGAAAACATCTCGTAAATAATTAAAATATAGTCGGACTCGTAAGACGAATCATAAAACTTTTGTTAGGTAATCCTAGTGCCAAAGTCAACGTAGTACCAAGCGAGAATTCAAGTATACATCACCGAACATTAAATCAAAAATGAATTATGAACATAATTCACGAATTCCATAACGTCATTAATTAAAAATATCCATAAAACAGGTCTTACAAGTTCGTTGTGAAATAAAATTTCAAATAAAAATTATAAACGAACTTTAATCGTAATGCGGGTTTTTTTTTTTAAAATAGCTCCCTAAACTGCCGGTTGTCACAAATGTTATTTAGCGGCTCATCATGTTGCTAAAATAGCTTTTAATTCTCATGTAAACTTTGTTTGGGATGTAACTTTTCCTGTTGAAATTTTCTCAATTGCGAGGAGGAGTGATATCTAATCTATTTGTGGCTGCAGCCTCTCTTTGCTAAAAAAAAAAAGAGTACCTTGCTGTTTACTGCTACGCCAATGATACAAACAAACCATAGACATGGTATCAAGTACTAACGTTAACTCAAATACTCGAATTAGATGAGTAAACCTTTATTATATTGAGAGTTGAGGTTTTTTATTCAACAAGTAACGCATATGTGTAAATAGTTAACATAGAGAATCTGAGACAACAGTTCTTTTTCCCTGAATGCAATAACTTAAATGTGTCTAAAATCATATTAACTGACATCTAAGTGACTACATATTAAAAACCTGAAACAAAAACTTAAGTTAAATGATAGGCACAGGCGAGTTGAGCTGACCAACATCATTTATTTGAGAGTGAAACAACACACAAGAACACAAGTGAAGTAGTTGCAATGGAGGCAAGGCATATGCAAAGTAAATCTGTGCATAGCAGAAACCAAGTTAGTGACATACCATCAAACTCCATTTCCCGCAAATAACTTTTAAAAAGGTAAAAATAAAGAAACAGTTATGATTTACCTTCCTCTGAAGTACGTGGAGGTGGAGCGGGTATTTTTTTCTTGGGAGTGATTGGATGCGCCCAGTCAGGTACTTTCTGTTGCATTTATATCAATACGAGAGAACATTGAGAAAAAATAAGCACAGAATGATCTGCTTGTGAAAGCAAGTAAAATACGATGTATAGGAAACAAGGATACCTCAATGCCCCATGTAGGATGTGAAGAGCGGGGATTAGCTTCTAGTATGCCAGTCACAAATTCAACTGACGTGATAGAAGGATCAACGGATATGCCACTCTTTTTTCCTTCTGCATATAACAGCAAAACACTTGCAAACCATCAATTTCCGGAACAAGTATACTATAAAGCACCCTTAGAATAGTGGCTTACCTTGTTTATAGCGATATGCAATTACTTCCTTGAGAAAAAGCGACTTCCAACAATTAGGATTAATCTGTAAAATCAAATCATTGGCATTAATGATAAGAACATTTACGTGGATAATTAACCTGGTGTTATATTACTAAGACCTACAAACTCATATTGTTAAGCAAATAAAACTGTTTTCGCAAAAACTCAAAAAGACATAGTTTTATCATCTATGATGTGGTATTTTAATAAGTGGAAAAATGGGTGGGCCGGGTCGCGCCGCAGGTCTAAACGGGTCATTTGAGAGCACGGGTCTAAAAGGGTCCGGGTCTAGACGGGTCTCGGTCAGGTTGACCCGCCTATTTAAAAAATATATATATATTTATTGAGTGAAAAATGAGAAGGTAAAAAAAGATATAGTGTATAATTTTTCATTGACCCGTTGGTAATTGTTATGCAATTGCACTTTATATAAATGACCCAATTCGTCCCATGTTTAACATAGGGACTCAAATTACCACTTCTAGGTATTTTGATGAATATGAAGATGATTGAAGGATTGATTGATACCTCCAAGCACATATTAACAAAATTTTCACTTTCTACGTAGTGCCGAGATCTAAAATACCCAACGGCAAGTAAATACATCTCATTTTTCTTTTGTTTGGGGTTAACTTTAGTGCCTTCCACTGAACCTGCAGGCGTAGCCGTTACCAGCGATGAATATAATCTAATCAATAATAAAACAACATAATGAAAAAACCATATGCTGGTTCACCTTTAAGCATATTCACCCCACGATACATGTCATCAGGTTTTCTTGAGTGAATAAGAACCCACGCATAGGGATAACGGATCGCGTCTTTTTGTTCCTCAGACGAATAACAAGCAGATTTATAGTCCCATAGCTGTAATAAAAAACATCATGGACTAATTTTTGAGGAGCCTCATAAGCATTATTAGACTAATTTGAATCGGAGAATTTTTATAAAATCGAATAAAAAAGTGAAGAATGAGTACTTACAAGAACAGTCTCTGGGTCAGTCCAAGGAAGATAATCGTAGCCTTTTTTAGTAGAGCCTAACATCCAAAGACAATATTAAAGAATCATGCACATGAAATTGAAAAGAAAGTTAAGATTTACCTTGGTCTATAGTCTGTTGAGTAGATTCTTTGTTCTTCGAAGAAGTTATTGGATGCGCCCAGCTAGGTACTTCCTGTGAAAATCCAATATTTTGTATATCAATACGAGAGGACATAAAAGAAACTAAGTAGAGATCGATGTAGTTGCCAGTTAAAGCAAGTAAATTGAATATTAGACCTCAATGCCCCATGTAGGATGTGAAGAGCTGCAAGGAGTAGCAGCTAGTACGCTAGTCATAAATTCAACCGACGTGACAGGAGGATCAACGGACATGCTGCTCTTTTTTCCTTCTGCATATAACAGCAAAACACTCGCAAACCATCAATTTCCGAAACAAGTATATTATGTTGGAACACGTAAAGAAATTATCTCACATTGCTAGAACAATGAAACTATCATATCTTTATTATGCCTTTCCACCAATGACTTCCAAATGGATCAAGTCTCTAGTAGCGGGTTTCGGTTTTAGGTTAGTTTTGGTTTAATTGGGGCTCGGGCTCAAATTGAAAATTCTGTACTGTAATTATTTTTAAATAACTCATATTAGGTTTTTTTCATTGTGTCGACTAACAAACTGATACCATATAACGGTGTTTTGAAGAGTTGCAATGGTTGGTGATACCTTTTCATGCACTATATATATATGGCTACAAAATCCATAATAGACCAATTCAGATTCGTCAGATTCAAGTGTTTATTCTTGAATTGATTATTGTATCCTCAAAACAGTCCCACCAATTCGGGCAAAATTCTATTTTAGGACACTGTTAATCGCAAGTCTCAATCACTTTGCTGTAATTTGAGATATTTGTATTATAGAGTTGCATTACCATCAATAAATTATACTAACATATAGAATAATCAGACAATTAGAAGTACAAGTTACAATAGTTTTGATCGACTTGCCTTTCTTATCACGATATGCAAATGCAATAACTTCCTTGAGAAAAAGTGACTTCCGGCAATTAGGTTTAATCTATAAAATCAACATTTTACAAGAGTAATCGATCTAAAGAAAATGAAAGAAACATGTCAAGATGCATGTGTAAAACCATGAAAGGTTGTTTATTGATACCTTCAAGCACCTATGGACAAGTTCACGACTCTTTGGGTAGTTTTGACTTCTAAAACTCCCAACAGCAAGCAAATACATCTCTTTTTTCTTTTGTTTGGGATTAATACTAGTACTTTCCACTGAACCTTTAAGCAAATCCATCCCACGATACCGGTCATTAGGTATCCTAGAGTGAACAAGAGCCCAAGCATAGGGATAACGAATCACATGATCTTTTTGTTCCTCGGAAGAGCAACAAGCAAATTTGCAGTCCCATAGCTGTCACAAAAACATCATGGACTTATTTTAGAGGATCATGCATGCATGCATGCATGCATGACATAAGTGTTAGAGAGAAAGCTTTTGGAAATAAAACATAGGGACTTCATAGGACACTAGCTCTTCAACTTGTATAATGACAATTAACAAAGACTGAGAGCCTTATACGAGGGTGTGATAGGTGTGCTATTATACAGGGCTTCAAAGTTTTAGAGTCCTCAAATTATATACCTCTATATATAGTTGTGGCCTCAAAATTCATTTCCAACATCAAATATTAACGATATATGAACTTTTGTTCTAAATATTGGATAAACTTTACTTTAAGTTGGCGAGAGTGATGAAAAACTCATAAAAAATAAAGCTAGATCATTACAATATATTTTTAATCTTCATATTTAGTTATCATATTAGCAATTTTGCACAGGGCCTCCGCTAGCCCAGCTACGCCACTGCAAAGACTTAACAATTTCTTTACAGAACCTTTGGAAAAAATATAAAAACAAAACCCTTACAAGAACAGTCTCTGAGTCAGTCCAAGGAAGATAATCGTAGCCTTCTTTAGGTTTGTCAAAATACCCCATGATCTTCTTCTTTTGAGAGTATGTTTCTTTTCTCTTCGATGATTTGCCAAAAACAAAGTATTAATAACATGCGTGGATATATCTATCCAAAAGTTAAAATTTAAAATTATGGTATATATCTAACTTAAACACGCATGTATATCTTGTCAAAATTCAAAAAATTTATATTATATCCAACCTAATTCTACTAATTGCATACTTCATTTCTAAACTTTTGTAATTACATATATATTCATTTCTTAAACTTCGTAATTGCATGTACTCGTATATCATTTCTAAACCCTTAATATGTCATACTGTATATAGTAAACTAAATTTTTAATATAACTTTAAACTCTAAATTTTGATAATTATAATTTCATGAATAGCAAAAACAATATTTGTTTTAAATGTGTTCAAAATGAACTAGATGATCAAAAATAATAAATCAAGACAATATTTAAGCTCCCAAAAAAACACCTGATCTCAGATATAACTAGCAGGATACCCGCGCATTACGACGGTGGGTATTTTGTAATCAAAAGTTTTGGCGAACAATATTTCTCGATTAATGTTTTCCGTGTTAATGACTTTACGCTTGTCAAGAATTTCGTATCTTGATGAATAGGTATTTGACATTTTAATATAAAATAGTGTGCGATAAAGTTGTGATGAATGGCATTTCAGTAGTATTACGAGGTTGTGATGATTAGCGTTGAAAGATACTTGCTAATCAGTAGATGTTGTGCAATATTCTTCACAATATTATATAGCGTCTAAACATATATAAGTATAAATTAGTTTTTGCAATATATGATTGGGTGAGGACCTAGTGAGAAGAAAACTTAAAATGAAAAGGATGAGAAATAACTATAACCACACATTTGAGATGCATCGACTTGATTTAGATGCATATCTATTCATTTAGATGCATCCCAATTAGTTTCGAAAGTGATTTTGAAGTGAAAACGATGCAAAATAGTACTAAAAACAAATTTGACCCGCAGAGGACGAAAAATGTATAGGATTCATCTAACTTGATGAAATGCATCTAATTTTTTGTTAGAAAATATATTATGGTGCATCTAAAAGATTAAGAATGCATGTAATTCAAGTCGATGCATCTCAAATATGTGTCTGTAGTTATTTCTCATTCTTCTTATTTTAAGTTTTCTTCTCATTTGATCCTAAGTCATATATGATTAATGAATCTATATACGGCGTTGCTTAAATAAATTACGGTTTTCAAACATTATACATTTTCATACTTTATAGATCCTGAAAGTGTATATACTTTGACGTGTATGATTATTTTCAATTGAATTTATTAGCAAAATGATTAGGTTTCACTAAACTTGTACTAAGTACATACATAGATAGACAAATATTTTTTGAATATGCAATTTTTAAAAAACTTAAACATCCATAACCAAACAAAAATATGGCATGAAATTTGGATTAATGAATGTTTTAAATAATAATGTGTAGAAGAATTATTGTTTAATGTATTATATATAACATTAACCATTTGTACATATTACATATTAATTTGCATTCTTTAAAAATAAATTAAAAATGTTCTTAGTCATTTAATGAAGGAAATGACATTCTTCCATTATATACAATTATATAGTATAGATATGAATTCATGAAATAAACGCATCATAGATATCATGGTTGTTATATATGTATGATAGATTAAGTAAATTTACAATCAAAACGTATATTACCGTCAACAAGATTATAAATAAGGAAAAAGTAATTTAAAGAATTTTTTATATAACTATAATTATCATGTATTTTAGAGTTGTAAATTTAAATTAAATATTTATTTAGATACATACCACATATTTAGGGTTTATGAATGATACATATAATTTAAATTAAATATTTATTTAGATATATACCACATATTTAGGGTTTATGAATGATACATATGTAATTATAAATTTAATTCGAAGATATGTCAATCGGATGTTTAATTTGAATATATACGTAACTTTGAGCTTTTAGAGAGATATGTATAAGCGAGCTAGGTGCAATGCGACCCAATAATGTGTTATTGCGTTGTTAGCTCAACACACACCCAATAACACCACAATAACCAAGATGACATCATCAATTATAAATGTTATATGCGCAAGTGTGTTTAATAACACATCACAAAAAATACCGTATGTACTCCCTAACAAAAAGAAAACAACGCCACTAAAAGGCCGGCGAAAGAACGAATGGCAAGAAAATGGCCCGGCCAATGGTGTGTGATATGCCAGTGCACCGGGCACCATTAGCATGCTCCTAAAATTTAACGGGAAATGCTACATTCACAAAAATAAATTCACAAAATGACGTGTCAAAAAATGATGGGCTGAATCAGAAGAAAAAGAAACTATTGCAAACTAACAAAAAGAAAACTAACTTGCTATATTTACCAAAATACCCCTTGCTAAAAAAACCCCACCTTTCATCTCCGTCACAAACACTCTCCTCTAACACCCATCGGAGCACCAGGTACCAATTGTTTCCCCCCTTTTTATTTACTTTTCATCAAATCACAATTCACCACGTCATCCCCCAACACTATTATTTGCTATGCTTCATTATACTTTCCTTCATTTTTCTAATTACCAATTCAATTGCCACGTCATCAGTTAGCTTATACTTATCCCCTCTTCCAGTAGTTTATATATTTTAATTTGATCAAATTAAATTAAAGTTATATCTACATATACAATTGCCTATTTGATGATATGTTTGTAGTTATATTGTAAGAGGCTGTTTGTTTCGCCTTATATAGCCGTCTTATAGCTTATTTGGTTTTCGGCTTATTATGTTTCATAATAATCTCACTTTTTTGTGGCTTATTTTGAAACTTGTGAGATTATATAAACTTATCATGACATGATAAGCTTATGTAAGATAGAAAATCTCAAAATAAGCCACATAAAGTGAGGTTATTATGAAACATAATAAGCCGAAAACCAAATAAGCTATAAGCCGGCTATATGAGCCGAAACAAACAACCCCTAAATGTACATATACGGCTATTTGATACGACGTTTAGTTAGGATTTATGAATTTAGTGCATACCTAAGAAATTGCTGTGGTTAGTATACTGATGATATGTTTGTTTCAACTTATATAGCCGACTTATAGCTTATTTGGTTTTCGGCTTATTATGTTTCATAATAATCTCACTTTTTGTGCCTTATTTTGAAACTTGTGAGATTATATAAACTTATCATCACATGATAAGTTTATGTAAGATAGAAAATCTCAAATAAGGCACAAAAAAAGTGAGGTTATTACGAAACATAAGCCGAAAATCAAATAAGCTATAAGCCGGCTATATGAGCCGAAACAAACACCCCCTAAATGTACATATACGGCTATTTGATACAGGGTTTAGTTAGGATTTATGAATGATAATGTGCATATCGAAGAAATTGCTGTGGTTAGTATCCTGATGATATGTTTGTTTTGACTTATATAGCTGACTTATAGCTTATTTGGTTTTCGCCTTATTATGTTTCGCAATAACCTCACTTTTTGTGGCTTATTTTGAAACTTGTGAAATTATATAAACTTATCATGACATGATAAGCTTATATAAGATAGAAAATCTCAAATAAGCCACATTAAAGTGAGGTTATTATGAAACATAAGCGGAAAACCAAATAAGCCATAAGCCGGCTATATAAGCCGAAACAAACACCCCGTAAATATACATATACGGCTATTTGATATGACGTTTATTGTAAGAGGGTGTTTATTTCAGCTTATATAGCCGGCTTACGGCTTATTTGGTTTTGGGCTTATGTTTCATAATTTCACTTTTTTTGTGGCTTATTTCGACACTTTCCGGTTTATATATAAGTTCATTATGTCGACATAATGAAGTTTTAAGTAGGAGGAAAGTGTCAAAATAAGCCACAAAAAAGTGAGCTTATGAAACATAAGCCCAGAACCAAATAAGCCATAAGCCGGCTATATAAGACGAAACAAACACCCCCTAAATGTACATATACGGCTATTTGATACAACGTTTAGTTAGGATTTATGAATTTAGTGCGTACCGAAATTGATGTGGTTAGTATACTGATATGTTTGTAGTAATATTCTAAGAGGATGTTTGTTTCGCTTTATATAGCCAGCTTATAGCTTAGTTGGTTTTGTGCTTATGTTTCATAACCTCACCTTTTTGTGGCTTATTTCGACACTTTCCGGTTTATATATAAGTTCATTATGTCGACATAATGAACTTATAAGCAAGAAGGAAAGTGTCAAAATAAGCCACAAAAAAAGTGAGTTTATGAAACATAAGCCCAAAACCAAATAAGCCGTAAGTCGTCTATATAAGACGAAACAAACACCCTCTATATTTTGAAGGTTGGGGTAAAATATAGCCGGCTTATAGCTTATTTGTTTTGGGCTTATGTTTCATAACCTCACTTTTTTTGTAGTTTATTTTCACACTTTCCAGTTTATATAAGTTCATTATGTCGACATAATGAACTTATAAGCAGGAACGAAAGTGTCAAAATAAGCCACAAAAAGAGTGAGGTTGTGAAACATAAGCCCAAAACCAAATAAGCCGTAAGCTGAAACAAACACCCCCTAAGTAGTGTCATTGTGTATTAAAAAAAGAACGCAAATACGTTTGGAGATTTGGATTTGTAAGTGGATGTTTACACATCGAGTTCTTGTGCCCAATATAAAAAACGAAATTTAGAACAAACCATTTTATTAGGAATTTCATTAGTTTATGTTCACCCATTAAGTTAATATGCTGAATCAGTGATTATTAATCAGCGTTCTTGCACACAAGTTTTTGATGGAACAGTGGTCCAGAATATATTTTGTATTTATCAATATTAAGGTATAGAGTTGTTTTGCTAGTTCCTTTTTCCTTTTTAGGCGCGTTCTAGTAGCCCCGCGTATCCTTTTTACCATTGCCTTTGCTTTAGGTAGAGAGCCCCTTGATGGCTGATTTTGATAAGCATGTTAACGTGTGTTTGAGATACTATTCTATGTTATATCTGTACTTGAGTACAGTAGTTGTTTTTGTGATTATAAAGTGTTCTTATAAGTTGGACGGTTGCATTTTGCTTATCATTTCTGTGTCTTTCTTGCAGTAACTTACTGAGTTACAGTTGAGGATTCATCTAATCAAATGGGAGAAATGGTAATCATTTGCGTTCTAATAACGTGTTGACGACTCTACTTATTATGTTTAGTTTTTGTTTACTTGATGCATTGGCTGATGCAATTGTTATGGTTCTTACCCATGGTTAAATTGTCGGTTGTACGACAGGACTATATGCAGGAGGATGATATACATTTAGACACTACGAAGGCCAGATGTACATCTTATACCCTTTATTGTTATTTTGGATCAAGTTACTAGTATTTGTTGTGACTTTAAGATTTACAATTGATTCTCGCAGTTGCAAACGTTCTCAAAAGGCATGGGAAGCTAACCGAGCGCCTTTCTAGGTACTTCAAACATTTATACCTGTTATTACATCTTTTTCTTTTGATGTAGTTACACTCAATGCTTATGATCATGCATGTTAAGTATTGATTTTGTCGATGACATGTTTTGTTTTAATCGAAATCTAATTAGGGACTCTGATAAAACGATTTTCGAGCGTCTACAGAGGGAATTTGAGGCTGCACGGGCTGCTCAAACTCATGGTAGGTTTTGTTACAATTTCTTTTCTTTCTTTTTTTGTCGCAAATTTAGTTAAGCTAAGACTATTTTGTTTTACGTCACAGAACTTTGTTTGGACTCAGAACAGTGGAATGATGGGCTATTGGCAACAATAAGAGAACGGGTGTGATTTCTTTCTTTTTCTCTAATAGAATTATTATATTTACTGCTTCTTAAATCAGTCGATTTGAAGAGTTTATACATTTCTATACTGTTAGCTTTATCTGGGATTCGAAGCGATTTTTTTTCTTATGTCAGGTTCATATGGAGGCTGATAGAAAGGCGATGATGCAGTCACCTCAGGATGCAAGTATGATGCCAATGACCCTGTTTCATGAAAAAATCACTTATAGAATCGGAAACAAGGTATTAGACTCGTGAGGCTTATAGTGGCTATATTTATGGTTTCAACTTACTAGACGTTAGTTCTTGATACAATCCTTTTAAGTAGGCGATATGTTGTTTGGAAGGATCACGCATTGGCATACAGTATGATACATCTTTTGCTGGTAATTTACAAGCTTTCTTTTCTTTTGATCGTGTTTTTAACTGATTTATGTTAAAAAGCTCATTTATGATTACCACTATGGGTTTGTAGGTGAGCCACGCGAACAGTATCACTGTGTTCTCGAAAGCAAGTCATTTCTTGAGAAGATGATTGTTCTTGAACACACTGTCCCTTTCTTTTTTCCAATACGTGATGCAGAAAATGAGCTCCTATCTTCGAATGCAGTGGTATAATATTGTTGACCCGTAACCATTCTTTAATCCATGATGTTCCCATGATTGGTTTAAATACTTGGTTCTTTTTTTTTTTTCAGAAATTTATTGATCACATCGGAGACCTGTTACAAGCATACGTCGATAGACGGGAACAGGTACTTGATTTGTACTTGCTGATTGTCTTCAGCGCACACACACTAAAATCTTATACGGCTATCATATTCTTCGTTATCATGTTCTTATTGTAGGTTTCCCTCGTAAAGGACTTGTATGGAAACCAGATCAAAGAACTTTATCACAGTCTTACCTACAATATGATTGAATTCGTCGTAGATGATACTGATTGGTCAGTACACATCCCGCTTATGATGATATTAGAAGTTGAAATATTTGTTGCAGATCTACAGATTCATCTTTGGTATTTGTGTTTACCATGTTTTTTTCTATTTGCAGCAAGATAACAGTCAGTCTTAGATATGCAGATCTCATGTCTATACTTCCAAGTGCTGTAAGTGTTGTGGCTTGGCCTATGAACCGGTCAAAAAGGTCCCCAACTGAGGGCGGAACGGGGAAGGTAGCATTTGGAAGCAATAGTGCTCCCATCCGTCTAAACTATGCAGAAAGTGCAATGCGCACCCTAAGTTTACCAGAAGGTTATATTTTCTCTCCTCATGTTATTAAGTAGATAATCCACACACATCACCGTAAATGATCGCTAGAGATGGAAAGATGGGTGAGAAGGTTGGGTATCGGGTAAAGTAGGTTGGGTTCAAGCAGACTTTTTATAGGTTGGGTTCGAATCCATTTTAGGTGATTTATCAGTGACATTTTGGCTCATTTATTTGACCCGTTTGACATGAAACACAACTCAGATCGAGCCATTCATAAGTAAATGAGTCGATATCACAACATCTACTAATTGATAATTATATTAAAAGCAAATTATTTATATGCTGGCTTTGAGTTGTGACTGATGTTCTTCACTTGTGATGGGTGGTGGTGCAGCATATGCTGAGATTGTGTTGAATCTTCCCGACGCTATTGACCCAAGTTCCCAATCAAAAGACTCTTCTTCCTCTTGACCGAATACTGGAAATCTGCTTGAAGTATACAACCGACTGAGTACTACTGAATGCATTAAGCAAAGAAATACCAGAAACAGATGCATTGAAGTTTTGTAAAGTTAATACTCCTCGAGTCTATCTTCATTTAAGGAATTTCTAGATTAAATTGATTTTCAGCAGTCGACCATTTTACATTTTGCATAGAATTGTGATACTCTGCCTTAAAATCTGTACAGTTCCCCCGCGCAGGCATGTCAGGTTTGTTAGCGGGGACTTGTAGGTTCCTCACAAACGTACGTTTTAAGGGCACCTTGAGCTTATTGACTTGGCGACTTGTTCATTCTCGTTGCCTTTGTAAATCCATTGCGACTCAACGAACTGCGTATTTAGTATCTGGTGACTATAAACAAACAAATAAACTTACAAAAAGTTATCTCATAAATAATTGAAACTTAGAATATTAAAATTTTGGTGTGATTTGCGTGCACATCATTTTCGTTAACTACTTTTCACCATTAAAACTTTTTCTGTTTACATACAAACATCACATTTCACGTTCCAAACATAATGATAAATTTATGCAGACATTGCAATCACATAGTCTAAATGTCCGGCTTTCGTATACGTCAAAAGAAATTATAGGTAGAAAGGTATTGGTGCTTTTGTACTCGTTCTGTTACTCGATAGGGATACACCGGTTGAGCAACGTACATCTTAGTCAAAGACTCGCCTTTTCTGGATAACCTGAACAACGACATCCGTTAACAGAAAATTAAATAGTTATGCCTAAAACCAAAGAGCAGTATAGTCGTGTTTACATATTCAACTTGATTTACTTTGACTGCACATTTCTTTGAATTTGCATTAAAATACAAGTCTAAACACTACTCTCATTCAATTAACTCATATTCAACTTAAATTTGGTGATATGTTATTTTCACAAACCTTATTAAAACTTCCACTGGGTTTGAAAATCAATCTCCCATTAAGGTGAGAAAACATGACTTCCAAATAACGTCTATATCATTTTCAGTCCTTACTTAATCATAGAATTGAATCTATACGCATCACTAACTATAAATACCAAAATACAATACATTTTCGTCCATGAAATTTGCAAAAAAGTTACAAAAACGATTCCAGGTTTGACATAGTACAGTAGTACACTTCACATCTACGCTTTGCGGGTGTAAAGAAGTCAAGCAGCTTTTGAGCTACCTGGAACCGGCCGGTAAAAAGTTCACAAAAATGCATAGTTTAAAGGTCGTTTAATAAACGAGTCTCAACCTAAGCTCTATATGCAAAGGTCGATTAGTTCACAAGTATTTTTTAAAGGTATATAAATAGAAATATATATAAACAAGTTAAAGATAATAAACGAGCTTGAGATTAGTGTACTTAACAAGCCAAGCTTGAATCGAGCTTTATTTTGTTTATACAAGTTATCATAAAAGAGTTTCGGATCCATTGCGGAAATATATGACCAATAAACTTAGTACCTTGTGGGGTTTTTATTATCTTACATGGTATCGAGAGCATGTTAGATCCTGAGACTTACTCGGCCACCATGGGCCGTTGCCTCTGTGCCACCCCGTCAAACTATAACTGCCGCCATTTATTATTTCTCTATTTAAGATTTTTGGCCAAAACCCTACCTGCATATTGTTTTGATTGTAACTTTTTAACTTTGGAGTTAACTGGCGCCAACACTGCCCTTCTCTTGGGTTTTTCAATTATGCACAAAACCCCTCCAAGATCATCTTGGTCAGTCTCTGGATGCGCTGTCACGCGCCGGTAAAGTTACTAGCGCAAGAAATTTACTTGTCTAAGCTTTACTTTTGCTTTTGCTTTTATTGTAGTTGTTGCTACATGACAAAGATTAATCTTCGTTTGTTGTCGGGTGTTTTTATAAAAAAATTGTTATTTGATTTTGGTAATGCTTTTATTTGCTTGTGTTGCTGCTTCAGGAAGAATTGCTTTTGCTTGCTGTCGGATTACATCATAACAAATTAGTGCGATTATCGCCATAATGTTTTTAGGTTTCTATTCCAATATGAGCTTTTACAATTTCGTCGCTCAAACTATTAGGAAATGTTACATGATAAGATAGTGGCCCAAACCCGTTTTTGGGCTTCCAATGCATCAAGTTATACATTTGTTGCATTATAAATATTTTGATTAATAAACATGATACCCTGCGAGGTTTTAATTGAAAAAAAAAAAAAAAAAAAAAAAAAAAAAAAA
Source organism: Artemisia argyi (assembly GCA_030686995.1). Lineage (NCBI taxonomy): Eukaryota > Viridiplantae > Streptophyta > Magnoliopsida > Asterales > Asteraceae > Artemisia > Artemisia argyi. The sequence continues at coordinate 199,811,530 of CM060687.1, read as the reverse complement.
AAAAAAAAAAAAAGCGCTCAGGCTTGCAAGATTTCTTGCGAGTAGAGCTCAAGCTAAAAATATAAAGCTCAAAACAAACTTTAAACTCTACAATTACAAGCTAACCGTGCTTGAGCTTTGGCAGACTCATTTCCACACCTAATTTTTCCTATTAAATCAGGATTTGTCCCCCAATAGTTGTCATTAGCTATGTGGCCTAGATATCTTCGCATATGACGTGTAACCATCATTGTTAAAAGTAGAGATAAAAAGCACAAAAGTTAGAAAACCTTTTTTCTTATTTTTGAAAGGCAATAGAAAACGTTTATATATGTGTTTGAAAACTATTTTTTTAGTCAGGAGTGGTAAAATAAAGATGGTTTAAAAAGTGAAAAAGAGAAGATGGTGATGTTTTATTATCAGATACATGTTTTTTCTTTTAAGAGTAAATTGCAAAAATCGTCTTTAAAGTTTGACCAATTTGCATGTTTCGTCCCAGAAATGTTGAAACTGCAAAAACCGTCCCTGTGGCAAATTTTTGGGGCAAATATCGTCTCTGACTAACATCAAATGACTAAAATATCCGTGTCCAAACTTTAGGGACGATTTTTGCAATTTGCACTTCTAAATCTCTTTTCAGTTTTTTACACAAATGGTCCCTGTGTTGCGTCAAGCTTTACAGTTAGTCCCTAATTTGGATGGGCAGTTAGTTTATCCGTTAAGTTATTTGCACAATTAGTCCTCAGTTAATATTTTTTGCAAAGTTAGTCCTCATTTTCTAAAAAAGTCCTATTTTTTGCACCGTTAGTCCATCCGTTAATATTTTGCACCGTTGTCAATCCGTTAATATTTTTTACGTTCTCGTCCGTTTTTTTAACGTTTTCGTCTACTTTTTTTTTACGTTTTGGCCTTTTTTTTTACGTTTTCGTCTATTTTTTTTATGTTCTCGTCCGTTTTTTTAACGTTTTGGTCCACTTTTTTACGTTTTTGTCAATCTTTTTACGTTTTCATTCATTTTTTAATTCTCATCGGTTTTTGCTAACGTTTATGGAAGGCTAAACCCCTAAGGTATATTCAGGAAAAACAGTAAAGGTATTATTTTATCAATTTCTTGTGTTTCTACGGTAACATTTCTGTTAAAAACTTCATAAAAACCCTTGTTTTTAGATAAAAGACAGTGCAATTGCTTCTATTAAAAAGTACCGAAAGAGTCAGGAAGATTTGAAGTTAACCATTTGGTGAGTCTTAAACAAGTTTGTAGATATAACCTTTGAAGTTTTTGATGTTATGTCCGATCGCTTTGAGCAAGAAATACAGAATTGGTACGATAATTCACGAACTGTAGATCCTGAATATATCGTCTTTAAAGAAAATAGTTCTAAACCAACAACTACCGATCTAGCCAATAATTTAGTTTGTGTTTACAATCGTTTAAATCTCTTTTCTAAAGTAGCACTCAAAAATTTCAAAAATATTTCCGAAAAACAAAAAGATCTTGAGTCAAAATTCCAAAGTTGTCAAGAGAAGCTTGAATCCTGTGAGGAGTTGTTAAGAAAAACACAGAGTGAAACCAGAAAAAGCCTCCAACAAATCTCAACTGAGATCCAACAAACAAAACCACTCACTAAAAGAGAAGTCCTAAACCTTGTTCAAGAAATAGCCGAGCAACCAAAGTTAGTTGAAAAGGAAGCCCTTCGATTAACAGAAGACCTCAATCATAAAGTCCAGAAAATTGAACACCTTCTCCACGAAGTCAAGAAGCTCATCACCGGATGAGTCTTGCCAATCAAAAGGCAACTATTGAGTATCAAGAAGCTATACAAGCTACTGAAGAGTTCGAGTCACCAGCAGTTGGTTTTGCAAAAACAACTGATTACAAAGAAGGATTAGCTACTCAAGTGAAGGCTATCATAAAGCAAAACAACACCTTGCTTTATTTAGCAACTAAACAAAGTCAGAAGTTAACAGAGATTGAAGAAAAGTTTGACAAGCTCAAACAAGAAGTTCAAGCTGTTATCAAACAGAAGACTCAGCCCGCAGATCTCGAAGACTCAATATCAAGTTTAGCTAAAAGACTTGATAGTTTCTCTATTAGCGGAAAACTTCCAACAAAGAAAAGTAACGGGCAGATTTACGTCTTTGAAGATCCCAATAAAATCTTTAAAGAACAATTCAGAAAGGCATCAAAGAAATGACTTCTACAAGGCCAAGCGTCCTTAATAGAAGTTCTACGCAGACGCAAGCAGAACTTCCAACTCAAGAGGACCAGATACGTGGCTATCGGCAAATGACACGAAGTCGATATCAAGCAGCCAGAACGACAAGAAGAGTATTTGGAAGAAACAACTATAACCGTACTCTTGAATCAACTGTAGACCCAGAAAGACAGCTTGAGATATCAAGAGAAAGACGAGCAAATCTTGTCCCAGCAGAAGTACTTTATTCAAATAATAGAAGTACTGCAAGACACAGAGTTTATGAGCATTACTCTGAAAGAAGAATCTTATGCCTTGGAGAAAACCAAATTAATCTCCAACTGTGTAATCAAGAAAGTTACCAGAGCCTGAGAACTTCAGGACTACAACATATCCATTTAGGGATATTCATGATAAGACTTCATACACTCCACCGAAGAAGTGCTGGAACAAATGCTCTAGTTGTTCTCAGAGACACTAGATGGGAAGACAGTCGACAAATCATTGGAACTATGGAAGTAGATCTCTCTGCCGGAACACAGTTAGTCTACATGTTTCCTGATATGGTCCTAAGTATTAACGACTTCCACAACCATGTAGAAGTTGCTGTACAAACCCATGGATACGAAACTTGGCAAGGAGGAGAAAGTAATCTGCTAATCACAATAGCCATGATAGGCAGATTATCAAATACCAGTTATATGGGATTCCAATACAGCATAGAAAACGTTGTAGATCACCTTACAACAACCGGCATAACAGCAATACCTGGTGAAAGAAGAAGTATAGAAGAACTTGAAGGGATGAGCTGGAACTTACAGCCATCTGAACAAACCTCTGTACGAGTCCCATCAAGAGTTGCAGTAAATGAAAGGCTTAACAGATCAGTAAGCCTTCGATTTGAAAGGTATCGCCAAGTACCTCAGCCACCAAGATACTCAGTTGACCAAAGAGATCGAGAAGTACCAAATAACGACCATCTAGACGAAGACGAAGAGCACTTTATAGGAATTTGCTTACAAAATCCTCAAACAAATCACATTCCTTGTGATATATGTTTTTGTGAGGAATGCTTAGAAGATGCAAGGATCCTAGAAGAAGAGCCACTAAATAAAGCTAGGCGGTCTAACAAACCAAAAAGACGAAAGCAACGAGAAAACTGGTCGACACTTGGTGAACCATCTAGAAAATGGGACTATTATGTCAAGTATGATGTCCCAGAAATCACTACTCCAATAGAAGAGATTGCAGCAACTGGCTGGGGAGATGAATTCTCAGATGATGAAATTACCCCAGGAAAAGTAACAATCATAGAAGAATCAAGTGATTGGGATGATGATGAAAGGAGTGGCGGAAAGATCCTTGTCCAACGAGAAGAATTTTCAGAAAATCAGCAAGACTTTCTTGATGAATACTTGCCACAGTGGGATGACAAACTCGCCACACAAAAATCAGAGTCTGAATGGGCAAACCCATTCGCAGCGAAGCATGGTGAGGACCATACAATTCTTCATATTTCCAAAGAAGATGATGATGACAATCTGCCATACCCAAAGTTTCGAAACTTTAAACAAATGGCAGAACAAATTGCTAATAAACATGAAGAACATGCTTTTCCAACAGCAAATGATGCAGAATCTGGTACAAGCTATCAACCTCCAAATGATGCAATATTAGGACCAGCTGTCTACCCTCCAGCAAGGCAAAATCCACAGCCAACTTATAAACTAGACTACCAGTTTGGTTATCCTCAAGGAAGAAGCAATATTTTTAATGGAGGATATGGTGAATATCACAATTCACAGTGGACCCTGCCACCAGCATGGACGGAATCAGGAGTAATGCTTGTTCTACCAGCAGATCCAGGCTTATGGTCAGATGTGATAGCAAGATGGGAGTCTATAACAATCAATAGACTCAACAGTCAAACGTGGACTGACAATAAAGCAAAATTAGCCTTTGTGGAGAACCTTCTTGTAGAAAGCGAAAAGTTAATGTGGCAACAATGGCGAACTGCATATCCTGATGTGTATGCTGCCCTAGAAGCAATTGCTGATGAACCACAAAATATAACATCACAAGTAAGGCAGTTAATACTGCTTGAAGCCCATATCGAGGCTCAACTGATGAACAAGACAGAGCCTACAGAGACTTGGACAGAATAACTTGTGAAGAAACCAAAAACTTGTGGTCATTCTTGGAAGATTTCAGGCAGTTAGCAATAAAGTCAGGAAGATTGTACTTCCCTTCAACAACAGAAAAACTTTTTGCTAAACTACCACCTTCTTTATCCAAGAAAGTGGAAGAATCGTTTAAAGCTATGCACCCTGGTCTCAATGCAGGAGTCCTGCCTGCAATCAAGTTCACTCATACTTTCATCTCAGAAATGTGCAAAGATGCAACACTTGCCAAGGAACTAAGAGATTTATCTCTTTGTTCAGCCATACCAATTCCTGGTTACTACAAAAATAACAGGAAGAAGTATGGAATGAGAAATCAAGAACGTACAAAGGAAAGCCACATGGTTCTCATGTAAAGCCATTCAAGGTACAGTATAAAGATGACAGAGGACGAGTCAAGAAGTGCAAATGCTTTATTTGTGGAAAGGAAGGGCATTTTGCAAAAGATTGCAGAAGCAAACAAGGAAACATTGCAAGATCAGCTGTTTATCAAGAACTAGATCTTGATGACAACTGGGATATTGTCTCAGCAGACTTTGACGATACCAGTGTCTACAGCATATCAGAAGGAGAAGGTGATACTCATCAAAGTATCAGTGTTATGATCCAAGATACTCCATTTGAAGAAGCAGCTTTCACAATAACACATGAAGTTAATGAAAGCAACAGTGAAGATGAAAGGGAAAATGATCAAAATAGTCATTTTGCTTTCATGTTCCACCCAGGACCACCAACAAAAATAGCAGACATGGTTCAGTCCGTAGGATCGTGGAAACCACGCAAAGAATTACCAGCTCAAAGTAAAAACTGTGAGCATGATTGGAAAGAAAACACGGTTACAAACTACACAATCTGCTATTTCTGTGGAATACTAACCACAGACATATCAAGACTTAACTGTCCAAAGTGCCAGTTGACAACATGCGCCCTTTGTGCAAAAAATTATCTTGGCAAAACAGTTAATGTCAAAAGAAAGCAGCAGTGCAAGCCAGAAGAAGAAAATGACTTCAACAATAGAGAAATGAAGCTTCTTAAGGAACTTCTGAAAGAAAAGACGGAACAAGTTCAGCAGATGATAAGAGATCAAGCTAAAGAGTACTATGAAACAAAAGCAGAGATTCAAAAGAAAGAAGAAGCATGGCAGCTTGAAAAAAGGTTGCTAATAAAGGATGTCCATGATGCTCTTGCAATCATTGATCAACTCAAAGCTGAACGTATGAAGCTTGAAGAAGAAAAGGATGAAGAAATAAGAAGGCTTAGAGCACAACTGGAAGAAAAGAAAGAAGAAGGAGAAAAATTTCAGTTCTCTAGTGAAGAATTCCCACCGTTAAATGATTCTCACATAGCAAGACCCTTCATGGAAGCAGAGATTCATTACTCTGGAAGTGCTGCGTCAATTCCAAAAATTAGAAAGATAACTAACTCACTTTACAATGTAAAAGTTGAGTTTGATATCCCTAATTGTCCCGCGTTTGGAATCGGTGCAATAATAGACACAGGAGCATCAGCATGCTGCATAAATAAGAGGGTAATCCCAGAAGAAGCACTTGAACCTTTAAACCACAACGTCTTCTTCAACGGTTTAAATTCAAGACAACAAGCAACTCACAGAATAAAGTCAGGCTCTTTCCTCATTGAAGGAAACAAATTCAAGATTCCCCTCATATATGCATTTGATATGCATGACAGCAATGGCATTGAAATGCTGATAGGAGCTAACTTCCTAAGGTCAATGAAAGGAGGAATTCACATAGAAGGAGATGAGATAACCATCTACAAGAAGGTTACCAAGATCAAAACTTCAGAACAATCTGAGGTTGCTGAAGTTGCCATCACTGAGCTTGAAATAAGTGAAGAAGATTTCCTTGAAATAAATGAATCTATTTATTTCAACCAAGAAGGCAACAACGTATTCCTAGAACAGTTTAAGCCTGTCATTGATAGGTTAAAACTTCAAGGATACATCGGAGAAGAACCTCTAAAGCATTGGAAGAAAAATGGTGAACTTTGTAAGCTGGATATTATCAATCCAGACATTACCATTGAAGACCGACCATTAAAACATGTGACACCAGCAATGGAAGATTCATTCAGAAAGCATATTGATAGTCTTCTTAAAATTGGTACTATTCGTCCAAGCAAAAGCAGACACAGAACGATGGCGATGATCGTAAATTCAGGAACAACAATTGATCCTGTAACGGGAAAAGAAATCAAAGGAAAGGAGAGAATGGTGTTCAATTATAAATCCTTGAATGATAATACATACAAGGACCAATACTCTCTACCAGGCATAAATACGATCATTAAGAGAATAGGAGGTGCGAAAATATTCTCAAAGTTTGATCTCAAATCAGAATTTCATCAAGTCGCCATGGATGAAGAATCAATACCATGGACCGCGTTCTTAGTACCTGGAGGACTTTATGAATGGCTGGTTATGCCATTTGGTTTGAAGAATGCCCCAGCAGTGTTCCAGAGAAAGATGGATAAATGCTTCAAAGGAACAGAATCATTCATCGCAGTATACAACGATGATATACTGGTTTTCTCAAAAAATGAAAAAGAGCATGCAAAACACCTGGAAAAGATGCTGAAAATCTGTGAAGATAATGGCTTAGTTTTATCTCCAACAAAGATGAAGATAGCAGTTCCAACAATAGACTTTCTGGGAGCAGTCATAGGAAAAGGAACCATAAAGTTACAGCCGCACATCATAAAGAAGATTGCAGACTTCAATGAAGAAGAATTGAAGACAAAGAAGGGGTTAAGGTCATTCTTAGGAATCCTTAATTATGCTTGAAGTCATATCCCAAAACTTGGGATACTCCTAAGGCCGTTGTATGAAAAAAACAAACGCTCATGGAGATAAAAGGTTGAAGCCCTCTGATTATGAGTTAATCAGCACAATCAAAGCGCAAGTTCAAAATCTTCCAGATCTTGAGATACCACCTGAAGACGCTTATATCATCCTAGAAACAGATGGATGCATGGAAGGATGGGGAGGAGTAGTCAAATGGAAGAGCAGCAAGGAAGGTCCAAGAAGCTCAGAAAAAGTTTGTGCATATGCTAGTGGCAAATTCTCAACAACCCAATCCACAATTGATGCCGAAATCAATGCCTGTATCAACACTCTGGAGAAACTAAAAATCTACTACCTTGATAAACAAGAAGTAACTCTGAGAACAGATTGTCAAGCAATTATTAGCTTTTATAACAAAGCTAATAGCAACAAATCCTCAAGGGTTCGGTGGATCAAGTTTGCAGATGCAGTCACAGGAACAGGCGTCAAGATTAACATAGAACACATAGAAGGGAAACACAATACCCTTGCTGATTCACTCTCAAGACTTGTTAATCTTTGTTTTGCAGAATGCACAGGAGAAATGAAGCAGTTAGCAGCAGCAGCCCTTTACTCAGTGGAGGAAGTTCTACAGTCCCCCTATGCCTCTCAGAAGAATATGAAGATCACTTGCGAAGAAATCATGAAGACTTTCAACCACTCCCAAGAATCTTTACTAAAACGATCTTTACTCATGAAGAACCAGGAGCAATGTACCGACAGTACCAGCTTAGAGCCAATCAAAATCCAATCAGAATGGATAAATCTGATGCATGGAGATCAGTCGCCCAAGATATCGAACTATCAGCAGCAAAAGATGCAGTCAAAGCAATGCGAAACCTACAAGCAATTATACAGTGCAAAGCCCAAGTCTGCTTTGGAAAGTCAACAAAAGACAACCATTGGTCTGACCAAAGGGAAGATGTTGAATCCAAAACAAAGAAGCCCGAAGAATCCTCATCGAGCTGGAAGCTCTCGCACAACGATTGGGCCGCAATAATATCTAAGCCTATGGAAGTCCAAGACAAGAACCCAAAAGAAAAGAAATGTCGCTATGTAACACCCCCCAAAATCGGGTCCAGCGGAAGCATACATGTCACTGGGGTGCTACTCAATCGGTATCATAAGACAAGTACAAAGAACGGTTTTTATCTCAACCATTTAGAATAACTTTCATTATCAAAAATATTCAAATTTACATCGTTCAAAAATAGTGCGGAAATACAGGCCCATATAAGAGTTTAAGCGGTCCTGAATATATGTCAGAGTTGTCTATGACCATGCCATGCCATGCCAAAGCCTTCAATAGTTAGCTATCGCCTTAACCTGAAAATACATGCTAAAAAGTGTCAACACGAGGTTGGTGAGTTCATAGGTTTATAATAAAACAGTAGAATTGTGAGTTCAATAAAGAGTTTTGTGACCATTGCGTCGCTCACAACGTCATGAAAATAGTGTTTACCTTACAGTAAAATCAGAATTGTGGACCATGAGTAGAGTGTGTGATCATTACAACGAATATAATGTCACATAGTAAATAGTTTATTACGCTAGCACTAAGTTCATGCAACCGAAGCTTGACAGTGTGCATGCTCTAGAAGCACGTTAGATAAAACCCTTGCAAGTGTCTATCCCGTGACACTCGTGTTTCGACATGTTATACGCTCGCATTTGCCTATCCGGCCAAACCGAACGGGGGTGTCAACCCCAATAGATCTATTTATAGCATTCGCGCTTCCCAGCAGGAATTGACGGTTCATGAGTTTGGGCATTGTGGGATTCAGTGTCTTAGGCTAATCCGCGTAATAGTGTAAATAAAGCATAAGTTTCAGTGTGGTCCATAAAAGTGTTTGCATAAAAGCAATTGTCATTCAGTAGAAGTGTTTGCGTAACAGCAATGATTTGTGAAGTGTTTTGCCTATAAGCAATAGTTCATAGAGTGAGTAGCATAAAAGCAATAGTTCATAAAGTGTGTTGCATGTTTATAAAACACTTGTGTATGTAAATAAATAATCAAGTATGCAACCAATATATACATAGATGCATTTGAATAATCAATCAAGTATTGCGCATTCGAATAAAACAAGCGTCGAGTTTAGTTAAAAAAAAACAAGCATGTATTCTCCCCCAAAACAGTTATAAAACAAGTAAAAGTAGGGGGTATGAACTCACCTCAATGGAGTATGCATTAAACCAAGTGGGTCAAATAGAGTGTGGCACCAACACGCGACCTAGATTAGTACGGCAAGTTTAGTTTACAGTTTCAAGTTTGAGACTCGATGAAGTTTAAACAAGTCTAAAAGTTTTAAAGTGTTTGTGTTGTTGTTGCTTGTGTGGCAGCAATTTAGTTTGAAAACAGTTTTCTGATTGTTTGTTAGTATTGGCTCTTGGAAGTGTATAAGTATATCGATACACAATAATAAAAGTATCAAAGACGAATAAATATCTGGTTCGACAGTAACCGAAAGACGGTGTATGGAAAGTAATCACAAGTAAGTGATAGACGAAGTCGGATTATGAGAATGTCGTTTAAAAGCTAAACATTAGTTAATAATAAAAGTGTAAAAATTATACTTTAAGTAATAGTTTTATTAAAAGAGTTTGTATTTAAAAATACACTTGTAAGTTATAAGTGTAGGGTTCTTAGAAAATCGGGCATGATCCGTGTATATGTTTTAGTTTGTACTCGGTGGCTAGACGTCACGAATAAAAATACCCCGTTGTTATGTTATTTTTCGAGTATATGAGTTATCAAGATAAGTTTCGTTATAAATAAACCACTGTAAGACGTATTAACTCATGATCAAAAATAAGTTATAATTTATATTTTTATCATTAGTTGATACATAACCAGTTCGCACGCACCCTATTTTCAATGTGAAGTGGGCTTTGGCCCAAGTATGAAACAAACGGACACCCCTTTATGGGCTACAGTTCAGGACTAAACCAAGACCAACACCACCTTCAAGTGGCTGTTCGCGCGGGACAGAAAATCAGTAGCAAAATGCACCCTTTGTACAGAAAATAAATAAACAAAACGCACCCTACCTCTAGTAACATGTTACATATAAAATTTTGACACAAAAGTAGTAAAGTAAAATGCTCGTGGATATGGAGAAAATAATGAAAGATAACATGACAACATAACGAGTCAAAATAGTTTAATTAGTCATCATGATTCCTGGTATAAATTTCTTTTGAAAATACAATCACCGAATTCTGTGAACATTGCCTTGAATAAAATCATAGTAAATTAGCACCTGACCAAGTTATATCAAATACATAACCTATCAAAACAACTCAACTCAGGACATTTTTACCAAGTTCTAGAGATGGTATTTTGAGTGCAAAAGGATGGTCAAAAAGGGTGCCCACTGTTGAGCTCGACCAGTGGGTTTCAATACTAAATTAACTCGACACGCTTAACGAACACATTGAATTTAGGTCCGACAAGGTATGGGTTTATTAGTGTCTTGTATTATAGCACTTGATGGTCCACAAGAAACAAGAACCAGACGCACCCTTATGGTGACCCGAGTAACTTCGACCCACTCAAACGACCCAAAGACCACCACTGTGGTTGAACCACAGTGGGTTTAGACTCCATTCAAGGTCTAACCTCAAACATAACTCGAGTTTTAACAAAGTCTAATATAAATCAAATAAGCCAAATGACGAGCAAAGGAAAATACAATAAGCACTTCTAATATGAGCCAATACTTAGTTTTAGTTGGTTTATTTATTGATTGCCACACAAGATGAATAACAAAAGATTTAAATATTTCTCAGCCATGAATTGACCAAGTCGAACATCAAAACTCATCACAACTTATCAAATCACAAATATAATGACAATAACATAGTGAAAAAGAGATTAAAACCCTTACAATATATGGATCGATCGACAAGGAGGAACCAAAAGAGATTGAATACAAGCGAGCCCAACCCGATCCAAGCAGGAAACCACCACCGATTACTCTTCGCTTCTTGATAACAAGCTTTGAGGTGTGGTCTTCCTGTGGACCGATCGGTAGGATAAAAAGAAAAAAAAAAAGAAAAAAGCTAAAGTAGCTTTCTTGACATCGGTCTTGGTGTCACCTATCTTGGGAAAATATAGTTATCATGCTTCCCTTTCAAAACAAACCCGTGACTCCTTGTGGAAGGAGAGAAAACAGTGATGGTGATATATCGATTACCTTTTCATTCTTTTCTTGTTTGACCCACTAACTTAAAGTGATTGATAGTGATGGATCATCATATTTGATGATAAAGATGAGGCGTGTATCTGAAAGAGGGGAATGAGTGAAACGTGTATATCTACTTTTGAGATGGGAGTGAGTTTTGGAGATATGTGAAACATGGGTAGGGTTATATTCCCTATTAATCGTTTTTTTTTTCTTTTTTTTTTTTTTTAGCATTTATATATTTTGTAGGGTAACGCATATTAAGTTTAAATTGATTTTGTATTATTAGGTTGGTATTTATTACCAGAGTGGGCATTGCGTGAACCCTGAGTCCTGTTGTGTTTCGATGTAACGACGTATTCTTAAATTGGTGTGAACGTGAGAAAATATAATTTATGAGAACGTTTTTATAAAAGTAATATAAAACACAATTATTGACTCTGGATATCGATTTATGCCGTTACTAAAGTAGTGTCGGTACGCATGTCGTGTCGTTTATCAAAAGCGAGACAACTTCTCGTTTTTAATTTTTAATTGTTAGTAAACATCAGAAAAATAAATAATTCACATTTTCTGATAAAAACAATTTATTCCACTAAAATAATAATCCGAAAAATTACGGGTGGTTACACGCTACAACAGAAAAGGATTTCTAGTGGACAGTGACAACAGTGATGACGATTCAATTTTTATCGTGGACCCCGGGTGGGATGATTATTGTCTGAAAACGATAAAATTGAATCGTCCCATGAATAAAGAACTCTATCCTGAAGCTCGGAGGGCCCGCATGTGAAATTATTTCACGGGTTCATTGTATAATTATCAAAGTTAGGTTAATGTCGTTGTCAAAGTTAGGTTAATGTCGTTGTCGGTCGTCATCGGTCGTCATCGCATTATTAAAGTTTGTCGGCCAACTGTATTAAAAATAATAATGGCCTGGAATATTTCTTGGCATATGCCATGGTTTATTCTTTAGAATATGCTAGATGCCAAAGCATATTCTTAGTTTATTCCTTTCAGTTTCGCCTATAAAAGGCATATGTATCCAGTTGTATGAATCACCAATTCACCTACAATCACCACCACCACCATTGTAACAAAGCTTCCGCAGTATTTTAATAAAAAGGTGTGTTTTAAGCAATAACTTGTACTTTAAAGTTTTAGTTTTTGAGCTTTAGTACAAGATAAAAATTCCTGGCAACGCAATTTTTATATTTTTTTTACGTTTTCGTCATCTTTTTTACGTTTTTGTCTATTATCTTATTTTTTTGGCATTTTTTTTACGTTTTCGCCCTTTTTTGTGATTAGGTAAGTATACTAGAAGAAAACTTGACATTTGATAAAAAAAAAGGTTTTTGTATCGATTTTAAATCACGATTTTGACCCTTTTCTGGTCCAAATCATCAAAAGTTTAAAACACAAAAGTTGTCTGGAATGATATTTTACATAAGTCGCGAGATTTTAACCTGAAAATGCAAAACAAGGGCAGTTTACTACCAAAACTTAAGCCATTATTTTTTTTTACCAAATTCATAACTTATAAACTTATAAACTATTGTAAATTTTGTACTTGTGTAAATCATCAAACTTATTTGAAAAAATGGACGAAAACGTATAAAAATTGCTTAATTTTTTTTGTAGTAAATAGCCTTTGTTTTGCATTTTTCAGGTTAAAATCTCATTCGTTTTGATGTAGAACATTATTTCGGACAACTGTCGTGTTTTACATTTTTGGTGATTCGGACCAGAAAGGGGTCAAAATCATGATTTAAAATCAATACAGAAACTTTTTTTTTTTTTTTTTATCAAATGTCAAGTTTTCTTCTAGTATACTTACCTAATCACAAAAAAGGGCGAAAACGTAAAAAAATGGCGAAAACGGATAAAAAACATAAGAAAACAGACAAAAACATAAAAAAAAAATAGACATAAACGTTAAAAAATGGACGAGAATGTAAAAAAATAGACGAAAACGTTAAAAAAATTGACAAAAACGTAAAAAAAAAAAAATAGACGAAAACGTTAAAAAAAACAGACGAGAACGTAAAAAAATAGACAAAAACGTAAAAATGACAAAAACGTAAAAAAAAATAGACGGAAACGTAAAAAATTTGACAAAAACGTAAAACAAAATTGTCAAAAACGTAAAAAAATAGACGAAAACGTTAAAAAAATGGTCGAGAACGTAAAAAATATTAACGGATTGACAACGGTGCAAAATATTAACGGATGGTCTAACGGTGCAAAAATTAGGACTTTTTTTAGAAAATGAGGAGTAACTTTGCAAAAAATATTAACTGAGGACTAACTGTGCAAATAACTTAACGGATAAACTAACTGCCCATCCAAATTTGGGACTAAGTGTAAAACTTGACGCAACACAAGGACCATTTGTGTAAAAAACTGAAAAGAGATTTAGAAAAGTAAATTGCAAAAATCGTCCCTAAAGTTTGGGCAGGGGTATTTTAGTCATTTGATGTTGGTCAGGGACGATATTTGCCCCAAAGGTTTGCCACAGGAACGGTTTTTGCAGTTTTGATATTTCTGGGACGAAACATGCAAATTGGCCAAACTTTAGGGAAGATTTTTGCAATTTACTCTTCTTTTAATCTGTAGAATATAAGGCTAGTCATAGTGGGCAAGGTCTTGATCGGTCGAGTGGCAAGGTCTTGATCGGTAGACCAATTGTGGGTCTTCTTCGGTCGAGGGACGACAAAATTGGGAAGATGGTCGAGTAAAAGACCAAGTTTTGCACAAGAGTTTGTATTTATTATTATTATTATTATTATTTTTCCACTGTGGTAACTTGGTTGTCTGCAGGTCGTCAGAGAGAGAAAATTGATGGCAGGGTCGAGTGTGGTCACCACAGTAGGCAGCCTAAAAGTCAGTGACCGACCTACATATGCTCCAATACTGTCGGTTTATAAGTTGGCTAAGATTATTAATCATCATATCAAGTAAACTACGAGGTGTTTGGCTAAGTTTATGAAACATAAGCTCACTTGGGCTTATATTTCATAAGCTTCAATTTTCTTGCTTATTTTGAGACTTGTTGGCTTACATTAGTTTATTATGATATAATAAACTTATATAAGCCTACAAAGCCTCAAAATAAGCCAGAAAATTGAGGTTTATGATATAAATCCAAATAGGCTCATGTTTCATAAGTTTAGCTAAACATACCCGAAGTCTAACTTTAAAGTTGTTGCATATAAAAATTTGGAATAATCAATATGATGAAAATTACGGAGATGACAAGATCATACGCGACTGATACGTCTTTGTTTCGAGCTGCATTTAAGATGTAATAAAATTTCGATATTCCTCTAAGTTCAGGATAGGATGCAAGAAATGTGTAAAAAGGTTATGGGCTTTTTTATTTGGGCTTCATAAAGACAGATCCATCATCATACTAACCCAAAAATTGGAAAGAAGTGATTGTTCCAAGAAAAAAAGAAGATTACAACTATAAGTTTCATTAAGATTGTTTTAGGTGTGAATCCGACTAGTGCTGAGCATGTTGGACCAAAAACCAAACCGAACTAGAAAATCGAGCCGAACCTGACCTTAAATTTTGCATTTTGCATAGAATTGTTATGCTCCACTTTAAATTTTGCACAGTTACGAATGTATTTGATAACCCCCGCACAGGCATATAATGTTGCTACGTAAGAGTCTGGAGTACTCTTGTTTGTTAGCGCGTATTAGATGATTAGATTAGGCCCAAACCCGGTTGTGGGTTTGGGTCCATTAGGTTTAGGGTTTGCATAGCTTGTTTGTTAAGCCATGTATTTGTATAAATACATGGGCAATCTTCATTATGTAAACACACAAAAACACAATCAATAAAATCTCTATTAGATGATTAGATTAGGCCCAAACCCGGTTGTGGGTTTGGGCCTAATCTAATCATCTAATAGCGCGGACTTGTAGGTTCCTCACAAACATACATTTTAATAATTTTGTAGGACACATTGAGCTTATTGACTTGGCAACTCGTTCCTTCTCATTGCCTTTGTAAATCCACTGCGACTCAACAAACTACGGCTATAAACAAACAAGTAAACTTGCAAAAAGTTACTGGTATCTCATAAATAATCGATTTGTCCAATGTTGAAACTTAGAATATTAACTACTTTTTCTGTTACATACAAATATCATATTCACTCATCACATTTCACGTTCCAAACAGGATGATAAATTTATGTAAACATTGCAATCACATAGTCTAAATGTAAGGCTTTCGTATACTTCAAAAGGAATCATAGGTAGAAAGGTATTCGTGCTTTTGTACTCGTTTTGTTACTCAACGGGGATGCACCGGTTGAGCGACGTGTATCTTAGTCAAAGACTCGTCTTTCTGGATAACCTGAACAACATCCGTTCATATACGTCTAAAACCAAAAGAACAGTATAGTCGTGTTACATATTCAACTTGATTTACTTTGACTGCACATTTCTTTAAATTTGAATTAAAAATACAAGTCTAAACACTACTCTCGTTAAATTAACTTAATTTTCAACTTAAATTTGGTGATATGCTATTTTCACAAACCTTGATGTAACTCCTTTGTTTTATCTATTATATAATATTATTCTTTTCACAAACCTTATTAAAACTTCCACTGGGTTTCAAGTTCAATCTCCCATTTAAATTAAGGTGAGAAAACATGACTTCCAAATAACGTCTATATCATTTTCAGACTTGAATCTTTACACATCACTAACTACAAATACCAAAATACAATACATTTTCGTCCATGAAATTTGCAAAAAAGTTACGAAAGCGATTCCTGGTTTGACATAATACACTTCACATCTACGCTTCGCGGGTGTAAAGAAGTCAAGCAGCTTGTGAGCTACCTGGGATCGGCTTGGTAAAAAGTTCACAAAAATGCATAGTTTAAAGGTCGTTTAATAAACGAGTCTCGGCCTGAGCTTTATACCTAAACGTCGATTAGGTTCACAGTTTTAAGTATAATTAAACAAGTTAAAGATAAATAAGCGAGTTTTTGATTATTGTGCTTTAACACATCAAGCTTGAATCGAGCTTTATTTTGTTTAAACTCATCATAAAAGCAAGTCGAGCCAAACGAGTGTCAGATGATATAACAGTGTCCCAAGCCCGTTTGTGAGCTTGAATCCATTGAGGTTTTTAGCTAGGTATGTTGCATTTTAAATATCTGACCAATAAATATAGTACTTTACGGGATTTTCATTATCTTACATGCATGGTATCATGAGCGGGTTTGATCTCGAGACCTAGTTCGCCGCCATGAGTCGTTCCCTCTATGTCACCCCGTCAAACCCTAACCGCCGCCATTTATTCTTCTCTATTAAAAAAATATGCAATTTTCGGCCAAAACCCTACCCGCATACTGTTTTGAACATAACTTTTTAAGTCTGGAGTTAACAAACGCCATCGTCGCCATTCTCTTCATTTTTCAATTATGCACAAAACCCTTCCAAGATCATCTCCATCGGCCTTTGGATGCACTGTCATGCGTCGTCGAAAGTTGAATGGCGCAAGAAATTTACTTGTACACGCTTAGCTATTGCTTATTTGCTGTAACTGTTGCTACATGACGAAGATTAATCCTCGTTTGTTGTCGGATGTCTTTATAAAATAAATTGTTACTTGTTTTTGCTAATGCTTTTATTTGCTTTTGTTGTCGCTGCTTGAAGAATTACTTCCCTGCTGCAGGATTTCTGCATCAACAAATTAGTGCTTGCTTGTATTGCCATAATGTTTTAAGGTTCTATTTAAGTCCGAGATTTTGCGATTTTACCACTCGGATTGCTAACGAGTGTTAGATGAAGCCGTTTGTGGGCTTCCAATAGGTTTCTAGATATGTTGCATTATAAATATCTGATTGATAAACATAAAATCTTAGGAGATTTTCACTATCTTACGAAACAAGTTCGGACTTGTACGTGACATTTCTCGCAAGTCGAGCTCAAGCTAAAATATAAAGCTTGAAACAAACTCTAAACTCTGCAATTACAAACGAACCAAACTCGAGGCCAGGCCGACTCATTTGGACCATTAATTTTCAGTTTTTCACTATTAAATCACGAATTTTTTGTCTCCCAATAGGTGTCTTTAGCTATGCGGCCTAGATTTCTTCGCATATGACGTGTAACAATCATTGTTAAAAGTATGCATGAAAAGCATACAAATAGAAAACGTTTAGACAAGTGTTCGGAACCCTTTATTTTAGTCTAAGGAGGTGGTAAAATAAAGATAAAAAGAGAAAGATGGTGATGTTTTAGTGGCGGATACACATACACTGCTTTTACTTTTAGGTTGAATGGAATAATAAGAGGTTAAAACTTAAAAGTCGGTGTGACCGGCCTATATATGCTCCAATACTGTCGGTTTACAAGTTGGCCAAGATCATCAATCATCATATATTCTTAAGTAGATAATTAGCATCTTGATCACACTACTCGCTTCGACGTTAACAAACTAAAGACAATGTTCAAACTGACTTAACGATATGTAATCCCCCCAAGGCCACCCATTTTAGGGAACGTGATCACTTTCATGCAAAGTCTTCTCTTCTCGAATCAAGTAAACTACACGCATTGCATGATCCCTAACTTTAAAGTTGTTGCATATAGAAATTTGGACTTTGAATTTATTTTTTTGCGCCACCACTAAGCTATATCAAATATTAGCTAATTATTAATTGTCTACATATATACATTTGTTATACCGATCGACGTCGTTTGGCAAAAAGAGAAAAAGAAAATTACGTAACACTCCGTTGGATTATAAGACGAGGTACAAAAACTACTTTGTACTTTTAACTATTTACGATATTTTTATATAACAAACTTTATTTAAGATTTTACTGTTCATCAATCGTTCTTGTGGATTTCATCTAGAAATCCTAAGTGTAGATTTAAATTGATGGATTGGTTAGAAAACCCTATTGATACTCATTCCTCTTTGTAATTTTTTGGTTTGCTAGCGTTTGCTAGCTTTTATATAATGTCACCGTTCTAAAAAAAAACTTGATTAGTTTACAATTCAAAATATTATGTGTTATATATGGTTGAAAACTATGAATGTTTAATTAAAAAAAAAAATCTGTGAAACTTTAAAAATATTGTATAAAAAATATTCGTTTTATTATATGTTTGGATGTTCGAATATTCAAATTAATGTTTAATTACATGAGAAATCTCATGCAAATTTCAACAAAGAAAAGAAAAAGAATAAAAACGAAAAAATGTGAAAAAACGAAGAAAAAAAGTTTGTCGAAAGTATATAATAGAAATATAATTAAATGTTTGTCGTGATGGTGTAACTTTGTCGCTTAACGATTAGCTAAGAAATATTAATTTTTGGAAAGAAAAAAAATGTGAAAGTGAATTTGTTATCTAATCTAAAAAAAAGTTAGCTAGTATTGATCCTTTATATAAATGAAATTAAATCTTTAAATATTGGAGTAATAGATTGTGTGACATTTTATAAGTAAATATTGTTTAGTCTAACAACATTATTTATTTTTTATGTTTTTAAGTTTTAATCAAATTACATTACATAGTTCTTCCTTGTACGTTGACCGACGAGCTTTGACTCTTGGCCCTAAAAAATTACCGTTTATCCCTAAATGCAAAAAGTTGTCGACAGTTAGTTCTACCCTCTTAAAACCCTAGCTAACTTTACTTATGTGGCAACACGTGAGGACATTTTGATATCCCCACCCACACACACACACATTATTTTAACTTTATCTTCTTCCGTGTGAATAAAATGGTCATTTAACTATTTAAGGAAATAGATAAAAGATTGCGTGGTTCTAAAAGTTGTGGTGAAAAGTGTGTTTGGTAATTATTTATGAAGTGTTAAAATATATAGATAACAAGTAAAAAGGCGCCCGTCGCATTGCGGCGGGGTCTGTACCAAATTTCACAATCTCTTTTTAACCTCAATATGTTAGCGGCATGTTCAGTTATATTTCTATTATTAAAAAATTGCTAGATGTTTTTGTTTTTTCATAAAAGAAATATATTCTAAATTTCATTTTTTTTTTTTTTTTTTATAAAAGTACACGTATGTTAAAAGTATATTAATATTAGCTATGTTTTTTTTAATGCGGAGGCGCTTCTACGATGTAAATCGTTAGATATTTGTTATATATTTGGTAAATAAACTTTGCTATATAAACAAAAGAATTATATATAAACTTTTATACAGTTGAACGTCTTTGTCTTTATAGTTTTAAAAAAGTTTAGGATAATTTTTAAAGTTATTTGATATGTTAACGGTGCATTTTGAAAGTTCTTTTATTTAAAAACTATACATATATTAAACTTTAATTTTTTATTTTTATTTTTTTTATAAATTACCATACATAGGTTAAAAGCATATCAATATTGAGCTTGTTTTGTTTGTTATCAAGAGACCTATTTGGTAGTAATTGTTTTATTCAAGAAATCGCTAAATATTTATTAAATATTTGGTAAATAAAGTTTATTATATAAAAAAGTCGTAAATATTAAAAAATTCAGGATGTGTTCTATAAATATTATTTTTGTTTTTAATAAATGCCTTGTTTTGATCATGTGTGTGTAAGTGCTTGGGAGTTATTGAATGGACTCATGCAATAACCAATAGGAGTTTAGGAAATTGTATTTCATAATTGTTTATTTACAAAAATTCTTTATAGATATAACTTTTATCATAAAACTCATCAAGCAATATTAGCCACTTATTTTTTTTATCAAAATAAAAAAATAAACTTCCATCTTTTTTTTTTTAAATTAAATATTTCGCAAACCGTAAATCATCAAGCTACAAAAAAAAATACCATCGCGACGACAATTAAATTATCTTTCTATAGACATGCATTGTTATATACTTTCGACGGACTTTTTTTCGATAAACTTTTTTTTTTCCCAGAAAAATCATATATGATTCGTAAGAATCATATATGATTCGTAAGAATCGAATCATATATGATTTTTTACGAATCATATATGATTTTTACGAATCATATATGATTCTTTCTGGGCGTAAACTAAAAAAAAAAAATTCGTCGAAAGTATATAACAATGCATATCTATAGAAAGATCATTTAATTCTCGTCGCGATGGTATTTTTTTTGTAGCTTGAAGATTTACCATTTGAAAGATATGTTGTTTTGAAAAAAAATGTGGAAAATATAAATGGGTGGCTATGATTGGTTGATAGGCTCTATGGCATGTATGAGTTTTTCATGGATCTTAACTCATTGTTTATTATATTTTCGGCGCAAATTGGACGGTGTAAGGCTATAGTATATATTAAATACTATTCTTCGCTCGAGGCGCATTTAATATACTATCGCTCTAAATATAGAGAACAAGTAGAAGGCGTTCGCAGCGTTGCGGCGGAGTTCTGCACCAAATTTCACAAACTCTTTTTAACCTCGATATGTCAACTGCATGTTCAGTTATATGTTTATTATTAAAAAATTGTTAGGTATCTTTGTTTTTCGTAAAAGAAATATATTCTAATTTTTATTTTTTTTTTATAAAGCGCACATATATCAAAAATATATTAATATTAGATATGTTTTTTTAATGGGAGACGTTTCTACGGTGTAAATTGTTAGATATTTGTTACATATTTGATAAATGAACTTTGCTATAAACAAAAGAATTATATATAAAATTTTGTACAGCTGCACGTCTTTGGCCTTTATAGTTTTAAAAAAGTTTAGGATAATTTTTGAAGTTATTTGATATGTTAAAGGTGCATTTTGAAAGTTATTTTATTTAAAAACTATGCATATACTAAACTTCAACTTTTTTTGTAAAACCATACGTCCATAAAAAGCATAGCAATATTGGGTTTGTTTTGCTCGTTATCGAGAAACCTATTTGGTAGTAATTTTTTATTCAAGAAACCGCTAGCTATTTATTAGTTATTTGGTAAATAAAGTTTGTTATATAAAAAAGTTGTAAATATCAAAAAGTTCATGATATTTTGTAAATATTTTTATTTATAAAAATTATGTGTGTGAGTGCATGGGAGTTATGGTATGGACTCATGCAACAACCAATAAGAGTTGAGGAATGCGCAAATGTCATTTGTTTATTTTCATGTTGCCTTCACATATTGCCGAAAAAATATTAATTTATTCGTTTAATTCTATTTTAATCGGTTCTTCGCTCGAAATTCCTTTCTATAGTATATAGAGGGAACGTGGGATCCTTGAAATGGGATTTGAACACTTCAGATATTTTGGGTTAAAGTGGTGAGTCTAGATATTTTGGATTCAAACATTTATCCTCATATGCAAGTCACATGATGATTTATCGGGTGTTAACAATAACCATGAGAGAGAAGGGCTAACGATGAAATGGATAATGTTTTGTATTTAAGACGAACGATGCAATTTCTGAGGTCAAGGAATAAAGCTCGTCGGTCAACGCAAACCACAAAAACGACTGGTGTAATTTACTCTTTGGATAGCTTAATCACCTTTATTTTATCAATTTTCCGGACGCATGAGATAATGTACGGGTGGAAATTAGGTCATGTTCGGGTTAGCAGGTTTGGGTTGACAGGTTAGCGGGTTCAAACATCTCATCTCAAACCTAACATGTTTAGTCAATCGTGTTGAGAAGTTCAACTATAACCTGAACACGCTGATTAAATGAGTCAGTCGTGTCAACATGTTTATGATTCGAATATGAATTTGATGAGATATATTAAATATGGTAATGTGTATATTTAAAACCTTGTTAGCGACATGATATATATTTGACACTTACACATATACCATTATAAAATATTTCAAGAATCGATGATATATCATAAGATCACTGCCGGAGGTATTTCTGAAAGTAGTGTCCTTACCATCGATTACCCTATGCTAGAAGTACGATCTATTTACATTCTACCTTGCTCATATCTCGCTCTGGTGGGATTGGATATGGTTGTTATTGTTGTTGATGATGATATATCATAAGATAGAGACACAAAATAGTTGGGTCCGGCTATAATGAAAGTAAACAAATAACTTCTAACATTTAATTTTTTAGTTGTATTTTTAAACGGGTTGATGAGTTGGAATCAGGTTGAGTTTCTCAACTCAAACCTAACATATTTATTAAATAGGTCAGTCGTGTTGACCTATTTTCGACCCAAACTTGTTTAGTCTCAAACCTAGCCTTTTTTTTTGTTAGTCTCAGGTCGTGTTTCGTATCGTGTAATAAATTCTCACCCCAGCTAATACTGATTAGATATAGTAGTTTAATCTCTAGATAACTGAGAACATGATATATATCGTTTACGCGTAGGCTAGTAAAGTTTTTTGTCTACATGTAATCATAAGAGAATGAATAACAAAACATATAACTCGTATGGTTTGTGAAGACCAAAATTTGACACGCAAAGAGGCAACAGTGGTTCAATTAATATCGTATGACTCACAACCTGACTTGCTGGGTCCGTTGAGAAGTCGTATAAGTTTGTGAAAACATAGAAAAGTTTAAGGATATATAAATTATATGTCGACGAGAAGTATTTGTTCCTTGTAAAACACATGTACTACCTTATTCTTATCAAACATACGACGTAGACTTTGGGGTAATCCATTAATTAATGGCCGTAGTTAAGTAATTAACTTTCATTACAATATCATCTTTTTTTTGAAAATTGACTTTCATTGGAGAAATCCAAGTCCAATTTAAAACCCGATGGGGGAAAACCTTCAACTTAAGCCGCTCGAAGGTACGACACTTAAATTGAAGTAAACCCTGCCTTCTCCAGATTCGAACCCTTGTGGGTTGAAACCTTCATTGAAGGACTTTGAAATCGTACCGACAGGGCAGTGGTCCACAAGGGAAGACTTCCCGGTTTGGTCACCCAAACCGGTATTACTCTCCACTAGGCACGCTTAACTGAATAAGACATGCCCAGTGGACCACAAGCCCATTGGTTTCATTACAATATCATCTATAAATGATTCTGATCGGATGATCATTAAAAAAAATAAAAATAAAGACAATCCATACACAATTAACACTTGATTATTATTGATTGAATTGTATTCTTACAAACAATTGTATTAAAATAAAGTTCCACAACTTTTACTTGCCACTTTTTCAAATTTTTTGTTGCTTATAATTTTTTTTTTAGTATATAATATTTTGAATTTCGTTTATTTTGTTGTATCATATACCAGTTGTGTGTACTACTTGACCATTATATTGTTAGACCCGTTTTTCGGGTACTTGAACTCCACCCTAGATGTAATCGACTAAGAGCCTTACGTGGTTGGTTAGTCAACAAATGTCATGCTGTGATCAAACCCGATAGTCATAGTATTTCGTAATGTGGTTTTAGAAGTATTATGTGTCATAAGTAAGATGGATAAGAACTTGAGGGACCTAAGTTGACAGAATCCCAAACTGGTACTAGAAACAACTTGTTCTAGTACTAGAACCACCTTGTTCTAGCCTACAGGGACTAATCTTGCCAATTCCTTAAACTGCCACTAGAACCAACTTGTTCTAGTACTAAGGATGAATGGTTATAGGACCTAAGGAACTAAAGTTGCCAATTAAGCAAACTTCCACTTAACAAATGTCTAGAGGATTCCCTAGACTTCTATAAGCTTCATTTGGAATAAGTGTTATATATGTGTGTGTGGTGGTGACGGTTCAAGAAAGAAAATGAGGGAAATGGATGAAGTTTAATGAGTAATTTATGAAGAGTTTAAGCTTCTAATTTAAGAGTTAATTCATAAGCGACCACTTCTACACAAAGTAAATAACTTCCTATCTTGTTAATAATAAGGTTAAGGTTTAGGAATTAAGTGGGATTTCATCATATGATTAAGTTATGATCATATGATGATTTAGAAAGGAAATTGATTATGTTTGATGGGTTATGTAAACCCTTGATAATGATGTATTGTGTTAATAAGTCTTGATGTTGATGATTATGGTTTAGGAAGTATGAATGATGATGAGGAGGAATGATGATGATAATGGAGGATGATGATGGTGAGATGATGATTGTTAGCTTAGCTTGGATTCAAGATAAGTAAACTAGTTATGATATGATGTTATAATGATTTCTATATGTCTTATGTGTTTAGTTAAGCTAAGATTAATGAAGGTTTTAGATGTATGCCCTTATGTGTTATGGTGTAATACTAGCTCGGTATAGCTAGTAAGGAAGTGTTAAGGAAAAGTAGGTTAGGATAAGGAATGATGATGCTTTAAGTAGGTTAAGGTATGTGTTAATCTTAATGTTATAAAGGTTTAATGATTTATGATGCTTACTGTGTGAATGAGTTATGATGTTATGTTATAATCGTTTTACTTACTAAGCGAAAGCTTACCAGTTAATGTTCAATGTTTTGTAGGATCGTATCTGATGGCTTGGACAAGGGTTAAGGTTGGATATGCGTGTTGTAAAAGGATTTGGTAAGAAAGTAGAGCTTAGTATAGATACCGAGCTCATGACAATGTGGTACCCCCGTTGGTCTTAATGGTTTTGTAAGCGTAACCAAGTGCTAAATTGTATGTCAAGGTAGTTGTAATACCTTGGTGGTCAAACGTTGGGTCAGAGTGTGTTTTAAGTGATTTGGGTAAAAGTTAAAAGGGTGTTTGGCTTAAAAGCAAAATTACCCATTTTGAGATGCGAACGGGTCATGTGTGTATGGAACAAGTTTAGAATGTTAAATAAATAATTTTGGTTAAGTTTGATTTGTTACGGAAGGCGTACGTGTCGTATGTCATGAAATAGGTCAAAACGGGTTTTGGCATAAAACCCGTCATTTTAGAAAGTACTACCCCGAGGGTCAAACGGTAAATGTTTTTACATGGAAATGAGCCCAAGGATATAATAAGTGAATCTGAAAAGTTTCGTTAATTGTCGAGTTATAGAAGTTGTTTTTCCGGAAAATGGGTCAAAATGCATAAAAAGGAATATGCAGATAAAGGGGGTGTTTGGGACAGCAAGTAGTGCAGAAAATGGGTCATGTTAGAAAAATCATATCTTTTAATCAGTGAGTCGTTAGAGGTTATGCCACCCGTCATTTCGAAGGTAATTGAGTCTATTTTCATTTAAAAATAGTCTCTTGGTCTGAAGGTGTATGGATTTTTATAAATGGTCAAAAGAGTAACAGGATATCCGTTAAAGTCAAGCGTTTCCGCACGAAAAGTTTTAAGTTTTTGTCTAAGCGGGCACGGGGTGTAACATATACTCCTATCATTTACACACTAAGATTAACGAGATAGGGGTAAAATGGTCAAAATAAAACACACAACATGATATGTTTATGATACAAAAAAAAAAAAAAAAAAACGAAATTTAAAAGTGTAATATACATACAAAACTAAAATACACTAAGCAAAATTAAAAAATGTTTACATAAAAAAACAATTCGTCTTGGACTTTCTATAAAAGTTAACTAACTGCATGATCTTTCTGCCAACCCTTTGAAGGCGACTTTCAATTTTTTTGGTTTAGAGTCGCACCCACCTAATCGGCAGACCCTCATCCACCACATACCCATACTATGTTGTCTGAACAGGGTCCACGCTGGCGTAGTGGGGATTAAACGGCTTCCGCCCGGAAGCCGTACCGCCTCCACACGTGTATACTCGCTGGAGTAACGGTCGGATGAAAACCGGGGCCGGCTTGGATTCGAACCTCCGCAACTAATGGCTCAAAGGTTCTCCTCTTCATTGCCTAATATCATTAGAGCTTGTGGTCCCCACATGAGGACTTCTCGATCGGTCACCCAAACCTGTACTACTCTCACCTGGGCTTGCTTAACTGAATAAGCTTTACCCATTGGACCACAAGCGCCATGATTTCCGCCAACCCTTATCACCTGCGATTTATCATTGTTTAATTTGCAAGCCAAAATTCAACACTCAACGAAACTACAACAATATTTGAGTGTACATTGTATACATACATGTCATCATATGATTAAGTACATGTTGGCATAATAATTGCATTTTATAGATAGAGATTTTCTTTGTTCCAATTATCAGAGAAGAACGAGTTTATTTTACCAACATGTGCACGTATTAGCAGGGATATATGCGTGACCGTTTCTTTGATCACCCCAAAACATGCATTTAATTAGTGACTACGGGCTTCACATGTCTAGATTTTTCACTAGCTATCCCCAAAGACGGGCTATGTCAACATATGTCACCATTAGAATATCGTACTATCTTTAAGTATCACCTTATTATTCCTTTATTTCCGGTTGATAAGATATGTCCAGTTTATCGCAAGACATGTTTGGACTCCTTCGGGGAATATGCGGTTCACTGCAAAGAGCTCTCGGACTTCAAGTACAGACACGATGTGATTATGGATGTCTTTTTTGACGTCTGTAAGCGTGCTGGGATCTCCTCCAAGAAAGAAGCACCTGTGAACTTTTTGACTGACCCGTTGGATGGAAGATCCAAACTCAGACCGGCAGACGTTTTGGTGTTTGGATGTGTTGGAGGGAAACATGTGTGTGTGGATCTAACTGGGGTTTATCCTCTCGTGGGTTTGAGTAGCCGCGGTTTTACAGTAAGACAAGCTGTTTTGAAAGCCGCCTCATACAAAGTGGCAAAACACGAGAAAGCGTGCATTGAAAATCAACGTGTTTTTATTCCTTTCGCGTTTGATACTTTTGGTTTTCTTACACCTAAGGCAGTGGAGTTCCTCAACAGAGTCCAACGAGTTATGCATAATAATGTTATGACATCTAGATCCGCATATGTAGTTTTCAAAATAATAAATTTTGCAATCCAAAAAAACTAGCAGCGTAGTTTGTTGCCCGTTTAACTTCTAACTCTATGTAAATCTAAAAGTTAATTGTTAATAAAAATATCGTCATTATGCGTGAACTTTAAATATCAGGATATCAAGATGTTTGACCACACTATTGTGTTGCTTCTTCATTTAGAAAAATGATTATTTATCATGCTACAAATCTTTTCAATGAAAATTATTGAATGATAAAATTATGGATTAGTTTGATTCATCCAATGAAAATAAGATATTTGTTTAGAAGATATTTAAAAAGTTTTGTAAGAAGATAAATCATTTATTTCATATTAACTTATTATGTATGTCTATATCTATGCATGCGTGTTTGTGTTATATGCATGTGTATGTCTTCTTGTATGCATGCATGCATGTTTAGTAGCATTTTTGTGCTACGTTATACTTACTCGCATGCATATGTGCGTCATATCTAAGTCTACCATACGTATGTATAAGTAACTTTTAAATGTATCTATGCATATTTATTTGAGTGTGTGCACGAATTTAAAGAGCTACCTAAACTAAGATTGTGTTTGGCAGACGGGAATCAGAATAAAAGAATGAAAATCGTATCATTGTTAATGTTTGGTTGACATATATTGGTATCAAATGTAGGAGTCATAGTATCATAATAGCCATATTTTATATATCCCACGAGGTTGGTTTGAGAACTCGAAAATCAATTTTATTGTGGGATTAGAAATTTTATGAGTAATTGATGCTGAGATCACAAGTTAATGGAGACAAAACCTATATCTGACTCAAAGAAACCAAACATTTGAAATCAAAATTATAGAATCAACAAATTTATATCCATTCCATAATTATCAAGCCTATACATATAGTGATTCCAGAATACATACCAAACGCACTCAGGCTTTATTTGTACGTATATATGTCGATATTCCGGTCTTAGACCTAACAAAACAAATAAATATGTCAATGACATGATATATAAGTATAACGACGTGACTAACCAAATGACATTCACACGTTATACTTTGAGGATAATGCATTTTTAAATAATAGTACAAGCTATTAGATTTATTAAATGCACTACATGGAATTTTTCACACTATAATATTGAGTCGATCTTCTTAGAAACATCTTATTTGAATATTATAGTTATCATCTTCGGTTTCTCTATCTCATCAAGTAATTAGGCTGCATGATTTCCTAATCATATTTAAACAACCACAGAAAAACTTTGTTACAATGGATCTAGAGGTTAAGTTAAATAGAGTGAATGAATTATCTATACTACTATATAATGCATGGATAAACCAAGCCTAACTTCTAACAAAAAATTAAAATAAGGAGCTCTAATAATGAGGTGACATGTATCACTTTTCAACTAACTCCAAGCCTAAGGCTACCCACAGTAAGGGGATTCAATCCTCTTACTTTTCCCTGCCACGTCAGCTTTCTCTCTCCAGCGACCTGCAGGCGATTCAGTGCCCCAGTAAGGGCGACCTAGTTCAGGATTTTTTATTTATTTATTTATTTATTTATTTTTTTTTTACACAAACTCAAATTTCATTAATAATTAAAACGTTACATATTAATTAAAATAAAATAAAAAACATTACAACACTTATTCAAATTACATTAAAACGACCAAACTAGTTTGGATTATGATGATGCCAAATGTCTTCCACAAATTCGGCTTTGAGGTTAAGATGAGTTGTTTTGTTTCATATCTCCCTAGTAATTTCCAGCGATTCCTCATGCGTTCTTAAACGGTCATAAGAACGGTGCTGCTCCACTGGAAAGAATTCTGGAGATATCGCCCGCCCTTCGTCTTGAATTATCATATTATGTAATATGATGCATGTGTACATTATATGTCTAAGACGCTCTTTGTCAAATCCTTTAGCCGGATGTTTAATCATTAGGAACTTCTTCTTTAGTACACCAAAAGCACGTTTCACATCTTTTCTTGCTGCTTCGTGCATCCTCTTATACAATTGACGCTTTTCATCATGCGTCTCTGGATGTTTAATGGACTTCACAATAACAGAGTATTCCGGATATATCCCATCGTAAGATAATATCCCCGTTTATAAGGCACGCCGTTAGCAAAGAATTCCACATCCGGTGCTCTCCCCGTTTTGAGATCATTGAAAATAGGCAATGCACGTAAAACATTTACATCATTATTCATCCCGGCGACACCAAAGAATGCATGCGAAATCCATAAATCTTGGGAGGCGATCGCTTCCAATAAAATGAAAGGAGTTTTCCCGTGATCACCCCTACAAAATTGAGCTTTTAAAGCATGTGGGCAATCTCCCACGGCCAATCTGTACAATCAATGCTGCCTATTAGGCCAGGAAAACCATGAACTCGATAGTGATGCTCATAGAGTCTGTCAACGTCAGTAACCGTCGGCTTTCGCAAATACTCTGTACCATATAACTCCATGATGACCTCAGAAAATTTATAGAGACACTCACGAATTGTTGACCCACCCATTTGCACATACTCGTCTAGCATATCAGGATTCACTCCGTATGCCAATTGACGAATTGACGAAGTAACTTTCATCAATGGAGAAATACCAAGTAAGCCCGTACAACTAGGAGTTTGTTGGAAATAAGGTGAATGATCGGTTACCTCTCGAACAATTCGTGTGAATAGTCTTCGGCTCATTCGGAAACGATCATGAAATTGTTCTTCGCCGTATGTTGGGTTAGCGCAGAAGTAAGCAGTCACTAAACGGTTATGAGCACCCAAACGATCCCTGGTAATTTGGTTTCGTGTTTCTTTAGGTTGTGACGCTTGATAAGCCTCCCAACAATCTTCTGCAAACATCAAAAACTCGGTATTAACTTCATTTTCGTCATCCGAAGACGAATTGGCAAAAAAGATCTCGAAAGAATTCATGGTGTGATTGAATATAGAGAATGTTTGAAATGAGGTTTGTGAATTAGAGTGTGTTTTATGTTGTGTATTTATAAGGTATTTAAAAGATTTTTTTTTTTTTTTTTTTTTTATTCAAGCCTAACGGCTAATTGTCAAAAGCAAAACAAATTAATTTGTAATATACTCGATCGTGATCTTGACCTATTTGTTTCTTT
The DNA here is from genome assembly GCA_030686995.1 of Artemisia argyi. NCBI lineage: Eukaryota > Viridiplantae > Streptophyta > Magnoliopsida > Asterales > Asteraceae > Artemisia > Artemisia argyi. The sequence goes on along the minus strand of CM060687.1, from coordinate 199,781,277 downwards.
TTCGTTGCTCGACCGAGATCCCACAGGAGCCACGATCGACTGGGATCGATCGTGGGTGTCGATCGTGGTCTCCTTCTGCATGCAGCCTAACTTCTAACAAAAAATTAAGATAAGGAGCTCTAATAATAAGGTGACATGTGTCACTTCCCAACTTAAAATTCACCTTTATTTTCAAATTGAAATATTTTTTTATCTATTTATTTTTTTTGTTATCTAATTTCACCATATTTTCTAAAATTTTGTGCTCTTTAATTCAACATCAATTTTGATATATTTTTACAAGTTTTTAGTTTTGTAGATTTTTAGTGGGTTTTTTATTCAAAATTTTATAACTTTAAAATTTATTTCAATCAATACAATATTGATTCGTTAAAATCATATACTTTTGGGCGAGTGTTTGACGGGAAAGAGATTGCGAGGATCTTTCTATATACGGTAATAATGATGTCACGAGAAAGATAAGGAAAACCCAAACAAACACATATACGTTCGGAGTGTTGTCAAACGAATTCACTAAGCGGGTAGGGAATTACGGGGAGAGTTGGGCTAGCAATTCATTTACTAACCATATTACTATATTTTTCGCCGCAGCTGTGCGCGGGTATCCGACTAGTATATTTAAATCATAAGTTGCTGAAAAAAAAAACACTCAAAATGAAGGAATTATATATAATAATTTGCTGAAAATAAAAACACTCAAAATGAAGGAATTATATAAAATGGCGTTCTTCTGGAATCATTAATTTGTACATTGACTAGTCTTTTCTTGAAACTCTTTTCTAAAATTAGTAATTAGAGTGTGGAAAACTAGAAGGGGGTTAAATAGTTTTACGTCTTTTTACTTTGTTATAAAATTAGTATTAAAGTTTTGCTTAGCTTTTAAAAACTTAGATTCGATAATATGTGATCTCAAGTCTTGTACAATATAAACAATTAATACTACACAATATATTATAATGATATGTAATGAAATAAGCAAGAGATGGAAAGATCGAACCGGGAGACAAGAGATTTATAGTGGTTTGGCTACAAGGACACCTTCCTTGCCCTACTCCACTCCCCGAGCACCTAACTCGAGAGTTTTCTTCACTATATCAACAAGCTCCCTTATGGCGGAGAAAACCGTACACACCAATATACACACCAATCTACACACCACTTTTCACACCACAACTTCGTCACACCTAAGTCACAACTTCTTCAAATCTATCTACTTCACAACTAACTACTCCACACCTATCTTCTTCACACCAATCTAGTTCCTAACTTATCTTCTTCACACCAAGCTACTAACTAATCACACAATCAATATCTAACACAACTATCTACAATCAAATATTCACAACAATCTTCACAAAGAATAATGTAAATGATCTTTGATGATACACCAACAACATGGATGTGGAGATCACAACAAGTTGTAATACTTCTTGTCTTGAGGGATAGAAGTATTCTTCTCTTGCACTTGAGAGGATGAAGGTTGGATCACTTTGAAACAAAGAATTTATATACTTATGATCAAAGGATAAAAGAATGGAGATTTGGATCTAGATCAGAAAGTTTAGTAGTGCAAAAGGTGAAGAAAAAATCCAGATTTAAGGTGGTATTTATAGGCAACAGAATCTGACAGAGGAGCGTGGCCGGTCCCCTTAAACCATGGCCGGCCCCCTTAAAATTAAGGAGACCGCCCTTTATAATTAAGGGGGCCGCCCAGCTGAAACGGCCAGATTCTTTGTCTTTTAGTGGGGAAAGTTTATTTGGTGAAAAACTAACTGATTTTGGTTAAAATTTTGAATTCATATATTTAGTATGAATAAAACATTTTTCTTTATTACCAAAAGTGTTTTTCAAAAATATATAATATGTTTATATAATTAAGTAAACTTTGTAATACTTAATTAAACTTTCCTTTGATCATAAATTGCACTAAACACTTTGTTTATTCATACCTTAAGTGATTTGGATGTAAAGAAAAATATTAATCACTAAATACTTGTTTATGTCACAAGTTTTAGTTCTATGAGTTTATATTTTGTGATAATTAAAACATAGAGATAATGATAACATGTTAATAATGTTTTTAGGCATTATTTATGTCAACAATCTCCCCCTTTTTGATTATTACAAAACCTTAAACTCAATATATCTAAAACTTGTTTTTAGACAAGTATTATAGAGTTTACATTTCTCTTCTCCCCCTTTTTGTAAAATTAAAAAGGTTAAGCCGAGTAAGCTTCACTAGGGAAGTTTAAACGGGTAGAGAGCTCCCCCTTGATGTATGCTCCCCCTCATTTGAGAGCACCAAGGGAACGAGCTATGGAGATCTTTGCTACAAAAATATTTGAAGAGAGCAAGATACACATATATGCAAAGCAACAATTATGCAACTAAACATAGATTCATTCAATCATAATAGGAATGATAAGCATTACAACATTCAATATGCTTGGAGCATATTGATAAAAATAACACAAAAGAAAAGACATAGTCCTATTTTGCTTAAGAGAGCACTTGGACTTGCTTGCAACCCATGGTTGATTGTTTAATTTGCTTGAAGAGAAACATAAGCATAAAGCTTAGATGTTTGATTGAGAGGGATATGGAGTGGAGTGTGGAACGGAAGAATTGGATCTCACGATGTTGTATCGTGTTAAGGGTGGTATTAGATGATTGCGAGTGAGAAGATATTCAATCCAAGAAATATCTTTACTCAAGTAGAGGATTTGTTTTTGAAGGAATATGCAACAAGGGCAAAAGTGAGTGTGGTTTGTAACTTGATCCAAGTTGAGAGAGTGGGGAAGGCAATTTGCATAGGGTGATGATGGAGGTTGCCCTTTGTTGCGTTGTGCAAGATGCATAGCAAGGAGATCACTAAGATCATGGATTTGGTTTATTTCATCACAGAACTTTTGTTTTTCCGTGGCAATGTGGAGGGGATCATAGGTTTGGTATGGATGGGTTGGGTTTGTGTAGTTGGAATTGTAGTTTGATGGTTGATCAAACTTGCATGGATCATTATAAGTTGTTGGAGGTTGAGAGGTGTAGTTTGGCTTGAAGGAATATGTTTGGCCAATGTTGTATGGTTTGTAGAGTGGATCAAATGAATGACTTTGTTGGTGGTGAGGAATGATTTCCAACTTCATTTATGATGATGAATTTGTTTCGAGGGCTTTTTCGTCGCCAAACGGGTTTTTCCGTCATCCTTGCTAGCCTTAAGGCTTTTGATTTTGGTTTGTTTGGAGAGTTCATGATAGGATGAATGGAGAGTTTTGAGGATTGGGGATATTTATAGTGTAAGATTTGTGTGTTTAAGGATGGATAAGGTTTGTTTGGGGGATTAGGACAAAATGTGTTGGTGAAAAATGGGAAATGTAGGTTGAAATGGGCTAAAAAGCAGAAAAGATTCTGTAAACCCGACCATCAGATGGCCGGTCCCTTTAATTAGGGGGCGGTCCCGTTAATGATTAAGGGGGCCGCCTTACAGAATTAAGGGGGCCGCCCATCTGGTGATTTCCAGGTTGCCAGAATTGGGTTTTTGGCAGAAAATTTGCAGAAAGGTTATGTGTTTGGATTAGAATTCAAGCAAGTTCAAGTCTCTTAGGCAATATAGAGTCTAATCTAATCAAGATATAGCATGCATGCAAAAACACATAAACACAAGAGCAAATAATCAACATATAACAAGCAAGAGAAAGCAAATAAAGGTAAGTACAATTAAGCTTCCTAAGACATCTATCTTAGATTAAAGGCAATGATAATTAGTGAGTGAATAACTAATAATGGATCAAGATGACACTATTATTAATGAATTTATCCTAGTGAGTGTCTATATGCAACAAATGTGGAGTTGTGATTGTTTCGACTCCTAGAAGCAAAAAGAAATAACGATCCTAAGAAACAATTCAAATAATCTCCTTGATTCAATTTTTGCTCGATCATGAATGTCAAAGACATATATTAGATTATATATCTTGACAATTTATGTGAGAATTTATGCATGATTTTGAAATAGAATGTTTTTAGGATTAGTCAACAATGCAAGGAAAATGATTTTCATGGGGTTCCTAGATTGTGAGAATAATTTTTAGAGAAAATTGATTGAGTTTTACAAAACGGTTTATGCAAAGAAAATAACTTTTCTTAATCTTTAGTTTTGTGCAAAATAGATTCCTAGACTCAGAATAGGTGAAATGAAAGAAAAATGAATTTCATGCAAGTATAAATTTAAAATAATTCAATATAATTTAGTCAACTTGTTCCATCATTCCTAATCCTAAACGCAAGTGGTTGAATAATTCACGCTTAAGGGGTTTTGTGAATATATCCGCAATGTTGTCTTCCGATGCAACCTTTTCTATAGATATATTTCCTTTTTGTACATTATCCCTAAGAAAATGGTGACGTATTTCTATGTGTTTAGTCCTAGAATGTTGCACCGGATTTTTACTTAAATCTATCGCACTTTTGTTATCGCACATAATGGGGACATTTTCTAACCTAATGCCATAGTCTACGAGAGCTTGTTTCATCCATAGTGCTTGTTGACATGCCTTTCCGGCGCTTACATATTCGGCTTCGGTGGTAGAAATAGCAAGAGCGGTTTGCTTCTTCGAAAACCAAGACGTTAGACAACATCCCATAAACGTGCAAATACCGCTAGTGCTCTTTGTATCTACGTAGTCTCCCGCATGATCCGAATCCGCATAGACAATGGTTTCTATGCCGGATTCCTTAGGATACCATAATCCTAAGTGTATAGTGCCTTTAACGTATCGGAAGATACGCTTAATCACTTATAGGTGAGAGGTTTTGGGATCCTCTTGAAAACGGGCACAAAGGCAGACACTAAACATGATGTCGGGTCTACTTGCCGTCAAGTATAGTAAACTACCTATCATTCCTCTATACTTGGTGTTATCTATGGACTCACCTTCATCATCCTTTGTGAGCTTTACCTCAGTAGACATGGGAGTTTTCATGGGTTTTGAGTCTTCTAGGCCAAACTTCTTAAGCATTTCCTTAATGTACTTAGATTGGTTAAAAAATATTCCATCTTCTAATTGTTTTATTTGTAATCCTAGGAAGAAGTTAATTTCACCCATCATACTCATCTCAAACTCATCATGCATGATTTTGGCAAATTCATCACACATGTCTTGACAAGTCGATCCAAATATAATGTCATCAACATATATTTGGACAATGATGAGATTTGGGTCTTTCCTTTTAGTGAAAAGAGTGTTATCTACCATTCCCATGGAATAATCATGTTTAATAAGAAAAGCTTTTAATCGATCATACCAAGCTTTGGGAGCTTGTTTGAGTCCATACAAAGCTTTCTTTAACTTATAAACATAATCAGGTTTTGCGAAGTCAATGAATCCTGGAGGTTGTGCCACATATACCTCCTCATTGATAAAACTGTTAAGGAATGCACTTTTCACATCCATTTGGAATAACTTAAAATCTAGGGCGCAAGCATAGGCAAGTAATATCCTAATCGATTCTAGTCTAGCTACAGGGGCATAAGTTTCGTCATAATCAATTCCTTCTTGTTGATTATAACCTTGGGCAACTAACCTAGCTTTATTCCTGGTAACTATTCCATTCTCGTCTAACTTATTCCTATATACCCATTTGGTTCCTATGATGGTCATATCCTTTGGATTTGGGACTAATTCCCAAACATCATTCGCCTTAAATTGATTTAATTCTTCTTGCATAGCTATAACCCAACTTTCATCCTTTAAAGCTTCGCTAATATTCTTAGGTTCTATTGCTGAGAGGAAACAAAAGAAATTATTTTTATCTTGGGCTTGTGACCTAAGGGTTCTTTGGTTAAGATGTCCTATTATATTGTCTAATGGATGAGATCTAGATTCTTTAATATTAACAGTTTCGTTATTTTCTAAGTGAATGTCTTCATTATCATTTCCTATGGGTTTTGTTTTACTAACCTCAATAGCTTCATCTTCGATTAAATCATCATCTTCTAAAGGTAATGTTTTAGGAGGTGGTGGTGTTTCATCAAATGTTACATTTAGTGATTCCTCTACTTTCATGGAGTGTTTGTTAAGTATTATATATGCTTTGCTATTTTGTGAGTATCCTAAAAATATTCCTTCATATGATTTTGGATCAAACTTAGTGAGATAGTCCTTAGTGTTTAAAATATAGCATTTACTTCCAAATACCTTAAAGTAGCTTAAGTTTGGTTTTCTACCTCTTAATAACTCATAAGGAGTTTTTCCTAGAATTCTTCTAATTGATACCCTATTTAAAATATAAGTTGATGTATCTACGGCATGACACCCAAATTTTTGTGGGATGGATTGTTCATTTAACATAGTTCTACTCATTTCTTGTAGTGACCTATTTTTTCTTTCTACTACGCCATTTGATTGAGGAGTACGAGGAGCGGAGAAATTGTGAGATATTCCATTTAACACGCAATATTTTCCGAAATGTACTTCGTTATCAAATTCCCTACCATGGTCCGTCCTAATGGCAACTATTGAGCATCCTAATTTATTTTGAATCATTCTACTAAATATTTTGAATTTTTCAAAGGCTTGGGTCTTGTCACTTAAAAACCTAGTCCACGTGTATCGTGAGTAGTCATCTACTATCACTAAGGTATATTTGTTTCCTCCATAGCTCCGCACAGCGGATGGACCAAAAAGATCCATATGTAATAATTCTAGGCATCTAGTAGTGGATACTATATTCTTGGCTTTGTGACTAGCATGAGCTTGTTTTCCAATTTTACATGCATCACAAAAATGCTTGTCATATTTTAGATTAGGCAAATTTCTAACTAATTCCTTAGAGGCCAAAGATTGTATTTGTTGCATATTAGCATGTCCTAATCTTCTATGCCATAGTGTAGAATTTTCATCTAAGGTCGTTAGGCATATCCTATCCTCAGGTTTGTTTCCTAGTTTCATAACATATATGCCACATTTTCTAATTCCTCTACCTATAATTTTTCCATCCTTAACTATTTCGCTATCATCTTTGGTAAATGTGACTCTACATTTATTATCACATATTTATCCTACACTAAGCAAGTTATATGTTAATTTATCTACATGCTCTACATTTTCAATAGTAAGTGAGTCTTGAGAGATCGTACCTTTGCCAATGATTTTTCCACGTAAGTCACTACCGAAAATAACGTTACCTCCATTGTATGCCTTGTATGTAGAGAATAGATTGCGATTCCCCGTCATGTGCCTCGAACATCCGCTATCTTTGATCCATTCGTTAGGTTCCAAGTCAATTCCTAAACATATTTCGTCGGTTTCTTTTGCCATAAAACACTTTTCATCTTTTGGCTTTTCAACTTCTTCTTTGTCACTATCACTCCATGTTCCACTAACAAAAGCACCTTGACTTTCATAACCCGGTGGCTTTAGACATTCGCCAATGAGATGATTTGGACTTCCACATCTAAAGTACTTTCTTTTCCCATAGTTTTCACTTCTATTCCTTTGGAATGCTTTTCTTTCGTCTCGTGATGATCTAGTGAATCTTTCTCGTCTCTTGAAAAACTTCTTGAATTCTCTTACGGCCATTGCATATTCTTCGTCTTCACTTTCGTCACTTGAATCATCATCATCACTAGGTTCCTTTTTGGCTTTTAGAGCAATGGATTTGGTTTGTTCTTTCTTGACTTTGACCGTTTCCGAATCTCTTCTTATGATTTCTTCATGAACCTTCAAGTTGCCAATTAGTTCATCTAATGATAACGTCATCAAGTTCTTTGATTCTTCGATTGCCGTGACCTTAGCTCGCCATTTTGGATGCAATGCCCTAAGAAATTTCCTAACACAATTTTTACTAGAATATGTCTCATCAAGTGCTTTTAAATTTGTGATGATAGTGTTAAACTTAGCAAAAGCATTATCAATTGATTCCTCTTCCGGAATCGTAAATTGTTCATATTGTTGTACAAGAAGATCTATTTTATTATCTTTGACTTGGCTATTACCTTGGTGAGTAATTAGTAAAGAATCCCAAATTTCTTTGGCGGTTTTACACATAAAAATTCTTTCATATTCTTTGCGTGGTAACGCATTATAAATTACCATTTTAGACTCATTATTTTTTGCTAATTTCTTTTTCAAATCATCATTTTGTTTTTCAAAATATACAATTTCATTCATTTTAGTTTCAACATTATATTGAATATGAGGAAAATCACCAAAAGTAATAATATGCCAAAGATCAAGATCTTTTGATTTCACATACGTTTCGAATATATTTTTCCAATATAAAAATCCATCACTTTCAAATAGTGGTGGTCTTTGCATAGATTGCCCTTCTAAATATTTTTCAGATTCCATAGATCGTTACAAGTTTTAAAATACAATATATTTTAAAAATCTTGCTAGACGTGGCTCTTGATACCAATTGTGGAAAACTAGAAGGGGGTTGAATAGTTTTACGTCTTTTTACTTCGTTATAAAATTAGTTTTAAAGCTTTGCTTAGCTTTTAAAAACTTAGATTCGATAATATGTGATCTCAAGTCTTGTACAATATAAACAATTAATACTACACAATATATTATAATGATAAGTAATGAAATAAGCAAGAGATTGAAAGATCGAACCGGGAGACAAGAGATTTATAGTGGTTCGGCTACAAGGACACCTTCCTTGCCCTACTCCACTCCCCGATCACCTAACTCGAGAGTTTTCTTCACTATATCAACAAGCTCCCTTATGGCGGAGAAAACCATACACACCAATCTACACACCACTTTTCACACCACAACTTCGTCACACCTAAGTCACGACTTCTACACAACTTCTTCAAATCTATCTACTTCACAACTAACTACTCCACACCTATCTTCTTCACACCAATCTAGTTCCTAACTTATCTTCTTCATACCAAGCTACTAACTAATCACACAATCAATATCTAACACAACTATCTACAATCAAATATTCACAACAATCTTCACAAAGAATAATGTAAATGATCTTTGATGATACACCAACAACTTGGATGTGGAGATCACAACAAGTTGTAATACTTCTTGTCTTGAGGGATAGAAGTATTCTTCTCTTGCACTTGAGAGGATGAAGGTTGGATCACTTTGAAACAAAGAATTTATATACTTATGATCAAAGGATAAAAGAATGGAGATTTGGATCTAGATCAGAAAGTTTAGTAGTGCAAAAGGTGAGGAAAAAATTCAGATTTAAGGTGGTATTTATAGGCAACAGAATCTGACAGAGGAGCGTGGCCGGTCCCCTTAAACCATGGCCGACCCCCTTAAAATTAAGGGGACCGCCCTTTATAATTAAGGGGGCCGCCCAGCTGAAACGGCCAGATTCTTTGTCTTTTAGTGGGGAAAGTTTATTTGGTGAAAAACTAACTGATTTTGGTTAAAAATTTGAATTCATATATTTAGTATGAATAAAACATTTTTCTTTATTACCAAAAGTGTTTTTCAAAAATATATAATATGTTTATATAATTAAGTAAACTTTGTAATACTTAATTAAACTTTCCTTTGATCATAAATTGCACTAAACACTTTGTTTATTCATACCTTAAGTGATTTGGATGTAAAGAGAAATATTAATCACTAAATACTTGTTTATGTCACAAGTTTTAGTTCTATGAGTTTATATTTTGTGACAATTAAAACATAGAGATATTGATAACATGTTAATAATGTTTTTAGGCATTATTTATGTCAACAATCTCCCCTTTTTTGATTATTACAAAACCTTAAACTCAATATATCTAAAACTTCTTTTTAGACAAGTATTATAGAGTTTACATTTCTCTTCTCCCCCTTTTTGTAAAATTAAAAAGGTTAAGCTGAGTAAGCTTCACTAGGGAAGTTTAAACGGGTAGAGAGCTCCCCCTTGATGTATGCTCCCCCTCATCTCCCCCTTTTTGGAATTGATTATGCAGATGACCAGTACCTTGTTAGTTAGGACCAATTTTGTGGGAAGTCAGGTTGAAGGGCTGGGGATGTAACAATAACTCTATTTGATTCTCCATAAATATTGGTCCTTATCCTATCAAAATGTAGTTTCCTGTCTACATCATACAACGCTCAAATATGTAGTTCTTATAAGTGAAGGACTGTTTGGGATAACATGGCACATTATGATCTTTAGTGCTATGGGCAATGCAGGGGTGATTTTAATGATACCTGCAAAGTTCCTATAAAGGTTGTTAACCTATGAGTCTCTGACTCATATTTTACATTGGAAAGTAAGAATCTGTTCAGATCATCATAATAGATCAGCATAATGGAAGGCCTTGTATCTTGATTCTCTCAGACTTAGACTGAGATCTCTAATGTGCTATCAATTTAGGATGTAGTAATTGGTATTCACTGATGAAATCTCTAGTTCTAAATTAAAGAGAATCATAAAGTAGATTGCCTATTATGGAGGGTAGCTGATCTAGGAGGGGAGTGCAAGTTGAATGTAATTGAGAGTTGTGAAAGATGAAGCTTCATGGTCCAGTCATTGCATTCCCACAGGAGGTAATGGTTGGTCCTCACGACAAGGTGTGTGTTCCCATATGTGTGAAGCCATTTTAAAGATGGAAATGTAGCACATCTGGTATAACCCTTGCTGTGGAGGGGTTATGGGTTCCTAATGAAGCCATAATCCTCTTGTGTCTTGGCCATTGTGGTGGCAGGATAGATGGTATTGATGAAAAGGAGATAGAGAAATGTAACTAGATGATCGGTGCATGAAAAGGTAAATAAAAGGGAATATCAGTTGATGAATGGAGTGGAAAAGGAAGCATAAAGAATCTGTGCAGAACACTAGAATTTGCTGATATAGTTTTGTCAGATATTAGTGGTGTCAGATATAACTAGTAGACATGTCTGATATCGATCGAATGAATTAGTTTTGAGTAAATTACATAAATGGTCACTATGGTTTGTCCATTTTTTCACATTTAGTCACTAACGCGAGAATTATTTCACATATTTTAAAATTAAATCATGTTATCGCCAATACTGTAATTGAGGAGGACATTGATCATTGGATCATTAAATGTAAGTTTGGAGTTAGTGGAATTTAGATCCTCCTGTGTTGTCCCCTTCCTTCAGTATTTCTGTCATCACTCTTGGTCTTATCAATGGTCGTGGAAATGCAAGTTTATGTAAGGTGCTTCATCTCTTTTTTCAAATGTCATTTTGGGCTATTTAGAGATGGAGAAACAGGGTTGTAAGGTGCAAACTCAAGACAAATTAGTAACAGGGTTGCTTGAAACTCTTTTCTAAAATTAGTAATTAGAGGAAGATTGCAAACTCAAGACAAATTAATGAAATGGAACAGAAATCAAAACATGAAATGCCCATTATGCGAATTGGTCAATGATTCACATAAACACCTATTCTTTGACTGTGAATTTTCAAAAGAAATTTGGAACAACTTAATGGAGACACTTGAGGAAAGGAGGATGACTAATATATGGGAAGATATAATATAGTACTTCTAACTCCATTGGAATTGTGATGAGAAGAATAACCCTTGCTACAACAGTGTATTATATTTGGAAGGAGAGGAATGATAGACTGTTTAGAGGAGAAAAATAGACCAAGGAGGTGGTATTGAAGAATGTTGAGGAGAATATCAAGCTATAGATGTTGTGTTTAAAGATCAAAAAGACTAGTAATGTGGAAAAGATGGCTAAGAAATGGCAGTTGACACTCAATTATAGGGAATAAAGGTCTAAATTTTTGGATGGATTATGCAGATGACTAGTACCTTGTTAGTTAGGACCAATTTTGTGGGAAGTCAAGTTGAAGGGCTGGGGATGTAACAATAACTCTATTTGATTCTCCATAAATATTGGTCCTTATCCTATCAAAATGTAGTTTCCTGTCTACATCATACAACGCTCAAATATGTAGTTCTTATAAGTAAAGGACTGTTTGGGATAACATGGCACATTATGATCTTTAGTGCTATGGGCAATGCAGGGGTGATTTTAATGATACCTGCAAAGTACCTATAAAGGTTGTTAACATACGAGTCTCTGACTCATATTTTACATTGGAAAGTAAGAATCTGTTCAGATCATCATAATAGATTAGCATAATGGAATGCCTTGTATCTTGATTCTCTCAGACTTAGACTGAGATCTCTAATGTGCTATCAATTTAGGATGTAGTAATTGGTATTCACTGATGAAATCTCTAGTTCTAAATTAAAGAGAATCATAAAGTAGATTGCCTATTATGGAGGGTAGCTGATCTAGGAGGGGAGTGCAAGTTGAATGTAATTGAGAGTTGTGAAAGATGAAGCTTCATGGTCCACTCATTGCATTCCCACAGGAGGTAATGGTTGGTCCTCACAACAAGGTGTGTGTTCCCATATGTGTGAAGCCATTTTAAAGATGGAAATGTAGAACATCTGGTATAACCCTTGCTGTGGAGGGGTTATGGGTTCCTAATGAAGCCATAATCCTTTTGTGTCTTGGCCATTGTGGTGGCAGGACAGATGGTCTTGATGAAAAGGAGATAGAGAAATGTAACTAGATGATAGGTGCATGAAAAGGTAAATAAAAGGGAATATCAGTTGATGAATGGAGTGGAAAAGGACGTATAAAGAATCTGTGCAGAACACTAGAATTTGCGGATATAGTTTTGTCAGATATTAGTGGTGTCAGATATAACTAGTAGACATGTCTGATATCGATCGAATGAATTAGTTTTGAGTAAATTACATAAATGGTCACTATGGTTTGTCCATTTTTTCACATTTAGTCACTAACGCGAGAATTATTTCACATATTTTAAAATTAAATCATGTTATCGCCAATACTGTAATTGAGGAGGACATTGATCATTGGCTCATTAGATGTAAGTTTGGAGTTGGTGGAATTTAGATCTTCCTGTGTTGTCCCCTTCCTTCAGTATTTCTGTCATCACTCTTGGTCTTATCAATGGTCGTGGAAATGCAAGTTTATGTAAGGTGCTTCATCTCTTTTTTCAAATGTCATTTTGGGCTATTTAGAGATGGAGAAACAGGGTTGTAAGGTGCAAACTCAAGACAAATTAGTAACAGGGTTGCTTGAAACTCTTTTCTAAAATTAGTAATTAGAGGAAGATTGCAAACTCAAGACAAATTAATGAAATGGAACAGTAATCAAAACATGAAATGCCCATTATGCGAATTGGTCAATGATTCACATAAACACCTATTCTTTGACTGTGAGTTTTCAAAAGAAATTTGGAACAACTTAATGGACACACTTGAGGAAAGGAGGATGACTAATATATGGGAAGATATAATACAGTACTTCTAACTCCATTGGAATTGTGATGAGAAGAATAACCCTTGCTACAACAGTGTATTATATTTGGAATGAAAGGAATGCTAGAATGTTTAGAGGAGAAAAATAGACCAAGGAGGTGGTATTGAAGAATGTTGAGGAGAATATCAAGCTATAGATGTTGTGTTTAAAGATCAAAAAGACTAGTAATGTGGAAAAGATGGCTAAGAAATGGCAGTTGACACTCAATTATAGGGAATAAAGGTATGAATTTTTGGATGGATTATGCAAATGACTAGTACCTTGTTAGTTAGGACCAATTTTGTGGGAAGTCTAGTTGAAGGGCTGGGGATGTAACAATAACTCTATTTGATTCTCCATAAATATTGGTCCTTATCCTATCAAAATGTAGTTTCTTGTCTACATCATACAACGCTCAAATATGTAGTTCTTATAAGTAAAGGACTGTTTGGGATAACATGGCACATTATGATCTTTAGTGCTATGGGCAATGCAGGGGTGATTTTAATGATACCTGCAAAGTACCTATAAAGGTTGTTAACCTATGAGTCTCTGACTCATATTTTACATTGGAAAGTAAGAATCTGTTCAGATCATCATAATAAATCAGCATAATGGAAGGCCTTGTATCTTGATTCTCTCAGACTTAGACTGAGATCTCTAATGTGCTATCAATTTAGGATGTGGTAATTGGTATTCACTGATGAAATCTCTAGTTCTAAATTAAAGAGAATCATAAAGTAGATTGCCTATTATGGAGGGTAGCTGATCTAGGAAGGGAGTGCAAGTTGAATGTAATTGAGAGTTGTGAAAGATGAAGCTTCATGGTCCACTCATTGCATTCCCACAGGAGGTAATGGTTGGTCCTCACAACAAGGTGTGTGTTCCCATATGTGTGAAGCCATTTTAAAGATGGAAATGTAGCACATCTGGTATAACCCTTGCTGTGGAGGGGTTATGGGTTCCTAATGAAGCCATAATCCTTTTGTGTCTTGGCCATTGTGGTGGCAGGATAGATGGTCTTGATGAAAAGGAGATAGAGAAATGTAGCTAGATGATAGGTGCATGAAAAGGTAAATAAAAGGGAATATCAGTTGATGAATGGAGTGGAAAAGGAAGCATAAAGAATCTGTGCAGAACACTAGAATTTGCTGATATAGTTTTGTCAGATATTAGTGGTGTCAGATATAACTAGTAGACATGTCTGATATCGATCGAATGAATTAGTTTTGAGTAAATTACATAAATGGTCACTATGGTTTGTCCATTTTTTCACATTTAGTCACTAACGCGAGAATTATTTCACATATTTTAAAATTAAATCATGTTATCGCCAATACTGTAATTGAGGAGGACATTGATTATTGGCTCATTAAATGTAAGTTTGGAGTTGGTGAAATTTAGATCCTCCTGTGTTGTCCCCTTCCTTCAGTATTTCTGTCATCACTCTTGGTCTTATCAATGGTTGTGGAAATGCAAGTTTATGTAAGGTGCTTCATCTCTTTTTTCAAATGTCATTTTGGGCATTCAATCTTTAATACTAAAATTAAGGATGAGGATATTTCGGTCAATAAAAAGGCTTGGAAAGACGTGGATTTTTGCTCGATATTCCTCCAAGATCGCTTTCTGGAATTGTTGGGTAGCTAGACTTTTTGATCTTTTTGTTTCTCCCGATTGAGGGCTTACTGTGGTCGTTTGTAATTTAGTTTTGTCTTGGTTTTTGTACATTCTTCCATGTATCTCTTTCGGTTCTCTTTTGGAACTCTTTTTTATATAATTCAACTTTCTTTAGTTAACATGCGGGTTAATCTAGTAAATATTAGTTTTTCTAATCAGTTGAGTTTGTTTGTTGATAAGTATTTGGTAATCATTGTATGGCACCACTAATGGTGATTTAGCAAGTGAGTATAAGATAACATGGTAGATATTCAACAATAGTAAAACAAAGAAATGTATAGTCTTCTAGTAAAACCGTTATTAAGGAGGCTTGATATTTCAAAAGTGAGGGGTGGACCTAGCCACCTAGGTAACTTTTTACAAAAAAAAAACTTCACAAGTTCAGGGGGTGTAACTAAAATTAATTTGACACTTGCTTTTGAGCTCAAAGTCTATATAAACCAACCAACTGGACCATTTCTCAAAATCATTCCACACACAATCAACAACCTTAAAAACTCATTGTAATCACAAGATATTGATCATGAGCAAACATCTTTTCTCGTACATTGCACTATGTTTTCTTGTTCTTGTTTATGGGACGACAATTGGCGAAGCCACTAGTCGAAAATTAAAAGACGAAATATCAGTCCCAACTCCGAAAAATGAACAACCGTATCGGACTGGGTATCATTTTCAACCTCCAAGCAACTGGATGAACGGTAATGATTTTTTTCTTGTATTATATCGAGTATGATATATATACCTAAAAATGTCCATGTAACACATTACATACATTTTCGCATTTTTAGTCATTTTTGTTATATTTGTTACACGTATTTATTTTGTTAAGGTTCTAATTTATTTTATTTATTTCCATGACATGGATACGAATACGAACATGGACGGTTAATGGTTGAAATTTCGCAGATCCCAATGGTGAGTATTATTATTATTATTATTATTATTATTATTATTATTATTTAACAAGGTTACCACTTTCTTTTACATAATTAACTAGTTAAGAATATGGTGGAAATCTCACCGCCCACTCACACTTTGATATAGATATTTAACATTTTCCTTTTTTTAGCACTTTTTTATTCCTTGCTTGTTTTACACTTTTTATAAATAAAATTTCTCAAAATGAATATTTTACATGTTTCAAATATTTGAATATTGGTTTGTTAGGTTCTAAAATTTTGTTATAAGTTATGATAATTGATTGTTTTTTTTTACTATTTTCGGTTATCAATATTTTGTAAAAATTAATTTTTTTTTTAAGGATGTTTTAATAAAAGTCTTGCATCTCGGAAAAAAAGGTAGTCAAAGAAGGAATACTTATTAATGATTAAATGAAATATTGTTAAAAACAGAAGGTATCTATTATACTTGCAAAGCAAAAAGAGCACCATATATTAAGTTATCAATAAAAACTCTTTTATTTTGAACATAAAGCTAATAAAATCCTTTTACTTCATGAAAGTGACATGAATATGATTTGTTGTCGACATCAAATCAGATTCTAACAAACCAAATGGGCTTTGAAGTATCAATATTATTTCACTTTTTTTTTTTTAGTGTTATACTAATATTAATATGTAATCTTATGTTATACAGGACCTATGTTATACAAAGGAGTATACCATTTCTTCTACCAATACAATCCGTATGGCGCGACTTTTGGTGACATCATCATATGGGGCCACTCCGTGTCATACGACTTAGTCAACTGGATCCATCTCGACCCAGCAATTTACCCGACCCAAGAAGCCGATAGTAGTAGTTGCTGGTCTGGGTCGGCCACAATCTTACCCGGCAATATACCTGCTATGATATATACCGGGTCTGATTCTAAAACCCGCCAAGTCCAATCCCTTGCTTGGCCCAAAGACCTGTCTGACCCATTTCTACGCGAATGGGTCAAATACAATGATAACCCAATTATAACCCCACCCGAAGGCGTCAAAGACGATTCTTTCCGTGACCCGAGTACCGCGTGGCTCGGTCCGGACGGCGTCTGGCGCATGGTTGTAGGTGCGGACCGCGATAATAATGGGATGGCGTTTCTATACCAGAGTAAGGATTTTAAAAATTGGGAAAGATATGAACAACCACTATCCTCAGGAGATGGAACGGGAACTTGGGAATGTCTCGATTTTTTCCCCGTTTCGTTAAATAGTACTAATGGGCTCGATACTTCTGCTTATTCGGGTAGTTATAAGCATGTGATGAAAGCGGGTTTTGGAGGACGTGACTGGTATAGTATTGGGACTTATAGTCCGGACCGCGACAACTTTTTGCCACAAAATGGGTTAACTTTAACTGGAAGTACTTTGGATTTGAGGTATGATTATGGACAGTTTTACGCGTCTAAATCGTTCTTCGATGACGTGAAAAACCGAAGGGTTTTGTGGGCTTGGGTCCCTGAAACTGATTCACAAGATGATGCTATTGCAAAAGGATGGGCTGGCCTTCAGGTACTGTTTATGTGCTTAAAAATAAGTGAATACGTACTTTACTAGTATCTTTTAAGTGCTTATTGCGCTTTTTTTAATAATAAAACATAGAACAATTTGGTAACAATGTTGTTTTATTTTGTTTCTTGCAGTCATTTCCTAGGGCGCTTTGGATCGACACAAGTGGAAAACAACTAATTCAAATGCCTGTCGAGGAGATTGAACTACTTCGCGAAAATGAAGTTACGCTTCAAAACAAGAATCTGAAACCGGGTTCTGTCCTTGAAATTAAGGGCATTACTGCTTCTCAGGTTGGTACCTAGTGCACATACTCATTTTGTATGGAAAAGTTGTGTCACAGTCACAGCATGACATTTTTGGTTTTTTAACTATTATAGGCCGATGTGACAATTTCGTTTAAATTGGAGGATTTGAAAGAGGCTGAGGTATTGGATACGGCTTCAGTTGATCCACAAGCACTTTGTACCGAAAGGGGTGCATCAAGTAAGGGTGCGTTCGGGCCTTTTGGTTTGTTGGCAATGGCTTCTAAAGACTTGGAAGAACAGACCGCAATTTTCTTTAGGGTGTTCCAAAACCAAAATGGGGGATACTCTGTGCTCATGTGTAGTGATCTTAGCAGGTTTGTGGTGATAAATCATAGATTTACGTTTTTGGTATATATGACGATTTCCAAAATTTCTAATTTATTAAGCTGATCATTTCTTTGTTTTTCTTTAATAGGTCTACTGTTAGGAGCAACATCGTCACGACAAGTTTTGGTGCATTTGTTGACATAGATCCTCAATACAATGAAATCTCAGTCAGAAACTTGGTACGTAAATGCTACTCGTTAAAACTTATTGTATACATAGTACATTCTAAAAAAATAATGTTAGTAGTTTTCGTCGTCGTTTTCTAACCCTTGTTTATCCCTATATTTTTGCAGATTGATCACTCAATCATTGAGAGCTTTGGAGCAGAGGGAAAAACATGTATCACAAGTCGAATCTACCCAAACTTTGTCTACAATGAAGACGCTCATCTTTATGCTTTTAACAACGGGACTCAAAGCGTCAAGATTTCAAAAATGAGTGCTTGGAGTATGAAGAACGCAGAGTTTGTTATGGATCAGACTGTAAAAAGTTCAGCTTAAGTTAATAGGACGTTCGGTTATTCAGAATCGGTAGATCATACTTGTAAAAAGTATGAGATCGAAGCATTGGATGCCAAAGAGTCTTGTTTGGTAACTCTTTTGTAAAGGTCATTATTTGTTGCTTGTATTCCTATTTCCTAGCTTGTACAAAATTTTAGAGATTGTGGCCGTTATTTTAGGCTTTTATAGGTTAGTAGTAAGTTAAGATAAGATGTAACAATTTGTGCAAAGCACATGATGCCATTGTAAATTTGTAATAAACTATTGTTTCATTAGTTGCATGTAATTATAAGAAAATGATTCATAAAACATATAACAACACTCGTATGGTTTAATTGTCAAGACCAAAATTGGACACGCAAAGAGGGCCAACAGTGGTTCAATAGCGTATGAGTGTATGACTCACAACCTGCATTGAGAAGTCGATAAGTTAGTTAAAACATGGAAAAGTTAAAGGATGTATATGTCGACCATAAGTATTTATTCCTTTTAAAACACATGTACGTACTATACCTTATTCTTATCAAACATTTGAAAGTGAGATTTACGACATTGACTTTTCTATAAGGTTATCCAACCCTTATCACCTTCGATTAATCATTGTTTAATTTGCAAGCCAAAATTCAACACTCAACGGAACTACATATCATCATATGTCTAAGTACGTGTTTATAGGGCTCAGCAAAACACACTAAAAACCAAGATGAACCGTCCGATCAAAACCGAACCGACCATATTCGGTTCTATATATTTATGATTTTCGGTTTCAACCAGAGTTCGAGCCAAAACCGAGAAAAACCCACCTATACCATATAAACCGAACTGAACGGACCGACACAAAACCGAACCGAACTGAGTCACTTTGGTTCGGTTCTCAGTTCATGTCTTCACAAAATCGGTTTTCGGTTCTATTCAGTTTTGGTCAGTTCGGTTTAGTTTTTACCTGATGCCGTAGGGTTTACATATTAATTGCATTTTATAGATAGAGATATTTTTTTTTTTTTTTTTCAGATTATCGGAGGAGCTAAGAACGAGTCTTTTAATTTACATTTGTACGGGTTAACTGGGTTATCTGTGTGACTGTTTTTTTGACCACTCAAGATATGTATTTAGTGAAATTTAAATTTGAGATTTCACAAGAATATCTGGATTAGGGATGGCAACGGTGCGGGAAATATCGAGGATTGTATTTACTATCCCCATCCCCGTTTCTCACTCTCATCCCCATCCTCGCTTCCATCCCCATCGGGGAATCGTTTTGCATCCCCGTCCCCATAGGGATCGAGGATCCCCACAGGGATTCGAGGATTTTAGGCCCTTATGAGTTAAACATAAAAATGACAAAAGTAATAAAAAATATAAAGAATTGACCTATAAAATGTCTTAAAAAGAGTACACTGTTCATAGTTGGATTAATTAAAATTTCATTCAACTTTAAAACATTGTATATATTGAAACATCATATATAATATAAAAATAGAGTGCATCGAATGAATGTTTTCGGACAAAATATTAGTTGGATAATACATAGTTAGTGCCTTAACATTTTAAAATATTTGATGATTTTGATTCATTAAATGTCACATACACATACAAGAGTCGAGTTATTCTACAAACCAAACATTCTTCACATAACAAGGGACTCATATTCACCATTCATCTAAAAAGGAAACCAATAGTTGAGATTAAAAGCATTTTATTATTTCACCAATTTTTTATAATTTAAATATCTCTTAAACCGTTAATCGTTAAGCGTAAATAATTACACCATCGTGACGGACATTTAATTATCTTTCTATAGACAGGCACTTTGATATACTTTCGAAAAGAAAAAAAAATCGTTTTTTTCACATTTTTTTTTCGTGGCCGAAAAAAAAATCATATATGATATTGCATATCATATATGATATGTAGTATCATATATGATATTACATATAATATCATATATGATATTACATATCATATATGATATGTAATATCATATATGATATGATATGTAATATCATATATGATTTTTTCAGCCACGAAAAAAAACGTGAAAAAAAAAAATTGTCGAAAATATATCAATTAGCCTATCTATAGAAAGATAATTAAATGCTCGTCGTAACGGTATATTTTTTTTCGCTTAACGATTAACGGTTTGAAAGATATTAATATTTGAAAAAAAATGATGAAAGTGAGTTTTTTAAATTGTTGGGATTAATCTCATCCATTAAATCAAATAAAGATGGAGGGAAGATGGAAAGTGGAGATTAGTCCCTTGGTATGTAAAAAAAGTTTGGTCCTCAAATGATCTTTAATACTCACTACCATATACATATACAAGTACATTTAGTATTAATATACATATAATTTATACATATTTGTACATTTAAAAGTTCGGGTTCGGGTTCGGGTTCGGGGTCGGGGATTTATGCTATCCCCATCCCGCCCTATCCCCTGTTTCATAATTCGGGGATTCCCCGTCCCTATCCCCATCTCGGGTCAACTCGGGGATTTCCCAGTCAACTCGGATTTAAGGATCGGGTTCCCCGTCAGATACGGATTTTTTTGCAATCCCTAATCAGGATGTTTGACCACACTATTATATTAAGGTATTAATTTAAGAAAATGATTTATCTTGCTAAAAATCTTCTCAATTATCTCCCTTATTCAAAGTTTGATGAAATTGTGTGTTGTTTGATTCATCCAATAAAAATAAGACACTTTTACTTGAGAAGATATTTAGAGAGTTTAGTAAAATCATTTCCTATTAACTTGTCATGTATGTCTATATTTTTGTACACACGTTTGTGATATATGCATGTTTATGTCTTCTTGTATGCATGCATGCATGCATTTCCAGCTAGCAGCATTTTTGTGCTACATTATCCTTGTCGATCGCATGCATATATGCGTCATATCTAAGTCTACTAACTTCTAGTTTTAGACCTAACAAAACAATTAAATATGTCAAGGAATTACACTACAACAATATTCACTTTTGAACACGGTCTTCTCTTAACGACGACACATGTCATCACTAAAAAAGTTACAAAACGACAATTAGGATATATAACTATAACAAGTAACCAATTGCCATTTACACACTTTGAGGATAATTAGATTTATTAAACACATGCACTACATGCAATTTTATATATTCACACAATTGGTCCATGTGGTTTGTTAGAAATTACGGATTCAATCCATTTTTCATTTTTGTATAAGATCCGGTCCCTATGGTTTTAAAATGTCTTGGATTCAGTCCATTTTGACATTAAATGACCAAAATACTCCCACCTATAAAATAAATAAAAGAGTAAATTACATGGATGGTCCCTGTGGTTTGTCCGTTTTTACTTAAAATAGTAAATTATCCGTTTTTATACGTTTTCGTCCGTTTTGATACGTTTCTTGCGTTTCCTTACGTTTTTATAGATGCTTATCCGTTTTTATATGTTTTCATCCGTTCTTATACATTTGTGTCCGTTTTCTTACATTTTTATACGTTTCATTACGTTTTTATACATTTTATACATTTTCGTCCGTGTTTATACATTTTCTTGCGTTTTCTTACGTTTTTATCCAATTTTAAATGTTTTTATACGTTTTCATACGTTTTTGTACGTATAAAAATGCACGAAACATGGACAAAAATGTATAAAACGGGACGAAAACATAAACAAAGTATAAAAACATATAAAGACAGATGAAAACGTTTAAAAACACACAAAAAACGTATATAAATGTATAAAACCAGACGAAAGCATTTAAAAACGGATGATAACGGATAAAAACGTGTAAACGGACGAAAACGTATAAAAACGGATACAACGTATGAAAACGTAAGAGAAACCGGACGGAAACGTATAAAATGGATACAACATATGATAATGAATAAAACGGATAAACGTATGAAATATAAAAAAATGGTCGAAAACATATAAAAATGGACGAAAACGTATAAAAACAGATGAAAACATATAAAAATGGACGAAAACATATAAAACGTGTGAAAGCGTAAGAAAAAAATATAAGAACAGACGAAAACGTATCGGTTGAAAACTTTGAGGGACAACAAATGAAATTTTAGGCAAATCACAGGGACCATCCATGTAATTTACTCATTTATTTATTTTATAAATGTGGGTATTTTGGTCATTTAATGTCAAAATGGACTGAATCCGAGACATTTTAAAACCACAGGGACTGGATCTGATACAAAAATGAAAAATGGACTGAATCCATAATTTTAACAAACCACAGGACCAGCTATGTAGTTAACTCTTATACTAGTTATAATACTTGCGCACGCGCGATTTTTATTTCAATAAAATATTGTTTTTATTTATTAGCTTAATTTTTGTTTTTTGTTTTATTTATGATCCTAAATTTGATTTATAATTATGTTTGATGTACGTGATACAAGTATATATATAGTACTTTAATAGACATAGTTCATATTTATGTACAAACTTTGACTACCACATGTTGTTGTGTTTGAGTCTAAATAATTTAGATAAATTTATTTTTTAATCTTATGCTGAAATATTAGTGTCGTGTTACCATATGTCACTTTTGTAAGTTCATCTATTATAAATCCAGATATACCTAAAAATTATTATATAATTAGACAAACAACAATAATATAATATGTTGTATATCATCTTTTGAATTTTAAATTGAATTGACTAAAGCAATGTTTAGCGCATTCTGTTGGTATAAATTATATTCCTGTGTGCGACTTGCATGTTTAGAAGTCAGAGCAAGTTACCCAAACCAAGTCTTTGATCCTCACAAACCAACAAATGCTTGGCTACAACGGTTGCATGAGATACAATTTAATTAGGAGTTTTAATAAACCATATTACAATGTGTCTAAACATCCAAATCGTCCATACCCGTGAGGTACACTTGGGGAAGTTTATTCCTTGCATCATTTGTAGTTTTCAGGTTATTATGTGATATCAAATAACCGAAACTGATAAATCCGTTGTGATTGCAGGATAAAAATATAAAAACCGTAGCTTACAACCGCAAAAAATTTAGGAGGGCATTATAAAAGTCTCAATGTTTAGAGGAAACATAGGTGACGCAATATTAAAATGGGGCATTTTAACCCATAAACTATTTTTTGTCCCTTATCCGTTTCTATTAAAAATCCAATACTATATATCATAACATACGATAAGTACACTGTATAAACCCACTTAAAAGATCGATACTACTTTGCATATAAAACTTGTAGCCAAATTAATATTTATTGTTTTTACCACAAAGCGATACTTTACATGATAGTTGGCATATCTGGTTAAGGCTTCGTTAATTTAAGTAGGTGTAACCGTCTTGGTCTCACATGTGATGTTGTGCTTACCAAAAATATTCATCATTTCATGTATTTCTTTGAATCCTTCAATTATGCTGCCTTTCACCACTCTTGTTCCTATCAAATATACACATCCATACACATTTATACTATGTAGTCACTAAATCCATACACGCGTCTATCATCCATACACATTATTGATAACTCATTGATAGAAAACTAAAATAATTGACTCATATTTAAAGCATATTTAATTAATAGTATCTGATTATGTAGAAACTAGAAGGGGGGGGGGGGGGGTTGAATAGTTTCTCGGCTTCTTTTTAAATTTCTAAACCGTTTAGCCGTTTTAGGTCCGGTTAT